>OY728151.1:147563437-148813437 GCA_963277665.1 Viscum album
CTGTACCATGGCCTTGCGACCCTGCCTAGCTACCCTGAGCTGATCCTCCATGTTGTCACTGAAAACCTAACATCTGGTTTCCATGGTCATGACCAAATCCTTGGAATGAACGGGATGAAAAAATCTAGTTCCCTGACTGAGAAGAAATTGGTGGTCCTTCTCCTGTATGTGGAGTCATAATAGATCCCCTATCACCAGCTGATGGTGAGAAAAATTGGAAAAAACACTAAATATAACCCATATTTCTACAAGATCAGCACTCAACTGGGTCTCTTAGGCACTGAGGTCTCATGTTCCCACTCTTCCTGCACTATTATCACCTCACCTGGCTACTTGAAGATAAATCCCTGCTATTGGAATCACCATACGAAGGCTCCCTACAGTAGTTCCTACTATCAAATGAAGAAGTACCATCCTTAGATGTTGAACCTCCCTAGTTCACAGCTCTCAATTCCCTTATATTGCACTCAGTAATCAGCGCCTGATTTACTATAGCAGTCACCGAAGTCATCATTAAAACATTCATCTACAATCAGATGTCGTACCTGAGGCCATCCTCAAACCTCCTAGCCAGTGATAATTCATCACCTCCCAGAATAGGTGTGAAGCACTAAAGCTCTATAAAATGATAATAGTAATCCATCACTAAAATATTTCCCTACCTCAAATGCAAGAACTCCTAGTCTTGATCGGCCCTCAATGTCTCGAGGTAGAATTAATCATAGAAAGTCCTCTAAAACTCTTCCCAAGCCATATCCCGATGATGTCCCACCTATGAGATAACACCCCACCATCTCTTGGTGAAATCACATAGCATGTACGTCACAAGATTTACCCTCCTTTATATAGGCATCTCTAGATGCTCAAAGATAGAAAGCATGGCCTCCAACCATGACTCTACAGCTTGTGGTCCTCCATCCTCTGAAAAAGTGGGAGGATGCTAACTCTCCCATAGTTAGGGTAGGATGTAGTGCTCCCTGAAAATTTTGTATCATCCTCATAAAGCCTTCATGGAACTATGAATCAGCACCTGTGTCCTATATAACAGTTGGTGCCAAGACGGGTATAATGGGAGGATCTGCTGGTAGTCCCTGATCTACCATTTCTAGTGTATGATCATTGCCCCGCATCTGGCATACAACCGGAGGACATCTTGGTGGCATGAATCTGCAAGGTCAAGCACACACCTCATTTCAAGATTATTAAGGATATAAACTTAGAAGTCCAAGAATAAAACAAGAGAATAAAAGCATTCATGTTTTATAAAACAGGGTTACATGGTGTGTAGAACCTCCACACGGTGTGTTTCCTTAAGCCTTTAACATGGGCGTGTACCTCTTTCAACCTATTCATGTAACACCCCATGCACACGGTATGTTATTTCTATGACACGACGTGTTCTTGAATGTTCCCTCCTACCCAAGTACTTCTACATGGTTCTAACTACATGGTTTTATCGGTGTAACACTACAAGACGTGTTCCCCTAGAGACGGTGTGTACTAATTAAATTTCATCCACCTATGTCATTAGTCACATGTCCAGATACACGATCGATTTCTACATGGCGTGTATAAACTAGACATGGTGTGTTTAACCCAAGTTTCATCAACCCGTGTTATTAATCACATGGCCAAATACATGGTCTTTTATAGCACGGCGTGTACACCCAGTACACGGCGTGTTCTACTAAAAATTTATCAACCCCATGTCTCTTCTCACACAGTTATTCACACATTAAAAAACTGCATGGTGTGTATATAGGGTACAAGGTGTGTACTTAAGAAAAGTCATTTCTTCCATAACAGAAGAACACATAGCATGTTTTCATAACATCACATGCCGTTTTGTATGGGTTTCCGGAAAGTAAGCCTCTGAAACTTCTCTAGAACCCTTAAAAACATAAAATTTATCCAATTCATGACAAATTCCAACACGTGAGAGCCCATAATCTATGAAAATAAAAGTTTGGAATCCTTTTTCACATCATAACTTAACATAATTCAATTAAAGTTTAAACATGATCCACTAAATTCTGATCCAAGAGGGACCATAACACCTCAGGGACCAAAGCTTGGAGTCCATCCAAATGAAACCATACATATATCAATACCCTAACAAAATAGAAGGTATTCTATCATGGAATCTATCACAACATCATTCAAATCTAGCACAACATCTATCACAATAGCATGCAATCAGTTAATGCACCTTAAATGGCGTGACAAGAATGCGTGACAAGTGATCTAGCAAGTGCATATATGATGCATGAGATGGAATACCCTCATCTCATCAGTTTTTAGCAGAAATAGAACCACAATGATATTAATAATAACAGCACAAAACAAGTACACCACCCAATAGAAAAATCAAATCAACTATAACATTTGAAAAACCAGAAAAATTTCAATATTCGAGGTAACTTGGATTTTCCCTGTACACGGTTTAGATACTTCTGGACACAGTTGATACCAACTACATATTCCTTCATATCCCAGTATATTGTCTTCAAATATTAAGGCAAAACAGAAAAGAAAAACCTTATATGATACCACTTTGTAACATCCTAGTTCTGGGTGCCGCCCAAAGGTTCCTCGTACCTGGTTTGTCATATAACCTCAAGTGCATTTCCCCAAACACCAGAGGCTGCTAACTAGCATTGAGGGACAAGGTCTGATAATGGGAAACTATGCCCTTATTGGTAGATTATACATATTGGAATAACAAATATTAAACAATAGTGGAAGTAGTAATACCAACAAAATAAGTAAACAGTGGAAGATTGAAAGTAAATACAATAGTGGCCACAGTATATATATATGATGCATGGAATGTGTATCTAAGGAAGTATCCAAATAAGTCACAATGATATAAAACAATATATAAACCAATTTACAAAAGAAACAAGTAGACTCCAGTAGTATCGCAAGCCTCATCTTGGTCCCATGCTCTTGAGCTCCAATAGAAATCAAGTACCTAATGAAGAAGGGAGCTTTCCCTTATCTATACTTGCAACCATATAATCTATTTGGGTCCAAATGCATAACCAAAATAGGTTGTGAGATGAATCTCGGTAGGAAAACACCAAAAGATATGTGCCTAACTATCAGTTAATATATATATAAGGTAATATGCATAAATGAAGCAATAAACTAGGAAGTACTCAAAGGTAAACAATCCTACAGTTTTCAATTACATTCATTTCCATTTATTATTAATCCTTTGAATCATGTAATATAGAGATCTAGCATAAGCTCTATATCACCCCATGTAATAGTAACAAAACAGATGTCTCATAAGACTATCTAAACAATAAAGTAAGACCGAGTCCAAGCTTGTGATTTGGCTTGGCAGACTCATCACAATCATTCAATAATTTATAAACAACCATCTAGGAAATCTGTCACGGTCTAACCCCTTTAGTCCAACATAATAATAATAAATTAAAAACAACCACCTGGGCATCTCTCACAGTTAATAACCCTAGGTCAACATGGTATCAAAAAAAATTATAAACAACCTCCTAGGTAGCTCTCATGGTCAATACCCTTGGTTCAAAACAATGTCAAGAAATTATAAATGACCTCCTAGGTAAATCTCATGTTCAATACCCCTGGTTCAATATCTACACCAAGGATCTCATGATCCTATGTAATAATATAGAAACCCCCACAGTTTTCTTGGTCCAAGTCTCTCACGGTCCATTAGAAAAACAGCGCACATATCATATCAAAGCATCATATGTAATCTATAACTACTATATGGATAAACATTCAAAAATCATTACACATTCATTTTATATAACAATCAACTCCATCCTAATCAACCAAGTCATGGAAAACAAGGTAAGCCTAATAGGCTTTCCAGACCAAACGGTCATAAATAGTCAATCAAGGGAAAACGCACCCATGGGGTGTCCCATAATAAGGTATCTAACATTATGCCTAAGAAAAAATCCTTTATTAATTAATAAAACTATATCAGGTAATAAAAATGGTTAAATTCAAAATCAATCAATACCCCAAACATGGGTATATGGAACTTTTAGCATATATAATCCAAAGGCGAAAAAATAAAGGAATAAACCACCTACCTCGATGTCTCACGATTGATATAATTGAACGTCGACACTTGAATCATCCTAGAATAGAATAGATCTACAAAAAGGTGAAAAACACCCAACCTTGAATAAATCACAAGAGAAGAAGAATTAGGAAGAATGGATTTATGGGTTTTGAGAACTCACTGATGGGATTCCAATGCACCTGACGATGTCTCAATTGGAGCTCGAACAGAGAATTAGAAAGGTTTTAAGTTTTTCATCCCTTTCATCATGTTTCTGTACGAACCACTTCTAGAAGAAGGTGTTTCTGGAGATGGTATGAAAACCCTATCTGATTTATCAAATAAAAATAAAATTACATGGCGTGTTCATTTAATGTACACACCGTGTGTTAGCCTCAAACTGCTCCCAACTTAATCAGGTCATCCAGGTCATCACATGGCCATGTACTTATTCATTACATGGCCAGTGCATGGCTGTATATGGAAATCGGATACATGGAGTATACTCATAAGTACACGGTGTGTACTTAGAAAATACCCAAATCTTATTTTTTCCTAAAAACAACCTGAAATCAAGATCCATACCTAAAATGAAGATTCAGATTCTTACAATATTCCCTTAGAAATATAAAATTCAAGAATATAAATGATACTAGAGTTATTGTTATTTTATTGATTAATAATGTGAATAGAAGTTATAAAAAGAAAATAAATTAAGAGAGGTTGTTTAAGAAAGTCACCTCTTGAATATCACCTCCTTGAAGGACCCCTTAAGGAACTTATAATTGGTATTTGGGTGAGACCATTAGCACTTAGAAATGGAGAGACCAAGGAAGGGAGGATTTTTCAGATATTTTAATAGATTCAAGGCTTTTAAGGAGAAATTATTTTATGGGGAGTGGTATTTATACTTGAGGAGGGGTGGTTTTAAGTGATTAAATAATGATTATTTTATATTTAAAGCCAGCCACATTTGGGTGGCATTAATTCCAATTAATTAGGATGACAATTAATGTTTTAAAAGTTTTTTAGGTGCTAGAAACACATAAACCACTAATTTATTGTTTTAGATTTTAGGTATTTTAATCTTTTACCTTCTAACTTTAACCTGCTAAATTATTTTACCTATACTACGATAAATCATTTTTTTACCATAGTAAAATTTTTATACCTAAAAATGAAAATGAACTTATAAAATAATTTGGACCTCCTGATTAAAAATATGGAATCCATTTTTAAAAATTCAAAACACATATGTTATCAACTTAAATATAAAATTAAACTATCAAAACATAATGAAAAATAGTTTTTTGGAAAAATGTGTTTTAAGCCTAAAAAGTTCTTATACAAAAATAAGGTATAAATATTGTTTAAATGTAATTAATTATATTATATCTAACTAAAAATTACATAAGTTACTTTTATATCAATTTAAAATCATAAAATTACTTTTAAATATAAAGAAAGTGAGGGTTTTAAAAAAATGTTATTTTTTACTATTCACTAAAAAATAAAACTTTTTAGAAAATTATTAAAAATTCATCCTAATATAATTTTGATATGATGAATCCGAAAATGATGTTCATTTTATAAAATAAATTTTCTGAAAGTGTCAAAATCTAATTATATTTATTTTCTAATAGAAAGTGATAAAATCATTTTTTAAGATAATATATATAGAGAGAATAAAATTAATTTACTAAAATTTATGTGTATATTCACAAAGTATTAATTAATACATTAACAATGAGTTAAATAGTTATATATTTCATAATTTGGTTAATACTATTCATTCCCTCTAATTTAACAGCTAGGTTATAATGGTTGTGTTAAAATAATAATATTTTGGAGTTCATTTAAGCTCAGTGTTTAGTTCAAAATAATCTGCAAAAGATATTAAATTTATTTAAAAAGATACATACTATAAAATATTGGGGTGTTACAGGTATCAAAGAAAGTATGTAAATATTATTTTTTATCACCATTTATGGGAGTGCAGGTCTAGAGCATCTCAATTGGTATCAGAGAAGGGTTTAGATAACTTTAGAGGTTAGGAAATTATCATAATAATATAATTTAAGAGTTTTGGATTCCATCATGGGTTAATAAGTTTAAGGTTTATTATAATTTTAAAATAATATATAAACTTTTTGATAGATTATGTGATTATATTCTAAGGTGATTAATGATATTTTGGGAAATTTCTATTATGTTTTAGGAAGACTATTTGATTGAGGTATAGATTAAAATATGATTATGTATGTGATTTTATTATGGTTAATTGGGGTAATGGGATAAGTGGTTTTTGAAATATAAGTTCTAGAAGTTTCAATAACCTTAGGGACTGATGATTAATTTGATTTCATGGTGATTCAGGTTATTTTAGGGTATATTAATATATTTCAGGGATCATATATTTCCATGATTTTTGATTTTATGATTTATTAATGAAGATTTAAATGATTATTTAGGTTTAATAATTTTTGGGGATAAATGTTAAGTTGGTTTTGGAAGAATATGTGATTGGTTTTTTATGATTTGTGGGTTTTGAAATTGGTTAGGTGTATTTTTTATATTTTTTAGGGTATAGTTATTTATAAATAATTTAATGGTATTATTGATTAAGTATTAGATATTCAAGTATTACTTTTGAATATTGTAGTTTATATATATTGGTTATTATCTTTCCACATTCTAACCATTTTGGTTTTTTAGTAAATTGATAGAAAGAGGAGGTAAAACTTGTCATTAAATCTATACAAAAAAATAACACTATCCTATAATAGATCTCAAAATCTTTTAAAAGTTTATTTTTCATGCTTTGAGAATGAAAAATTCCTCTTGGTTATTCATATGAAAAATAATCATTGGTGGAAACTGAATAGAACACACAAAGGGAAAAGTTATGCTTATGAAGTGAAAAGAAATCAAGTGAGTATGTTTTATCATATTCTTTATCTCAATGGTAAAATAATTCCTCAAACTTAAGAAATAGGGAGATAAATATATTGATTCTTATATAGAAAATATCACTTAGCAATCAAGTTATTATTTAATAAACCTATTCACAAGTATGAGTCTTATAATGGTAAGTACATGGTTTTAGAAATATTTTTAATTAATAAATATTAAATTTCCTAATACTAACTAGTAATTTACTTATCATGAAAAAAACTATATATGAGTCAATATATATTAATTATGGTAATAAAATTTTAAAATTGTAGGGGTGTAATTTATTCAAGGGAGGATATAACACCCTAATATTTTAGTATGTATTCTCCTTTAAAGTAAACTAGTATGTATGAGCTTGGGATAAATACAACATCGAACTAAAGTGAATAATTATTTATTACAATAAAAATTAAATACATTAAAATGTAGTTAAATTAAATATAATTAAAAAATAAATTATTTTTTAAAATTAAAAGGGTTATATTTTACTTCAGAAAATATCATTAATTCTAGAGAAACTATACATATGAATTTAATATTTTTGACACATTTAATACTTTTGAGGAAATTATATCAATAAAATGTATTGATAATATTCTATTAATTATTAGTAAAATAAATTAATAACATCCATAAAATTATTAAGCAACTCTATGTAATGTTGTTTAATTATTCAGGGTTAAAAAATTGTTTAAAAATAATTTTTTTATTTTGTTACACATACTTATATTAAACATAATTTTTACCACTTCTAGAAATTTAATCTTATAAAATAGAATCCATATTTATAAAAATCATATTCAAATTATGTAATAAATTGCTTTTTATTTTTTTAGTCATAAAAAATAAGATATAAAAGTATAAATCATTCACTATATTGAAGGCTAAAAATATGGTAAAATTGTTGAATAAATAGTTAATGTAACACCCCAAGATTTTGAAAGAAGAAAATTATGTTTGATATCTTATACGATAGGTAGAAATGAACTTAAATGAACTATTAAATATTATTATTTAAATATGATTTTTATAACATAACCATTGAATTGTTGGGTATGAATAGGTTTAACTAATTTATGAAATATAAAAAAATCATACTCAATATAAATGTATTTATTAATTCTTAGTAAATAAGCATTCAATTTTTAGCAAAGTTTTATTATACTAAAAATATAGATTCCCCTCAAAATTATTTGTATTGTTTTTTTTAGTGAGAAAATATTATATTTAATTTTAGACACTTTTAAAAAAAATTATTTCCTAAAATTAACTAAATTTTTTAAATCATAATATCAAAATCATTTAAGGGTGAATTTCAGGGATATTTCTAAAAAGATTGATTTTTTAGTGCATAACAAAAAATACTAATTTTTACTAAAAATGTATTTTCATTTAAATCAAGTACAAAGTTACATTTTTTTAAAAATATATTCATAGTAAAATTAGTTTTATTATGTTTTAAATAATCCAATTAAGTTAATTTAAATCAATTTTATTTTTTAATTTCCTATAAAAATATTTTTATATACATAAAAAATCATTCTTCAGAAAAACTGTTTTTATGCGTACAATGTATTATAATATTAAAAAATTAAATTAATCACTATTTTTTATTATTTTAATTAAATTTATATATTATAAATTTTATCAAGTGTTTTAACAATAATTTAATATTTTTATTATGCTTGCGATAAGAATAAATCTAGTCTTATGCATAAAAACTATATTTTTCTAAAAGTGGTTTCCATTATGTTTTGAAAATTTATTTTAAAATTAATTTATTCCACTTATAATTATTGAATTCGATAAAATTATTTCATTATTTTTAATCATGAGGTTATAATTGTATAAATATCCCCCTTTTATTTTTTATCAATATGTTTAGTAACTATGGTAAAATTTATCATCACAGTAAGGGGTAAATAGGGTTAATCTAGGTTAAAACTAAGTGATAGGCCATAATTTTTCATACTAATTCTTATTTCATGAAGTTAATTTGAACCTTATCACCTTATTCATGAAATTTATTTGTTTAATGGACAATTTTCCATTAAAAATACTGATATAATATTTAAAGAAAAGAAAGTTACAAAGTGTCACTCTCTTAGTTTTAAATATCTTTGATTTTTTCACATATAGAAAAACTAAATTTATGAATAAATCTATATATCTATTTTGAGAATAATAAAATTATTTTCATTATGTAATTTTATTTATAATTATTATTAATTAATTAATTACCTTAAATTATTATGCAATTCTTTTAAAGTATTTATTCAATTGATAGAAAAATAAAATAAATTATTTTAAAAATATTAAAAGTAACATAATTTCAGTGAATTGTAGTGATCCAAGAATTTTATAGATAAATATATCATATTAGTGTTGTGTTAAAGTATTATATTCAAAATACAACTTTGAATTTATGTATTTTAAGTTAAATTAAATAAATAGTTCCAAAATTGGCATTAATGATATTTTATAAAAATAATATTTTATTTAATTAATTGAAAATCATAAAAAAAAATTAAAGATGACAGGGAGGATAATATTTGGTCTAAAACATCATCCCTTGTCCATTTATGATTCAATTTTTCACCTTATATGTAAAATTATCACTCTTTAAGAGTGAAAAATAAGTTACTACATTTAACGTTAAAATAAGTTAACTAAGTGATTAACCCAAAAGATAAGGTTTAAAACATCACTTAAACCTATAAAAAATTTATTGGTTTAAAATATTTCTACACCATCCAATATTATCTTTGAATCCTTATAAAATCTGAAGATTTTATAAAATATCTTTCATTAAAATTAAATTAAATTATTTGATATCTTGAGTTACAAGCAATGCATAATTTATGTTACATTATATGAAGCACCAAGTTTATCTTGAATTGTACATAACAACGATTTTCTTCTATATTTTGTGTTACATGCAAGGCTGGGTCTTAATGAACAATAATATATTGTTGATATTATTATTTAATATGGAAGCTATTGTCTGGTCATTATATTTGCAGTTGTGAATAATAATAACTATATTATGTTTACACAAGTTTATAAAAAAAATTACATTCGTAAAATAGATTTTATAGGCATAAGATAAGAATAAATCAAATTTTATGCTTGAAAGACTATATTTTTAAAGGCAGTTTTGCCGTCTTTTAATGGAGAACCAATTTTAAATATAATTTTTTACACTTTTATAATATTTATATGAAAAAATTAAATTATTTTTTGAAATTGGAATATCAAAATTTAATTTGGGTGAATTTTTTGTATTTTTCTGAGAAGTTTCATTTTTTGATGAATAGTTAAAAACACTGCAATTTAATTGAAAACTACTTTTTCATCTAATTTATTTATATAGTTAAATTATATTTTAAATTAATTTAAATTATAATTAGTTCAATTAACCATAAATCGATAAAATTTAGATCAATTAATTTAATTTCATGTTGAAATTTAATATAAAAACATTTTGAACTTTTGAACTTTTCTCTTTAAAAACTTACTATCTCACAGTGTCTGCGCAATTAATTTTAAATTAATTTTATCCAATTATATAAATTAAAATTTGAAAAATAGATATATGTAGTTTTAATCAGTATTAAATTTTTTCTCAAATAATATAAACTTAATTTTTACCAAAAAATTAGTGAAAGTAATTAAAATTAATTGTAGTGATTAAGGTAAAAACAAGCTTACTTAATGATTAAACTTAGAATATAAGGTGTATAAATGACCCAACACTTTTCCAACACCCATTTTCTAGAAATATTTCTACCCTATCCATATTATTCTCTATTTTTATGAGTTATTTGGATATTATGCTATGAAATTTACTTATATAATAAGTTAAGTAAGGAAAAGGGCATAAAAGAAACCTTCCTTGACTTTAAAACTTATAAAGTTTTGGAGTAAGTAAGATACTACATAAGTTTGTTTATAAATATTATTTTTAAATATAAATGATTTATTGTTATCATAATAATTTATATTTAATTTTTATAGATGAAATAATTATATTAAATGCTTAAGAAATGTCGGTGCATTGATTATTTAGTTAATAATTAAATAAAATAAATGATATTTTATTAAATAATTTAAAATTACTAAAAATATTATCATCTGAAAAGTGATTTTTAAGTGTTAATTAATATAAAATATTTTCCATTAATATCAAAATTTATCTTTTATAATGGAAATATTGACCTATAAATAGTAAAAACCTTGTTAGTGCGGTTTGGGTTAAAGTAGTGTTTTTGCGCATTACATGCATTACTGGTAAAATTAATTTCCAACACAAATGATATTTTTATTTTATAAATTATATTTTATATTTTATAATAATTTTTTATAAATTTTATAATAATTATAACTTTAATTTAGTCTTAATGGATGCATTTCATAGGTTAGAAAACTAGATACCTTAATGAAAAAACAAAACGAAAAAAATAAGAAAACTTAAATATTAAGGAACAAATGATAAAAATACTTTTATTTTTTGTGTGGTGTGAGTTTTTATCTACCATAATTCACCTTTAATACATTATTTTTTATTTTTTAATCACATTAGGTAAGGGAGACCTCCCAATATTTTTTTCTTTTGGAATTTATAGGAATGTCACTCCTCCTCCACTGAGTCATTCACTCTTCTCCTCTCTTAACAACTCTTAATAATTTTGTCTCATAAAAAACCTACCCAAATAAACTCTCAACATTCATACTATAATTCTATAAGTCTCAATTTGGGTATAAATACAACCAACAAATCCCTTTGGTGCAAACCAAAAGGATTTACCCAAAAAAAAGGTAACATTCTTCAACAATCACTTTTGTTTTATTTCTTTCCCAAACCATTCAGTTCTTATTATTAAGTGATTATATAATAAAATAATTATACTAAATATACTGATGTTTTTTTATTTTAATGGTTAAAACTACACCTACACACACTTCTATCAAATGGGTAATGAACTTACTGTTCATGTAAGGTGAACTACCGCCTCGCGAAATGATGTTGTTCGTTTTTTCTTTACCACCTCTCATGGTTGGAAATTATGATAGTCACACTGTTTTTATATGATATATATATGATATTTATTTTATATTAATACTTATTGAATTGTTATATAACACATACCTTCATGCATTCCATTTTTTGGAAATATGATAACATCGTTTGTTGATGTGTGGACCATCGCCTCCTCAAAGTGATGTGATACATTCGCACATTACGTGGAATGTATTAAGGATGATTTTAATTAAATATATTTGAAATATATGAAATATATATTATATTCATGACATAATTAACTTTATTTAAATATAATGTATCATTTTATTTATTACCCTTTTCACACACTAAAAAAGTGATAACGTCATTCTTGGATATGTGGACTATCGCCTCCTCAATGCAGTGTGATTACTTTTACATCATAATAATTATATATATATATATATGATTAAATAATATGGTATTTATTATATAATTATATTTATATAAATATCAATTCTACTTACCATCTTTACATAATGATTATTGAAAATGGGAATGTTACTCATGCATACGTACGGTCTACCATCTCCATGATTGTAACGTTGGTTCATTTTTCATAACAATAATTCATGATTGGTTTTAAAATTATAATTTATGTATATATATATAATTATTTCATTATTATTATTCTGGATATTTTTATATAATGACCCCTTGACCACAGACAACCAACCTTAGTCATTTTGACGCATAAATCGAATATGGACAAAACACCCGACGTAAACTTAATTGATTAATTACTTGTATACAATGTTGTAATAAGTGAAATAAAAGTAACAATAAACCTTAAAATTTTTATTAATAGAGAAAATAATTAACATAATTTTATTATTCATGAATATAAATACACATGTTACAAGTCAGAATCAACGTAAGATATTTTCATCTCAATTTTACTTCTGTGAGATAAATGTCATAATCACCACTTAATTATTTTCTGTGGTGTATATACTAACCATTTTGAAATATTATATCATTAATTATTTTTTATTCATGGTATTTAATTTTTTTATTTTATGATTATTACTTTTGGGGTTTCCAATTCATATGTTACCATAGTTGTAAGAGATTTCATCTCAATCTCCTTTCATTGAGGCATTTCTTGATGATATGCACCTTTATTATTCTATAAGGTGTATATACAACCCCTTTGAAATTATATATCCATATTTTATCTATTATCATGTTATTTAATTTTCTTAAAATTTTAATCATTCATGGGGATTATGATTTAAATGTTCAAAGTGGTATGAGATGCTTTGAATTTAAATATTTAATTTTCAGATCATTTTCTCCAGGTCAATATTATTGATATTATTTTAAATATTTATTTATATAGATATAAAAGGATTATAAATTAAATTTTATGTAAATTTTTAATTTCATTCAAATTTTTCAAAATGAATATTTCTATGTGTCTTAAAAAGGAACATTTTAAAAAATGACAAATGAAATTCCCTATTTTTAAAGTATGGTGATAATGACCTTTCATGTCATCGTGAATTTTATTTGATTCATAGATTAATTTTGAAGATTACATGTTTTATTAAATGAAAAAACATATTTTCTTTTATTTTTTTATTTTTTTATTAAAATGGTTTTTCCAAAAAAAAGGTTTTTTGGTATTGAAAATGGGTTTTTAAAAGAAAAGGGTATTTTTTCTGAAAGTGTTTTTTATATGAGTTTAAAAGATATTTTTAAAGGTTTTATAAAGAAATTGTTTTATTCATTAAGTGGTACTTTAGAATTACATGATGGGGTTTCCTAGATAGCATTGTGAAATCCCATTAAAGATTAACATTAAGTGGCTCAGATAGCTCCGAGAAAACCCGTTACAGATTAATATAGGGTGTCATGGATAGTGCTGAGAAAGATCGTTAGAGCTTAACAATGGGTGTCCCATATAGTGTTAGTAAATCCCATTATAACTTAACATGGGTTGTCCTAGATAGTTCTAGGTGAGCCCATTATAACTCTCCAATTCATTAAGTAATGATAATATTAGAATTCGATAGTATGGTTATTCAAATTGAAAGGGTTTTATAAGGTTTTATTTATATGATTATCTAAGTCACCTAAAGGAGTTTTAATTGACTATTATGGGTTTTAATGATTTTCTTTCAAAAAAAGTATATTTTTTATTCATGTGAAAATATTTAATTTCATATCTCAAATAAATTTTAAGATAAAGGTAAATGTTATAAAAGTTTTCATGATTTTACAAAACTAACAGTTTCTTTTCTATTTATATACCTTACTAAGATTTTTTGCTCATCCAAAGTTTTTTTAAAATGTTTTCATAGGGTTTAAGGATGGTTATGGGAAAGAAAAAAGTTAATTTTTAAGTTATAGAGATTTATTGGGAAAATAATTCAGGCTTTATTTTAAAAGTTTAATATTATGTGAAAAATGGATACTAATTAGAAGTGTCCAATTTGTATTTTATGTATGAGTTTTGGAATAATTATTTAAAATACTTAACCTAAAAATATCCTCAATGAAATGGAAATTAAAATTCTTTACTTAACTCAAGATTGTGTAATATTTATGGTCGGGGCCTTATAGTTGGTATCAAAGGTCAATTTAGATAACTTTAGAGGTTAAGATAGTGTTAATAACATTCCCTTAGAAGATTTTACTTTATTGTTAAGTTAGAATGATATAGAATTTAATGATTACCATGTTCCTTTGACTAGACTATTTCAGTTCAAAATGGTTTTCACAAAGGAAACAGGGAAATTGTAGTCAGAAGGAGTTGAGGGAAAGATATTCTTCCAAATCAGTATCCCAAGATGGTTAAAATTGGAATAGAATATTTTTTATAACAATTGATTATTTGACATAGGCTATAATGGTGGTTGTGTTCATGGAAGATGGAAACCAGATCTACCATAGAGGATAATGATGATAGTGGAGCATTTAATGTGACAACATTGCCCATCGTTCAATGGATCATCTGACCATGTGCTAGCTGAAGGATGGATTAAATCCTGAGAAAATATATTTTATGTCATTGGTTGTTTATGTAAACAAAAGTTAACTCTTTAAATTTATCATTTTGTAGATAAATCAAATTAATAATGGTCAACGGCTAAGAATATTAAATAATTTTAATAGATTGATACCTTGGAATGGGATTAAGTTAAGAGTATTTTACTTGAGAAATATTTCCCTTGGATTAGGATAGAGAAAAAATTATTGGAATTAAATAAAAATTATGTTGATTCAATTTCCATGTATGAAGAAAACTTCACAAGATTGGACAGGTATGTTTTGAATTTTATTCAATACATTGATAGTAAAATTAATAGATTTTACTTAGGATTCAAACTAAGTCTATAAATAGATTTTTCCTCTTAAGAATTTAAAATTTATGAAAAAGTGTTTTTTTGTGTTGAGAAAGTTGAGATGGAGTTTTCCGATACTTGTGTGCCACGATATGAAAGGAGTAAGAAATGGTAAATGTTGTATTAAATAGAGAATAAATCAACAAAGAAGTCTGGAGGTAAGCCCCCAAAATGTTATAAGCGTGGAAAATAAAATTTCAAATAATGTTTGATAGGATCTGGGAAGTGTTTCTTGCATGGTCAGTTTGGTCATAGGATTTGTGACTATAAAGAAAAGAGTCTTTAACAACCAAAGAATGGGGTAATCAATAGTCATCCAACAGTGAGGTGTTTTAGTTATAATGGTGGGGTGATTATGATAATGTGTGCTCAAATATTCTTACTCATGATGGAAATCATCATGATAGGAAAAAAAGGTGTGGGAAAATCTTTTTCTACTACTACAATTGATGTTGGTCATTCTAGTGAAGTGATATAAGCTCTAGTGAACTTGGTATTTTTAAAAGGTTAACCCTAAGTTCCAGGTTTTAGAAACTCCTTATGACGTTTTAAGTGATGTGATTATAAAGTGATTAAGGGGTTTTGGTAGATTTTTATTTGGGTTTATGTTTATATAAGTCTTTATTTTGATGAAAAGTATGCCTTTACTTTTGAAAATTATAAATTAATGTATTATCTCGTCACAAGAATGTTAGAATTATCTTACTATGTAATAACCATTTTAGTTTTGGTTAATATCTAAAGATAGGAGGAATTATCCTTCTGAGTATTATGTGATCTATTAGACATTGATTCTAGTGATTTAGGATTGAAAATTCATCTTGAATACTCATTGTATAGAGAAAAGTATGATAATGTGATGGAAAATAATTAATGTGTGAAATTTTACTCATCATGTAAATATATTTCCTTATGATATTAATATATATGGTGAAGGAATCCTTCAACTTGGAAAACGATCTTGATAAAATAAAATTTTATCCAATTAACATATTTCTTGATGATATTAATGTCTTTTTCTACACCTATTCATCTTATAGTTGTTTCTTCATTGAATTCCTCTTGACCATGTTCTCCATCACTCTATATTATTCTATGAGAGTTAGTTTTCCCTTTCAAATCCATCTTTTAATTTAACCCCAATGTTCTCTATATGTGGAATCCTAGTAACGTGTAACTTTTAGTGGCCATTATGTTTATTAATTTCCCTTCTTAATAGGATGTTTTATTAACCATTTGTATGATGTGAGTTTCAATAATGCAATTTTATAAATTTTAATCATTTGATAACCAAGATTAATTTTGAGGGAGAAATTCTTTTTAAGGGGGGTAGTATTTCACATCCTAAGATTTTATGAAATATATGTTGTTCAAATTAAATTAAATTATTTGATAGATTGAGTTAAATTCAATTCATAGTTTAGATTGAATTATACACAACACCAATGTTGTCTTTTATTGCATGTAACATTGAGTTTCTTCGATAACTTGTGTTATACACAAGATTGAGTCTTACCGACCAATAATATATTGTTGATATTATTATTTAATATAGAAGTTATTACCTAGTAATTAAATTAGTGAGTATGAATAAGAATAACTATATTATGTTTACACAATTTTATAAAATGTTTTTAAATTCATCCAGTATATTTTATAGGCATAAGATAAGAATAAATCTAGTTTTATGCTTTAAAACTATATATTTTTAAAGGAACTTTTACCACATTTTAATGAAAAACATATTTTAAATATAATTTATGATAATTTTATAAATTTTATATAAAAAAATAAAATTAATTTTTGAAACTATGACATCAAAATTTACTTTGGGATAATGTTTGATATTTTTCTCAGAAGTTTCATTTTTTGATGAATAGTGAAAAACACTACATTTTAATTGAAAACTACTTTTTCATCTAATTTATTTATATAGTCAAATTATATTTTAAATTGTTTATAAATTATAATTAGTTAAATTTTAAATCAATAAATAAAATTTGGGTCAATTGATTTAATTTCACATTTAAATTGGATATAAAAACATTTCAAACTTTTGAACTTTTCTCTTTAAAAACTGGATATCTCGTTGCGTCTGTAGGATTAATTTTAAATTAATTTTAGCCACTTATGTTAATTGAATTTTGAAAAATGATATATTTAGTTTGAATCAGTATTTAATTTTTTTCGAATAATATAATCTTAATTTTTTGAAAAAAAATATTAGTGAAAGTAACTAAAATTAATTATAGTGATTAAGGTAAAAAGATTACTTAATGATTAAGCTTAGAATATAAGGTGTATAAATGACCTAAAACTTGTACAAAACCCATTTTATGGAAATATTTATACCATAACCAACTTATTATATATTTTTATGAGTTATTTTCATACTATTACAAGAAGGTGTCCTATATAATAAGTTAAGTATGGAAAGGGACAAAAAAGAAACTTTTCTTGCCTTTAACACTTATAAAGCTTTGGGGTAGAAAAGAAGCTACATGATTTTGGTTATAAATATTATATTAGAATATAATTTATTTATTTTTATCATAATAATTTATATTTAATATTTATATATGATATAATTACGTTAAATTCTTAAGAAATTCCAATGCATTGATTATTTTGTTAATAATTAAATAAAATAAATGATATTTTTATTAAAAAAATTAAAATTACAAAAAATCTTATCTTATGAAAAGTTATTTTTAAGTGTTAATAAATATAAAATATTTTCCATTAATAGGAAAATTTATCTTTTATAATGAACATATTGACCCATAAATTGTAAAAGCCTTATTAGCATAGTTATGGTTAAAGCGGTGTTTTTGCGCGTTACATGCATTTCTATTAAAATTAATTTTAAAAACATATAGTATTTTTATTTTATAAATATATGCAATATTTTATAATAGTTGGGTCTAAATTTTCTAATAATTATAACTTTAATTTATTCTTAATGGATGAATTACATAGGTTAGAAAACTAGCTACCTAAATGAAAAAACCAAAATGAAAAAAAATTAGGAAACGTAAAGACTAAGGAAATAATGATAAAAATAATTTTATTTTGTTTATTATGAGTTTTTATATATAATAATTACCATTTAATCCATTATTTTTTATTTTGGAATCACATGAGGTATGTTAGACCTTCTAATAGTGTCTATTTTTTGTATTTACAAGAATATCGCTCCTCCTCCACTAAAAAAGGCATTCACTATTCTCCTCACTTCACAAATATAAAGCCTTTTCGATAATCCAAAACCTGCCAAAATAAACTCCCCAAATCCCCCATATCATCATATAATCCTCACTTTGGGTATAAATCCAACCAACTAAGCCTTTTGTTGCAAACCAAAAGGAGTTTCCTGAAAAAAAGGTAACACTCTTCAATGATCACTTTTGATTTATTTATTTCTAAAAAAATTAAATTATTATTATTTCATGAATATATAATAAATTTATTATACTAAATATACTGAGATTTTGTTATGTTAAGGTTTATACCTATGCCTACACACACTTCCATCAAATGGGTAAAGAACTTACCATTCGTGAATGGTGAACTACCGCCTCATGAAATGATGTTGTTCATTTTTCTTTTACCACATCCCATGGTTGGGAATTATGATAGACACACTACTTTTATATGATATATATATATATATATATTTGTCTTTGTACTTTTTAAATTGGTTTATAACGCATACCCTCATGCGTTACATTTTTCAGAAATATGATAACATTGTTTGTGGACGTGTGGACTACCGCCTCCACAAAGCGATGTGATACGTTCACACATTACATGGAATGTATTAAGGATGAGTTTAATTAAAAATATGTTAAATAAATTAAATATATATTTTATTTATTACATAATTACCTTTCTATAAATATAATGTATCATTTTCTTTATTACCCTTTTCACATACTAAAAAAGTGATAACGTCGTTCTTGGACATGTGGACTACCACCTCCTCAATGCGATGTGATTCCTTTTACATCACAAGAATTATATATAAAATTATATATGATTAAATAATATATTATTTATGATATAATTATATTTCTGTAAATATAAATTCTACTTACCTTATTTCTATAATGATCCTTGAAAAATGGGAACATTACTCATGCGTACGTACGGCCTACCGTCTCCATGATTATAACATTGATTAATTTATCATAACCATAATTAATGATTGGTTTTAAAAGTATAATTTATGTATAAATATGATAATTATTTAATTATTATTATTCTGGATAAGTTTATATAATAACCCCTTGAACATATATAGTCAACCTTAGTTGTTTTGACACATAAATAGAATATGGTCAAAACACCCAATGTAAACTTAATTGATTAAGTAGTTGTATAAAATGTTGTAGTAAGGGAAATAAAAGTAATAATAAACTTTAAAAATGTTTTGAATCAATTAAATTATTAACATAATTTTATTATTTAGTAATATAAATACACATGTGACAATACGGGTTTAAGGTAAGGGATTTTCATATCACTTTTTACATCTGTGAGATAATTATCATAATCACCACTTACTTATTTTGTGTGGTGTATCTACCATCCCTTTTTAAATATTATATCAAGAATTATTTTATCTTCATTGTATTTAAATGTTTCATTTTATTAATATTTATTTTGTGTTTTCTAATTCATATGTTACCACAATTGTAAGGGATTTCATCTCAATATCCTTTTGTTGAGACATTTCTTGATGATATACACCTTTATTATTTTATAAGATGTATATACAGACCATTTGAAATTATATATTCATATTTTATCTATTATAATTTTATTTAATGTTTTTTAAATGTTAATATTTCATGGGGATTGTGATTTAAACATTCAAAGTGGTATGGGACACTTTGAATGTTTAAAGATTTAATTTTCAAATCATTTTCTCCATGTCAATATTATTGATATTATGTTAAATATTTATTTATATAGATATAAAATTATTATAAATTAAATTTTATATCTATTTTTAATTTCATTCAAAGGTTTTAAAAAGGAATATTTTTACGTGTCTTAAAAGAATGTTTTGATAAACGAAAAATGAAATGTCTTATTTTTAAAGTATGGTGATAAAGATCATTCATGTCCACATGAATTTTATTTGATTTATAGATTAATTTATGATATTACATGTTTTATTAAATGAAAAAACCTATTTCATTTTATTTGGTTATTTTGGTATTGAAAAAAAAATTTAAAAAATGGTGTTTTGGTATTGAAAATGGGTTTTTAAAAGAAAAGGTTATTTTTATCTGAAATTGTTTTTAATATGAGTTTAAAAGATCTTTTCAAAGGGTTTTATGAGGAAAGTGTTTTATTCATGAAGTTTTAATTTAGAATTACACAATTGGTTGTCCCAGATAGTGTCGGGAAAACCCATTACAGCTTAACATGGGGTGGCCTAGATAGTGTCCAGAAAGCCTGTTACAGTTTAACATGGGGTGGCCTAGATAGAGTTGGGAAAGCCTATTAAAAATTAACATGGGTGGACTAGATATCCTCAGGTGAGAATGTTATTGCCCTAAAAATTCATTTGGAAATGATAAAATTTTAATTCATCCATACGGTTATTCCAATTTAAAGGGTTTTGAAAGGGTTTATGTATATGATTCTCTAAGTCACATAAAGGAGTTTTAATTGATTTTTATGGGTCTTAATGATTTTATTTTAGAAAAATGTATATTTTTTAATCATGTGAAAAAAATTAATTTTATATTATCAAATAACTTTGAAGATAAAGGTAAAATTTATATGAGTTTTCATGATTTTACCAAACTACTGGTTTCCTTTCTATTTATATCACTTAATGAGATTTTGTGATCATACCGATTCTTTTAAAAATATTTTCATAGGGTTTAAGGATGGGTAAGTTAAAAAAAGAATCCAAGTTGGAAGTCATAGAGATTTACCATGAAAATAATTCAATTTTTATTTTAAAAGATTCATATTATAGGAAAAATGGATACTAATCGTAAGTGTCCACATTGTATTTTATGCTTTTTTATGTATGAGTTATTGCCTAATTATATAAAACTCTTAACCTGAAAATAATATCAATGTGATAGAAAGTAAAATTCTTAAATTAACTCAAGATTATGTAATGTTTAAGGTTGGGGCATTATAGTTTAAATTAAAGGTCGGTTTAGATAACTTTAGAGGTTAGTATGTGTTAATATAATGACCTTGGAAGAATTTACTTTATGGTTAAGTTATAATGATATAGAATTTAATGATTTCCTTGTTGCTTTGACTAAAATATTTCTTTTCAGAATTATTTTCACACTGGAAGCAAGGAAGCTACAGTCATAAGGGGATGATAGGAAGATATCCTTCTAAATAAGCATCCTAAGATGGTCGGAATTAAAACATAATAGTTTTTTTATAGTAATTTTTTAGTTGAAATAGGATATAATGGTGGTTAAGTCTATAGAAGATAGAAACTAGATCTACAATAAAGGAAAATGATAATAGTAAATAATTTTATGTGAAAACATCCCACATCATTCATAGGATCATCTGACCATGTGTTATATAAAGGATTAAATCCCTAGAAAAGATATTTGATGTCATGGGTTGTTTGGATCATCAAAAGGTAACTCTTGAAATTTATCATTTTGTAGATAAATTCAGTTATTATTGTTAAATAGTTAAGAATGTTAGAGAATTTGAAGAGATTTATACCTTGGAATGGGATGAATTTAAGAATATTTTCCTTGAGAAATACTTCCCTAAGTTTGTTCATCTTAGTATGGAGAAATAATTCTTGTAATTAAATCAAAAGGATAATGATTTAGTTGTTGTGTATGAAGAAAAATTCACAAGATTGTCTAGGTATGTTCCAAATTCTATTTGAGACATTGAAAGTAAAATTAATAGATTTTAATTATGATTTAAACCAAGTCTAATAATAGATTTAGCCTCTTGATAATTTAAAAGATATGAAAAAAAGGTTTGTTGTGATGAGAAATTTGAGATATAGTTTTTTAACACTTATGTTCCATGAGATGAAAAGAGTAAGAAACAGTCAATGTGGCTGGAAATTGAGAAGAAACTAACTAATAAGTATATAGGTAAGCCCTCAAAATGTTCTAAGTGTAAAAAACAACATTTCAAAGAATTTTTTAAAGGATCTGGGAAGTTTTTACGGTGTGGTGTAACGCCCCGACCCCAGTTACCCAGAGTCGGTGCATTATTACATGACATTGGAATGATCACAAGAAAGATAAAATCTCGAAAGACCGATTGGTTTAGTAGCCTTGGAAACACTAGATATATTCATAAGGTTTACATTACATCATAAAATGAAAACTACAACAACATAGTCTCCATAGTCCACAATATTATCCCCTCATACTATCCCTACAGGTCATTCATAAATTACTTCTTCACATCCTGGGAAAAATAAAACATAGAAAAGGGGTGAGCTCAAATGCCCAGTAAGGATAACAATATAGCGAAAACTTTCATAAATAAGAATAAACATTTAAGGCAATGTATAACTAAAACAAAAGCCTTTTAAACTTGAACTTCAACATAGTATGGAAAAAATAAAATGAAATAATACCATTTAATTATTCACATAGATATTCTACTAATCGAATAATCACATGCAATATCAATAACCACTTTCATAATGATGGAATGCATAATACCAGACTATCATAACCACATAGCCAAGGCCTCGTGCCAAGACTACAAATAATATTTTTCCAAGGCCTTGTTCCAAGACACTAGTTTGTCTCATGAGACCTACCGATGCATCGAGGAGCTATAGCAGGCTCCACCAGTCACATATTAAGTCCAATGCATTCCCATATGAAAAGGTTTAAACATAACATAAACATCCGTATTAAAACTAGCATACGAAATGTCAATACTTTCACCATAAACTATGAATGGTATAA
The DNA here is from genome assembly GCA_963277665.1 of Viscum album. NCBI lineage: Eukaryota > Viridiplantae > Streptophyta > Magnoliopsida > Santalales > Viscaceae > Viscum > Viscum album. The sequence continues at coordinate 147,586,817 of OY728151.1, forward strand.
AAATAGCACATCCATAGTCAAACATATCACAAAACCTTCAATACAATATATAAGTTTTGTATCATAATAAATCAACTTCAAATAAGCGTAAAATCCATCAAAGGATGTTGACATAGATGAAATCAAAACTCTTTTTAGAGAAATATCTCTTTCTATTTTGAAATAATTTAAGAGTCATATATTTATAAAATAAAACATTTTCTTTGAAAATATTCTTATAATCTTGTAAGGTAAGCTTCGATGATTTTATAACAGCGGAAAATAACTGCACCCGTCGTATAAGTTAAAAAAAACATTCTTACCTTAATTCTGTCGAAAAGGTTAAAAAGCACCTTGTTTGAAAAATGACGGAAAGATTTCTTTATAAAACTCTTATAAAAAGTCAAAAAGTGGTATAAATGACTTTAACCCATATTCTTTTAAATATTAAAAATGTTTTGAAATACATTTTTAAGAAACATGGATGTGGATGATAAAGAGATCCCAGTAGATTATTACGTATAAACAACCTCAGATAATGAAGAGATTGTGAAATAACCCTTACCTTGTACTTTTCCTTGGTTGGGGTAGGTTAACCTCCTGTATAATGGTGAAATAATTGTTATTAAATTATACAAGAATCATATACATTAATATGATATCATATATGATCTTTTAACATTGCTTTGTTAATAATATCTTAGTATTATCGTTGTTTCGGGTGTTAACTTACTCATTTTATTTTATATGTTTTGTTATTTAAGCCATGTTTGTAATGGATAGGTTGTATCTTAATCATATCCAGAATTATATCAAGTCCTTAGATACTATTATTAATCATCAAATGAGAATTATACTTGAATGGATACGATCGAGAATGAATCTCATCGCGTTCATGGAGACGGTAGTCCGTACATATGCATGAGCGACAATATCATTCTTTTGATATTAAAATAATATATAAATATATGTTATAACATATATAAAGAATAATTATCATGTTATATTTATTATTTACATGAGTTTCACATCATTATTATACCCATCCAAATAATAATTTATTGAATAACAATTACACCACGACGTGGAGACGGTAAGTCGTACGTACGCACGTATGGTGACATGTTATTCAAAGGATGGATAGAATAATGAATATGGTTGTACCATATTTATAATAACATAACATTATATATAAGATACTGGAGTTATTATTTTAGAATGGTAATAACAAAGATGGAAGAAGTGGAAGAAGAAAGGAACTTGGAAAAGGGTGGTGAAATCATTACCTCTTCTTCGGGTTCTTCCTTTTGATTTGATCAAAAGGGATCTTAGGTTGGATTTATGACTAAAGGAAGGCCACTAGGATGAAGTGAGGGAAGTTGAGAGAGTATTTGGTCAGATTTTGGCCTAACCTAAAGGCTTTTAAGGTGTTAAGTAATGAGAAGGGGGAGTGCCTTTTTATAAGAGGGGTGAGGGGCACCTTTGGAAAAGCTAGAAATATTAATTTATAATAAATTCATATTCGGTTTCTAATGGATCCAAAGTGGATTATTTAAAGGTTAAGGTGGGGATAGGTCTAAAACCACTCAACCAATTGAATTTATAAAGGTTTGGGTTACTATATTAACCTTATCATTAAGTATTAACTCTTAGTTAATTAGTTTCACTTTTACAATGTCTCTTTGTATTTTTATATTATATGGTTAATAAACTTACTATATACATCCAAGAGACCCCAAATTGGTACATTAATGATACACCTATTATGATATAAGTCTCTTGGCCGAACCTTAGATTTTTAGGAATTTAATATCAATTAATAATATAATATTTGTTTTAAAAACTCTTTTATGTCAATTTTGAGACTATTCAATAGTTGATTTTTTTAAAAATCATACCAGAATGATTTCTTCGAAAAAAGTCAATTAAATAAATCCTAATATGTCATATTATACTATAAAATTATTTTAATTCATTAAAAGTCTCAAATTATATTTATTTTGGTATTTATAATATCAATTATTTTAATATTTCACTATTATGGTAATTACTGCATCATCATTGTGTCATAAATAAATTAAATTATTTAATGTCTAAAAATTATAAATAAACTATAATTATGTAGGAAATCGTTTTATTTTTCTAATTAATATTTATAGTCAAAAATCCAACATATATAACCCTATGTAAAAAAATTTTTCTAAAAGATATATGATTGTGTCATTTTTGTATTCATTTTAACTTAATTAAAATAAAGTGTCCCTATCACTTACAAGTGGCACCATGGGGTCCCAAAATAGACCCAAAGATGCCTATGGTCGAACATGTATCAAAAAATAAGGTTAGGACACGTTTTAGGGTAATTTTTTATTATTATAATATTATTTTTTAACCCTTATTTACCGGATTTACCCATTAACCATGGTAAATAAAATATTTACCAAAGTAATTATTCAAAATGTATAAAACTAAAAGTTACCTATTTACACAATTTGAACATCTTGATTCCAAATATGGAATCCATTTTTCCAAATTCAAAACACAGAAGTGGAAGAAATTAATTTAAAATTAATTCCCGCTGTCAAAACAAAAAGCGTGTTTTTAAGATATAATAACTATCAAAAGATTGATACTTGTTTATGTTCGGTTTAATTGTGAAATTATGTCCAATGACCAACATTGTATTAAATGGTAAAAATATATTCTAAATATACTTTAAAACCACTCAAACTCATAATTTATCACTATTAATTATTTTTATTAAAAAAGTTGTTTTTAATTAAAATTTAGTAATTTTCACTATTCATCAAAATATTAAAGTTATCCGAAAAGTACCAAAATTTCACCTTAGGCTAAATTCGGTATTCTGAATCCAAAAATGAAGTCCATTTTGAAATATAAAATATATATAATTTCAAAAAGTATGTATTACTATTCATAACGGCTAGTTTGATTAGTTATGGTGTGTTAGAACTCGGTGTTGTGTACAACACACGCTATCACATTATTCAAAGAGAAGCGTACCGTAGAAACTTGGAGTGTTACATTCTCCCCTCCTTCAAATAATTTCATCCTCGAAATTTCTAGAATATTATCGCATGAAAAGACTTGGGTGTTTCTTTATCATAAGTTCCTCGGGTTCCCACGTTGCCTCTTCCATCTTATGGTTTCTCCACAAAACTTTTACCAGACGCGTCGTCCGGTTTCTCAGTACTTGTTCTCTCGTATCAAGAATCCTGACGGGCTCTTCTCAATAAGACAGATCGGGTTCTAGTTCTAATTCCTCATAGGTGAGTATATGCATTGGGTCAGGCATGTATTTCCTCAATATAGATACGTGGAACACATCGTGAACTTTGGAGAGACTTGGCGGCATTGTCAATCGGTAAGCTACAGCCCCAATTCGTTCTAGAATTTCGAAAGGTCCGATGTACCTAGGACTCAATTTACCTTTCTTACCAAAATGTATGACTCCATTCCATGGAGATACCTTCAGGAAAACATGATCACTGAATTGAAATTCCAAATCCTTCCTTCGATTATCAGCATAGCTCTTCTACCTACTTTGAGCTGCTTTGATGTGATTTTGGATTGCCTTCACCTTTTCCATCGTTTCCTCCACTAGTTCTGGACCTACAAGTTTTCTTTCACCCACATTATCCCAATAGGTTGGTGTGCGACATCTCTTTCCGTATAACGCTTCATATGGTGCCATCTGAATGCTCTAATGGAAGCTATTGTTATAGGAAAATTCTACCAAAGGTAAATATTGATCCCACATACCCTGAAAGTCAAGTGAGCAAGATCTCAACATGTCTTCTATGGTTTGAATAGTCTGTTCTGAATGTCCATCTGTTTGAGGGTGGTAGGCAGTGCTCAAATGAAGTTCAGTATCCAGGGATTTCTAAATACTTTTCCAGAATCTTGAAGTAAAATGGGGATCACAATCAGAAACAATTGATAGGGTTACTCCATGAAGTCTCACAACTTCATTAATATATAGTCTTGCTAGACGTTCCAGTGGTAGATCTTCTCTTATAGCAAGAAAATGTGCTGACTTGGTAAGACGATCAACAATAACCCATATTACATCGTTCCTTCTAGGAGTATTTGGTAGCCCCATGACAAAGTCCATTGTAATATTGTCCCATTTCCACTCCGGTATGGGAAGAGGTTGCATGACTCCTCCAGGCTGTTGTCTTCCAGCTTCCACTTGTTGACAAACCATACATCTTGACACAAAATTAGCAATTTCCCTCTTCATGTTGTCCCACCAAAAATGTTCCTTCAAATCTCTATACATTTTGGTGCTCCCAGGGTGTATAGAGAAATTAGAACTATGAGCATCATCCAACAATTCCCTTTTTAGATCAGGTATATTGGGAACACAAAGCCTCTTCCCGAATTTCAAAATTCCTTCTTCATACACAAAGTCTCTCAACCTCCCATCATTCACATCTTTAATCTTTTTTTGAAATTCTTCATCATCGGTCTGAGAACTCTTAATCCTTTCTAGTAAAGATGGTTTGGCAACCATTTGAAAAAGCATTGATGTTTCACCTTCCCTGGTTATTCCCATGTCCATCTTCACTAGATCCATGAAAATTGTATCCCTTTCAATTCTCATATTGTTCAAAACTCCATGATCTTTTCTGCTCAAAGCATCCTCCACCTTGTTTGCTTTTCCCGGGTGGTAGTGTATCGTACAATCATAATCTTTGAGTAATTCAAGCCATCTCCTTTGCTTCATGTTGAGTTCTTTTTGTGAGAAAATATACTTTAAACTCTTATGATCAGTATAAATCTCACATTTTTCACCATAGAGGTAGTGCCTCCATATCTTTAAAGAAAATATCACAACTGCTAACTCAATATCATGAGTAGGATAGTTCTACTCATGAATTTTCAACTGTCATGATGCATAGGCAATAACCCTATCATTCTGCATAAGGACACAACCAAGTCCTTTCTTCAATGCATCACTATAAATAACGAACCCATCATTCCCTGATGGTAGAGTCAATATAGGAGCATTGACTAATCTTCTCTTCGGTTCTTCAAAAAATTCTTCACACTCTTTTTTCCAAATAAAGTTAACCCCTTTACATGTGAGCTTCGTTAACGGGTTAGCCAACCGGGCAAAATTCTGGACAAAACGTCGATAATAACCTGCTAAACCAATAAAACTACGTACCTCAGTTATATTCGTAGGTGTCGGCCATTCTTGGATTGCCTTGATCTTAGAAGGATCAACAGAGATTCCATCTTTAGAGACAATATGGCCAAGAAAAGAAATCTTCCGAAGCCAGAATTCACACTTGCTAAACTTCCCATATAATTCATGTCTTCTCAGAGTCTTCAAGATAATGCGCAATTGATTTTCATGATCTTTTTATATTTTTGAGTATACCAAGATATCATCAATAAATACCACCACAAATTCATCGAGATACTCCTTGAAAACTCTATTCATCAGATCCATGAATACAGAGGGTGCATTAGTCAATCCAAAAGGCATTATTGTAAACTCGTAATGCCCGTACCTGGTTCGAAATGTTGTCTTCGGAATGTCTTCCTTCTTCACACACAACTGATGGTATCCAGATCGAAGTTCAATCTTTGAAAAGTATTGAGCTCCATGCAGTTGGTCAAATAAATCATCAATGTGAGGTAGGGGATACTTTTTCTTTATTGTTATAGCATTGATCTCCCTATAGTCGATACATAACCTCATAGATCCATCTTTCTTTTTAATAAAAAGAACAAGGAATCCCCATGGAGAAACACTAGGGAGAATAAATCCATTATTACTCAATTCCTCTAGTTTTTTCTTTAGTTAAACTAATTCTACAGTGGCCATTCTATAAGGGGTCTTCGATATAGGCCTTGATCCAGGAATTAAATCAATGGAAAACTCAACTTCTCATTTTGGAGGATGTCCAGGTAAATCTTCCAGAAATACATCTACATATTCTTTCACAATAGGTACACCCTATATTTGAACATTCCTCTCCTAACCCATAGTAAATTAATTCTCTTCCTCCCCAATAATTGAATTTAGTTGAGCTACTGGGGGTGGATCTAGATAATAATTAGGTGGTGACGATTCTCCTATAAAGATAAGGTGTTCCTTATCATCATCATCAAGAATCGTAACCTATTTCTTCTTACAATAAATCTTCGCATCATAGTCCGAAAGCCAGTCCATACCGAGGATTATATCAAACTCAATCATAGGTATCATGATGAGATCAGCATATAAAGAACATTTATGTGCTCTAATGGGGACTGATTCACAAAACTTTGTTGCAATAATACTTCTCTTAGGAGTTTTAACTGACAACTCCCTTGTTAAATCAAATTTAAAATATCTAATTTTCTTAGAAAACTGGGAAGATATGAAACAATGTGATTATCCAGAATCAAATAATTCATTTGCTAAACTTGAGGAAACCATTAAATTACCTGCCACCACGTCTTTCGTAGCTTCTACCTCAGTAGTAGTGATAGAATAAGCTTGGCCTTGATCCCTTGTCCTTTTCTGAGTTAAGTTCTCCTGATGCTTAGGACATTCATTTTCATAATGCCCCATCTCCCTGCAATTGTAGCACTGAACATTGGTAGCTTCCTTCTTCCCTTTGCATTCACGAGCTTGGTGGCCTTTTTCACCACACTTGTAACAGACACCCATTCCCTTCAAGCAAGTACCGAGGTGTTTCTTCCCACATTTACCACAGGATGGATATTCAACCTTTCCCTTCTTCCCCTTATTTCCATTCCCAGATTGATCAGCAGATCTCTTCTTTTCTTTCTTTTCTTTAAAGTCATAAGACTTTGAGAATTCTTTCTCTGTCTTGATAGCACATGAGACAATGTCTTCATATGACGAGAAGGATTGTGATACTAATGCTCGAAGGAGAAATGGTTTTAACCCATCAAAGAAATGATCAATCTTACTTCTTGGGTTACGTATATAATCTCCAGCATACCTTGCTAACCTTGTAAAGTTAGCCTCATACTTTGTGACATTCTCATCCTCCTTTTGTCTCAGACTCAGAAACTGCCTTTCCATATCTGCTCGATGGTCGCGAGGAAAGTATTTTTCTAAAAACAGATCTTTGAACTCCCTCTATTCCATATTTGATACTTCATCATCTTCCTTCATATTTTGAATCAATGACCACCATTGATCAGTATCTCCAGTGAGTCGGTAAACTGCCATGATAAATTTTTCCCTTTCACTACTCCCCAAAGCCTGAAATATTTTCTCTAGGGAATTTATCCATTGCTTAGCTAATAATGGATTTTTACTCCCATTGAATGTTGGTGGTTATTGCCTCATGAAGCGATCTAACATTGATCCTCCACGCTGCGGATCAGGGTGCTCCATACGGGTAAGGTTATTATTCATAACCTGAGTGAGTTGTCCTAGTATGGTGATTAGATGATCGTCACCAGTTACATCACCAGCTCCACTATAATTATCTTGAGTAGGAGGGAAATCCCTACATGGAGTGTGTGTATTGATACGGTTTCCATTTCTTCCACTAGGCGCCATTTCTAAACAATGGCATAAACTAGATCAGTTTATGAATCAAAATACATAATCCCATACTTATAAAACGCTTAAAATAAATTGAACTATTTATGGATATAATCCATAATCATAAAAATGTTTTCTTTGAGGAAGTATATAATCATAAACCCTTCATAATGATTTGTAAAAAAAATGAGAGTTATCCTAAGCATATCCCCTGGGAGTGTCCTAACCAAGAGTGCAGAAAGGCCCGTTGTCATGCACCAGTTCCCGTTCGATTCTAGCTCAAAGCGGTGTTTTCAGGTTTTACCCCTAGGTACATCTGTGCCAGAGCCGCCTCTACCTGCTCGTATCCAAACAGGGATGTATTGCTCGGAAAACTCATAAAATCTCTACAATACCAAAATTCTAGGAAGTTCTTCTATACTAATCCTCAAATTCCATCTTAAATCTATATGCTCTAATCAGAGTTTATCTAAATCTAGCTTCCAAGGTTTGTACTAAACTTCCTATGATACCAACTGTAACGCCCCGACCCCAGTTACCCAGAGTCGGTGCATTATTACATGACATTTTCATGATCACAAGAAAGATCAAATCTCAAAAGACTGATTAGTTTAGTAGCCTTGAAAACACTAGATATATTCATAAGGTTTACATTACATCATAAAATGAAAACTACAACAACATAGTCTCCATAGTCCACACTCTTATCCCCTCACACTATCCCTGTAGGTCATTCATAAATTACTTCTTCACATCCTGGGAAAAATAAAACATAGAAAAGGGGTGAGCTCAAATGCCCAGTAAGGATAAAAATATAGCGGAAACTTTCATAAATAAGAATAAACATTTAAGGCAATGTATAACTAAAACAAAATCCTTTTAAACTTGAACTTCAACATAGTATAGAAAAAATAAAATGAAATAATTCCATTTACTTATTCACATGGATATTATACTAATTGAATAATCACATGCAATATCAATAACCACTTTCATAATGATGGAATGCATAATGCCAGACTATCATAACCACATAGCCAAGGCCTCGTGCCAAGACTACAAATAATATTTTGTCAAGGCCTTGTGCTAAGACACTAGTTTGTCTCATGAGACCTACTGATTCATCGAGGAGCTATAGCGGGCTCCACCCGTCACATATTAAGTCCAATGCATTCCCATATGAAAAGGTTTAAACATAACATAAACATCCGTATTAAAACTAGCATACGAAATGTCAATACTTTCACCATAAACTATGAATGTTATAAAAATAGCACATCCACAGTCAAACATATCACAAAACCTTCAATACAATATAGAAGTATTGTATCATAATAAATCAACTTCAAATAAGCGTAAAATCCATCAAAGGATGTTGACAAAGATGAAATCAAAAATCTTTTTAGAGAAATATCTCTTTCTATTTTGAAATAATTTAAGAGTCATATATTTATAAAATAAAAAATTTTCTTTGAAAATATTCTTATAAGATTTTAAGTGAAGCTTCGACGATTTTATAACGGCGGAAAATAAACGCACTCGCCGTATAAGTTAAAAAAACATTCTTACCTTAATTCTGTCGAAAAGGTTAAAAAGCACCTTGTTTGGAAAATGACGGAAAGATTCCTTTATAAAACTCTTATAAAAAGTCAAAAAAGGGTATAAATGACTTTAACCCATATTCTTTTAAATAGTAAAAATGTTTTGAAATACATTTTTAAGAAACATGGATGTGGATGATAAAGAGATCCCAGTAGATTATTATGTATAAACAACCTCGGATAATGAAGAGATTGTGAAATAACCCTTACCTTGTACTTTTCCTTAGTTGGGGTAGGTTAACCTCCTGTATAATGGTGAAATAATTGTTATTAAATTATAAAAGAATCATATACATTAATATGATATCATATATGATCTTTTAACATTGCTTTGTTAATAATATCTTAGTATTATCGTTGTTTCAGGTGTTAACTTACTCATTTTCTTTTATATGTTTTGTTACATAATCCATGTTTGTAATGGATAGATTGTACCTTAATAATATCTATAATGATATAAAGTCCTTAGATACTATTATTAATCATCAAATGAGAATTATACTTTAATGGATACGATGGAGAATGAATCTCATCGCGTTTGTGGAGACGGTAGTCCGTACGTACGCACGAGCAACAATATCATTCTTTTGATATTAAAATAATATATAAATAGATGGTATAACATATATACAGAATCATTATCATGTTATATTTATTATTTACATGAGTTACACATCATTATTATACCCATCCAAATAATAATTTATTGAATAACAATTACACCATGACGTGGAGACGGTAAGCCGTACGTACGCACGTATGGTGACATGTTATTCAAAGGATGGATAGAATAATGAATATGGTTGTACCATATTTATAATAACATAACATTATATATAATATACTGGAGTTATTATTTTAGAATGGTAATAACAAAGATGGAAGAAGTGGAAGAAGAAAGGAACTTGGAAAAGGGTGGTGAAATCCTTACCTCTTCTTCGGGTTCTTCCTTTTGATTTGATCAAAAGGGCTCTTAGGTTGGATTTATAACTAAATGAAGGCCTCTAGTATGAATTGAGGGAATTTTAGAGAGTATTTGGGCAGAGTTTGGCCGATCTTAAAGGCTTTGAAGGTGTGAAGTAATGAGAAGGGGGAGTGCCTTTTTATAAGAGGGGCACCTTTGGAAAATCTAGAAATATTAATTTATAATAAATTCATATTCGGTTTCTAATGGCTCCAAAGTGGATTATTTAAATTTTAAGGTGGGGATAGGTCAAAAACCACTCATCCAATAGAATTTAGATAGGTTTGGGTTACTATATTAACCTTATCATTAAGTATTAACTCTTAGTTAATTAGTTTCACTTTTACACTGTCTCTTTGTATTTTTATATTATATGGTTAATAAACTTACTATATACATCCAAGCGACCCCCAAGTGGTCCATTAATGATACACCTATCATGATATAAGTCTCTTGGCCGAACCTTAGATTTTTAGGAATTTAATATCAATTAATAATATAATATTTGTTTTAAAAACTCTTTTATGTCAATTTTGAGACTATTCAATAGTTGATTTTTGTAAAAATAATAACAGAATGATTGCTTCGAAAAAAGTCAATTAAATCAATCCTAATATGTCATATTATCCTATAAAATTAGTTTAATTCATTAAAAGTCTCAAATTATATTTATTTGATAGCTTGATTTAAACACAATGAAAAGTTTATATTGAATTATACACAACACCAATTTTATCTTTCCTGTACTTAACATTGATTTTCTTCAATAACTTATGTTACACTTAAGGTCGACTCTTACCAAGCAATAATATACTGTTGATATTATTATTTAATAAGGAAGTTATTGCCCATAAATTATATTGGATAGTGTGAATAAGACTAAATATATTATGTATACACAAGTTTTTAAAATGTTTTTACATTCATACAATAGGTTTTATAGGAATAAGATAAGAATAAATCCAGTTTTACGCTTAAAAATCTGAATATTTTTAAAGTCAGTTTTACCACCTTTTAATTGTGAACCTATTTTAAATCTAATTTATGAAACTTTTATAATTTTTATATAATAAAAAAAGTTCATTTTTTAAATTTAAATATAAAAATTTTATTTGGGTGAATTTTTGGTATTTTTCTGAGAAGTTTTGTTTTTTGATATATAGTGAAAAATACTACATTTTGATTGAAAACTGATTTTTTGTCTAATTTATTTATATAGTTAAACTATATTTTAAATTGTTTATAAAGTATAATTTGTTCAATTATACATTAATAAATCCAATTTAGGTCAATTTATTTAATTTCACGTTGAAATTGGATATAAAAACATTTCAAACTTTTTAAATTTTCTCCTTAAAAACCTGTTGTCTTGCAGTATCTGCTAGATTAATTTTAAATTAATTCGATCCAATTCTATCAATTTAATTTCGAAAAAAGATATACATAGTTTTAATCAGTGTTAAATTTCTTATCTAATGATATAAACTTAATTTTTTGACCAAATATTTTAGTGAAAGTAATTAAAATTAATTACGGTGATTAAGGTAAAAACAAGCTTACTTAATGATTAAAATTATAATATAATGTGTAAAAATGACCCAACACTTGTAAAACACCCATTATCTATAAATATTTAGACCCTTACCACCTTATTATCAATTTATATGAGTTATTTGGATATTATTCAATGAACGTGACCTATATAATAAGTTAAGGAAAAGGACAAAAAAAAGGAACCTTACATGCCTTTAACACGTATAAAGATTTAGAGTAGGGAATAAGCTACAAAATTTTGATTATAAATATTATTTTTAAATATAAATGAGTTATTTTTATCATAATAATTTATATTTTATTTTTAGAAATGATATAATTACATTAAATTCTTAAGAAATGTCAATGCATTGATTATTTAGTTAATAATTAAATAAAATAAAGTATATTTTATTAAATAATTTAAAATTACTAAAAAACTTATATTCAAAAAAGTGATTTTGTAAGTTTTAATAAATATAAAATATGGTCCATTTATATTCCAATTTATCTTTTATAATTAACATATTGATCCATAAATAGTAAAAATCTTGTTAGCGTAGTTAAGGTTAAAGCAGTGTTTGTGTGCGTTGCATGTGTTTCTATTAAAATTAATTTCCAAAAAATATGGGGTTTTTATTTTATAAATTATATATAATATTTTATAATAATTTGATATAAATTTTCTAATAATTATAACTTTAATTTATTTTTAATGGATGAATTACATAGGTTGGAAAACTAGCTACCTAAATGAAAAACCAAAATGAAAAAAAATAAGGAAACTTAAAGACTAAGGGAAAATGATAAAAATGATTTTATTTTTGTGTTTTGTGAGTTTATAAGGACCCTAATTCCCCTTTAATCCATTATTTTTAATTTTTTAAGCATATGATGCAAGGGTTTTTTCCTAATAGTGTTTTATTTTAGTATTTACAAGAATGTCACTCCTCCTCCACTATAAAAAAACATTCAGTCTTATCCTCTCTTCAAACCTCTAAATAATTTTATATCTTCTAATACCTAACCAAATAAACTCCCAAAATTCCTCCTATAATCCTTTAATACTATATTTGGTAATAAATCCTACCAAGGAATCCCTTTATTGCAAACCAAAAGGTGTTACCCAAAAAAGATGTAACATTATTCAATGATCACTTTTGTTTTATTTATTTCTCAAACCATTACATTATTATTACATGATTATATAATAAAATAATTATCCTAAATATATTGATATATATTTTAATTTTAATTTTTATACCTAAAACTACACACACTTCTATCAAATGGGTAACAAACTTACCATTCGTGTACGACGAACTACCGCCTTGCGAAACGATGTTGTTCGTTTTTCCTTTACCACCTCTCATGGTTGAGAGTTATGATATACATGATATTTTTTTATGATATATATATAAATATATATTTTTTATTTTTTATTCATAATTATGTATTTTTTATACAACACATACCTTCATACGTTCCATTTTGTAGAAATACAATAACATCGTTTGTGGACGTGTGGACTATCGCCTCCTCAAAGTAATGTGATATGTTCACATATTACATGGAATGTATTAAGTATGTCTTTAATTAAACATATGTTAAATATATGACATATATATTATATTCATTACATAATTAAATTTCTGTAAATATAATGTATTTTTTTATTTATTACCCTTTTCACACACTAAAAATGTGATAACGTCTTTCTTGGACGTGTGGACTACCGCCTCCTCGACACGATGTGATTCCATTTACATCATTATAATTATATATATAAATATATATGATTAAATAATATATTATTTATCATATAATTATAATTATTTAAAGATAAATTCTACTTACCTTATTTCCATAATGATTGTTGAAAATGGGAATATTACTCATGCGTACGTACGACCTACCATCTCCATGATTGTAATATTGGTTCATTTTTCATAACCAACATTAATGATTTTTTTAAGTATAATTTATGTATAAATATGATAATAATTACATTATTATTATTATATATATCTTTATATAATAACCCATTTACCATAAACAACCAACCTTATTCATTTTGACACATAAACCGAATATGGTCAAAACACCTGACGTAAACTTAATTGATTAAGTAGTTTTACAAAACATTGTAATAAGTGAAATAAAAGTAATAATAACATTAAAAATGGTTCTAAATCAATTAAATAATTAACATAATTTTATTATTTAGGAAGATAAAGTCACACATGACAATTTGGACTCAAGGTAAGGTATTTTCATCTCATTTTCTACATCTGTGAGATAAATGTCATAATCACCACTTACTTATTTTTTGTGGTGTATATACTTCCCATTTTTAAATATTATATCATGAATTATTTTATCATCATGTTATTTAAATGTTTAATTTTATGATTATTACTTTTGGGGTTTCCAATTCATATGTTAACACAATTGTAAGGGATTTCATCTCAATCTCCATTCATTAAGGCATTTCTTGATGATATGCATATTTATTATTTTATAAGGTGGATACACAGACCCTTTGAAATTATATATCAATATTTTACATATTATAATTTTATTTAATGTTTTTTTAAATATTAATATTTCATTGGGGTTACAATTTAAAAGTTCAAAGTGGTATGGGGCACTTTTAATGTTTAAAGATTTAATTTTCAAAACATTTTATCCATGTCAGTATTCTTGATATTATTTTATATATGTATTTATATGGATATAAAATGATTTTAAAGGAAATTTTATGTCTATTTTTAATTCCATTAAAAGGTTTTAAAAATTAATCTTTTTACATGACTTAAATGGGATGTTTTTACAAACAACAAATAAAATGTCCTATTTTTAAAGTATGGAGATAATGACCTTTCATGTTGTCATGAATTTTATTTTATTTCTATATTAATTTTTAATATTACATGTTTTCCTAAATTAAAAACCCAATTTAATTTTATTTGGTTATTTTGGTATTAAAAAAATTCAAAAAATGGTGTTTTGGTATTGAAAATGGGTTTTTAAAAGAAAATGTCATTTTTATCCAAAAGTGTTTTTCATATGAGTTTAAAAGTTTTTTTTCAAAGGATTATATGAGGAAAGTATTTTATTCATGAATTGTTACTTGAAAATTATATGATTGGGTGGCCTAGTTAGCACTGGGAAAGCTCGTTAGATCTTAACATGGGGTGTCTTGGATAGCACCAGGAAATATCGTTACAGCTTAACATGGGATAGCTTATATAGCACTGGGAAATCCCATTATAGCTTAACATGGGGTGACCCGGATAGAGTCGGGAAATACCATTACATATTAACATGGTGTGGCCTAGATAGATCTAGGTGAGCTCGTTATAGCACTTAATGCATTGGGTAATGATAATACTGGAAGTCAGTCATATGGTTATTCCAATTGAAAGGGTTTTGAAAGTCAGTCATATGACTCATGTCAACAAGGTGAACCTTTATTTTCAGGAGTATACCTGATTAGAACTCTATAGTTAAACATGCATGGCCTGGAGTATTGATCAGGATGAGTGACCTTCTGAGAAGTTTCTCAGGGTGTGTGTGTGTGAGGAGAAAGCACACTAAAACGAACATGTGTTGGCATGTGGGGACATTCATTAGTCTGATAACCCGTTTGGGATTGTGGGTGGACCCCAGGGAGGGAACCATGTGTTTGTGGGGGAAATGGTGATACCTAGTGGGCTAGGACCTGATGTCCATGTTAAGTTGGGGTTTCTATGCTGTCAGAGAGGCCGAGTTGTTACATTGGTATCAGAGGAGGAACCCAGCCTTAAGTGCGGTGGCACTGCCTTGGTTGAGATGTAGGGTCCACAACGAGGATGTTGTGTTATAAAGAGAGGGGTGAATGTAACACCCCATAATATTAAAGGGTTAAAATAAAAAATTATATGAATCATATAAACAAGGTTTACCTTTCTTTTAGGTAGTCTACCTGATTAGAACTATACAGTTAACCTTTCTTGGCCTAGAGTAGTGATCATGATGGGTGACCTTCTAGTAAGTTTCTTAGGATGTGTGTGAGTGAGGAAAAAACACACTAGAAAGAACATGTGTTGTTATTTGGTTAAAATAATTAGTATAATTACCCATTTGGTAATGTGGGTGGGCCCTATGGAGGGGACCACATGTCTGTGGGGAAACTGGTGGTACCTAGCAGTCCAGGAACTGATGGCCATGTTAAGGTAGGGTGTTTATGCTATCAATAGGGACCATTTGTTATATATGTATTTTTTATTCACATTAAAATGTTTTATTTCATATTATCAAAGAAATTTTAAGATAAAGTTAAACATTATATGAGCTTTCATGATTTTATTGAACTAACAGTTTCCTTTTTGGTTATATCCCTTACTAAGATTTTAAACACATACAAAGTTTTTTTAAAATGTTTTCATAAGGTTTAAGGATGGGTAAGGGAAATGAATAAGTAAAGTTTTAAGTTTTGGGGATTTACCATGAAAATAATTCATTCTTTATTTTAAAAGTTTTATATTATGGTTAAAACTGATACTGGTCAGAAGAGTCTACTTTTTATTTTATGTTTTTTTATGTATGAGTTATGGACTAATTCTCTAAAACTCTTAACCTAAAAGGATACTCAATGTGATAGAAAGTAAAATTCTTGGATAAACTCAAGATTATGTAATATTTATTTTTTGGTCCTTATAATACCTATCCATTTAGAATAATTTTTCTAGATAATGACTTTATTGTCTTTTAATCTTTTATGAAATCACAAGAGTGGCCTACCCTCAATTATAAAAGGGAACATCCCATTTATCTTCTTTACACCACTTTTAGCCTAATATATAGACCAAATACTTCTAAATTATCTTCTCCACTTCCTTAAAAACATTTTATATGTGTTTTTCTCACCAAAAGACCAACCCTAGGGTCCTTAAGATGATATCTAAAGAAGTTGTTTCAAAGAAGAGGTAATTGCCTTAACCGATCACTTCCTTTTCAATTCTTATTTTACCTCCTATAAATCTATTATATTATTCATTAAATAATAAATTTAGTGTCATAAATATAATAAAATTTTATTATGATTATGAAACTTCTATTATACACCCTCTTTCTCATCAAGTAAAAAGTTAAAGTATTGCTCGTGTGTACGTATGGATTATCGTCTCCACGTAGCGATACAATTCATTTTTCATCACCTTTTTTCATGGATTTTTGTTATGATAGGTTTAAAGTTTATATATTTTATTTATAACCTAATTATTATTCTATAATTATAATATCCTATCCAAATTATTACATTCCAAACCATTGTAAAATGATTACATCGCTCATGGGTACGTGTGGATTATCACCTCCACGAAGCGAAGTGGTTCATTTTTCATATCCACTTTACATGGATAGTAATAAGGATGTATTTAATGCATATATATGATATATATGATATAATAATAATTATATAATGGTTAATTATTATTTACCTTTGTTTTTGTTCTTCCGTCAAAAAATGAAAATAGTGTCCATGCGTGCGTACGGCCTACTGGCTCCATGAACAGTGTAATTCATTTTTCTATCTCTAACTTTATGGATGAATCTAAACATATATATAATTAATATATATGATATTATAAGTATGTGAATGATTATGATATATAATTATAATAAATTTAATTTTTTATATAGGAGGTTAGAGTGCCTTCGATGTAAGTGAAACTCAAGGTAAGGGATTTTCATCTCACTTTTATTAATGTGAGACACATTCCATATTTTCCACTTGTTTATTTTATATGGTATATATAATACTAATAATATAAAATCATATATAGATTTTTATATCATATTATTAAGAATTATCGATGTTTTACTTGATAATGAACTAGGTATGTGTTTTTTATTTTAGGAAATAACCTTTCACAATTTCAAAGGAAAAGCTGGAGAAATTGACCAAAAATGGCCATTACACACCATAAAAACCCATTAAACGATGTGTAGTCATATTTCACAGCATATGAAAAGTTGTGAAGCAATTAATGAAATATTTACAAGCCATGTAACCATTACAAAACATGAGTCACCAATACACATCGTATAACGTTTGAATTATAATTCTCACTTTGAAGATCCAATTGAAGGAAGGCACAAGTCGTGAAGCCAAGTTACACATCATGAGTAAAGTCAAATTTACAAATCTCAAAGATTTAGTATGATATTTGTGTGAGATTCATTAGGATTAAAAAAATTTGAAGAAAATATTAGATCATTATTACACTACATGAATACCCATTACATGTCGTGTAATATCCCGATTTTTTACCTATAGCAGGAACACAGTGAACAGAAGTGATGGACTTCTAGAATTTATCTCTCATTTATCTCATTATTATCTCTAAATTTTATTCCAACCTTTATCCATAAACTCATTTTTCATTAATTATCTTCATTATTTTTTGTTTATCTAAGCACCATGGATTTATTTGATAAGCATTCTTTATCTTTTTTACATCATCGTCACCAAGATATGTGCATTCTTCACCTTAAACATTAATCTAGGATGAATTCTTATTGTTTTATTTCCTTCTCTTATTTCAAGTAAGTAATTGATTGAAATTTTTATTGGTTATAGGATTTCATTGATTATTCTTGATTGAGTGTTCTTTAATTGATTAATCTCAATCCTTGTATGTTTTTAATTTATCAATCTCAAATTTTTTTGGTCTGTTAATTATGTTTGAAATTATTTAATAGTTTTTAATCAATTTTACCATGAGGGGATAAACCAATTTGGGTAGGGATCAAGAGTAGGGGTGTTTGAATTTAATTAATATTTAATTATCAACTTGGTAACATTAAGTATAGTAATCACGTTAAACAACAATTGTTTAACCAATTATTTTAAACGAACCTGACCATGGGAAGTTGGAATGAATGACCTAGACCTGATTAGAGTAGAATAGGTTTTGATCAATAGACTATGAAACTTTCTACCTTAGAATTTTGGCTTAATGAATCTAGGTCGCAACTATCTCTAGACCAAGGAATAGTTATCTCTTGGATAGATCTAGTTAGCTTGACCATAGCCAACTAGTGAAATTTTCTTGCTTCGCAGCCTAAACCTTAGGACCATACCAAGTTAGAATTAAGATCATTATTTTTTTTTTGAACCCCAAAATTGGTCTTGATCCCTTCATTTTCTATAAAATTAATCCAAAAATCACTTTTCATTAGTCATTTCCCAAGTCCAACCACCTTGTGAGGACTCCTACTCTAAAGGGTTCTAATCTTTAGTTATTACTAGACAATCCAAATCCTTATGGGACAGACCCCACACTACCACTATACTATGCCTGAGTAGCAAGTGTAGTTTGGGAAAAATAAATCAAATATGACCACAGACTGTGATAATTAAACGACATGTGCAGGTGCATCAAATTTTGGCATCATTTTCGGGGATAAAAAGGATTGTTCTAAGGTACAAAAACCTATAGCAAGAACCTAGTATTACCTCACCTGGTTCCCCTTTCCCTTTTCCTTTATTTATTCTTCATTTTTGGATGTCGATGCATCCTTCTTTTCATTGTGGCCCAGTTCATGCATCAGGTCCCTTTGACTCATTCAAAGAGCCTTGATGCACAAGAATATCTTACCTTAAAACCTAAAATAAAAAGGTACATCTCTACACACCGTTGTTCAAAAATGGTCAACTAAATCAATCCTACAGTCCCCAAACTACTGAACATGAAACCCGAAATACATGGAGATCATCTAGTGTAGTAAGAGTGCACCATCATAGATTATGGATTTCCGTCAATCCATGTTTCTATTCCTAGTATTGTACACCCTTATATATAGGAATATACATTTGAAATTAAACCTAGACTCATTCATATGATCCATAATATGGTTTAGTTCAGTGGGATTCAAATTGAATACCCCCATGAACATATCTCAAACTTCTTGGAAGTCTGCAATACCTTTCACAACCAGGGAGTATCTTTTGATGCCATAAGACTTAGAGTCTTTCCTTTTTCCCTGTGAAATCGAGCCAAGGATTGGATCAAAATTAAAGAACCCAAGTCCATCACTACTTGGGATGATTTATCCAAAACATTCTTGGACAAGTACTTTCTACCTATTTGAACTTGGAAATTGTAGAACGACATCCAAAATTTTGCTCAAACATGTGGGGAGTTATTATGGAAACCATGGGATAATTTTAAGTAACTTACTTGAAAGTGCTCTTATCATGGACTTTATATGTGTATACAACTCTAAACATTTTATCAAGGCCTCCAACCAGCTACTCGCACTATCGTTGATTCATATGTTGATAGAGGGTTAATGTTTAAAACACCTAAGGTGGGCCGAGTAATTTTAGACAAAGTCTCTCATAATTTCAGTCTATGGAAGAGTTATTATAGACCACCCTGGCATGGGATCCACCAGGTTTAATAGAATACTCGAATAGATGCACAAGTCAGGGCTTTGACCAAGAAGTTGGAATTATTTAAACTACCAATTGCATCACCTCCCCCTCCTACTCCAATCATGGAGATTCAGTCATGAGAAATGTGCAGTTTCCCACACCTTTATCAAGAATACACAACAAGTGTTGAGGAATAACCAATAAAAGATTATAATTATGTTAATTACAATCACTAAAGTCAACAAATTTAGTAGTTGCAATAATATTTTTAACAAAGGCCAGTCCAACAGCAACAACAAAACAATCAAGGATGCTACCAGGAAAGGGATGGTCAAGATCTATTCAGGAACCAAGGACCACTAGGATATCCACTGATGAATCATGTACCTAAACCACCATAATAATCAATACAATAACCCTTAACTCCTATATCCCAACAACAATTTCAACCAGATATACTAAGACATCCACAATTGGTTGTCCTTCTTCAAAAAAATCTGTAAAATCTACTTTTAGCCTTTGTTCAAAATTTATATTAGAGGATGACCACCCAAGAGATATAAATATAGAACCAAATAGTATAACTTCATAACTTCGAGCATCAAATGGTTCATATCTCAAAGACCTTGTTAGATATATTGTCAGGTAATCTACCTGGTAATACAGAGACATACCCGAGGGAAGAAGAAAATGTATTAGTTATGAGGAGTATAAAAGTGTTGTATTTTCATCAACCATATAGAGGATAAGGAAGAAAATTTGAGGAACCCAAAAATAAAAAAACAATCATATAATAAAGAGATGATGAAAAAAAATGGAACTATTCCAGTGATACCTCAGGAAACACCACCTTCTAAAAAATCCAAAACACATGAGTGACCCAAGGAAGAAGTATACATTACTCGACCACCTTATCAACCACATATTACTTTTTTGGAAACATATAGATGAGTAATAATTGAAGGTAAATACAAGAAGTTTTTGGATATGTTCAAATAACTACACATCAACATCCCTTTTATTGAGGCAATTGCTCAAATGCCATCCTATGTAAAATTTATTAAGGAAATAGTTTGTAATAAAATAAAAATGAAGGACTTATGATTCATCTCACTAAATTAAGAATGATATTTTGTTTTTTAGCATAAAATTCCTCTAAAAATTAGAGATCCTAGAAGTTTCTCAATCCCTTGCATAATAGTATAATGTAACTTCAGAAGAGCCTTGTGCAATTTAGGAGCCAACATCAACCTCATGTCGATGAGTGTATTATGCAAGATGGGACTCAAAAAACTCAAACCAACTATATTATCACTCAAATTGGACAACTGATCAGTAAACTATCCCTAATGACTTCTCAAAGATGTCTTAGTCAAAGTCGGCAAGTTCTTTTTTTCAGCAAAATTCCTCATTTTGGACATGGAAGAGGAAGGATATATTCCAATCATCTTATTCTGGCCATTCTTGTCCATATGGAAGGTATTGACTGATGTAAATAAAGGAAGTCTTATATTATGAGTATTTTAATAACAAGTTGTGTTTAAACTAGCAAAGTTATCACAACAAATAGATGATTCTTTTGATTGTCAAGTTATCTTTCCCACATACGAAAGAGATGGCTACTTAAACATTGAAGAAGATAGTGATGAAATAACCCCTAATGAGGGTGAGGAATATGAATTTGAGGAAATAAACTACATATAACCTCTTATAAGTGAAATCATCCCACCTTTTATAACCTCATTCATTTAGCCACCAAAACTGGAATTTAAACCCCTCCCTCGTACACTCAAGTATTCCTTTCAAGAGACTACTATTTCACTACCAGTCATCCTTGGGAGTGGAAGGTATCAAGGGGATCAATAATACTTTATGAACTCATAATATTTTATTAAAATAAGGTAAAAAACTCAAATGCCAACCATAGAGGTGAGTCACTCCACCAATGATGTTTTTAAAAAATAAGTACTGAAACTTCTTTATGTTGGAATAATTTTTTCAATCTCTGATAGTGAGTGGGTGAGCCCATTGTAGGTTGTACTAAAGAAAGGTGGTGAAACATTACAAAATAACAATGAAGATGAACTAATATCAACTCACACCATAACTGTATGTTGAGTGTGTATATACTACAAAAACCAAAATGAAACAACCTAGAAAGATTATTTCCCCCTACATTTCATAGATCAAATGCTGGAGAGACTTGTACTACATGAATTCCACTATTTCCTTGATGGATACCCAATATACAATCATATTACAGTCATCCCAAAATATTACTCTAAAACTAGATTCACATTTCCATTTGATACCATTGCCTACAGGCGCATGTCGTTTGGTATGTACAACGCACCAAAAACCTTTCAAAGGTGCATGACCCATGTATTACATGATATGATAGAGGAATTCTTGGAAATTTTCATGGATGACTTTTCAGTTTGTGGAAGATATTTTGAGGTCTTCCTAAGTAATCTTGAATTAGTCCTACAATGTTATGAAGAGAAGTACCTGGTTTTAAATTGGGAAAAGTATCATTTTATGGTACAAGGAGGCATAGTCCTCAGAACAAAATACAAGGATGGAATGGAAGTTTATCCCTTCTAAAATAAAAGTAATCAAGGATTTACCTGGTCCTTCAATAATCAAAGGTATAAGGAGATTTTTGGGCTATACAGGATTCTGTTGGAAATTCTTGAAAGATTTTGAAAAAAGTTCCCACCCTATGATGCATCTATTATCAAAAGAAACTCCATTTGAATACATTGAAGAATGTCATCTGGAATTCAATGCTTTAAATAAAATCCTATTAACCACTCCTATTATCATTTCACTAAACTAGGAAAAGGATTTTTAGTTAATGTGAGATGAAAGAGACTATGTTTTGGCACTATTTTAGGATATCGATTCATTCACATATTCTTCCCCATATACTATACCAGTCACACACTGAATGAATCTCAGGTAAACTACACAACCACAAAGAAGGAGCTCTTAATAGTAATTTTCGCTTTCAACAAATTTCACTTCTATCTAGTTTTGTCAAAAATAATTGTGCACACTGATCATGCTACCCTAAAATATTTGATGAACAAAAAGGATGACAATAAAAGACTGAAGAATTGGATCCTATTACTGTAATAATTCAATATTTTCATCAAAGATACCAAGGTAATAGAAAAATTTTTTATTGATCATTTATCCTGACTTCCACTGCCCCTTATAAAATATGATGATGATCTTGACATTGAAGGGGGATTCTATGATGAAATTATTTTCAGTATAAATAAAAAGGCACAAACATGGATTTTTTACATTGAAAACTATCTCACCGTGGGATATCTATACCCATACCTCTTCTACTAGAAAAGGAGAATATTTTTTGTTCAATATTTACACTACTACTGGGATGAATCACTCATTTTCATGTAAAGTGTTGATGGTTTGTTATGTCATTAAATTCTAGAGGATGAAATATAAAATGTTTTAGACATGTTTCATGCATCACCAATAGGATGACATCATGGAACAAAATGCACAATAGTAAAAAATATATGGAGTGGAATTTTCTGGCCAACACACTACCAAGATGAAATACGATTTTTTTTAAGTTGTGATTAGTGCCAATGGACTATCACCATTGGAAAAAAGAATGAAATGCCCCAAAACCCAATCATGGAAGTTAAAATATTTGATGTGTGGGGAATAGGTTTCATGGGACCATTTCCTAATTCACATGGAAAGACCTATATCCTTGTTGGCATTGACTACATTTCCAAGTGGCTAGAAGCTGAAGCTACAACTCATGACACTAAAAATTTGGTCATGAATTTATTAAATAAAAATGTGTTTTCATGATTTAGATTTCCTATACTAGTCATTAGTGATCATGGAAAACATTTCACTAGTAATATTAGAAAATTATTTCTTAGAAAATACAGTATCTGGTACAACATAAGAACTCCCTAACACTTGTAAAAAAGCGGGCAAGTTGAATTGTCAAATAGGTAAATCAAACAAATCCTGGAAAATACCATGAACACAATTCAATGGGATTGGAGTCTGAAATTAGATAATGCACTATGGGTGTACTACATTGTGTACAAAACACTCATTCGTACCATGCCTTTCCAATTGATATATGGAAAACCATGTCATTTTCCAACCGAACTAGAGCATCACTCATATTAGGAAATTAAGAATCTCAATCTGGATTCTCAAAAAGTTGGGGAATCTAGGATCCTACAATTGGATGAATTGGAAGAAATAATAATTTATTCTTATGAAAATTTTAAGATTTATAAATAAAAAAATAAAAAATGGCACGATCAACACATTGCATGACACAATTTTGTCCTAGGAAATACAGTTTTCTTATTCAAATAATGTTTGAAATTGTTCTCTGGGAAGCTCAAATATAGATGTTCAGGACCATTTTTGGTCATTTTAGTATTTCATTATGGGACGATTGAGATTTATAAATAGGGAACGCTGCCATTAAAATTAAATGGTCAAAGGTTAAAAATATTTCAATAACCCTTCCAAGAAGGGTGTGTCATCATCTTGAGATTAATCTGAGCATCAAAGCATTAAGATCTCAATGTTAAATGAATTGTTGGCTAGGAGGAAACCCAGAATAGTTCACCCTATACTAGAATAAGTTAAAATAATATTAGCTTATCTTGGGGTATGCTGGGAGCAAAGGAAAGAGGTCGGATTCATTTTTTATCAAAAGTAAAAATTATACGTTGTGTCATACAAAGTCACAACGTGTACCTTTCACTACCAAAATTAATAAAATCTAAGAATTGCACATCATGAATCTCATTTACATGTCGTGTAATTCCATGATGTTTTTAGGTCGTGAACCCTAACTTCATGTTGCATGATCCCCATTCCCCCTATCACTCATGCTCAACCCGACCACCACCCTCCTCCCCAACCTTCTTTCCTCACCCTTCCTAGAGACTCTCCCTTCCTAATTCTCCTCTTTCTTCCCCTCTCTACATCCAAAACTACAATAAAAATGTCCCAAATGAAAACTGTCTAAACTCCTCCTATCAATTCTGCACCTAAGTGGTATGATTCGCCATGAGTGAAATTCAGGTGAGGATCTGCAACCCCATAACTTCATGTAGCTTACCCCTCGACCTACACTACAATCCCTATATAACCCATTATCCTAGAGGAGGCCCACTAAAGCTCTAATGAGTCATTTAACTATGAAAAGCCTCATCTACATCTTATCCTTCACTTTTCAAACCCAAAACACCATGTGGCACTCAACCGTTTGTAGGCGAAGCCAATGTGGACCAAAAAAACTATTGATATGGTTTTCCACACTCACCTAAATATTAGCTAGGAGGTCCTCCAGCTCCTTGATCCCCTAAATATTTCATTTATTATTAAGGTACATGAGGAGATGTATCGAGAGTTGTTTCTAGAGTTTCTTTCCACTTTTGAGGTCACCATTGACAGCCTATACTTTATACTAGGCAGAAGACCTCATGATCTTTCCTTCACAAAATTATGCATAGGCCTTAAGATTTATACTAATGATTTTTCCACATCTGACGTATTCCCTACCCTATAGCTTGAACCGTCAAAGTTAGATTTGAAGTGGCTTTGATGGATGATTTTGCAGAAATCTCACACTAAGCATGGTCCCAGAATTGTGAATTCCACCCAACTTAGAGGCCCAACACTCTTCATCCTACATAAGTCCTTGACACATACCTAGTTCACTCAAGCTAAGTCTCACAGCAGTGTTAGTTAGATGGGAATCATCATACTTGTTGCATCCATGGGCATCCCTTCCCTCAACATGGCCTCTTATTTTTTGTTTTACTAAAAATATAATACATAGAGGATGTGAGGCACGTTGATGGGGAGATATTTGATCACATATTTGGTCTATGATATTAGAATTTTTGACTCCACCCTTCCACTCACCTCTCTAGGTCTGATGGAATCCATTTATTTTCTTTTTCTGCACAATATTGTGCTACTTACCAAGGATAGATACCTCTATTGGTGGGCACTAGGAGTAGTTGAGAATACTAATGAGGCACCTAGCGATCATTCTGCAGACCCTGCACCACCTAAATAACCCACCACCACCCCAGAATCTACAGCTTCTATACCCACACCTGACCCCACTCATGTCCCTACATCTACTACTACCACCTATACCACTGCTCCACTCACCCCTTCCTTCCCGACATATCTCTAAGCTATGTTGTTTTGCATCCAAGAGAATTTTCATCAAATCTCTTAACATTTGAACATTCCTTTTGAAAAGATATCCAATTTTACCACCCCTCCACTACCATTATCTCTTATAACATTTCAGCCACCACCAACCTCTGTTATCCCCCCATCATCTACCACTCTTTCCCTAGCCACAACCTAGGCTGGCATTCCTTCAGATCTGACAGACCCTGCTTCCCTACATGAGTATCTAATAGAGCACACCTAGAAGGGAAAGGGATCATAATCCACCCCATTAACTAAGTTTTTATTGATCCAGCTACCATACACATGGATAAACTCCAGATCAACAACTCCCCACCACCCACTGCAGAGATAGATTCCAGTACTAAGGCACCACCCTCCATAGCCAATCATCTAGCCCCGTCATCCATTATAGCCATTGACTAGGTAGGGTAGTTTTAACCACACTCTATTCAAGAGAGGACTTTAGATGATTTCATTAGTGACATTGATTTCTCTTAGTCTACCCCAATCCCCTACCCATTTTTTGTTTCCTGTCAAAGTGCTCATTTTTTGTACTATATATATTCCCTTTCATTGTTGTATCACTCCACTTTATATATATGGGATATTTTTTTGCTCTATTTATTTAGATTATTTTTAAATTCATTACACTATTATAGTATCCATGTCTAGATCCTTTGTTTTTTCTATGGTCATTGATGTGCATGTGCCACCATCTACCCTTGTTCGATGAATGACTCAACACTTGGATTATGTTGAGCACCAACTTCAGGAGATATCACTTGATATTCGTACTCAGAAGCCACCACAATGAGCATATATACCTTTCCTAACACATCATATTCATGCTTGGTATAATCCTAAAGTGATCAATCCTTCCAAATTACTATGAGAGCTATAGGATAATACCACTAGTAGCTACAAAAGACAGAGAAGATCTGAGCCAATGGATGATACTAACTAATACCTTGTACATCTGTCTGGATGACAATGTCATTGTTAGATCTTTATGGGAGGCATCATATATTTCATCTATTTTTCTCATATTTGTACTTATGGTCTTTTCCTAATTTTCCTTTTATAGCTTTCTCTTTTTAGTCATGAGTCACATTGAGCTTCATTATATACACATACCTACATTTATATAAAATGTATTTCATTACTATTAACTATATGAACCTGCCTATTTTAATTCTTACAAAATGTTTAAACCATGTGGAGTAATTTTTTATCTGGTGTGGTATTTTTATTTCTAACCAATTTTTCAAGTCTCCCAATTCAAAAATCCAGACTGCTCAAAATTTCCCCATGGCATGCCACTCATTATGAGGAGCTCTCGATTCCTTAAGTCTTAAATTTTCTAAATTTTCATTTATATAATCTACACTTTTTATACCATAACCCTCTCACAGTACTTTAATAGATAGTGAAAACACTTTATCATACTAAGTGTGGGGGGTTGAGTTTTAATTTCTATACACATGATTTTTTTCCTACTTTCATTTATTTAGGATAAATTTTTCATTCAAAATCATTCTTTACATATGAAACTCATTACACCCATTTAAATAAATTAAAGAGTTAAAATGGAAATTATTGTAATTATGTGTTTTTTTCCTATTTAGATTTTTAGAATGATTGTTGAGTTTAGTAATTTAATTTAAATTAAAAAAAATACTTTTAATTGACTTATTACTTGATTTTATACCCTTAGTAATTTCCAGTTTTCTATAATTTCTCCCATTCTTGAGAGGATTTTGAACCTAATATTTCTTATTATTTTCTGAGCATATTTCTTGAGTGACACCTAAGACATGTAAACCTATCATAAATTGCATTGAGATCTTACTAAGGCTATGACTGAACAAATACAAATTTAATATGATTGAGGCAATATTTGTTGAGATATTTCTTCTATAACCCACCCTACATATTTCCTTTATTAATCCCATAGTTTCCATGAAATACTTTAATAGGATACTTTTATTCAAATCATATTATCCCTTCATGCCCTACTAGTTTTATAATGAATGACTTTACTTTAAAAAAGTGGGGGGGGTTCGGCCAGTAGGAACTGGATTATTTTACTGATGAGATGTATTTTGGTTCCTACCAAACTATTTTATTATGATCCATGTGTAATTATTGGTATTTTATGCCTTTACTTTTCCTTTGAAAAGGAAAAAGAAAAAGATGATTGGGTTGTGTATTAGGAAGGTCAAAAATCACTATTTCTAGACCGATGAATCCCCTGAAGGATCATATGTGGTTAAGGTATGGATGTGAGATCTTTCCTAGACATGAATTTTAAAAAATAAAATACAATAAGGAAAAGAAAAAGAAAGGAATAGGATACCTTCTGTACTCACTTATTATATTCATTGATCCACCTTGAGCTGCTAGGAGAATTGATTTCATTTTCTATAGGAGGATTTATTTCATTACATTATTCCCAACATTAATGCATTGTACTTCAAAGCTTGCCCTCCTTTTTGAGCTTTTTCTTTTCACTATATTCCCACATTCCCTCAACTTCATAGTCATTTTAACCTTTTTTTGTATTCCCTTATGATTGATTTTGTATTTGTCTTTATGAAGTGTAGATGATAGAACCAATGCAATATTGTGGTTAGGAACATGTGCTCAGGGTATGAGAATAAATCTAGTTTTATTTCACCTAGATTTATGAGAGAAAATTCATTGTGAGTTAAATTTCAAGTGGGTATATAATTTAAGGAATAGTTAATAAATTGTAATCAAAAGATTAAGAATTTGTTTAAATAACTGAATTGTGAGTCATGAATAATTTTCTATACAGGATTGATTCTAGAGACTGACTTTTTCTACTTACACCTAGTTTTATTTTACTATTTTTAATGAATGTTTCATGTTTTAAAATTTTCTTACCTTTTGAAATCCCTATTTAGTTCTTTTTTTCTTAAGGACAAGCAATTGTTCAAGTGTGGGAGAATTTGACAAGCTTAAATCATATATACATTTTTGTTGTCATATTATTAAGGATTATCCATGTTTTACTAGATAATGCACTTGGTGTGTGTTTTTTATTGTAGAAAATGGTATTTAAAGTTTTAAAAGTAAAATATAGATAAAATAACAAAAAATGGCCATTACATGTCGTGAAACTACATTACATGACGTACAGTCATCTTTCACAGCATATGAAAATTCATGAAGCAATTCATGAAAGAGTTACAAGACATGAAACCATTACATGATGTCAGTCACCAATAAATGTAATATAACATTTGAATTATGATTCCCTCTTTATAGATCTAGACAAAGGAAGCCACAAGTCCTGAAACCCAATTACACATCGTGAGTAGAGTCAAATTTCCAAATCTCAAAGATTTCAAACAAGATCCACGTAAAATTTGTGAAGATTCAAAATTTTCAAAGAAAACCTTGGATTGGAATTACAGGACATGAATACCCATTAAACTTCATGTAATATACCAATTATTTACCTATAGTCAGTGCATAACAAACAAAAGTGATGGACTTCTGAAATTTATCTCTCATTTCTCGAATTCTTCTCCCTCGATTTTCTTCCACCCTTTCTCACCTAAACTCATTTTTCATCAATTATATACATTTTTTTACATTTATCCAAGAACCATGGATTTTTTTGAGAAGTTTTCTTCATCCTTTTTGCATTTCCACCACCAAGCTACATGCTTTATTCATCTTGATCATCAATAGACGATGAATTCTTGCTATTTTTTTCCTATTCTTATTTCGAGTAATTAATTGATTGAGATTGTGATTGGTTCGAGGATTACATTGCTTATTCTTGATTAAATGTTCATTAATTTATTAATATCAATCCTTTCATGTTTTTTAATTACTTAATCTCAATTTTTATTGGTGTGTTAATTATTTTTGCAATTATTTATCTATTTTTAATCGATTCTACCATGAGCAGCTACACCACTTAGGGTAGGGATCAAGAGTAGGGGTATTTGGATTTAATTAATATTTAATTATCAACTTGGTAACCATAAGGATAGTAATTAGGTTAAACAAAAAAAATATCCAATTATTTTAAGTGACCCTAACCATGGGAAGTTTGAATGAATGAATATAACTTGATTGGAGTAGAATAGGTTATAAACAATAGCCTATGAAACTTTCTACCATAGAAGCTAGGTTTAATAAATCCAGGTCACTACTATCTCTAGACAAAGGAATATTTGTCTCTTGGATAGATCTAGTTGGCTTGACCATATCCAACTAGTGACATTTTCTTTCTTTGTAGCCTAAACCTTAGGACCATACCAAGTTATAATTAGGATCATACCGTTTTCCTGGACCCCTAAATTGATCTGTATCCCTTATTTTTCTCTAATCTTAATCCACAAATCCCTTTACATTATTTATTTACCATGATGAAACACCTTGTGGGGACTCCTAAACCAAAAGTTTTTAAGATTTAGTTCTGTCCGGGCAATCAAAATCCTCATGGGATCAACCTCTCACTACCATTATATTTTTCCCAAGTAACAAGTGTAGTTTGGGAAAAATAAATCTAAACTGACTATAGCTCGAGTGAATTAAACGATGTGTACGAGCATTTCAACTACCCATGAATGTATTTTATGAATCTTATTATGAAAAATATTGGGATTTACATATCCATATAAGGTTATTTCTTTCATTGGGATTATGATTTAAAAATACCAAAGAGGTAGGGGTTTATGTTACAATCTCATTGTTTATTGGGATTGTTTATGATTAAGTTTTTGATGATTAAATATTATGATCCACCTCTTAAGAAACAGATGAATCTTCTTCTCCTATGTATATTTCTTAAAAATACATGTTTTCATTTCATTTTCCTCACCTTAAGTACTCAAGATACTGAAAATATGTTTTTAAGGAGAATCATATTTATTTCTCTCTTTGGTCAAAAATTATTTTTCTTCCATATCCATGTTTTCTAAAAATGTTTTAAAAAAGGTTTTTAATATTATACTATGACTATTTCAAGTAATTTTTACCCATGTATGAATTTTTACAAATTGGTTTAAGAGAAATCTTCTTTTCATTTTCCGAATGAGGTACTTTTTCACTTTTAAAAAAGTGAAAGGAAAGTTTTATTTTAATTTATATAGCATGAATGAAATTTTATGTTGTCATGACTAATCAATTCATTAAAGCTTAAATTACTGCTTTCCAAGTTTATTTTTAAAATAAAACTTTTTCTTTAATATTTGTGAAATTTTTAGATTTTAAAAAGTAGTTTTCAAAGAGGAAAAGGTATTTTCCTCAAGAATTTTTTTAATCATATTTTATTCATCAATGAAAATAAACCTTGATTCCACTTATGATCTACTGGGTATATGATCCAATGATACCATCCTTATTATTTCTCTGGATGGTTTACAATTATGATGACAATATTTTTATGAATCTCATTCCTTTTCTATGGGTTATGCTTATGAAACCTATTTCTTTTCCATGGGTTATTCTATGATGAAATGTTTATGAAATCCATTACATTTCTGTGGTTTATGATATGATTAATGTTTTGTGATCTTATGATACACATATTTATGATTTTTATTATGTGATAGGTGGGATTGGAATTATATATCCCTAAAATGTATTGGGTAATTATTGATATCTCATGAAATAAATAGGACTGGAATGGGGAGTGAACCTAGTGTAGTGAATGACTCTATCCACTATGATAGTATTGGGAGTGAATTTTGACAACTAATTTATTTATTGAGTGAACCAAATCCACTATTATAGTCTTGGGAATAAACCTTTACTGTTAGAATAGTTTTGGGAGTGAACTCAATCCAATATGATAGTCTTGAGAGTGAACCATAACTACAATGATGGTTTGGGGAGTGAACCAAATCTACTATAATATTCCCAGAGATGAATCCTTAATAACTAAATAAATAATTTTCTATACTTATGTATATGCCACAATTCCAAGTCTTATTCCAATATTATGATCTCATGGCTCATGTTCTTTGATTACTTTATGATTCATGACTTATAAACTATCAATATTTATGAAAAGACTCAATATTATGATATATGATATGTAGGGTATAAATTTCAAATTTTTAATCTCATGTTCATATACCATTATGCTCATGTTATGCTTATGTGATCATTGATATCTCCCTTGTTTACCCTTACTGGGCATCTGATCTCACCCTTCCTTATGTTTCCTTTCCCTTAGTTTTTAAGAAAGGTTTTAGGAATGATATTTATAATAAGGGTGATAATTATTAAAAAATTAATGGGATACTCATATGAACCAATTGTTTATGTGTCCAAGTTTCCAAAAATACTAGGCCAGTATAATTCTAGTGTGGATCATTATGATATATAATGAATATTTATCTAATAAGATATAATGTATGTGTATGAGAAGTATGAGTTTCTATATTTGTTATCAAATTAGGGTTTATTAAACCTTTAGAAACTATGTTGAGAAAATTTAGTGAGAACCCTGAAGATATGTCTAAGTATAGTATAACATCGTAAAGTTTTGATAATTATTATGGATAACCTAGGTTAAACCTAAGGTGTAATAGATTTAAAATAAGGTGTCTTAATTTAGATGTCCTATAAATGATTTTTAATGATTATGTGGTCGTCTACTATGATTTTTATTTCTCACACTATGATTTTTGGTTTTAGTCAATGGATAAAACCTAAATTAATCATGTCAATGTTGAATGTAATGGAAAATGAAATTATTGACCTCCTAAGAAACCAAATTTTATGGGAACTGGAATGAAAAATATCATTATTATGCTCACAAAAAAATTTCAAGCTATGAATCATTTTGACCTTCCAAATAAGAAAAGGAGGTAACAATGTTCTATTGATTCCTTCATGAGGAAATGTCCACATTATTTTAGTGGGTCTACTGATAAACTAGTTTTTTATCAATAGATTAGTACCATAGAAAAATATTTTTCATTCTTTAGTGTTCTGAACATGAAAAAGTCATTTTGGTTGTCTATAATTTGGAAGGTAAATAAAATCAATGGTTTACTCTTATCAGGAATATGATTAGACATGAATAAATTGAATCCATAGAGTGGGATGAGTTTAAGAGCTTATTTTTTATTAATTAATTTCCTCTTATTCTTAATATGAAAATTGAGAAGGAATTATTTGATATAAAGTATAAGTATGATGAATATATTGGTTCCTATGAGGAAAAGTATACAAGATTTATGAGGTATGATTTTGGTATTATCGTCTAACATGAAATTAAAGTTCATCAATTATTTAGTGGTTTAAAACCAATTTTTTTAAGGGTGTTAACCATAAGAAAATTTAGTAGCTATGAATAAATCATTTGATGTGCTATCAAGGTGGAAATAGAGATTGTAGTTACCTATCTATCTCATAGTTTTGATGAGAAAAGAAAGATAGAATTCAAAGGAAATTCTAAAAAACATGTAGAGAAGAAGATGAGTTTTCCTTTATGCTCTAAGTGTGGAAGGAAACATGGTGAAAATTTTCTTAAGGGGGATAGTAAATATTTTACTTATGGAAAGGAAGTTAATTAGGAAATCACATGCCAATGTGATGGGAAGAAGTTAGCTAATGATGTGAATAGATAGAAAATTCCATAGGATGCACCAACCACACTCTAGTTTTATAAATTCAAGAAGTTTGGGAATTATGCAAATCAAATCTCTAATATAAGGGATAATGGGGATAATAAGCCACAACAACCTCTAAAGTCAAATGAAAAAAGGGAAATATTATGTAATCACAATATTTAAAGTGAATCATGATAATTAGGGCACACTTATCCTCCACTCCAAGTTTGGGGATTTCATGTTTAAGTTTGTATGAATGTGCCCTATAAAAATCTTATTGTTCATAATTTAGTGAAATTTTATGTGATTTTGAGCATTGATTAACTCTCTATACATAGATTATGGAATAATGAAATAACACTTGATATTTTGAATCAAATTATGATCATTTATTGGTGTAAGGATGAACCCATACTTCAATTGGAAATTTTTT
The DNA here is from genome assembly GCA_963277665.1 of Viscum album. Taxonomy (NCBI): domain Eukaryota; kingdom Viridiplantae; phylum Streptophyta; class Magnoliopsida; order Santalales; family Viscaceae; genus Viscum; species Viscum album. The sequence continues at coordinate 147,621,133 of OY728151.1, forward strand.
TGGTTAATATAGGAGCTTATATAAGGAATAAAAAGTGAATTATCTTTTAGAAGTATATATGAATTTATTGTGACTTAATTTTGGGAAATGATTAGGGTATATACGTTTTGGTATGAGACTTTATGATTGATTAAATTTATTTCAATATAGTCATTAAGTTGATCATGGAAGGGTGTGAGATCAAATCATTCCAATCTTTGGGATTCAATTTTTGTCAGACATATTTTGAAGGAACCTTAAGGTTAACTATTTAGGGAATGGATTAAGTTGAAATTTGGATGTTATTGGATAAATTTTTCTAACCATTTTGGTTTTGGTAAATATTTATAGGTAAAATGGATGAATTATGGATCTTATGATTCATTAAAAGTTGATTTTAGTGCTTTAGGAATGAAAATTTAATCTTGAATATTCATTTCTAAGAGTAAGTGGTCAAGTGGAAATTGATCAAACCATAACCAAAGGATGATATTGTTCTTATAAAATGGAAATAAATCAAGTAATTATTTTTATCACTCATGTAAAAATCTCTCAACCTTAGGAAAATTATCTTGAGACAAAAAAATTGTCATATTACGTTCATTTATGTTGAATTGATGGACTTTTTCTCACTTATTTGTTTTACGGTTTTGTGATCTATAACTTTATCATGATTATTCACTTTCTTGTGATTAATGATCTATGAAAATTACTTTTATTCCATGTATATATTTTCACTTCCCACTAATTTTTTCCTATTTTTAACCCGAGTTATGTGTTATTTTATATGACCTTTGTATTTTCCTATTTTCAAGATGATATATCATTAAACCTTTTTATGGTGTGGGATTTCCATAAAGGAATTTTTAAATTTCAAACCCTTGATTATCGAGAAAAAGTTCAAATTGTGAGGATAAAATTTACTAAAGGGAGGAAAATGTATCACCCTAATATTTTAAAAGAACATTACGTTTGATATAGTATACGACACGCAACACTGAACTTAAATGAACCATGAAATATTATAATTTAAACATGACTGTTATAACCTAGACGCTAAATCAGTGGGTATGAATAGGTTTAACTACTTTATGAAATATAAAAAAACTTATTCAGTATAAATGTATTGATTAATGCTTAGGAAATATTAATTAGATTTTTAGCAAAGTGATATTATACTAAAAATATAGATTCCCTTCAAAATGATTTTTATTTATTTTTGTGAGAAAATATTATTTTTAAATTTTTAAATTTTTTAAAAAAGTATTTCATAAAATTAACTACATTTTTTAAATCATTATATCAAAATTATCTTAGGTTGAATTTATAAGATTTTTTTGAAAAGATTTATTTTCTAGTAAATAGTGAAAAATACTGATTTTTATTGAAAAATATATTTTCATTTCAAGAATGTAAAAAGTTCCTTTTTTATAAAATTATTTAAAATTTAAAAAAAATATTATGTTTTAAATGATCCAATTAAGTTTATGGGAATCAATTTTATGTTTTAATTTGGTATAAAACATTTTTTATGTAAAAAAAGTCATTTTTCATAGAAATTGCTTTATGTGCGCAATATATTTTTTATTAATAAATTTAATTAATCACTATTGTTAAATTATTTTAATTAAATTTATATATTAAATATTCAATCAATTTTTTTAACATTTAACTAATATTTTTACTATGCATGGGATAAGAATAAATCCAATTTTATGATTAAAACATTATTTTTCTAAAATTGATTTTTTCTAAGTTTTGCACACTTATTTTAAAATTAATTTATTTCATTTATAGGTATTTAATTTTATAAAATTGATTTCATATTTTTAATCATGAGGTTCAAATTTGGTAAATAGTTTCCTTTTATTTTTGGTTAATGTGATTAGTAATCATGGTAAAATTTATCACCACGGTATGGGGTAAATTGGGTTAATCTAAGTTAAAACTAAGCGATAAGGCCATAATTTTTCATCCTAATTCTTATTTGATTATTTTAATTCTACCCTTATCACCTTGAGCTTGAAATTTATTATTTTCTAATAGACATGTGTCCATGAAAATGTCATATATGATATTTAGAACAAAGAAAGTTTCAAAGTGTCACTCTCTTAGTTTTAAATATCTTTTATTTGTTCACATAATAAAAATAAGTTATGAAGGACTATAAATTTCTATTTTGATAATAATTAAATTATTCTAAATATGGAAATTTATTTATAGTTTTTTGTAATTAAATAATTACTATAAATTCTTACACAACACTAATAAAGTATTTATTCAATTAATAGAAAAATAAAATAAATGATTTTAAAAATATTAAAAGTATTATAATTCAAGTGAATTTATAACATCATGCCCCTACTCATTGGATTGAGAATTTAGGAGGACATTACTTTTCCTTAAGCGTCATCTCCAAGATGCTAAAGGCTAGAAATAAATGTCAAGGGATTCATTAATAGATGGGGGATGATTTGCCCTTTGAAAATAAAACAACCAACAAAACAATCTATAACCAAATAAAACACTACATGATGCATGATAATAATGAAATATAACTCAAACATTTCATTTATTTCAAAAACTCTACAAGGAGTACCACAACAGAAGACTACAAAACAACCCAGTACATAACAGAAGACTACAAAACCAACAAAACTCAAAGGCAACCACATAGCCCCAAAGCTCCAACATGTTCCATTCTCCAAATCCACCAAAATATCCCAAGTATCACTAATTACCACTATAAAAGTGTGATACTTTACCTTTTCCTATGTCCTGAAAAACAATATCTACAAAAACATCAAATTTTCAAAGTAGGTGTGAGTAATGAAACTCAGTAGGCTTTCCCCAAATGACTTCCCTACTCACACCACTATCATAGAACATGTTAGAACATTTATATAAAATGTTTTATGTAAAAAAATTGAAACATTTTATAACAAATCCAAGAATCTCAATAACAAAACATTTTTTCATACTAAAATAGTTTCCAAGGAAATCAACCAAAAAATTATCTAAAACCATTTCACAATTTCCATTTTGGTATAATTAATTTCATTCCACATATTCACATATCCAACCATGCATGTAGCCTGTACCTACCAATACTCACGAGTGGTGAGTCATACTTTCACTAATCCATCACTTAATTAACCATTTTATGGGGTAAATACCTGACCCTTATCCATCCCACTAATGATAGGGGATACTTCTTACCCTTATCAGTCCTGAATACACATGAATACATATAACCATTATGCCAAAACCAATGCCAAAACAACCATTTAAATAAAAATGTGATTTTATTGAAAACCTTTAAAATGAAACATTTCAATAAAACCAACCCTTTATTGAAAAAAAAATCTATGCAATAAAAAAACAATCATTTTAAAATCATCATTTTAAAAATCAAGTTACCAATTTCATTTTCCACAAAAATTCCCAATTTCCACAATTCTATAAACCATCACTAAGGAGGGTTTAAAATAAGAAATTCACATCAATTTCAAAACCAATTTCAAGTAGAATAATAAATTTGAAATCAATCCTTCAAGTTATAAATAGAGGAGTCGATATTGAATCCACATACCTCATAGATTTGGTGAAAATGATAAACGGCATGAAATACATCCATGAAACTGAATCGAATCTCCAAAAACACACCTTAGATCAATTCCTATAACATAAAAAAAATCAAAATCTAATCATATTTGGCATCAACTACCTTATATATATACACATAAAAAGTAGATATAAGAAACTGAAAGATATGGATAAGTAGATCTAAGGAAAACCAAGAAAAAACTACTAAGAACTATGACTTTCCACAAGAATACGGCTTCAATGCATAAAGAGAAACCTTAATTTCACCTCTAGATTGATGGGAGGATCCTATACTAACTTTTGAAGGATAAAATATCAATTTAGGTTCGTTTTTTGGGGAAATTATGGGTTAATTCTTAATCTCGACCTAGATACAAAATTTTTAGATCTTTTTTTTAAACCGTGCACAGTTAGTTACAATATTAGACACAACATGCACTAAATATGAGACATATTCTGTCTCAAGGGGGAACTTTAATGGTTAGCACACATGGTTAAACAAACCGTGAACCAACCATGCGAAATCCCACTATCCCACTTTGCATGGTTTCTCCTAGGAAGTTGAACGGTTTGGACAAATTGTGCACCTACCCGTATGCTTTCCCCTTATTCATTATCTCATTGTTCATGGTTTCCTATAGGAGTTTAGTGGTTTTCACTAACCGTTCACCAAACGCGACCCTTTATAAAATCCTCAAAAATATTCCAAAAGTATTCTAAACCTTCTCAAACTTCACTCGTGTACTTTATATAATTAAAAATCATAAATAAAGGGTTATTTACTTGAAACTGGGGGTGATACATTCTCCCTAACATTAGTATTTCCATCCTCAGAAAGTAGAAAAACACTAGTGTCCTGAAAGATTTTGGGTCATTGCTCGATCAGTTATTTCTCATTTTCCCAAGTGTCTTACTAAATCTAACCATGTTCCCACAAAACCTACACTAAAATGATGCTTTTCCCATAAAATAATTTCTCTTTCCTATCCATAATCTACACTGGGATATGTACTAATAAAGCGTCTGAATCTAGTTCAACATGATCTCATCATATCACATGGTCAGGATTAGGATTATACCTTTTCAACTAAGATACATGAAACACATTATGCACAACACTAAACCATGGTGGAAAATCCAATCGATATCCCACCTTCACAACTCATTCAAATGTCTCAAAAGGGCCTATGTATCTTGATTACTTTCCATACTTCCCAAAATTTCGATGTTCAAGACTTTGAAAGATCCTCAAGAACACATTATCACTCACCTCAAATGATAGTGGTCATCAACGATGATCTACATATGATTTTTGATGACTTTTTGTCATCTCCATCCATTTCTGGATCAACTAAATATTCTATATTGTTTCTTGTACAAGGCTCATCCCAACCAGTGAAGTCTCACTTATTTCCACCCAACAAAGTGGAGAACGACAAGGATTCCCACACAATGCTTTAAAGGGATCAATATTTATCAAGTCCTGATAGTTGTTGTTATATAATAACTCCACCAATGGCACATTCTCTTCGCATGAGCCACCAAAATCCATTACACAAGCCTGCAACATGTCTTCCAATGTTTGTATCATACTTTCGGATTTTCCTTCCATCTGAGGATGATATGCCATACTCATGGTCAGATAATTCCCAAGGGATTTCTATAAGGATTTCCAGAAATGATATGTAAACCTCAAATATCTATCTAACACTATTGAAACTGGTAATCCATGTCTCTTTACCACTTCTCAGTTATATATTTTTTACAAGTCATCCACCATATATGATTCATGAAAAGGATGAAATAATCCTACCTTGTGAGCCAATCCACTGTCACCCATATGGCGTCGTGTTTCTAAATCATTCTTGGGAGACCTATTACAAAATCCATAGCTATTTTTTCCCATTTTCAAATAGGAAAAGGTAAAGACTACAACATACATGTTGGTCACTGATGCTCTACCTTTAAATTTTTAACAAGTTAATCGTCTCAAAAAAAAACTCATCCACCTTCCTTTTCATACCAACCCACCAAAACTGTGAATTCAATCCACTATACATCTTCTGTATTCTAGGATGAAAATCCTATCTTAACTGGTGTTAAGCACAAATAAGTTATTATTAAAAATCTATAGGTATGACCATCTGACTTCTAAAGCACAACACTGAACTCCCATCTAGCATTAATCCCTCAATGGTCTCCCCACCATTAAGTTTTGACCTCATAGCCACACATTTTGCATTGGATGTTTGTGCCTCTTTAGACATATTCACCAAATCAATAACAAGTGAAAATATAAATAAAACTATAACATCACCTTGTTCTTCACATTCCAAGTGTATGTTAGCTAGGAATGACATGAACTTCCACTCATTTGAAGCTTCTTTTTCCATCTGAGCATATGACTTTCTGCATAATGCATCTACCACCAAACTACCTTTATCTAGTTTATACATCAATTTAAAGTAGAACATTTAGAGATACTCCATTTATCTTATTTTTCTCAAATTAAAATACCTTTTTGAAAAAATATGTTTCAATCTCTTATGATCCATAAACATAGTGAATTTCTCACCAAAGAAATAATGACGCCAAATCTTCAAAGCATTGACTACGGAAGCTAACTCCAAATCATGTTTTGGGTAGTTATTCTCATGTAACTTCAACTTCCTTGAGAAATATGCAACAACATGATCTCCTTGAATGATAACACATCCCAACCCTAATCCTAAAGAATCACAATACACCATGTACCCTTGTTCTGATTTCTGAAAAATCAAGATTGGGCTATGTAATGCAAACTTTAAGCAAGTGAAAATACTTCTAAAATTATTTATTTCATTTGAATAAAAAATTATTCTTTTTCAAAATTTTCATAGAAGAAGCTAGTTTTGAGAAATCATGAACAAATCATTAGTAATATTCATCTATATGATGGAAAATTCATATCTTAAAGACATTCATTGGTAGTTACAAAGAGATAACAGCTTCTATCTTTTCTATATCTATAGAAAAGTATTTTTCAGATATTACATAGCCAAGTAAATGTACCTATTGTATCCAAAAATCACACTTTGATTATTTGGAGTACATATGATGATCCCTCAAGATTCCTAACATTGTCACCAAGTGTTTCTCATGCTTAACCCTTGTCCTTGAATACACCAATATGACATCCACAAAAACCCACTGCAAAAGAATCCAGATATCATTAAACTGTATGATTCATCAATTACATAAATACCACTGGTGAATTCATAAGACCAAAATGAATTACCAAATATTCATAATGTCTATATCTACTCTTGAAAGTTTTTGTTGGAATTTCCCCCTTTTGAACCCACAATTGGTGATATCCTGAGCGCAAGTCAATCTTAGAGAACCACTGAGCTCAACTCAATTCATCAAATAGATAATCAATGTGTGGAATTAGATACATGTTCTTTATCATAACATGTTTAATATTATGATAATCCACACACAACCAAAGGGTTATATCCACCTTTTTGAAAAACAAGATTGGTTCTTCCCATAGAGACATGCTAAGGACAAATGAAACCTTTGATTTCCATTTATTCCAACTACTGTATCAATTCCAATTTTAGTTCCATCCGATAAGACTAAAAGAAAATAAGACTAGTCCCCGAGAGGAGATAAATCATAAACTTCACTTCCCTTACAGGTGGAAACCCTGAGAAATTATTAGGAAAAACATCAGGAAATTGATTCACTACTACTAGAAAAATATTATTATCAATATCTTTCATTGATTCCAAATTCAAAGCTACCAACTAGTATGAGATCATTACAACTACTAGTGCCAACAAGCTTGTTGCACCTGCCTTTACACTCTGGTCTCCTTGATAGAGATGCTTGACTCCATCTTCAGTTGTAAAACTGACTCTTATTGTATAATAGTCGATGTGATCCTTGAACGTTATCAACCAATCCATACCCAGGTTTATATCATAGACATACATCTCAAGCATAAATAAATCTCATTTTATCTCAAATCTATCAACAGTTATAGAACATTCTCTACACACAAAGGCTTAACATTCTCTTTGACCCAGAGGAGTTTGATGTTTTAACATGGAAGGAATCATCTCAAATTTTAAGGTTATAAAATCAATAGCATGAGAAGAAATAATGGAATGGGAAGAACCTGTATCAAAAAAATCTTTCATAAGGGTATAATTCAAAAGAATCATACCTATCATAGTTGATGGTCCATACTAATCATCCACAATAACTTCCTCAACTCTATATAATTTCTTGCTTGCAACACTTTGCTCCTTGTTTCCCTGTTGAGATTTCCCTTGTTGAAGAGTCATGGTATTCCAAGAATCACCATGGCTAGCTCTGTTATATTGATTATAGGTATTACGCTTCCCTCTCCCCCTATAGTCATACAATGTCGATGACACGTGAGAAGTGTACCGAACACCCGATCTCAAAACACTATGATAATAGCACTGAAGATGCCCCATATGATTGAAGTTATGGAATGATCTGGGTGGTGTTATACACTATAACTTCATGTGGTCAAATAAACCACCTTGAAAACATCCAATTTGGCTCTTTGGTTTTAGAGGAAGGTTCACTGATCTAACCATTTGATTTTGAGCCATACTCCCACCTTGTAAATAGGTGTCCCTCTTTCACTTTCTCCCAACATTATAGTTACCACCATTTCCCATAGGTATCAACATACTTCATCTTCTCGTAGCTCCTTATATGTCTCTTTCTTCCACCATCACTCTATTTACCATCTCTATATAATCCGTTATATAGAGTATAGTAATCTTGGAGTGAATCTCCTACCTCAACCCCGGTTCAAAGATTCATGCCTTTAAGGATACACTAGTAGCAACTCCGGGTTCAAATCACACTAAATTCATGAATTTATCCACATACTCAGTCACTATGAGTCTATCCTACTTCAAGTTGAATAAATAAATCATTTCTGATATTCTAAACATGTGGAGATATAATTTTTTGTTAAACAATTATTCAAAATCCTCCCAACCAATGCCTTGGTCAAATTTATCATGAATAGCTAAATCCCACCATTATCGTGAAAAATCCTCCAACATATACGTTTCCATCTTGACTTTTAACTCTACCAGTGTTCCAAGTAAATCAAAGATATGATTCATCCTATTAATCCACACATCTTCCTTCTATGGTTTCAAATCACCCCAAAATATGGGTGGATTCTACTTCTGTAATTGGGAGGAATGGTTCACTTTCCTTGTTTCATCCCTCTGTTTTCCTCAGTTCATATCCTAGAATGCTTGGACAATAATCTAAACCAGTTGTTGGTTCACCTGTGGCTCAGGTGAAACCACATTCTCAGCAGATTCTTCTGGTTGGTTCCTACAATTCCTACCAGGAGTCATTTTCTATAAACACAACAACCATCATAAGTCTAACTCTCTATCAATTGAAGGCTTAACATTTAAAATTCTACCACATCACAATTATCACAACAATGCTTTCCAAAATCAATATTTTCCATGTTCAACCATTTTTGAAAAATTAACCATGCTTTTGAAAATCAAACCATTTTCAAAATATTACAACCATGCCCTTTTCAAAATCTCTCATTTGAAAACAACTTTAACCTTTTTTAAAAATCAACCTATTTGCACCCAAAATCATAAATAATTACTCAAAATGAAATATTAACTCCTAGTGGAAATCCATTTATACAATGAATTTCATGCCAGACTCATTAGATAAACCCATGACAATGAGTTTTAAATACTATAAGTGTCTTTAAAACACTTATGTACCCAACTCTCGGATAACTTGAAGTTTAGAATAAAAGGTTAGATACATCTTTTTATGATCTAAATTTCAAGTCCCGAAAATCCTACTCCTTTCTACCATCCCAAATCTAGGAATAAACCATAATTAATTTCAACTCCAAGACCAAGAGAACTGAAGACCACTTATTATTCAATGACTGAACAAGCTAATACCACTTGTTCCACAAAGATATTTGGAAGCACCAAGATTGATACCACTTATTCTAAAAGAATATTTGGAAGGACTAATACTGATACCACTTGTAACATCCTTCCCCTCCTCATTAGATTGAGAATATGGGAATATATTACTTGGCTTTAAGCGGTATCCCCAAGGCACCAAAGGCTGGTAATAAATGCCAAGGGATTTATTAATATATGGGGGTGATTTTCTCTTTGAAAATAAAACAACCAACCAAACAACCCATAACCAAATAAACCACTACATGATGCATGATAACGATGAAAAAAACTCAAACATTTCATTTATATCAAAACCAACTGCAAAGAGTACCACAACAGAAGACTGAAAAATAACCAAGTACGCAGTAGAAGAATAAAAAACCAAAAAAAAACTCAAAGACAACCACATATACCAAAATATTCAATATTCTCCATAATCCAACTCCACAAAAACAACCCAAGTATCACTAAGAATCACTAGAAAATTGTGATACTTTACCTTTTCCTTTGTCCCAAAAAATAATATCTATAAAAGTGCTAAAGTTCCAAAGTATGGGTGAGTAATGAAACTTATTAGGCTTTCCCCAAATGACTTACCTACTCACACCACTAGGATAGAACATGTTATAACATTTATGTAAAATGGTTTATATAAAACAATTAAAAAAGTTTATAACAAATCCAAGAAGTTCAATACTAAAATAGTTTTCCATACTAAAATGGTTTCCAAGGAAATAAACCAAACAATGATCTAAAACCATTTCACAATTTCCATTTTGGCATAATTAATTCCATTCCACATATACACAGATCCAACCATGTATGTAACTTGGACCTCCATATACTCACGAGTGGTGATTCATCCTTTCACTAAGCCATTAATGAACCATTTGATGAAAAAAATTCTTATCCATTATCCATACCACTAATTATGGGGGAGACTTATTAAAATTATCCATCCCAAATGCACATGAATGCACATAACCATTATGCCAAAACCAATACCAAAACAACTATTTATACCATTTTGATAAAACTATACTTTTATTGAAAACCTTTCAAACAAACCATTTCAATAAAACCAACCCTTTATTGGAAACACTTTTCCATGAAATAAAACCAAACAATAATTTTAAAATCATAATTTTAAAATCAAGTTACCAATTTTTTTTCCAAACAAATGCTTAATTTCCATAATTCTATAAACCATCACTAAAGAGGGTTTCCAATAAGCAATTTACATCAATTTCACAACCAATTTCAATAAAAAAATAGTTTTAAATCAATCCTTCAAGTTCTAAATAGAGTATTTGAGAGTGAATCCACCTACCTCATAAATTTGGTGTAAATGATAAACAACACAAAAAACATCCATGAAACCAGGTCTAATCACTAAAAACTCACCTTATATATCTTCCCCTAACATCGAAAAATCTAAATATAATCATATTTGGAATAAAATACCTTAGATATATCTATATAAAAATTATATATAAAAAACCTAAAGAGAGGGAGAAGTAGATATAAGGAAAACCAAGAAAAACTACAAAGAATGATGAATTACCACAAGAATTTAGCTTCAATCCACCAAGATAAGCCTTTGAATCACCTCTGGATCAATGGTAAAAGCCTATAATTCCTTTGGGAGGATCAAAACTCGAGTTAGAGCTATTTTAGGGGGAAAATGAGGGGTTAATTTTTAATCTCAACCTAGATCCACAATTTATGGGTCTTGTTTTTAAACCGTGCATGGATAGACACACGGTTAGACAAACCTTGTGCTAACTATAATACATATTCTATATCAAGGGGGTCCTCACAAATTTGTCCTGTATTGTTAAACAAACCGTGCTCCATTCATGAAAAAACTCACTATCCCACTTTTCATGGTTTCTCCTAGGCAGTCGCACGGTTCGAACAAACCATGCGTCTGCCCATGAACCTTCCCCTTAGCCCATGTCTCATTATGCATAGTTTCCTTTAGGTGTTTCATAGTTTTTACTAACTGTTCACCAAATATGAACCATTATAAAATCCCTAAAAACATTCCAAAAGTCTTTCAATCCCTCCCAAACTTCACCCATATACTTTATATACTTAAAAATAAATAAATAATGGGTTACTTACTTGAAACTATGGGTTATATAGAATTATAGTATTCCATGAATTTTATAGATAAATATAACATATTTTTATTGTGTTAAAGGATTATATTAAAATTTAAACTTTTTCTTTATGTATTTCAAGTCAAGTTAAATTAATAGTATCAAAATTGACATTAATGATATTTTATCAAAATAATATTTTATTAAATTATTTAAAAAATCATAAAAACTTGAAATAGGACAAGGAGTATAATATTTGATAAAAAAACTTCATCCCTTGGCTATTTATGATCCAATTTTCACCTTATATGTAAAATTATAACCCTTTAAGTGTGAAAAATATGTTATCATGGTTAAGGTAAAAATATATTAACTAAGGGGTTAAATCAAAATATAAGGTTTAAAACACCACTTAAACCTGTAAAGATTTTATTATTTGATGGTATTTCAACCCCATAATACCTTATATTCAAATATATGTTCATTTGGAATCATTTTTCTTGATAATTACTTTATTATATTTTAATTATTTGAGAAATCCCAAGAGTGTCCCTCTCCTCAATTATAAAAGATCACACCTCCTTTCTCTTCTTTATGCCACTTTGAGCCTTATGTATTGACAAAAACCAAAAAAAAATCTCTTCAAAAATTCCTTATACACATTTTATAGGTTAATTTATTCCCAAAATACTAACCCTATGGTCCTCAATATGATATCTAAAAGAATTTTTTCAAAGAATAGATAATCACTTTAACTGATCACTTACTTTTAAATTATTATTTTACAACATATAAATATGTTATATTATTTATTAAATAATAACTCCATTATATTAAATATAATGAAGTTCTATTATGGTTATTAAACCACCATTATCCACCCACTTTCTCATTAAATGGTAAGTGTAAGTATTTCTCATGTGTACATACTCTTTACCGTCTCCACGTAGTGATACAATTCATTTTTCATCACCATATTTAATGGATGGTTATTATGATGGTTTTAAAATTTATATATGATATTTATGACCTAATTATTCTTCTATAATGATAATATCATGTCTAAATTTTTACCTTACAAACCGTTGGAAAATGATAATGTCGCTCATGCGTACGTGTGGATTGTCACCTCTACAAAGAAATATGTTTCATTTTTCATATCCACTTTAAATGGATGGTAATAAGGATGGATATTATGAATATATATGATGTATATTATATAATAGTTATTCCATAAATATTAATTATTATTTATATTTTTTTTCATCCATCAAAAAATGAAAACAGTTTTCATGTGTACGTACATCTTACCGTCTCCATGAACAATGTAATTCATATTTCTATCTATACCTGTATAGATGAATATAAACATATATATATATAATGAATATATATGATATTATAATTATATAAATAATTTTTATATATAAGTATAATAAATTTAAATTTATTATATAGGAGGTTAGAGTGTCTTCGAAGAAAGTGGAACTCAAGGTAAATGATTTTTGTCTCGCTTTTATTTATGTGAGGCACATGTAATATTCACCACTTATTTATTTTATATAGTGTATATAATTCGCATTAATTTAATTTATGATTCTTATTATTAAAATTATGGTGATTTATATATCCATATAAGGTTATTTCTTTCATTGGGAAAATTATTCAAAAGTTACCAAAGTGGTTAGGGTTTATGTTACGATCTCATTATATATCAGGATTGTTTATGATTAGGTTTGCAATGATGAAATATTCTGATCCACCTCTCGAGAAACTATTTAATATTATTATAATATGGTTATTTATTTAAAATACATGTTTTAATTTCATTTTCCTCACCTTATGTACTCAAGAGAGCGGAAATATGTTTTTAAGGAAAATCATCTTTATTTCTCTCTTCAGTTAAAAATACTTTTTCTCTCATATCTATGTTTTCTAAAAATGCTTTAAAGAAGGTTTTTAAATGTTTTTTTTTTACAAAATGGTTTAAAAGGATAATTATTATTATTTTATGAATGAGGTTCTTTTTGACTTTTACAAAAATGTGAAAGTAATGATTTATTTTAAAGTATATAATATGAATAGAATTTCATTATTTCATGACTAATAAATTGTTTAAATCTTACATTATAATTTTATAAGTTTATTTTTAAAATAAATTTTTTATTTAATATTTGGTAAATTTTTTGTTTTAAAAAAAGTTATTTTCAAAGTGGAATGGCTATTTTCCTCAAGAATGTTTTTAATAATATTTTAATGATAGTTATATTCAATAATGAAAACAACCCTTGATTATACTTATGATTTAATGGGGATATGATCCAATAATACCATCCATATTATTTCTCTATATGGTTTATGATTATTATTAAAAGATATTTATGAATCTCATTCCTTTTACATGATTTATGCTTATGAAACCCATTTCTTTCCCACAGGTTATGCTATGGTGAAAGGTTTATGAAACCCATTCCCTTTCTTTGGATTATGCTATGATGAATGTTTTATCATCTTATAGAACACATATTTATGATTTTAATTATGTGATGGATGTTCAGAAAATTATATATCCCTCCAATTCATTGGGTAAATATTAATATCTCATGTGATAAATAGGATTGGAATGGGGAGTGTAACGACCCGAACAATTATAAATAAAATTTCCTTTACAATTTAATTAAATGTATTATTATGTAATATGGTAATAGAAAATACATGCACTTGTTTTGTATTATTATATCCTATTTAAATTATAATTAAACATCATTACCATTGATAATATATTCATTGAATAGTGATCACATGATTAGTATAAATATTGGGTTTTAACAAATCCAATTGACATAGACAAAGGAAGCGATGGCCTTAACCAATAGAATCATACCCAATGAATCTCATTTATTAGAGATTATAAGGGAGATAACATCACTAATATTTTCCCTTGACCAAGACCAATATAATATCCAACAACTTAATCATGAAAAAAAATGTTTATGGGAGAAGTTCAAGCTCAACGAGATCATGGCTCAAACCATGTTCGTCGAACCACCCCATGAAATTCCCACCATCACGCACCTTACTCTTAGGGATTTTGATAGTATATTAAATGGATATGTATCAATACCCTATAAATATGAGTATTTATATTATTTTTTATATAATAATGGATATATTTTCATGCTATTATTGTTACTTTATAAATGATTTTTATTTTGATACAATAAAACACAAATAATATTTTTGGGTAATATTCAAATTCAATCAAGGAATTTATTTTGATGAATTAATGGATTTTTGAAATAAATAATATTTTAATAAAATATTATTATATAATAAATTTTATTAAATATAAAGGATCATATAATTTTTATGAAGTCAAATGTAATTTTTATAAGGGTTTGAAAACTGTTATTGTCAAAAAAACCCAACATTTATTAATAAATGTTGATTTTATTTTAAAATTGAAAGTTTATATATTTAGAAATTTATTTATATAAAATTAATACTATTTTTAGAATAGGAACATATAAATTATCCAATGGTGAATTTTTCATAATTTTCTGAGATAGTCAAATTTTCGGGTAAAAATTAAATACTGTATAAATATACGTTGTGTATTATGACATGATAATGACCCAAAAGTGATGTAATAATTACTATAAATGGGATAAAAAATCAAATAAACTTTTTAACTTTAAAATAATGTAATTTTAAGTCTATTTTATTTATTTTTTAAATCCATTATGAATCCTCCAAAACTTATAATATTTTTTAAGGTTTTAAAATCATTTATTTAAGAGTGTGAATCACCTCCACATAAGTAAGGGAATTATTTTATTAATTTAAGACCTTGGAATTATAAAATAATTATAACCAATCCCATTTTTTAAAAACTATGGGCAAAAACCATAGTATGGTTTTTGGTTTTTGTCATTTTATTATATAGAGTCTAAAACCTAAATAATAAACAAATCCCCCTATTTTCCTACATAAACCCACCCAATATCCCATTTATATTCACTAAAACTCCTTAGATCATGTAAATACTCTGTAATTCACTCTCTAGAGTCCTCACAAGGTTCCCCCAAGCTCCCAAGAATCCCCTCCCAATCATTTGGAGTCACACACTCAAGTAAGGGATCTTCCTCTCCTCCTTTCAATTCAAGAACCTTCTTTGAAATTAGTATTTTTAATTTCAATTGGTTATAATTTAATTCCTTTATAAACATTAAATTAAAATAAAATTGATTTTATTTTAATTATATACCATTTATCCTCTCTCATTTTTACCCTTACCTAAGTCCTTACTGCGTCGAAATTTAGTAAGGGGTTTCTCTCTTCTTGTTTCCATTCAAGCACTTATTTTATGTTATGTCTATGAAATTACATTTTATTGTGTTGGGATATGTTATTATATATTACCCATACTTTAAATTTAATTTATAAACTATTATATCTCTCATTAACTCTTATTAATCCTTCTATGATCCTTTATGTTCACTCATTATCATGTCAAAATATAGTTAGGATTCTTTTCTTTATTCAAGTTTCTTCATTACCTTATACCTTCTATTTCCAAAATTATAATGTTGAGGTATGATTCTATATGTCCCTATTATAGACCATTTTATTTCTATGTGGTGAGATACCCCTTTATTTCTCATCAACCCGCTTTTATGAATCTTTAAGTGATATCATTATGCTTCCAAAATTTCACTGCAATTTTCCATGCCAAAAAAATTGTGTAGTGAATACCATACTCATTTCCTATCAATGGTGTTAGCCTTTATTCACATATAATTTTTGATTAGAAACTTAAATGTATTTATTCCACACTCCTTGATCATGTAATAAATTATGATGATGAATGAACCTGTGTTGTGTGATCGATGTGGCACACTTAAGCATGATAAAGAAATGAAAGTGATGGGTGATCTCGGAATTATATAGCGCTCCAATGCATTAGATAATGTTTAGTATCATGATATGTCATGTTGTAATAGGAAGTAAACCTGATTCCTTTATGGGAATTTTTCCACCATGATTTCTTGGCAGTTTATCCTTGACCTATGTTTATGATGTAGTGTTTTGAGTTGTTGTCACATTTCCCATGTTATGATTATCATGCTATATCATGTCTCATCGTTCATACTTATGATTCTTGATATTTTTATGCCTCATTAAAATTCATATTATATAACATGTATCACCTTATGTCTTGTTTATTCCCTTACTGGTATTTATATCTCACCCATTTCTTATGTTTGTCCTTAGGTTATCCCGTAGAGTTTTAAAATTCATGGAATTTTATAAGGATGTTAAGGAAGTTTTCAATAATGTTGTTGTATCTCATGTTCAATATGTCATTCTATGTACCTAATTACCAAATAAACTAGAATTATATATCTTTAGGGTTTTATTATGTGTAATTGTATGTAATAAATCATGAATTAATGTGAAATAAAGAACATAGTTGTTGTAGTTGGTATCAAAGGAAGAGTTTAGTTATTTTTTGGATTAGAATTAGAAAACTCTAGAAAAATCCTTAGGGATAAGACTAAGTATAAGAAAAAATACATAAATTTTGGTAAGTATAGAGTAAGTGGTTTATCAAGAAAATATATATATGTCTAGGTAATACAAGTGGGCGTGGTTCTGGCACAGATGTACCTAGGGATAATAACTCTGACAAGGTATGTAGGGCCTGACTCGATGTAACATGGTACATGAAAACGGTTCTTACTGTGCACCTGGTTTGACACTCCTAGGTGATATGCTTTGGTAAATTCATAATCTCATTATGAACCATTATTAAGGGAAAAATGACCATAAGAATATATGTTAGAAAATATATCATGAATAACATAGATTGAATCCTAGAAATTCATAATTTAAGGAAATAAATTTAAGTTATAAGTTACCCCTTTAATGTCATTAGAATCACATTTATGTAATTAATAGTTTAAAAATACTCATAACTAATTTTCCTTTTATTCTAACCAATGGTTAGAAATAGGAGGAATTGGGTAAGTAATCAATGTGAAGGGAAATGTGATGACTTACCCAATGAGATTCCCAACCCAATGAAAGTAGGAATCATAAAATTAATGATGATACTCTCTTAGTTTTCTTAGGTTATAAATAGAAACAAAGATTAGGAGGAGAATCCAAACCCCCCTAATATTGAACAACCTATGATTGATACCTTTATGTAACAAAGGCCTCCAGCCTTCAATGGATCATATGATCTCTTAGTCGTGGAATGATGGATCAACTCCATTGAGAATATCTTTTATATCCTTCAATGTTCTGAATAAGAGAAAATTCTATTGGATGTTTATTATATAGATGGAGAAGTTGATTAGTGGTGTAAATTGATCAAGAATACAAATCCTGAGGAAGATATTGAAGCGATTGGGTGGAAAGAATTCTAAAAAAAATTGATACATATTTTCCTCGCACTCTTCAAATTAAAATGGATAGAGATTTCCTTGCCCTAAATCAAAAAAGATGATGAATCTATCGAGCCGTATGAGGAAAACTTTAAAATAATTATACGATATGCCCCTATCTTTATTTTTAACCCCAAATACAAGGTTGAATGCTTCTTTGGTGGGCTAAAACCTAGTCTATGAAAATACCTAGTGATATTTGACTTTGATAGCTATGAGGAAATTGTGTGATGTTCCCTCAAAGTCGAAATAGAGATCAGAAAATATCAAGGGTATCATAGGGATAAGAATTAGAAAGTGGAGTTTAATTCTGGTGAACCGATAGAGAAATATAATAGTTCCAAGAAATTTCAACATCCCACTTATTAAAGATACAGAAAGAATCACCTCAGAAATTACCTAAGGGGTGAGGAAATTCTTTAGGTGTGGTAATAAAGACACATAGCTATATATTTTCAACATGAGAAACATGCTAATACAATAGGGTAAATGAATGCTCCAGTAAACTCTTGGTGTATTGTTAATTGTTTCAAATTTAAAGAACAAGGGAACTTTTCAAACAAATTCACTAAGACAAGGGTTTTTGAAGGCAAAAAATAACCTCCTAAGTAGAAATGGTGAGCTTTTTAAATCAAAACTGCTAAGGTGAATCCCAAAAATAAAGTGGTGATAGGTGCGCTAGATATTAATTCAAGAATATAAAATGTACTTTTTGATTCTGGTTATATGCATTCATTCATATCATGAAAGTTTAGTAGAACTACTCAAACACCACCACAAATAATCGAAGTAGATATGTTGGTGAAAATGAAAAATGGGTAAATTATTTCATACCAAGTATATAACTCCTCCCATATCACAGTTTGTGGGATGAACTTCCCAGAAAACCTTTTCATACTACATTTTTTGGAATTTGATGCAATTTTGGGCATGGATTGGATTTCCCTATATAGATCCAACATAAATTTCCGCAAGAGGAAAATAACTCTTCATATCATGAATCAACCCCTGATTCGGTATAAGTTCAAAAAGTATGATGAATCTTATTTAGCACAAAAATCTTAATCATGGATATTATTTCTCTATAAGCAAGAATGTTTAGCTTAAATTATTGACTCTAATTAAATAATCATCCTTGAAGACATGCCTATTATGATGGAATATGTTGATGTGTTTCTTGAGGAATTACCTAGTTAGGGTGAAGAAGGAAGATATCCCCAAGACTACTTTACATACAAGGTATGGGAACTATGAGTTCATAGTGATGCCTTTAAGACTCACTAATGCTCCAATAATCTTCACGAACTTGATGAATATTTTATTTAGAGATTACCTTGAAAAATTTTGTGGTAGTCTTTATAGATGATATTATAATATTATCCAAAAACAAGGAGGAGTATGATGAGCATCTGATCATTGTGCTAAAGAACTTATTAAAAGATAATATTTTTGACAAGTATAGAAAATGTGAGTTGTGGTTGAAGTAAGTATCATTTTTGGTATATATCATTACAAGTAATGGGATATCTATGGACCCTTCAAAAACAAAAGCAATTAAAGGATGGTTGAGGCCAACATATGCGATAGATATCCATAGTTTACTTGGATTAGCTGGGTATTATCGTCGATTTGTAGAAATTTATCTTGATTTTCAAACTCTCTAACCAAGCTAACATGGAAGTGAGTCAAGTTTTCTTAGAATGATGAATATGAATAGAGTTTAAAGGAGTTGAAAAGTAGGCTTATCACTACACATGTTCTCACACTACCCATGAGTGGAGAGATTTTTATGGTATTTAGTGATGTATTAAAGAAGGGATTGGGTTGTGTGATAATGCAAAATGAAAAAGTCATAGCCTATGATTTAAGGCAGTTGAAATTTCACGAACAGAACTACCCAATTCATGATCTAGAGTTGGTTACAGTGATCTTCACTTTCAAAATATGGTGTCATTATCTCTTTTGTTAGAAGTGTGAAATATATATGGATCAAAAAATCCTCAAGTATATATTTACATATAAGTATCTGAATATGTGACAATGAAGATGGTTAGAGCTGATCAAGTACTATGACTAATCAATTCACTACCATCCTAGGAAAGTGAATAAAGTGGAAGATTCTATAAGTAAAAATGATCCAAAAATTTTATCATTTATGAGAATTGAGGAGGATCAAATATTCTTATACTTGATGAGGATGGACATGGGAATCATAAATAAAGGAAAATTGTCAATCCTTTAACAAGTGATTGCTTAAACGCCTCTTTTTGAAAGGAAAAAGGGTGATCAAATAGATGATGTGTGAATTTAGAATAAAGTAGAAGCTATAAGGAAAGGTAAATCCTCAGAGTTAATTGTTAATGAATAAGGAGTTGTGAGATTTGGTTCAAGACTATGTGTACCATAAAATCCAAAGTTAAAGAAGGATTTTTTGGATGATGCACATAGATCAATATTCTTTGTCCACCCAGGAAGCATAAATATGTATTGAAATCTTCGATAACACTATTGGTGGGTCAATATAAAAAAGGAGATCACGGAATATACATAAATATGTATTGTATGTCAACAAGTGAAAGTAAAAAAGGAAAACCCCCAAGAGGATGATGTAACCATTACCCATACCTACATGAAAATGAGAAAACATCACCATGTACTTTTTCAATGGTCTTCTAAAAACATCAAGAGGGAATAATGATATATGGGTTATGGTGGATCTTCTTATAAATATTGTGCAATTCATTGTGATTTGAGAGGATTTCCTATGGGATAAACTTTCACAAATATACATCAGATAAGTAGTGAGGCTACATGGATCACCACAATCAATTGTATATGATCAAGATCCAAGATTCACTTATAAGTTCTAGAAGAGTATTCAACACACTTTGAATACTAAGTTTAACTTTAGAACGGATTATTACCCTCAAACTGATGGAAAATCTAAGTGTATTATCTAGAAATTTGAGGACATGTTGAGAGAATATCCAATTGACTTCAAAGGAGGATGAGACCAACATCCTCCTCTGGTCGAGTTCTCTTACAACAATAGTTTTCACTAAAGTGTCCAAATATCTCCCTATGAAGCTCTTTATGGGAAGAGGTGTAGAACACCTGCATGTTGGGATGAAGTAGGGGAATAAAAACTTCTAGGTCTGAAAATGTTTGGGGAAATGGTGGGAAAGGTTAAGACCATTCAGCAGCACATCAAGGCAGCTCAAAGTCGATAGAATATCTATGCTGAAAATCATCGACGAGACCTAGAGTTTGATATTGGAGACATGGTATTTATTCACATATTGTCATATAATAAATTCGTGATATTTGGAAATAATGGAAATCTTAGTCCAAGATACATCATCTCCACTGAGATCCTTGATCACATAAGAGCAATGGCTTACCAACTTGCACTCCCACCTAACCTATCTCAAGTACATGATTTATTACATGTATCCCTCTTGATAAAGTACATATCATAACCCTCAAATGTACTTAATCAAAAGTTTTTACCATTAGAGCATGATCTCTCGTATTAGGAGCAGCTGGTGAATATCTTAGATCATAGAGACAAAGTTCTACGAAATAAGACAGTACACGTGGTCAAAGTATTGTGGAGAAACCACAAGTTTGAAGAAGTGGCATGGGAACTAGAGGAAGTGATGAAATAGAGTTACCCTCATCTATTTTAGTGTAGTAAATGATAATTTAAAGGGTGAAATTTCTTAAGGGTGGAATATTGTAACGAATCAAACTGTTATAAATAAAATTTCCCTTACAATTTAATTAAATGTCTCATTATGTAATATAGTTATAGAAAACACATGCACTTATTTGGTGTAACACCCTAAGACTTTATAATATTTTTATTTCTAAATAAATTTAATTTTACTGATTTCTTTCTTTTTATGTGACACCATGTTAATCTTACACTACACAGAATAATGAGTTGTCTTGGGTTACACACAAGACCCAGTTTTACCGAACAATAATATATTAATAAAATATTATTATTTAATATATAATATAGCCCTAAAATTAGAATATGTGAATAGTATTAAACAAATTTTGAAATTTATATATTCCATATAATTTTAACATTCATATTATAGGACATGATATAAAAACAAATTAAATTTTTTGGATAAAAGAAGTATTTTCCAAAAAAAATGCAGTTTTGTCGCCTTTTGATGGTGAACCCATTTTAAATATAGTTTTTGACACTTTTATAAGTTCTATTTGAAAAAATAAACTTATTCTTTATAAGAGAGACATCAAAATTTACTTTGGTTAAATTTTTTGGATTTTTCGGATAAATTTAATGTTTTAATGAATAGTGAAAAATACTGCATTTGAATTTAAAACTGCTTTTACATCTAATTTATTTATATTATTATATTATCCTTCAAATTGGTTTTAAAGTATCATTATATTATTTTTTTAATATTTAATACTATTTTGGTAATTTTAAGTAATTTCACATTGAAATTTGATATAAATACATGTGAATCTTTTGATGGTTTTTACTTTTAAAAAAACATGTTTTCTTATTTTATCAATGGGGATTAATTTTAAATTAATTACTGTAACTTCTGTGTTTTAAATTTTGAAAAATTTATTCCATATTTTTAATAAGTGAGTCAAAATTATTTTAATAGGTTAATTTTATTTTTGGATATTATGAATAGTAACTTTAGTAAATATTTTTATTATCATGGTTAGAGGTAAATCAGGTGATTAAAGGTAAAAATAATATTATAATAATATAAAACTACCAAAACAGTTGTTATAATATTATTTTATTAGTTATTTTAGACCAATATAATCCTTGGTCTGAAATTTTGTCTCGTGTAAGCCACTTGTGTGTGATTATGACACTTATAAACATTTTATTTAAAATAAAGACCAATAGGTTATAATCATGTCTCTCATAACTATAATAATTTTAACATGGGTTTATATAAGTTATATCTTTGAATATAAATAGTATTTATAAATATAAAATGATTACCTATAGAATGGTAATTTATTTATAATTTTAAGGTAATAATTAATTAAATTGAATGGTGACACAAAGATGATGTAGTAATTTATTAATTAATAAAAGAAACAAAATAATGATATTATAAATATTACAATAAATATAATTTTACTTAATCAATGAAATCAATGAATTTTATAGATAAAATATACATTTTAGTGACATATTGGAAGTATTTTTTCTAAGTTATAATGTTTTTTTTATATTTTTAAAAATAAAAATATTGAATAGTATCAAAATTAACATAAATGATACTTTAAAATGAATAATATTTTATTAAATGTTATAAAATTCATAAAAATATTAGGTTTGTCCAAATAACTATTATAATGTTAAAGATATCATAATGATCAATTTTTAATCAATTAATGGACACTTCTTCATGAAAATGACATAGATATTATTAAAATTAAAGAATGTGACAAAGTGTCGCACTCTCATTTATTATAAGTTAAATAATTTTAATATAGGAATAACCTGGAGATAAATTCAATAATGAATATTACATAGAAATATAAAATAAGTATCTACATTATATTAATTTATTTATAGTTTTTAGAGACTAAATAATTACCATAAATAATGACACAATAGTAAAGAAGTAATTATTTTATTAATAGAAATATCAAATAAAGGATATTAAAAATATTAAAATAAATATAATTTTATATAATTAAGGTGATACATGAATTTTATAGGTTAATATGACATGTTAAAAGTGTATTAAATGATTTTATTCTAAGTTATCCTTATTTTTAGATTTTATTTAAACTCAAAGTAATGAATAGTGTCAAAATTGACACTATTAATATTTTATAAAAATAAAATTTTATTAAATTATTTAAAAATTAAGAAGGTATAATTATAAGGTATAAAATATCATAAAATTTCCACTTATGATAAATTTACACCATATAAGTAAATATTTATAATCATTTAGTATTTAGAATATTATTACCACAATTAAAATTAAATAGATTAAATAAGGATAAATCAAAATGATAAGGTTTAAAATAAAATAAAAACATGTATAAATTTTATTTTTTGAGAGTATTTAGATCCATCCTCGTATTAGGTTCTAAATTATTCACTTTAGAGCCATTTTGAATTAAAAATTAATTTATATTAATTTAATACTTTGAGAGTTTCCTAAAGTGCCCCTCACCTCTCTTATAAAATGGAAACTCTGCTTCTCTTTTATTAACACCTCTAAAGCCCTTTGTCTTGGACAAAATCTACACATTTAACCTCCCAAATTACCTCAATTCATACTAGAGTCCATACTTTTGGAAGAAATCCAACCTAAGAAGTCCTTTTATGAAAATCAAAAGGAGACACTCAAAGAAGAGGTAATTGTTTTAGCAATTCAATTCATTTTCTTTTATTCTTATACTTTATATTCATATGTTGTTTCTATATTAAAGTAATAAATATTTTATAATATACATTATGAGATGTTATTATAATTATGGGATAACCATATTCCTCCTTATATCCATCCTATGAATAACAATATCACCATGCGTGCATATATACGGCTTATCGTCTCCACGCCATGGTGTAATTTTTTATTCAACACTACTTTGTTTGGATGGGTATAATGATGAGTATAATGGATATAAATAATTAATATGATATTATAAATATTTTTTATAATTAATATACCATCCAATTCCATATCATTTAACCATCAGTGGAATGATATTGTCGTTCGTGCATACGTACGGCCTACCATCTCCACGACGCAGAGAGATTCATTATCCATGTTAACCATTCAAGAATGATTATAAAATTTATATGATGAGTAAAAATAAAAATTATGAACTTAATATCATTTTTTATATTAATAAAATACATCATATTCATAACAAACATGACTTACATAGAAAAACATGAATGGTAAAACTATGAATTTAACACCCAACACTAGTGCAAAAAACGTTTAACACATCGGAATTTTTCACTTCGGTTCTATATAACCAATGTGCAAAGCTGAAAAAATTGGTTTATCAGGTCGGTTATTTTATAACCGATGTGATAAAGGAATTTCTACATCGGTTATTAAATAATCGACGTTATAAACATAAAAAAAACAATTTATCATGTCTATTATTGAATAACCAATGTGATAAAGCTTTTAAATGATTACTCACACCCCGTATTCAGTCATTCGGTTTTCTTTGATTGGACGTCCTGCGACTTGTCTCTCTCACGTGGAAAACCTAGAAAGGATTCTTCGAATTTGTGCCCTCCAACCTCGTTTTTCCAACATCATTCATCATCTTTATTATCACCAGATCTATCAGGTCGACTCACAACACTAAAGTAAGCCTCAGACACCTCGGTTTTATTTTTTGTTTTTTGTGATTCCCTAAACTTATGTTTTGAGATGTTAATTTTCTATCTTTGTTCTTGATATCATGGTAAGTGTCATTGTTCTTTTATACCATGTTAAATTATTTTCTGGTAAAATAAACCATGGAAGTGATATCTTGCAAGTTTATGATTTTTGTGTGTTCTATCATGTGTGTGTGCATGTACTTTCATGTGTGTGGGGGGTTGGGGTGTCTAGGGGGTTGGGGGGCTATCCAAGTGGGTGGGGGATATCCAAGTGGGTGGGGGTGTTTAGGGGTGTCCAAGGGGGTGGGGTGTCCAGGGGGTGGGTGTGTCCAGGGGGTGTTCAGGGGGGTGGGGGTTGTCCAAGGGGTGGTGGTGTCCAGGGGGTTTCCATGGGGGTGGGGTGGTGTCTAGGGGGTGGGGGGATTTCCAAGGGGGTAGGGGTGTCCAGGGGGTGGGGGTGTCCAGGGGGGTGTCCAGGGGGTGGGGGGTTGTCCAGGGGGTGGGGGGATGTCCAAGGGGATGGTGGTGTCCAGGGGGTGTTCAAGGGGTGGGGGTGGTGTCCAGGTGGGTGAGGGGCCTTTCCAAGGGGGTATGGGGTGTCCAGGGGGTGGGGTGGTGTTGAGGTGGGTGAGGGGATATCCAAGGGGGTAGTGGGTGTCCAGGGGGTGGGGTTGTCTAGGGGTGGGGGATGTTTAGGGGTGGAAGTGTCTGGGGTGATGGGGGGTTTTCCAAGTAGGTGGGGTTGTCCAGGGGGTGTCCAGGGGGGTTGGGGTGGTGTCTAGGGGGTGAGGGGGTTGGCCAAGGGGTTCAGGACGTCCAAGGGGGTGGGGGTGTCCATGGGGGTTAGGGCGGTCCATGGGGGTGGGGGTTTATAGGGGTGGGGGGATGTCCAAGGGGGTAGGGGTGTCTAGGGGTGTCCAAGGGGTGGGGGTGGTGTCCAGGGGTGAGGGGGCTGTCCAAGGGGGTGGGGGTGTCTAGGGGGTGGGGGTTTTCCAGGGGGTGGGGGCTGTCTAGTGAGGGGTGGGGGTGTCCAAGGGGCGGGGGCTGTCTAGGGAGTGGGGGTGGTGTCTAGGGGGTGGGAGGGTGTCAAAGGGTGTATGGGGGAGGGTGTCCAAGGGGGTGGGGGATGTCCAGTGGTGGGGGATGTCTAGGGGTTGGGGGTGTCCGGGGTGGGGGGGGCTGTCCAGGGGGTGATCGGGTGTCCAGGGGGTGGGGGTGTCTAGGGGGTGGGGGCTGTCCAGGGGGTGGGGGTTGTCCAGGGGTGTGGGGGTTGTCCAGGGGGGTGGGGTGTCACGGGGGTGGGGGGATTTCCAAGGGGGTGGGGGCTGTCCATGGGGGGTGGGGTTGTCCAGGGGGTGGGGGTTGTCCAGGGGGCGGGGGTGTCTAGGGGGGTGGGAGGGTGTCCAGGGGGTGGGAGGGTGTCCACGGAGGTGGGGGCAT
This sequence comes from Viscum album, assembly GCA_963277665.1. Taxonomy (NCBI): domain Eukaryota; kingdom Viridiplantae; phylum Streptophyta; class Magnoliopsida; order Santalales; family Viscaceae; genus Viscum; species Viscum album. The sequence continues at coordinate 147,648,089 of OY728151.1, forward strand.
GTCTAGGGGGTGGGGGTGTCCAGGGGGTGGGAGGGTGTCCAAGGGGGATGTCTAGTGGGTGGGGTGGTGTCTAGGGGTTGGGGTTTATCCAGGGGTGGGAGGGTGTTCAGGGGGTGGGGGCAGGGGTGGGGGTGTCCAGTGGGTGGGGGTGTCTAGGGGGTGGGGGCTATCCAGGGGGTGGGGTGTCCAGGGGGTTGGGGCTTTCTAGTGGGGTGGGGTGGTGTCAAGGGGGTGGGGGTTGTCCAGAGGGTGGGGGTTGTCCAGGGGGTGGGGTTGTCCAGGGGGTGGGAGGATGTCCAGGGGTGGGAGGATGTCCAAGGGGTGGGAGCCTGTCCAGTGGGGTGGGATGGTGTATAGGGGTGGGGTTGTTCAGGGGGGGTGGGAGGGTGTTCAGGGGGTAGGGAGGTAGGGGTGGGGTGTCTAGGGGTAGGGTTTGTCTAGGGGGTGGGGGTTGTCCAGGGGTGTGGGGGTTGTCCAGGGGGTGGGGGTGTCCAGGGGGTGGGGGCCTGTCCAGGGGGTGGGGGCCTGTCCAGGGGGTGGGGGCCTGTCCAGGGGGTGGGGGCTGTCGAGGAGGTGGGGGTGTCCAGGGGTGGGATGATGTCCAAGGGGGTGGGAGTATATCTAGGGGGTGGGGGTGTCTAGAGGGTGGGAGGGTGTCCAGGGGGTGGGGGTGTTCAGGGGGTGGGGGTGTCTAGGGGGTGGGGGTGTCCAGGGAGTAGGGGGTGTCCAGGGGGTGTCGAGTGGGGTGGGGTGGTGTCCAGTGGGTGGGAGGGTGTCTAGGGGTGGGGGTTGTCTAGGGGGGTGGGAGGGTGTCCAGGGGGTGGGGGTGTCCAGGGGGTGGGGGTTGTCCTGGGGGGTGGGAGGGTCTCCAGGGGGTGGGGGCTGTCTAGTGGGGTGGGAGGACTGTCCATGGGGGTAGGGGTTGTCCAAGGGGTTTTAGGTTTTTTTTTAGTTGACATTGTAAGTTTTTATTGTTATTTATGTGAATGTTTAATTTTTCTTTGGTTCTTCTTTTTTTGTTCTAGTTTTGATGTTTTTCTAGTATGTATTTTGGTTTGGTTTTGGTCTAGTTTTGGTCTATTTTCTGCTTGTTTCAGGTCTTCTTTGGCATAGCATAGTAATGGTTGAATGGTTTTATTAAAAAAGAATTGGTTTTTATATCGGTTATTTTATAATCAACATAATAAAGGCATGGAAATAGTGTTTCACGTTGGTTATTAAATAAGCGATGTAGTATATATGTTTTCACGTCGGTTAAATAATAACCTACGTGAATAACGCTTCACAAGAAGGTTTTTATGTAGGTTATTTTATAACCGATGTAATAAATGAATGGGAATGCTTTTTGATATCAGTTATTTAATAATTGACATAGTATATAGGTTTTCATGTCGATTTAAAAATAATCAATGGGAAAAACCGCTTCACAGCCTAGTTTATCACGTCAGTTATGATAATAATCGGCATTATAAACTTGTTTTTAACATCGGGTTTTTAATAACTGAAGTGAAAAATGATTTCTAGGTGCAGTTTATTTTTTCGTTTATTAGATAACTGACGTGATAAATGATATACCACGTCAGTTATTTTAAAACCGATGTAATAATCACCACTCTGAAGCATTCTCCACGTCATTTTTTTAGGAACCGATGTGAAAACACTTTGGATTTATGTTTTTTACATCAGTTTTTAAATAACCGACGTAAAAAATAATATTTATAACATCTCCTATAATAACGTCGGTCAAAAACTAACGTAAAAAAATAAACGATGTAAAAAACGTTTTCTGCACTAGTGCGAAATAATGGTAATACTGAAATACTATTAGAAAAATTATATAAGAGGATCATATATGATATCATAAATATGGATATGGTCCTAGTATAATTTAATAACATGTTTTAACCATTATAAAAGAGTTTAACACACCCCCTAATAAAGGAAAGTATAAGGTAAGGGTTAATTTCACAATCTCATTTTTATTCAGGATTGTTTATACATAAGTATCCACCAGGACACATTTATCATCCATGTCCATGTTTTTTAAAAATGTATTTAAAAATATTATCAAAAAAATTAAAGTAATTTTTTACCCATGTATACTTTTTATAAAATGTTTTTAAATGAATCTTTAAATTGTTTTCAAATGAGGTACTTTATGACCTTTTCAACAAATTAAGTAAAGAATGTTTTTTTAAACTTATGCAGCACAAGTGGATATTTCTATCATCGTGATGCCTTAACTTTTTGAAGCTTCCTTTACAAGCTTACAAGGTTATTTTCAAAAGAAATGTTTTTTTTATAATTTTGTGGCTTTTAAATGATTTCAAAATAAAAATGGATTTTCTCTCAAAGAGTTTTAATGATTTTATTCAATTATTTTCATATATATCAACATCCCTTATTGGATCTTATGTTTAATTGAGTTTGTTTTCTTATGATAAAATCTACCATTTTGTATTGAATGGTTTATGATATGTTTGATTATGGATGTGATATTTTGATACCATTCATATCTTATTGTTTAAGTATTGAAATTTTGTATGCTAGTTTTAATACAAATGTTTATATTGGTTATGCTTTACCCCTTTTATAAGAGGATTTCATTAGACTTTGTAAGTGTCGGGCGGGGCCTGCTGTAGAATCTCGATGCATCAGTAGGTCTCATGAGACAATTATGTTTGGGTTTTGGATAATTTCTTGATCAATTATATATGGTGTCTTGGTCAAAGCCTTGATGGTATGTTTAAGATGACTTGAATTATGTATTTCCTATTTATGAGATTGGTTATTACATGTGATTATTCAACTAATAGAATATTCATATGAATGTTTATATGGTAATATTTGATTTATTCTTTCCATATTATAATAAATATTATGTTTAAAAGGATTTTTCTTTTATTATACATCTTTCCTTAAAATTTTATGCTTATTATGATAGCTTTCACTGAATTATTTACCCTTACTTAGCATCTAATATCACCCCTTTCTTATGTTTAATTTTCCCCAGGATGTGAAGATGAACATTATGAATGACTTATAAGGATGAGGAAAGGGAATAATAGTGTTTTCAAATGAGTTTTTATGTTGTCTTTTATTTCAATATGTAATGTAAAACTTATATTTGTATATAGTCTTTCCATGGCTATTAAACTGACCGATCCTATATGATTTGATTTCTTGTGATCATGCCAATGTAACATAAAAGAATGCACCGACTCTAGGAAAATAGGTTTGGGATGTTACATTTAGTATTATTATATCCTATTTAAATGATCATTAAGTATCATTATTGTAGATAATATAGTCATTGAATAGTGATCACGTGATTAGTATAAATATTGGGTTTTAACAAATCCAATTAACACAGAAAAATAAATTGATAGCCTCAATCAATAGAATAATACCTGATGAAGCCCATTTATCAAAGCTTATGGGAGATATAGCATCACTAGGATTTGACCTTGATCAAGTCCAAACTAATATCCAGAAACTTAATTATGAGAAAAATCGTTCATGGTAGAAGTTCAAGCTCATCGAAATCACAGCCCAAACCATGTTCGTTGAACCACCCCATGAAATTCCCACCATCACACACCTTACTCTAAGGGGATTTACTGATGTATTAAATGGATATGTATCAATACCCTATAAATATGATTATGTACATTATTTTTCTATATAATAATGAATATATTTTCATCTTATTATTCTTACTTTATAAATGATTTTTATTTTGATATAATAAAACACAAAAAATATTTTTGGGTAATATTCAAATTCAATCAAGGAATTTATTTTAATGAATTAATGAATTTTTAAAATAAATAATATTTTAATAAAATATTCTTATTAAATAAATTTTATTAAATATAAATGATCATATAATTTTTATGAAGTCAAATGTAATTTTTATAAGGGTTTGAAAACTGTTATTATCAAAAAAACACAGCATTTCTTAATAAATGTTGATTTTATTTTAAAAGTGAAAATTCACATATTTATAAAATTATTTAGATAAAATTAATACAATTTTTGGAATCATAATGTTGAAATTATCCAATGGAAAATTTTTCATAATAATCTGAGATAGTTGAATTTTTCGGGTAAAAAATAAATATCATATAAATATACTTTGTGTATTATGACATCATAATGAACCAAAGGTGATTTAATAATTACTATAAATGGGATAAAATACCAAATAAATATTTTCAATTTAAAATAATTTTATTTTATGTTTATTTGATTTATTTTGTAAATCCATTATGAATCCTCTAAAACTTATAATGTATTTTATGATTTTAAAATCATTTCTTTAAGAGTGTGACCTGCCTTCACATAATAAAGGTAATTATTTTATTAATTTAAAAACTTGGAATTATAAAATAATTAGATCTACTCTTATTTTTCAGAAACCATGGGCAAAAACCATGGTATGGTTTGTGGTTTTGGTTATTTTATTACGTAGAGTCCAAAACCTAAATAATAAATAAATCCCCCTATTTTTCTATATAAACCCACCCAATATTTCATTTCTATTCACTCAAAATTCTTATATAATTTACATACTATTCCATATACTCTATATAGTCCTCACAAGGTACCCCAAATCTCACAATAAGCCCCTCCCAATCATTTGGAGTCACACACTCAAGTAAGGTATCTTCCTCTCCTCCTTTCAATTCAAGAACCTTCTTTGAAATTAGTATTTTTATTTTCAATTGGTTATATTTTAATTAATTTATAAAGAATTAATTTATAAAGATTAAATTACTGTCCAATTTATGTTATTTTAATGAGATACCATTTATACTCTCTCATTTTGACCATTACCTAAGATGTTACTATGATGAAGTTTAGTAAGGTATTTCTCTCTTCCCATTTCCATTCAAGAACTTATTTTATGTTATGTATATTAAATTCTATTTTATTGTGTTTTATATGTTATTAAATATTACCCTTACTATAAATTTAATTTATAAATGATGATATCTCCCATTCACTCTCATTAATCCTCCCATGATCCTTTATGTTCACCTGTTACTATGCCGAAATATAGTTAGGATTTTTTTCTTTATTCAGGTTTCTTCATTACCTTATACCTTATATTTAAAAAATTATAATGTTTGGATATAATTTTACATGTCCCTATTACTAGAAATTTTATTTCTATGTGGTGAGAGACCCCTTTCTCTCTCATCAACCCACTTTTATGAGTCTTTAAGTGATGTTGTTATGCTGCCGAAATTTCACCGCAATTTTTCATGCCAAAAAAATTGTGTAGTGAATACCATATCCATTTTCTATCAAGTGTTTTCACATTTATGAAAACATATTTTTTGATTGGGGATTTAAATTTATATATTCCACACTCCTTTATCTTTTAATAAATTATGATGATGAATGAACCCATGTTGTATGATCTATGTTGCACACTTAAGCATGATAAAGAAATAAAAGTGATGGGTGTGCCCAGAATTATATAGAACTCCAATACATTAGGTAATGTTTAGTATTATGATATGTCATGTTGGGATAGGGAGTGAACTTTATTTCTTTATGGGACTTTTTCTTCCATGATGTCTTGGTGGTTTATCCCTGACCTATGTTTATGATGCAGTGTTTTAAGTTGTTTCCACATTTCCCGTGTTATGATTATCATGTTATATCATGTCTCATTATTCATTTTTATGATTCTTACTCTTTTTATACCCCATTTATATTCCTATTATCTAACATGTATCACCTTATTCCTTGTTTATTCTCTTATTGATATTTATAGCTCACCCCTTTCTTATGTTTGTCCCCAGGTTATCCTATGCAGTTTTAAAATCCATGGAATTTTAGAAGCATGTTAAGGAAGTTTTCAATAATGTTGTTGTATCTCATGTCCAAGATGTTATTCTATGTACCTAATTCCTAAAGATACTAGACTTATCTGTATTTCAGTTTGTATTATGTATAATTTTATGTAATAAATCATGAATTAATGTGAAATAAAGAATAGGGTTGTTATACACTACTAGAAAATTGCCCTATACCCACGGTTTCAAGGAACTGTGGGCAACTGAGGCGTCAGTATTGCCTCGAACTATACCCATGATTTTGGAAACAATGAGTATAGGTCCAATCTACCATGTCATTAACCTATACCCACAGTTTGTAAAATCGTAGGTATATATTTGACAAAATACATGTTCATGGGATTTGATCCCCGGACCACCCCTTTACTCTTCTCGTACCTAACCACTACCCTATTTCTCTTATTGGTATATAAATATATATTTACTTATATATATTTATATAAACTGTGGGTAAAGGTAGAAAACCATGGGAATATGTGTTACCATGAAAAAAAATGTATCTCGCAAAAAAAAAATTCTACCATAACACGGGAAAGATATACCCACAGTTCTGAAAAATCATGGCTATAGGTCCTAAAAACAACCCTATACCCACAATTTTACAAAAAAACATGGGTATAGGTCTTGAAAAACAACTTATACCCATGGTTATCCTCGAACTGTTGGTATAGGGGGCCTATACCCACATTTTTTCAAAATCGTGGTTATAAGCTCCCATACTATACCTATGCCCATGGTTTTGAAAAAACTATGGGTATAGGGGTGCCTATACCCACAGTTTTGCCCAAAATTGTGGGTATAGGGACATTTTCCAGTATTGATGGGGAGTTAACCTAGTTTTATAAGGAACTTGATCCACTATGATAGTCTTGGGAGTGAAACTTGACTAATATGATGGTTTGGGGAGTAAAATCAATTCACTATGATAGTCTTGAGAGTGAACTTTGACTGCTGTGATGGTTTGGGGAGTGAACCCAATCCACTATGATAGTCTTGGGAGTGAACTTTTACTACTATTATGGTTTAAGGAGTGAAAAAAATCCAATCTTATAGTCTTGGTAATAAATCCTTAACTACTAATGAAGTGATTTTATATGATTATTTGTACGCCACAATTCCATGTCTTATTCCAATGTTATGCTCTCATGAAACATGTTCTTTGATTCCTTTATGACTCATGTCATATGAACTGTCAAGATTTATTCCATGAATCAAGATTATGATCTATGAATATAGGATATGGGTTTTAAATTTTAATCTCATGTTAGTACACCCTTATTCTCATGTTATGATTATGTGATCATTGATATCTCCCTTGTTTACCCTTACTGAGCATCTAATATCATCTTTATGTTTCTTTTCCCCATGTTATGAAGAAAGGTTTTAGGAATGATATGTCTAAGAAGGTTGATAGTTATGAAAAACTTAATGGTATAATCTTATGAACCAGTTGTTTATGTGATCAATTTTCTAAATATACTAGACCTATATGATTATATTGTGGATAATTATGATATGTAATGAATTTTCATCTAATAAGATGTAATTTCTATCTATGAAAAGTATGAGTCGCTATAATTAAAGGCTTAAAATATTAAAAAAAATTATCTTGAAATGAGTGTATGAGGTCTTTCTAGACCTCAACCTTCTATTATCTCCCATTTTTATCAAATTTGGACTTACTTTGCTTAAGAATGACTTTCCTTTTTATATTAAGAGATTAATATTTATAAAAATGCCACTCTCTCCCACTTAATATCTTAAATATGTTTTCATAATAGTGATAAGGATAAAATATTTTATAAAAGGTTTTAGATAATAATATTAATTATAAATAATATATATTTATATGTTGGTAATTTATTTTAAATTTTAAACAATTTTATAATTATCTAAAATGCTTATGCATCTTGACATAAAGCTTGTGCAAGCTACAGAAAAGTAAAAGTAAATGTTTTTAAAAATATTATAAGTGATAATATTTGGATTAAATGGATCCTTTAAATACTTTTAGGGATAAAAATGATATTTAATAATTATTTTTGAGGTTTAAATTCAAATTTCATAGTTATTTATAAATCTTTGAAGTCAATTTATGTGAATAATCCTAAAAATGATTTTAAAGGGTATATTATGTTAAATAATATTTTATAATTTATATAAAAATAATAAAAAGGTTATATTAATTAAATTATATTATAAATGGTATATAATATCATACATGGACCATTTATGTTCCACTTGTCTTTTTAAAATTTCATTTTTTCCCCTTAAAGACTTAATATCTTCAAAAACGCACTTGATTTGTGCCTATAAAATGGGACTCAATCTAACCTTTCCAAAGACACATATGAGTTAATTTTTCTCACTATATTCTACCCAAATTTTTCTCTTAACTTATATTTCCATGTTTCCAATCCCCTGGTGTGACCATAAACCTATCTTCCAAAGGCCTTAAGTTCAATCCAAAGGAGTATATCCAAGTAAGAGGTAATTGTCTTAACCAAGTTCTTTCAAGTTTCATTCTTCTTCCACCTCCTACAAAAATTCTATAACCATATTAACATAATAAAATCAGTGTCATTATTTTAATGAAATTTCATTATGTTTATGGAACAACCATCATTTATCTTCTTTCCATCCATTGTAAAATGTAAACGTCACTTATGTGTATATCCAGACTACCACCTCCTCAAACGATGTATTTCATTTTTCATCACCATCTTACATGGATAGCTATAAAAATATATTTAATTACTAGATATTATATTTATGACATAATTATGATTCTATAAATATAAAATATTATATTCTTTCCTTCCATTCATTAGAAAATGAAAACATTATATGTGTGTATGTGCAGACAACCGCCTCTACGAACGATGTATTTCATTTTCCATAACCGCCTAACATGGAAGGTTATAAAAATGTATTTAATGAATAAATATGATATTTATAACATGATTAAGGTTTTTTAAATTTTATTTGTCCATTTTATTAATAATATTGAAAATAAATGGTCATTTTAAAAATTAACCACTTAAAATGAGCATACCGAGACAATTTTCTTAATTTGAAGTTATTTTTGAAAACCTATTAAACTAAAAAAATGTGAAATTATAATGATAAATAAAAAATATCTATACAATTCTGGAGATTATGAAACTATTTCATAAAATATTTAACCATGGTCAATACACTGAATCACTTTGGTAAAAAATGAGCGTACAACCTCAAGTGGTCAACGTAATCAAAAACTATGCAATAAATGAATTAAATGTGATAATAAATTAACATTAAAAATTAAAATATAAATAAAAAAGGCTTCTTAATAAAGTGTTTAATTAAGTTTCATTTTATTATTCATGAGGTTGTAATGCATCCAACCAAGCGAGAATCCGTGGTAGGAGTTTCTCATCTCAAACTTCCTAATTTGAGACATGTTTTAAATTATGCACCAATTTTCATTATATGGTGTGTATTCTACCTCATTAAAATATTATACCATGATACACTCTTTAGTTATGGTAATCAAAATTCCATTTCTTTTTCTCTCTTTCAAGATGTTTTTATTCAATTTTTATAAAAACTTTAAGTGTTTATTTTACAAACTGACTTTTTATCAGGATTTTTTATGTTTCAATCGCCATTAGGGGAATTGTATATTATTTATTTTCTGAACCCTGTATATTTTCTCATACTATGGTTATTCATATGTATTTCATGTATTCTTTCCATTTTTACTCTCTTCAGTGCTCAAAACCACTGAAGGAATGTTTATAAGAAAAGCTGAATGTATTTATCCTTCTGGTCATGTAATGGCCGGGAATTCTATGGAAATTTTTAAAAAAAACTTATATGGGATTTTTTACAAGACCAAGCTCTAATATGGAATGTAATTTTGAGACACATAGTGGTCAGAATGTATTTTTTGAACTTTTTTTAAAGTTTATTAATTAAATGTGCAAGCTGGTTTTTCTATCTTTTGAACTGGTACTCGGATCAAAAACTTGAGGGAACCATTGAACTCAAGACGACGGGATTCTCCTAGAAAGGACTTAACTTTGACTACTGTGGGTTGACTAGAAAAGTTATTTTTTGGGATTTTTGAAGAAAAATTTAAATAAAATAAACTGGATTTATTTTATTTTTTCTGAATTTTCAAATCATTGCATCCCAACGGTTTTCCAACCAAGCGAAACTGGTGTGGGTTGACTAGAAAAGTTATTTTTTGGGATTTTTGAAGAAAAAGTTAAATAAAATAAACTGGATTTATTTTATTTTTTCTGAATTTTCAAATCATTGCATCCCAACGGTTTTCCAACCAAGCGAAACTGAATACGCTATTTCATTAAATGAAACAGTGTAATGAATTCATAACAGAAACGTAATTGAAACACTGATTCATGTTTCGTCCTTTAATGTCCAAGAAGAAGATGTAGGATTGTTGGCACAATCCTGGTTCTACTCCAAATCTTTGGTGGGTGACGATGACAAATGCCAACCCCCCTATGAACAGATCGTCTCCAATGACGATCGACCAACGACCATAAACAAAGGATCACAGAATGATGAATGTAGTGACACCATGCATCACCAACGAACAATCCAACCTAGGTAGGGGTGTTATTTAAATTCTATTATTTTCCCCATTCTTGGTTTTTAATGACGAACACGGATCAACCCACAAACAAGTTGACCCACGGTTCAATCATTCTTGCAGGAGGGATCTTTCTATCAGGATTATCTTTGGGGAGTAAATCATTTCATAAATTAATTGTATTTGATTTTCCTCATTGATCCTTCTAATGGGAGTGGATCAATGTCATGAATAATGATGGTTTAGGTCCATTCCTCGCTTTTTTGTTTGGTTTTCCTCTCCCCATTGGCGTGCATTCTTTGCGTTCTTTGTGGGTCTATGAACGGTCGGTCATTGCACAACCGTTCTTGGCGCAATGAAGACAAAGGTGCGGTGATGACAATGACGATCAGATCAAGGAGGCATGGGAAATACCATCGGATGATCGCTTACTAGTAGAAGAAATGAAAATGGGGTTTTGATCCTCAAGCAGTGAAGAACGCAACCCGAGAGTTTTGGAACACCCTCCAAATCGAAGAACGGACCACCGGAGTGCGTCCGGTGGTCTGTAGAAAATTATGTTGGGATACTGATGGCAGCGGTACCGGAAACATGCCAAATGGTGGGGTGGCGTGCCGTGGTGGTGTTGGATGGTGGTAGCCATGTGGCTACCACGTGAATAATTCACGATCGAAGCCACGATGTGATCTGGACTTGTAGCTTGTCATGGGTCTTTCTGGAAGAACTGGTCTGCGTGAGTGGACTGGTTGATTTGAGGTGGCGGCACCAGTTAGCGCTATGTCCATTCTGGAGGAGATGGGCAGCTCAAATGGCAGGTCGGGTTGCTGCTGGTGGGTCGTGCCCAGCCAGCCAGGTCGGGCCAAACCCGCGGCCCAGCAGACCGAACCCAGCGGTCCAGGTTAGGCCCATTAGACCAGGTCAAACCTAGGTCGGTTTGGGTAGGTATGACTGGGTTGGACCAGACCCAGACCCCACCAACCCCCATTTCGCTAAAACGCTCGTAACTTTCAAATGGAGTGTCTGTTTGGGTGCGGGTTCATTTTCCTTTGAGTGGTTTTCTCCGACAATGCTACTCCCCTATAGGATTAGGACCCAGGTCCTCTATCATTGGAGTTGGTACTCCCCTAATGGACTAGGGAATAGTTCCTCCATATCTAACGTGTATAAAGTTGGTACTCCACTACCAGGTAGGGGCCGGGTCCTCTATTGTAGGAGTCAGTACTCCCTTGTCATTCCAGGGTGCGGATCCTCCTTACGTAGTGATATAGAAGAGTCGGTACTACCCTACCGTGCTAGGGAGTGGGTCCTCTATCCTGGGGTAGTTACTCCCCTAACGTACTAGGGTGTGGGTCCCCTGTAGCAAACAAACCGGTAGATTCAGTACTCCCCAGCCATTCTAGGGAGCAGATCCTCTAGCCTGGGTTTGGTACTCCCCTAACGTACTAGGGTGTAGATCCCCCATAGAGAATAGGATGACAGAGTCGATACTCCCCTATATTACCAAGATGTGGGTCCTCAAGTCACTGAGTGGTACTCCCCTACCGGGTAGGGTGCAGTTCCTCGATATATGAAGTTATACTCCCTTACCGATTCAGGGTGCGGATCCTTCATTAATAGTACTCCCTTGTCATACCAGGGCACAAGTCCTCTACACATGAACTGATAGAGTCGGTAATCCTCTGTCGTATTAGGGCACTGGTCCTCTATTCACTGAGTAGTACTCCCCTACTAGGTAGGGTGCAGGTCCTCTGTTAGAGATGGAGCTCCCTCGGTTGTTGGACACAGTAGCGAGGAGCGGGCCCATCCACTTAATGAAAGTGATTCCTAGATAGGAGCTAGTGATCCCTTGGTGGATTGAGGTGTGGGACGCTCCTTATATGAGTGGCATAGGTTTTTCAAGATGGTTAGGAGCATGTCTCCCTCTTATGTGAACAGTGGTGAGAGTGGTCCTCTCCACTTGGTTTTCCTTAGTCTTGCATGGGATGCATGACTATGATGACTAAACCTCTAGTGTCGAGAACTAGAGTTGGACCTAGTAGAATGTTTTTAATGGAGAAAATTCTCTCATATGTACCATTCAGAATTTTAGGATTGAACCCGATGGAGTGAAACTCTCGGATGGGTGCCATTAGGGATAGTTTAGCTCTTGGAGTGTGATCTCCTAGTTTGTGTGTTATGACTTGAGCCTTCGATGAGAATCCTAAAACTAGATGTGTGTTTGGGACCACATGTTTTCTTAGTGGATGAGATGAGTATATCTAGATGTTTATGGTATATGTATGGGAATATACCCGAGTATATATGACTGTGCATTCCTTTGTGGGTTTTCTATTGTGCTTTACCTTTGTGGTTTCGGGGTCCCCTACTGAGTATTGTTTTACTCACCCCTGCACGAGCTTTTCCCACACGTTTCATGTCTTGTGTAGATGACTGAAACTTTGATGGAGTCCATGGAGGACTAGGTCTCGGTGGTGTTCAGTGAGATCAGACAGACAAGGTTCACTTCTACAGCTTCAGGCAGTTACCCTTCACCTGCCCTTCAGGTAGTTTTACCAGCGGGCGAGCTTCAGGGACTTGGAGTTTACTTTTGTTCTATTTTTCTTTTAGTGTTATTTTATACTATCCCAGGTTTCCACCTCGTTCTTTACTTTCCATTGTACTCTAGTTGTGTTTTACTGAGTATATTGCATGCATGGTTTCCTTGGATTTTACTCTCTAGTACCTTTGGTTGGGAGTTGTGTTAGTGTGTACAAGTACTTAGGAAAATGCCTCCCACTTGTGGTATAATGCCTTCAGTTCTAGTCATCATCCCCTGTCCTTTGGGAGGTGGGCTTGGGGTAGTCACAGCATGGGCCCTGGGGGACAGGTCGTGAAAAATTGGTATCATAGGTGGTTGTAACTACCTAAAAGACCAAGGGTCTATTTTTTTGGTTTTGGGCAACAATGTTAAGTGTTTTGAGTTCGGATTTCAGGCCAGGGACTCCAATGTTGGTACAGTAGCCAATGTATCCATACAACAGGACTTTAGACACCTATTTTTCAACTCGGTACATAGGAACACTAGTTTCAGGGAAATAAAGGGTACATGTATCATGTAGTAATGGTTTTTCTTTCCATGTACTTCTTGAGTCATCTCTCTAGATATACTCTTTAACCGTGGTCCATATTGATATATTTTAGGATGCTACCACGATGACAACCAGATAGGATTCTACAACGTGATCGTAATGATGATCTGCCCCGAGTGGAGTCTTTAGTGCAGGGCACTGATTCTGAGGCGTTACATCTAGGTGGTTCACCAGTGATGTCACCACCCATCAATCAGTAGTTGTTACCAGCGATATCAGTAGAGGATGCACACAGGCTGAGTGCGCTACATGAGTTCTAGAGGTAGAGACCTCCTAGGTTCCAAGGCAAGACAGATCCTCAGGTAGTTGGGGATTGACTTGATGCAATTATGTAAGTCTTCCACCTAGTGAGGACGCCTCTTGACCAGATGGTGATCTTAGCCACGGGGATTTTTTAGGGCTTAGTGGGGAGATTATGGAGCTTGACAATCCATACGCACTATGAGGCGACCTTCACCTGGATTGACTTTGAGTGCCTCTTTAGGGAGGATTTATTTCTGGCGACTTTACGCTCTATGCGTATACAGGATTTGTTGCACCTATGGTTAGGAAACATGATGGTAGTAGAGTAATCAGCGAGATTCACAGATCTTTCTCACTACTCTACAGATATATTATGGGGCCCTTAATTTAGGGTTTAGACCTTCGATCAGGGACTACGCTGGGAGATTAGGGCTTCGGTGATACCCCTTAGCATTCTGACATATACTGGGATGTTGGATCAAACCCTGGTGGTTGAGAGATACCTGGAAGAGGAGAAGATGGGTGTGACCTACAGTAGATTCCATTAAGTAGAGGTGTATGATAGAACTAGAATATGATAGGTGACAAGATCACGGCGTAGGAGGCGTACCCATGCCCGAACACAGACACGTGGGTCTGTGGCGCAGGAGCAGCACCAAGGAGCCGATCAGCTATAGGAGAGGCGGTGTTACACTTGCAATGGTTGGGGACATCTTGCAAAGGATTTTCCGACCCACCATTCTACTAAGAGGGAGTCGGAAGACGATACTCCTTGGTAGAGGCAGTGCCTGGTGAAAGGAGTTCTGTAAGTTGGCGGATGAGGAAGAGGAGCTAGATAAGAAGTATGAGGTGCCTTGTGCCAGGCTCAGGGAGCTGGAGGGCGTGGGCGAGGACATCTGCATGCGATCTTGGCTTATGACCAAGAATCTCTAAGAGAAATTTGAGGTATGATCTGTGTATTTTCTTTTGGCTTCCTTTTTAAATAGACACAGGTTCTAAACGTTCTCCTTTTTACGTGAGTTCCATTTGAGACTTCTAGGTTCTGGTTGGACCATGGACTTGACCCTCATGCTTAGAGACTCCTGCTGGAGGAGACTCATTGATCACACACTGGTGCTGATAGTGTGACCTGACTCTTGGAGGCAAGAGTTGGGGTTGGGATCTCTTAGTTGTGGAATTGAGGACTTACGATGTAATTATTGGTATAGACTACTACCATTCATACCTAAATTGACTGTATTAGGAAAAGGATTCGGTGTGTCTGCGATGGTAAAGAAGGGTTTTCCCTTGCAGTGAAAGGGAAACCTAAGCAGCACATGGTGGACTCTCGCAAAGAGTCCTATTTTGGATTATTCTATGGTGGAAGAGTTAAACCCCATGATGGTTCCTCAGTATGAAATGGTGTTCTACCATCCATAATCAGTTGAGATTCCACTAGTGAGTGTGGAAGTGTTCTAGTTTCAGCAAGTTGTGTGGCTACTGGAGGTTGTAGGCAGAGGGCCTAGCAAGACCCAACGTTTGCTCATGGGAAGCCCTGTTTTGTTCGTAAATACCCCTATGAATTTAGTGTCAACCCTGAGTGCATTACACTTGTGGAGGCTTTAGCACAATTCATCCAGGGGTGGATGTGAACTGTGGGTTTTTTTTTGTGTCTGCATTAGGTTAGTGTGGAGGCGAGCTGCTAAACCCCATAACTACAAATGAATTGAAGTGATTAGTGCTTTTCCCACTTATCGCAGCTAAAGAGACATGTGCCTATTGTTGCATGATATTTACCTAACAGAAGGTGGATGTGAAAGTGGTCGATCTTGGTGGTTCCTTGAGGTGCATGCTTATAAGTAGTGTAGAGACTGATGAACTCAGATTTCTTCCCTTGAGTATAGGATTTTGATTTTTAGGGATAAAAAGTCTTAAGTTTGGGAGAATTTAATGGCCTAGAATTCTATGGAAATTTTTTTAAAAAAAATTAAATGGGATTTTTTATGAGACCAGGCTCTGAAACGGCATGTAATTCCGAGACCCGGAGTGGCCGAAATAGATTTTTTGAACTTTTTTTAAAGTTTATTAATTAAACTTTCAAGAGGGTTTTTCTATATTTTGAATCAGTGCTCGGATAAAAAATATGAGGGCACCATTGAACTCAGGATGGTGGGATTATCCTAGAAAGGACTTAACTTTGACCAGCTTAGGTTGACCAGAAAAGTTATTTTTTGGGATTTTTGAAGAAAAAGTTAAATAAAATAAACTATATTTATTTTTTATTTTTATTTTTTGAATTTTCAAATCAGTGCATCCCAATGGTTTGACAACCAAGCGAAACTGAATACGTTGTTTCATTAAATGAAACCGCGTAACGACTTTGTAACAGAAACATTTGAAATATTGATTCGCATTTTATCCTTTAATGGCCAAGTAGATGATGGAGGATTGTTGGCACAATCTTGGTTCTACTCTGAAGCTCTGGTGGGTGATGACAACAAACGCCAACCCACCTTCAAATGGATTATCACTAATGATGATCAACCAATGGCCATAAACAAAGGACCACAGAATGACAAATCTAGTGACACCATGCATCGCCAATGAACGATCTGACCCAAGTAGGGGTTGTTATTTAAATTCTGTTCTTTTCCCTGTTCTTGATTTTTAACGACGAATGCTGATCAACCCATGAATAGGTTGACCTGCAATTTGATCATTCTTGAAGGAGGGATCTTTCTATTGGGATTATATTTGGGGAGTAAATAATTTCATAAATTAATTGTATTTGATTTGCCTCATTGATCCTTATAATGGGAGCGGATCAACGTTGTGAAGAACAACAGTGGAGGTCTATTCCTCACTCTGTTGTTTTGTTTTCCTCTCCCCATTGACGCACATTCTTTATGTTCTTCATGGGTTTCTGAATGATCAGTCATTGCATAACTGTTTTTGGCGCAACGATGATGGAGGTGTGATGATGACAGTTATGATCGGATCGAGGAGGCACGAGAAATACCTCCAGATGAGCACTTCTCGACGGAAGAAATGAAAACGGGATTTTGAGCCCCATGTAGTGAAGAACGCGACCCAAGGGTTCCAGAAAACCCTTCGGATCGAATAATGGAACATCGAAGCGCGTCATGTGGTCCTCGGAAAAATTTTTTGAGCCATCGACGATGACGACGGCACATGGTGGCATTGGATGCGTTCCAGATAGTGGGTCAGTGTGCCGCAGTGGTGCACCACAGTGGTGCTAGATAGTGGCAGTCGCACAGCTACTATGTGAAGAATTTTCGGCGTGATCTGGGCCCACAGATTGTCGCAGGTCTTGCTGGAATAACCAGTCCACGTGAGTGAACCAGTTGACTTGGGGTGGCAGCACCAATTGGCGCCACCTGGGGCAAGATGAATGCGGTAAAGCCGCGTCAGGTCTGGAGGAGTCGATCCGCTCAAATGGTGGGTCGAATTGCTGCTGGCGGGCTGTACCCAGCCAGTCAGTCTAGGCTAGACCCACATCCCAACAGGACAAACCCAGCGGGCTGGAACCATTGGGTCGGGTCGTACCCAGGTCGAGTCGGACCCAGGATGGGTCGGGTCAGTCCCAACCGGCTCTCGTTTCTCTAAAACACCTATAAATTTCAAACAGAGTGTTTGTTTGAAGATACGTCTATGGCGTTGAGAACCTTGGGATGATATGGTAATTTTGAGATACTCTAAGTGAGTTTTTGAGAAAGTTAAAGGACATACTATTTTGTTTGAATAGTATGCTCTCCTGATACGAGAAGATTTTGGGCAGAATTGGGGTGATTCTTATGATGAGATGTTAGGAAGATTACTCCCTTTATGACTCAAGGCATGGGTACTTCTTATCTCTATGCTTTAGTAGAGATGCGACTCCCCATAGTTTGGGTGCATGTTTGTTTTCCTTTGAGTGGTTTCCACTGACAGTGCTACTCCCCTGTAGGATTATGACTTGTGTATTCTATCCTTAGATTCGGTACTCCCTTATTGGACTAGGGTGTGGGTCCTCCATATCTAACGCGTATAGAGTCGATAATCCCCTACCAGGTAGGGAGCGGGTACTCTATTGTAAGAGCCGGTTGTAAGAACCCGAATCTTCTTTTCATGTATGTTTTCCTTTTTCTTGTGTTTTTGAGGAAAAAGAGGAGTTTTCTGGAAATTTATTAAGTACACACTGTGTAATTTATAAGTACACATCGTGTACTTGGTTACCGTAGGTAGTCGGGTGTTGGCCATGTCACAACCATGCACACGGCTGTGTGTGGTGAACTAGAGACCGCCTAATGCGGGGGCTAGTAATGGAAAGTACACGTCATGTACTTCTAAAGTACACGTTGTGTACTTTCTTTTTTTTCATTAAACGTATTGAGGTCGCGTCTGACGGATAGAATCATCTCCTTCTAGGTTTGGTTCATCCGAGAGAAACCGTACGGCTGCGATCTTTCCCCGAGCCCCCAATCGAGAACCCATTCTCTGAATCGACCTTTGTTGATTGCGTTGAGATCGCCTCAGTAATCTCTTCCTTCTCCTAGAGATTTGTTTCCTGATTCCTCCTCTTTCTCAAGTTATCTTCAGTTGAGAGTTTTTAGCTTTTTTGTAGATCTACGGTGTTATTGGGAGATTCAAGGCTTGAGGTTCATGTATAACGATCCTACAACACCAAGGTAGGTAGTTTGTGTCTTTTTGTTGAAATTATTTGAATTATATGTGCAAAATTTCCCAACACCCTTGATCGGGGTATTGCATGTTTACAGTTTTAGCCCTGTTAATTGCCTATTATGCTTGTATGCTTGAGTAGAGGTTAATTGAATGTGAATAGGGTTAATTGCTATTCTTTGGAAGTGTTTTCCCATGCATGTTTTTTTTAGTACTGTTTGGTCTTTCATATCCTGTTAGGATGCCTTGGTGTTTCCCATGCCTAGTATTATAGGATGGAGTATTTATTATCTAACATTTTGTTGAACTTTAGACTAGTTAGCCAAGTAGTTCTTGAGGTTTACTTTGGTCACTTTTCATTTCTATGCTTGTTTGACTTATACAGGGCCATGAGAACCTGGTGTAGTGGACCATAGGGATAATGGACATAAGGGCTTCTCCAGAGTGTGTTATTATTGTTACGATGCGAGACTATAGGGGGAATTGATGTAAGTGCTTCATCAGAGTGTCTATAGTTCTTCAACACGAGCCACAGGGGGAATGAGACGTAAGTGCTTCCCTAGAGTGCCTTTTAGTTACCGATACAATACTATAGGGGGAATTGATTGTGAGTGCTTTCCCAGAGAGTCTATACTAAAGTTGAACTGAAGGGGTTAGACTGTGTGTACTTCCCAGAGGGTTTCTTGTGTTTTCTAGGTAGGACTAGAGGGGTTTAGGCTGTGAATACATCCTAGAGGGTTACCTATTTTTGATTATCTATTTACTTACTATGTGGAACTGAATGCTTTGAAATTGTGGAATTGTTTACTTTTGAGTACTTTCTTGTTTACTACTTCCTTTATTGCTTGTTGTCTGCCATATGTATTCATTGACTACTAGGAACAGATCTCATGGTGGTTGCCTACTTGGATTTAGTCTCACACCCTGTTTGGTTCATGCTTTTGGGACCAGAAAGATTATATTGTTTCAGGTATATATAAGTGCAATCTCCCTTCTACTTTAGGTACTTGACTGCTTTAGAGCTAGAGAGCATGGGACCAAGCTGAGGCTTGTGATGCTGAGGAGTTATCTGCCTATTTTCTTTTGTATTTGGATTATTACTGCATTCTAGCATTTTGACTTGTTTGGTTATTTTCCTAGACACATGTATCATGCATCATTTTATATATATGTTTCAGTTGTTTATTATTTTCAGCCTTTCAATGTTTACTGTTGTATGGTATTATTACTACTTCTAATATTGATTTGTGTTTTACTTATACTGTGTTACTCTACTAATGAGGGAATAGTTTCTCCACTATCACACCCAAGGCCCTCGCTGCTAGTCGGCAGCCTTTGAAGTTTGGGGAAATGTGCTTGAGGTCATGTGACCAACCAGGTACGGGGTGTCTCTAGATGGATTCCAGAACCGAGACGTTACAAAGTGGTATTAGAGGAATTATTTTCTTCTTGACTTACTGTTTGGAGCCTATAGTCAAGGATAAGATGGAAATAGGTACTTGGTAATAAGTTGTGCCCGGGAGTAGCTAACCCGTGTACAGGGAAAAGCCAATTTACCTCGTTTGTTTCAATTTTTTGGTTTTGAAATTTTACGGTTGATTTGATTTCACCATTGGGCGATTCACATGCTTTGTTCTGTTATTGTTGATATTATTGAGGTTCTATTTTTGTTGCAACCCAATGAGATAAGGTTATTACATCTCATGCATCATATAGTAACTTGATAGAAATCACATGTCATGCATTCTGGCCATGCCATTTAGGGTGCATTAGAGATTTCATGTTGTTGTGATAGATGCCTTGATAAAGTACTTGTTGTTTGATAGAGTATTGATTTGTGTAAGGTTTTTTTTTTGAATGAACACCAAAATTTGGTTCTTGAGGTGTTATGGGCCCTCATGGATTGTAATTTGGTGGATCATTGCCTTGTTTTTCTTGTATATGGCATGTAAGAGATGCCAATCTTTGATTCGTGGGGAGTATGGGCCCTCACGGATTGGAATTTGGAACTTTAATGTTTATTTTAGTGTTTTCTGGGCTTCCGGAGTAGTTTCTGAGGCTTACTGTCTGGAAAAACCCAGAATACACACCGTGTAGTTTTTAATACACGCCATGTGTTCTTCTGTTTGGGAAGAAACTATTTTTCTAAGTACACTCCGTGTACTCTATGTACACGCCATGTAGTCTCTAACCGTGTTATTGGCCGTGTGGGCAGAGACATGGGGTTGGGAGAATTTTTGGTGGGACACGTTGTGTATTGGACGTACACGTCGTGTGTTTATACCATGTGTTTTCCCATGTGACTAATGACACAGATGGATAAAAACTTAAGAAATACATGCCATGTCAGTCTTGAACACGCCGTGTAGTGTAATCCCTGGAATCCATCCATGTAACTAACAACACGGGTCGGTGTAAATTCTTTATTGCACGCTATTTCCATCTGGAACATGTCGTGTAGTGTGATCCGTGTATCTGGTCGTGTCACTAACAACATAGGTCGGTGAAGCTCATCTAGTAAATGTTGTGTCTGGCACAAACATGCCATGTAGTCTTGTTTTAGGAGAACCATGTAGCTTAGTCGTGTAGAAGGACTCTAGTAGGGGAAGAGGATTCAAGTACACGTCGTGTGTTAGGACAACATGTCGTGTTTTTGGGGTATTACACAACAAGTTTTGGTAGAAGTACACGCCCATGTGAAGGCTTAAGTGAACACATTGTGTAGTTAAGTATACACGTCGTGTATCCATATTTTGTAAAACTTGAATGATTTCTTTCTCCTATTCCCTTCTTACTCTTATAGTTTTCATTCCTTGATAATATTGATAAAAGGTGTGTGTTTGACCTTACAGAGTCATGTCACCGAGACGTCCTTCGGTTGTACGCTAGTTGCAAGGCAGTGATCAGATGTCGTACATGGCTGATCAAGGACTTCCAGCAGATCCTCCAGTTGTGCCAGTGTTGGAACCAACCATCATTCCAGACACAGGTGCTGATGCACAGTTCTGAGAGGGCTTATGAGGTTCATGCAGACCTTCCACGGAGTACCACATCTTGCCCCATCTATGGAAGAGTTGATGTGAGTCTTTCAGCAGCAGCAACCTCCCACTTTCATCAGGGAAGGAGGACCTCAGGCTTTAGATTCATGGTTAGAAGCCATGCTTTCTATATTTGAGCATCTGGATACGCCTCCAGAGAGGAGGGTCAATCTCGCTACGTACATGCTTTGGGACTCCACTAAGAGAAGGTTGGATGTGATCTCACAGACGGGACGCTAGCAGGTTATGGCATGGAACAAATTCTAGAGTGCCTTTTATGACTAATTCTACCCAGAGACTTTGAGGGCCGATCGAGCCTGAGAGTTCATGAGTCTGGAGCAGGGTACTCTTTCTGTTATGGAGTATTCTTCTCACTTCACATAGCTGTAGTGCTTTACACCCATCCTAGGAGGTGATGAGTTATTCCTGGCAAGGAAGTTTGAGGATAGTCTGAGGCACGACATCTGATCGTAGGTGAATATCTTCAGGTTGACATCTATCACTTCTATTATCAACCAGTCGCTAATCACGAAGCGTAATCTGATGGATTCTAGAGTTGTGAGCCAAAGCGGTTTGACATCCGGAGTTAGTATCCCTCCTACTGACAGTAAGAAGCACCGCAGGGGGTCTTCGTGTGGTGATCCAAGGAGGCGAGACACTTCCTCTTGTAGCCAGGTGGTGTGCTACCAGTGTGGGAAGAGTGGGCATACGAGGCCACATTGCCTGAGAGACCCATTGGAGTGCCGATATTGCGACAAGATGGGCCATCTTCAGTTCTCCTGTTAGATCTTCTCACCAGTAGCTAGTGATAGGGGTTCTTCTATGACTCCTCATTTAGGAGTGGTGCCACCAGTTTCTCATCAGTCTAGAAACTAGAGTTCTTCTGGCTGTTCAGGCCGAGGTGGAGGTCGCGGTCATGGTAGTCAGTCATCGGGCTTTCAGCGACAACAGGGTGGATTGGCTCAGAGTGGTCGGGCGGGGTCATAGGGTCACGATGCAGGATAGACTTTTGCAGTGGATCAGACCTAGCAGGAGTTGGATCCCAGACTCTCTACTGTTTGAGGTAAGATCATAGTTTCCTTAGTTTTAGATTCTACTCTTTTAGATATAGGGGATTCCCATAACTTTATATCTATTGCTGTTGTGGAGAGAATTGGGATCTTTATATTTTCTTCTGTTTATATCTTGATGTTGAACACTCTGTTTTGGATAAGAATGTCTAGTGTACATCAATTTAAGGAGTGCCCTCTTGAGGTTGGTGGGTGTCACTTCTTATGGGATATCTATGTCCTAGAGATGAGATGTTATGATGTCATTCTCAGAATGGATTGGTTAGTTCTCTTTTAGGTTGTTTTTGATTTCTATCATCATAGGGTGAGTTTCACATCACCGAAGGACATATCGTTTCTTCATAAGGGCGAATGGGATATCCAAGCGAGCAGAGTGGGACCTGATCATCTTGGGTTGGTAGGAGTTACAACCTAGTTTGTTATTCTATATCTGGATGACTAAGGGACTTTATAGTTGTACTTCCCTCCAATGGTGTATCATTTCAATGATGTCTTTCTAGAGGACTTTTTAGGTTTTCCTCTGGAGCGATAGGTAGATTTTTCTATAAAGATCGTGTTAGGAGCGGCACCGGTGTCCATTCATCCTTATAAGATGGCTACACTAGAGTTACAGGAGCTCAAGAAGCAGTTGGAGGAGTTTCAATAAAAGGGTTTCATCTGACCCATTGCATCTCCTTGGGGTTCACCTGTCCTGTTTGTGAAGAAGGCAGACGGTACCCTCAGAATTTGCATGGATTATCGGAAGCTGAACTAGTTGACGGTCAAGAACCGATATCCCTTGCTGAGGATTGATGATATCTTTGATCATATTTGAGGATCCCGGGTGTTCTTGAAGATTGACTTGAGATCCGGTTATCATCATTTATGTGTTAAACCATCAGGTGTACCTCTTACAGCCTTTCATAGTAGGTATGGTCTATATGAGTATGTAGTTATGTCATTTGGTCTCACGAAAGAACCTGCAGTTTTCATGGCACTGATGAATCGAGTGTTCCATCCATACATAGATTCCTTCATGTTGGTCTTCATGGATGATATCTTGGTGTACTCTCACACTTTAAATGACCTTGCTACCCATCTTGAGATAGTTTTGAGTACACTGAGAGAGCATCAGTTATATGCTAAGCTCTCAAAATTCCACTTTTGGATGGACCGGATTCACTTCTTGGGTCATGTTATCTCAGATATAGGAGTATCAGTAGACCCAGATAAAGTGAGAGCTTTAGTTTCTTGGGAGAAGGCGAAGAACGTATTTGAGGTACGGAGTTTTCTAGGGATGGTTGGATACTACAGATGTGTCATACAATACTTCTCATGCTTAGCATCGCCACTGACGGGCCTGACTAAGAAGGGTGTGAAGTACTTGCGGTCAGATTCTTGCGAGTCGGCCTTTTAGGAGCTGAAAGGGAGGTTAACATCAGCACCAATACTAGTATTTCCAGATCCATTCAAGAGCTACACTGTTTATTGTGATGCTTCAGGTATCGGGCTGGGAGTAGTGCTTATGCAAGGAGGAGTTATTGCATACGAGTCTCGGCAGTTGAGGCCACATGAGAGGAATTACCTGATGCACGATCTTGAGTTGGAAACATTTGTTCATGTCTTACGTTGTTGGAGACATTATCTTCTGGGAGAGCATTTTGTGGTTTTCACCGACCACAAGAGTCTCAAGTATATCTTCACCCAGTGTGACCTGAATTTGAGATAGCGAAGGTGGGTTGAGTACCTTCTATCCTTTGAATTTGAGCTTGCCTATACACCAGGGAAAGGAAATTTTGTGTCTAATGTGATGAGTAGAAGGACTCATATACAGGCAATTTAGTAGGCCAGTAGTGAGTGGTAGTTTATGGTTCTATTCTCTAAGATGCATGTGGAGGTTCACGATAGACAGGGGCATACGTTTATTTCTTTTGTAGTTGTTACCTCTGCTCTTCTTGATCGAGTGCGAATGAGGCAGCTATCAGATTCTGAAGGCCTAGCCCTACGAGAGAGTGTTTCAGGAGAGGACCCTATTCCTGGATGGACCATAGGCAAGGATGAGATCTTTCATTTCCAGGGGCGTGTATGGGTGTCAGCAGACATACGCGAGGAGATGATGCGGGACTTTCATTCCTCAGTTTGGGTAGTTCATCCTGGTGTCACGAATATGCATCGTGATCTACACCATCAATTTTGGTGTCCAATTATGAAGAGAGATATTGTTGGGTTCATCATGAGGTGTTCCACCTGTCAGCAGGTGAAGGCAGAGCATTAGTGACCAATAGGGATTTTGTAGTAGTTACCCATTCCTGAGTGGAAGTGGAATGATGTCGCAATGGATTTCATGACAGGTTTACCGAGGTCTCCTCAAGGGAATGATGCAGTTTGGGTTGTCATTGACAGACTCACAAAGGTTTCTCACCTCTTGCCAATCAAAGATACTTTCAATGTTGATGAGTTGGGACGGTTGTACATCCATGATATTGTACGTCTTTATGGAGTTCCACACTCCATTGTTTCAGATAGGGATGCATGTTTTACTTCTCGGGTCTGGTGGGGGTTATAGAAGGCTTTGGGTACATAGGTACTTTTGAGTACAGCTTATCACCCTTAGACAGATGGTCATTCTGAACATACAATTCAGGTGCTTGAGGACATGTTACGAGCATGCATCCTTGATTTTGGAGGCTCTTGGGAGAAACACATACCTCTTGTGAAGTTTTCCAACAAAAATAGTTTTCAAGAAACTATTCAAATGGAACTTTATGAGGTTTTGTATGGTAGGCCATGCTGATCACCCTTATGTTGGATGGAGGCTGGAGAGGTAGCTATGTTGGGACCTCGTCTTGTCCAGGAGACCATAGAGTAGATAGAGTTGATTCGGAAGAGGATGGCTACTATACAGTCTCGACAGAAGTCTTATGTTAATCAGCAGAGATGACCTCTAGAATTCGAGGTCGGGGATCAGGTTAACTGCGTGTCACACTGAGGTTGGGGCATAAGAGGATTAGGAGACGGGGTAACCTTTCGCTGAGGTACGTCGGGCCGTTTGAGGTTTTGGAGAGTCGGGCCAGTTGCCTATCAGTTGCAATTACCTCAGAGGTATCGGGCTATGCACGACATCTTCCACGTTTCTCAACTTCGATGCTACTTCTCAGACCTGTCTCATGTTCTTCAACCTGAAGAGGTTGAGTTGGAGGTGGACGTCTCATTTGAGGAGCATCCTATACGAATTGTTGATCAAAGTGTGAAGGTTCTCTGTGGTTGGTCTATTCCTTTGGTACAAGTGCTATGGCATCACGGGCGAGTACAGGATGAGACTTGGGATAGGGAGACCGATGTACGATCACAATGGCCAGATTTGTTCGGGGATTCTTCTTCTATGTCGCCTTGCTAAGGAAATTCGGGGATGAATTCCTTTAAGGGTGGAATTTTTTAAGAACCCAGATCTTCTTTTCAGGTATGTTTTCCTTTTTCTGGTGTTTTTGAGGAAAAAGAGAAGTTTTCTGGAAATTTCTTAAGTACACATCGTGTACTTTATAAGTACATTTTGTGTACTTGATTACCGCAGGTAGCCAGGTGTTGGCTATGTCACGGCCATGAACACGTCTGTATGTAGTGACCTGGAGACCGCCTAATGTGGGGGCCGGTAAAGGCAAGTACATGTCGTGTACTTCTAAAGTACATGCCGTGTACTTTCTTTTTTTTCATTAAATGTATCGAGGTCGTGTCTGATGGACGGAACCGTATCCTTATAGGTTTGGTTCATCTGAGAGAAACCGTACGACCGCGATCTTTCCCTAATTCCCCGATCGAGCACCTGTTCTTTGAATCGACCATTGTCGATTGTATTGGTATCACCTCGGTAAGCTCTTCCTTCTCATAGAGCTTCATTTTCTGATTCCTTCTCTTTCTCAAGTTATCTTCGGTTGAGCGTTTTTATCTTTTTTGTAGATCTATGGTGTTATTGGGTGATTCAAGGCTTGAGGTTCACGTATAACGATCCTACAACACCGAGGTAGGTTGTTTGTGCCTTTCCATTGAAAGTCTTTGAGTTATATGTGCAAAATTGCCCAACACCCTTGATCGGGGTATTATGTGTTTACGGTCTTAGCCCTATTAATTTCTTGTTATGCGTGTATGCTTGAGTAGAGGTTAATTGAATGTGAATAGGGTTAATTTCTATGCTTTGGAAGTGTTTTCCCATGCATGTTTTGTTTAGGTTCGTTTGGTCTTGCTTAGCCTATTAGGTTGCCTTGTTGTTTCCCATGCCTAGTATTATAGGATGGAGTGTTTATTATCTGACATGTTGTTGAACTGTAGACTGGTTAGACAAGTAGTTCTTGAGGATTACTTTGGCCGATTTTCATTGCTATGCTTGTTTTACTTATACAAGGTCGTGAGAACCTGGTGTAGTGGACCATAGGGAGAATGGACGTAAGGGCTTCTCCAGAGTGTCTGTTATTATTGTTACGATGCGATATTATAGAGGGAATTGACATAAGTGATTCCTCAGAGTGTCTATAGTTCCTTGACATGGGTCACAGGGGGAATGAGACGTAAGTTCTTCCCTAGAGCGCCTCTTAGTTACCGATACAAGACTATAGGGGTAATTGACAGCGAGTGCTTCCCTAGAGAGTCTATACTAAAGTTGAACCAAAGGGGTTAGACTGTGTATACTTCCCAGAGGGTTGATTGTGTTTTCTAGGTAGAACCAGAGGGGTTTAGGCTGTGAGAACATCCTAGAGGGTTACCTATTTGTGATTATCTATTTACTTGCTATGTGGAACTGAATGCTTTGAAACTGTGGAATTGTTTACTTTTGAGTACTTCCTTGTTTACTGTTTCCTTTCTTGCTTATTGCTTGCCATATGTATGCACTGACTATTAGGAACAGATCTTGTGGTGGTTGGCTACTGGTATTTAGTCTCACACCCTGTTTGGGTCATGCTTTTAGGCCCAAACAGATTATACTGTTGCAGGTATAGGTAAGGGCAAGTTCCCTTGTACTTCAGGTACTTGACTACTTTGGAGCTGGAGAGCATGGGACCAAGCTGAGGCTTGCAATGCTGAGGAGTTGTCTACCTGTTTTCTTTTGTATTTGGATTATTACTGTATTCCAGCATTGTGACTTATTTGGATGTTTTCATAGACATGTGTATCATGCATCATTTTATATATGTGCTCTAGTTGTTTATTACTTTCAGTCTTCCACTGTTTACTATTGTATGGTATTATTACTTCTTTCACTATTGCTTTTTGTTTTACTTCCGCTGTGTTACTCTGCCAATGAGTGTATAGTTTCCCCACTATCACACCCAAGGCCCTCACTACTATTCGGTAGCCTCTGGAATTTGGAAAAATGCACTTGTGACCATGTGACCAACTGGGTACAGGGCATCTCTGGGCGACTTCTGAAACTGGGACGTTACATCGGTACTCTCCTACCATTCTAGGGTGTGGGTCCTCCTTACGCAGTGCTACGGAAGATTCGGTACTCCCCTATCGTGCTAGGGATAAGGTCCTCTATCCTGGGGGTCAATACTCCCCTAACGTACTAGGGTGTGGGTCCCCCGTATAAAACAAACTGGCAGAGTCAGTACTCCCCTGTTGTGCTAGGGAGAGGGTCCTCTATCTTGGGGTTGGTACTCCCCTAACGTACTAGGGTGAAGGTCCCCCATAATGAATAGACTAACAAAGTTGGTACTCCTCTATATTACTAGGGTGTGGGTCCTCTAGTCACTGAGTGGTACTCCCCTACCGGGTAGGGTGTGGGTCCTTAATATACTAAGTTGTAATCCCCTTCCGATTCAGGGTGAAGGTCCTTCATGAGTAGTACTCCCCTGTTGTACCAGGGCGAGGGTCCTCTACACATGAACTGACAGATTCAGTACTCCCCTCTCGTACTAGGGAATGGGTACCCTATTCACTGAGTAGTACTCCCCTACCGGGTAGGGTGTGGGTCCTCGATTAGAGATGGAGCTCCCTCAGCTGTCAGACATAGTAGCAAGGAGCGGGACCATCCACTTGATGAAAGTGATGCCTAAATAGGAGCTAGTGCTCCCTCGACATATTGAGGTGTGGGCCACTTCTTATAGGAGCAGCATAGGTTTCGTGAGATGGTTATGAGCATGTATCCCTCTTACGTGTACAGTGGTGAGGTCAGGCCTCTCCACTTGGGTTTCCTTAGTCTTGCATGAGACGCATGACTGTGATGACTAAACCTCTAGTGTTGGGCACTAGAGTCGGACCTAGTATAATGTTTCCAATGGATCACGTTCTCTCAGACATACTATTTGGAATGGTAGGATTGTACCTGATGGAGTGCAACTCTCGAACGGGTACCATCAGGGATGGCTGAGCTCGTGGAGTGTGATCTCCTAGTTTGTGTGTTATGAATTGAGCCTTTAATGAGAATCCTGAAACTGGTTGTGTGGCTGGGACCACATGTTTTCTTAGTGGCTGAGACGAGTATATCTAGATGTTCATGGTATATGTATGGGCATATACCTGAGTAGAGTTGACTGTGCATTCCTTTGTGGGTTTTCTCTTATGCTTTACCTTTGTGGTTTCAGGGTCCCCTACTGAGTATTGTTTTACTCAGCCCTACATGGGCTTTTCCCGCATGTGTCATGTCTTGTGTAGATGACTGACACTTTGACGGAGTCCAGGGAGGACCAGGGCCTAGTGGTGTTCAGTGATATCAGTCAGATGAGGTGCACTTCTACAGCTTCAGGTAGCTACCCTTCACCTACCCTTTATGTAGGCTTCCCAACAAATGAGCTTCAGGGACTTGGAGTTTTACTTTTGTTTTGTTTTTCTTTTGGTGGGCTTGTATACTGGCTCAGGTTGTCACCCTATACTTTACTTTACTTTGTACTCTGGTTGTGTTTTACTTAGTGGATTGCGTGCATGGTTACCTTAGTTTTTACTTTCTAGTACCTTTGGATAGGATTTGTGTGCATGTGTATAGGTACTCAGGAAAATGCCTCCCACTTGTGGGACAATGCCTTTGATGCTAGTCTCCAGCCTCTGGCCTTTGAGATGCGGGCTTGGGGTAGTCGTAGCATAGGTTGTAGGGGACGGGTCATGATAGGTCGAGAATCATTCTCTTCCATACTCATATTCATTATTTTATTTCAATAAAGTTGTTTTCTATACTTAAATTATTTATTAAGGTCAAATTATGTTAACTTTTACTTTCTATTAAAAAGTTTAAAATTGGTATTTTTAATGTTTTTCAAGTAAGTCATTTTTTGACTTTCCTTACAAAAGTATGAAAAGAATCTCTTTTTAACATTTTCCAAATGAACTACTTTTTCCACCATCATAACCATTCTTAATTATTTTTTCTTATTTTACAATTTTTTATGGGATTTTAAAGTAATATCTATTCCCATTATTCTTTAAATTTTTCATTTTGATATCAGAATAAAGGGATATTATTTTCTTAAAAATTTTAAAGAGATTTCATTCCACTTATGTATATTTTTATCTTCTAGTCCACATTTTATTACTTAAATATTCAGTATTTTGTTATTGTAAATTATTTTATAAATAATTTTTTAAAATTATTATTGACATATAATGAAAATAGTTTTGGAAGTTACTTTTAACTTTATCTTCACAATAAAGTTACAAAAGTTGTAAGGAAGGTTATTTTTTAAGTTTTGCTTTCATTTTCCTCTCTATTATACAAAAGACTTTACTTTACTATAAAACCTTTATTTATAATGAGTTTATGGTCTCCTTTCATTCCTAATTGTTTTATAGTTTATACCTTAATTGGTGTGAAATGATTATTCTCAGTTCACTCACTTCCTTGTGATTATGTTCTTTATCACTCTCCATATCCCATTTGAATTCATTTTCTCCTTCATGTTCATGTTCTTTATTATCATGAATGTATTATACATCATTTCTATTATTTGATTAACTATATATTACTTACTCTATATGATGTGAATACCCTACCGTACATAAATTAGATTGGAGGGTGTTCATCATAAAAGATAGTTCAGTTATTGACTGGGAAAATATTGATAATCTGTATACTTGTTAGTTCTATATGGATGATTATTGAAGGTTAAGATGGGTTGATTATGTATTGGGGAAATATCGACATTATGTGTACTTGATTCAATGTGGATGCATATTGATTGACAATGCATATTGATTATATATTTTATATGATGAAAGTGTTCGACATGTTTAAGTGATGGGTGGGGCCTGAAATTTATAACTCCTCTATGCATCAGTAGGTATCATGAGACAAACTAGCCTAGGTATTTGACACATGATTTCATAATTACTTATGATGTATTTTAATGAGGCATTGATGGTATGTTTATGATGCCTTGGCATGAGGCCTTGATGATAAGCGTAAGATGTTTGGCATTATGCATTCCATAAATATGAAATCAAATATTGTTGTTTGTGTTATTATTTACATTATTATGTTATCCATGGATATATTTCATGCTTATGTTTACTACCAAAATCCTTATATCTTGATTTATGTTTTATGATCTATGTTTGATTGGATAGGACTCTCTTATAAAATTTCCCAGATCTTTGATTATGTTCTCATACCCATATGATCGTATTTTTTTCTCACCTATGATCTTCGAGTGATACCACTTACGTTTAACCTTATTGAGCATTTGAGTTCA
Organism: Viscum album; assembly: GCA_963277665.1. Lineage (NCBI taxonomy): Eukaryota > Viridiplantae > Streptophyta > Magnoliopsida > Santalales > Viscaceae > Viscum > Viscum album. Next base: position 147,679,348 of record OY728151.1, read on the forward strand.
CCCATATTATGTTTTCATTTCCCATGGTTATGAAAAAGAGTAATACATATTATATGTCTAGAAGGAAATTATGCTCCTCAACAGATTTCCACCACCTTACCCTTCCTCTCGAAAATTCAAACTGAACTTCCTTTGGACCCTTCTACAGCCAAAAAAAGTCAAAATAAACATAATTTGATTGGATTTAAATCAAATTCAAACATTAGAATCACTTAGGGTGTCACGCATCCTTAATACATTTAGTGGACTCAAAAAATACAATGTACCCTTCACATAAACTAAACTCGTTAGTAATAAGAAAAACATGATTTGTGACTATTAAAATACGAGAAATGAGGTATCTAACTCAACAATATATTATGCATCTAATAGAGATTATAAAATTATGTTCTTATGATTGAAACTTTTAAAGATTATGTATTCCTAAAATTGTTTGTATCAAATTTTATAAATAGAGAAAATGGGTAAAAATAGTTGGATTTCGATTGAACATACTTATTGGTGACATTTCCAATGATGGGTTGATTTTTTATTTTTATTTTTTCACTACTACATATTGCAGTTTTAAAAATGCTATAAATGGATTTTATCGGTGCTAAAAAAGTGTTGACTTTTTAATCGATGTTAAAAGTCAACATTTATCATCACTAGAAAAAAAATGCTAATAAAGACACCCTTTATAAGCACTGGAAAAAAGCATTGATAAAGGGTGACTTTATCAACGTTTTTTTCTAGCGCTGATAAAAGGGGATTTTATCGGTGTTTTTTTAGTGCTAATAAATGGGGTTTATATCATCGTTTTTTTCTGGCACTAATAAAATTTGAAGAAGAAAAATCCACGCACCCCCCCCCCCTCTCAGTGCTCTCTATTACCCGCACCTACTCTCACACATCCACCGCCTTCCTCGACGCCCACGACCCCCCTTAGCACTAGACAGCTACCCCACTACCTGCTCACCCGCCCTCACACGCCTAGACTCAATCCTACGACCCCCACATGCAAAGTGAAACCCTTTACCACTACCTTGCCTTGTTTTATTCTATATTTTATGATATTTTTATTTATTTATAGATATTTACATACATCTTGTTTTATTCACATATATATATATATAATTATTTTTAAATACATTTATAAAATATATATTTGTGTGAGTGTGTGCGTGTGTGTATGATATATATATATATACATACTTAGATTTATTTAAATATATTATTTATTAATATTCATTTACATATGTTATAATATTAATATAAATATATCTATTTATTAATACACACATATGTATATATGAACGTTATATATATATATATGTATGTATGTATGTATGTATGTATGTATGTATACATGTATTTTTACTTTAAATACATTTATATACTATATTTAATGACAATGTTATATTTCTAAAAATACATTTATATATGATGTATATACACAATATTGATGGACACACACACATTTACACACATAAGTACACATTTATATTTCTCACATACACGCACAAATATTTAGATATATATATATATGTATTTATTTACATATATTAGAATATACACATAAATATATATGTTTGTTTATTTACATGCACATGTTTATATATAAATATTACTTGTATAGGTATTAATGCATTTTTATAAGGTAAATAAAATGGATAATTTTTTAATTTAAGTAAAATGAATAATAAATATTTATTTCTATATGGTTTATATATTTAAAAATACATTTTTATGTAAATATGTTTAAATATGTATTTAAAAAATTGATTTATTATATGTAAATATAAGAAAATATGCATATATTTAATTATAAGTAAATCTAAAATATGAAAAATGATAAAAATTCAAAACCATAATATCTATATGAATGTAACCCTTGAGAATAAATTCAGTTTTCATTGAAAAGGGGACAAAACCCCCTCTTAAACAAAGTTAAAATCCCATCAAATATGAAAAAATTAGGGTATCCCAATTAAAAACTCAGTATGGGAGGCATTTCAGACCTTTTTTACCTTGAAAAAACAGTGCTCAGGGCCCCCCTTAATTAATACAGCGTAGATCTCTTCACAGGTTTTGATTTAATATATGGTAGAATCCAAACGGACATCCGGATCAAAAGTTATGATTGTTTGAAGTTCAAGTTGTGTTTTCAACTTATCTTAGATCGTTCATTAGTTTATTGATTTTTTATATCATCCAATTGCTATTAAATGACTATTACTTGATAATAATTAAAAAATTATTAATTAAAATTATTTTTTAATTATTTTATAAACTACTTTCACTAAATATCTTATATATTAAGTGTGAATGCATATTTAGTCTTATATAAATCATTTTTAATAAAATATGTTGTATTTATATCAGTATAAATATATTAATATATTAATATATTATTTTTAATGAAATGAAATTTATTATGAAAAATATCTTTTATCGATGCTAAAAAAACATTGATAAAGTGAGGCTTTTATCAACGCTAAAACAAAACTGTTGATAATAGGAGGGCTTTTATCGACGTTTTTTTAGCGTTGATAAAGACCCCACTTTATCAACGTTTTTTAGGGATGATAAAGAGGGAGCTTTATCAGCGTTTTTTAATGATGATAAAGGGAGATCTTTATAAGTGCTGGCAAAAAATGGTGATAAATATGGGTATTTATCAACGCTGATAAAATCTCATCTTTATCAGCGCTAAAAACAGTGATAAAGAGGAACTTTATCAATGCTTTTTTCTAGCGCTGATAAAAGATCCCCCTTTATCAGCATTTTTTTAGCGTTGATAAAAACCCCATTTTATCAGCGTTTTTTGCTGGTGTTGGATTTAACACGATTTGTAGTAGTGTTTACCTTCAATTTGATTTTTTTAATATTATAAGACATTTCAGTTTGATCTCCATATTGAAATTCAAAAAATCTTTATCACTCTTAATAAGAATTTGAATTTTGTTTTTTTAAGAAAAATAATCAAAGGAGAAAATGATGAATTATCCAAAACTAATTATTTTTGTTTGTTGAATGTGTCATTATTTTTCACAATTTTGTTTGAATCTCAAAAAATATCTTCCACTCAATTTTTCTTTTTCTTGGTTCCTTGTCAGAATTTGTTTTGCATTCTTTCAAAAAATAGCAATATTATGTAGTTTTGAAAAATGAATAAGTTGTGTTTTCATAGTTTAGCTGGGCTTCGGCAAATTTAATTTTTTTGAACTTATCGATTGATTTTTCTTAAAATTTCAACCTTCAAAGTGTAAATAATGATTTTGTAAAAAAGACTATTAGAGACCAATATCAAAATTTGTGGTGTCCTAGTTAATACAATTGAAGTGATTCCATATTTTATATTTAAATATATATAGAAACTAATGATTTTATTATCATTTAAAAATATTTGAAATTGTCGACCTCCTTGTTTTAATGATCACTAAATCGTGCTTATTATAATATTAATGAGTTTCATATTTTCTGTAAGTATCTTATAATCTGAGACAGGTGATGAATGTTTTTGTAAGTATGAGTCACCGTTGAGGTTGAGTCACCGCCAATGATGACTCACCGCCAAACATATCACATCGTCATCACCTATGACTCGCCGTTGAGGTTGAGTCACTGCCAAGGATGGCTCATCGCCAACCATACCACACCGTTGTCGCCTATGAGTTACTGTTGCCGCCTATGAGTCACCGTTGTCACAACACACCACCAACATGGAGAATTGACAAAGTACTTAAATGACTCACTGTTAGGATGCCATACCGTTAGAATGGAATTTTGAGAAAGTATGAGACACTGCCAGCTTGACCTACCATCAGAGGAGTCAACGCCAGAAGAATGACTTGTCATCAGTTGAGTCACCGTCAGCGTATAAATTTGGCTAAGTACAAGATGTTACACCGCCAGAACGAAACACCGTCACCCTGAGGCACCGCTGGAACAAGGCACCGCCAGACTATGAGTCACCATTCCAGGACTCACCGTCACTATTTCTCTACTTATCCTTTTTTAATTAATTTCTCTAATGGCTAGTTTACTGAAATTAATGTCGAGTGTTTTTTTAATGCTTGTTTCTTAATGGTTTGACAGAATGCATTAAAGGACGTGTCAACCCTGAGTATGAGGATGCAGAATATCCGAATGCTCGCGTGGATACTCATGCATGCTACTGATAAAAAGAGAAGCAGACTCCCTCGTGCGAGATATGTGGAAAAAAAGTGGCAATGCGCTGAATGTTGTACACGCGAGGAGAGGTGAACTCAATTGTAAGAGCATGAAGAACTTACCTGCTACACTCAGCTGAGGAAGCCGAATAACAGTACACATCTAGTGCCTTCCTGCAGTCAAGAACAGAAGTGTCCATGACACTGTTTTACTGAAGTTTCAAAAGACCAACTCGAACTTTATTTTCAAAACACTTTCAAGGAGTCACAAGGTGCACTGCATAACAAACTGAGCATCTTTATCCCTTCATACTTTTAGATTGCTCACTTTGTTTCTTTCTTTTTATATTACGAGCAGTGTGTGCTGTATTTTGTTTTATAGATGGACACTATCTGTTGCTATAACTGAAAGATACATGGATATCTTCTCAACTCTTTTTACACGTGTACTCCCACAACAATTGTGGAAGAGGTCATGTGTGACCTGTTTGTATTTTGTTCTCCTACGGATAACAGTAGAAGAGGCCCTTTGTGGTCTAAACAGTTGTATGTTGTTGTAAAACTTGATCCATGTTGTGAATTAAACTATGTATTTGTATAAATTGTTTGGTGACAGGTGATCACCAAGTGGAGAATACTAAGTCTCAGCTTGAAACTGAATCTCTTGTATTCAAAATTCCATTGTGTGTTTTATTTTGTTTTACTTTGAATTTGTTCTTTAAAACTAAAATTGTTTTAAATTGTAAACAATATATATATATATATATACTTTGAAAGTTAACCTTAATTAATGTTTTTTATAAGATTTTAATTAAGTAAATCAATTTCAAAGGATTAAGTAATATTGTATATTATTGTATTTGAGACCTAATCAATCTTCTAAGAAATCTTTTGAAAGATTGAAACTTATAATGATATGTTGTTTTGGTTAACTAGGCCGATTTTAAATTTATTGAGAGAATCTATTTTAATCAATTTTGAACATAACTTTTTATTGAGTACTCGAACCCCCTTTTTGAAATACTCACTCCGACCAACAGAAATCAATATGATAAAAATTATTTAACCATTGTTTGATTATATCATTATTGATTTGAGATGACCATGAGTTGAGTATGTAAATAATTTGGGACATCTAATCCCTAACTTGTTTAGTTTTCTAAAACTCGAATTTGTTCAAATCTCATTTAATTTTGAAACTCATTACCCTAACCTATTATACCGCGAAACATGTGTTTGACTAATATAAATCATTCAAATACCCATTTAAAATTTCAAAATTTCAAAATGCATATACCATTCAAATTAAAAATATATATTTAATAATTTTATTATCATTTAGAAATATATATTTAGTGAGTTAATATTAATTAATTTAATCGACGGAAGAGTTATAATTTTTTTAATTATTTAAAAACATGCAGTTAATAAATTAATAATAATTAATTTAGTCTGGTTTAAGATTATGATATTATAAACCTATACCATCGTAATTTTATAAAAACCCGAATCTGGCTGTTGGATGGATATATAAGGGCTCTCTCCCGCCCATTGTTTTGTTGGGGCACCCGCAACAGGACCCGTGGCCCACATGCTGGCCGGCCGTCAGGGGTCCCCATACACCCCACCCGCCCCCACGGTTTCGCCTGGCGGCTGCTTTCCCGCGGCACGTCGCCTTCTTGCCGGGCACGCAGCCTTCTCATCCGATTCTCCACTACCTATAAATTCGTCATTTGTCTTCTTAATCTTCTGAATCTTATTACATCACCATCTCCATACACTCCTCTCTTCATTGGTTCGACCTCTCGGTAAAGCACACTCTAGGAAGAGGTTAATATTTTCCTGTGTCTGTGAAGCTATGGCGACTTCTAGATTAGGTCGGACTCCCAGCATGAGAGAACGGGTGGAGGACACCCTCGCTGCTCATCGTAATGAACTTGTTGCTCTCCTCTCCAGGTTTGCAAAACTTTCCCATTGCTTTCATACTAGTTTACTCTGGTTATCTCCCGAAAACCCGTCAGAAAACAGAACTTCAATTCCGAGGCGTTTAGTTTTTGTTTTCTCAATGGCCAGATGACGTGTAGTGTGTGTGTGTGTGTGTTTCGCTTTCGGTGCTGCACCTGACGGATTTTTGGTTATTGGTATGCACTGGAAGGTATGTGGCTCAGGGGAAAGGGATTCTGCAGCCGCATCACTTGATCGACGAGCTGGAAAAAATCATCGGCAGCGATCAAACGAAGCACGGACTGAGTGATAGTCCGCTTGGCGTAATTCTTAGTTCGGCGCAGGTATGTTCGCTCCACTAATTCTTTTTGCCCGTCATTTATTTCTTGAGCTTTCATTCTATCAAGGAAAAAATGAACTTCAACTAGTGGAAATTTGATGTTTCGTTTTTGTTTGTCTTGGTGTTAGGAAGCCATAGTGCTGCCTCCATTCATCGCATTAGCGATTCGTCCAAGACCAGGCGTTTGGGAATACGTTCGTGTTAATGTTTATGAACTCAGTGTCGAGGAATTGAGTATTTCTGAGTATCTTGGGTTCAAAGAGGAACTCGTTGATGGGCAGTAAGCGCTTTCCTGAATGTTGGGAATTTTTTGCCTATCCATTAATACTTCGCAGTTGGTAATTGTTTTTTTTGTTTTTTGTTTTTTTTTACTTTTGTAGTTCGTCTACTGACCATTATGTTTTGGAGCTTGATTTCGAACCTTTCAATGCTTCATTCCCTCGCCCAAACCGCTCTTCGTCAATTGGCAGTGGTGTTCAATTTCTCAATCGCCACCTCTCTTCAATTATGTTCCGCAACAAAGATTGTTTGGAGCCATTACTCGAATTCCTTCGGACACACAAGCATAAAGGGCATGTATGCTTTCTAGAGGAATGGGGCCTTATCTTTGTGCTGTAAATTTCATTGCCTAACTGAGTTAGATATTCTAGTACACAATTTATTTGCCTTAAGGCTTTTAATTCACATTTCTGTGGGTTTAAATTCCGGAATTATTGAATTATTTTGCTCGATGATTTATTAAGTATTATCTACAGGGGATGATGTTGAATGATCGGATTCAGAATGTATCTAGACTGCAGTTTGCCTTGGCCAAGGCAGAAGAACATCTCTCTAAGCTTCCACCAGACACACCTTATTCAGACTTCGAATATGTGTATGTTTTTCTTTTCTTAGAATGTCAGCTGTTTATTTATCATCATCATCTTCTTTATTTGCTTTCTTCTGTATTATCTCTCTGCAGATTCCAAGGGATGGGCTTTGAGAGGGGTTGGGGCGATACAGCACAGGCAGTGTCAGAAATGATTCACCTTCTCCTGGACATTCTTCAAGCCCCCGACCCCTCTACCTTAGAGACATTCCTTGGGAGAATTCCAATGGTATTCAATGTTGTCATATTGTCTCCTCATGGATATTTTGGGCAAGCAAACGTTTTAGGTTTGCCAGACACTGGTGGGCAGGTATAAATATACCATTCATCAAACTTTGGACTGTACGATTTCTGCCTCTCAAGTTCCCATTTTGTAATGTAAATGCTATGATTTGAATAATAAATTCTGGAAATGGCTTGTAAACTCTCTTACTTGGTGTTCAGGTTGTTTATATACTGGATCAAGTGCGAGCCCTCGAAAGTGAAATGCTTCTTAGAATAAAACGGCAAGGCCTGACTGTCAATCCCAGAATTCTTATTGTAAGTTTTTTTTTTGGGTTTGGCTAAAGAATGCTTGTTCATGTGCCCAAGTTCTTTGGTGAATTCTTTCACTTTGAGAACTTGATGCCATCTTTGCCTGTGGGTGAAGGTGACCCGGTTGATTCCAGATGCAAAAGGAACTACATGCAATCAGCGGCTGGAAAGAGTAAGTGGAACAGAACACACCCACATTCTGCGAGTGCCTTTTAGAACTGAGAAAGGGGTTCTTCGCAAGTGGATCTCAAGGTTCGATGTATGGCCTTATCTCGAGACCTTTGCAGAGGTAAAATCTATGTACACGATTTGTTTTCATTATTATTCTCAAAGATGATGGCTGGAATGATGGTTAAATAATTGTAGTTTATTTGTTCAGGCATTTTTAAATGGCCCTATCTGATGGATCTTGATGGCTGTCTTGAAAATTTGCATAGATTTATTCGTAGGATAAATATGTATAAACTTTTTGGACTGGTCTGGCATCTCTACAGCAAGCGTTTTTATCCCGAGGCAATCCGCTCTACTGTTATGATTGTTAACTGCTGCTGGACCAGCAACATGCTTTGCACCAAGAGAAATGTGCTTGTTTTTATTTTTTGTTTGGTTCTTAGCTGCTGCATAATATTCCTTCATTGTTATATTGCGGCCAGGATGCTGCAAGTGAAATGGCTGCAGAGCTGCAAGGTGTTCCTGATCTCATTATTGGCAACTATAGTGACGGGAATCTTGTTGCATCTTTATTGGCATATAAGTTGGGAGTTACTCAGGTTAGTAAACTTTTTGTTGGGTTTTCTGCATTTGTAAATTTAGTATTATATACTGAGCTTAAACATCACATTTCAAATTTAATATGTGCAGTGCAACATTGCACATGCTTTGGAGAAAACAAAATATCCAGATTCTGATATCTATTGGAAAAAATTTGAAGACAAATACCACTTCTCATGTCAATTTACCGCTGATCTGGTAGCCATGAATCATGCTGATTTTATAATCACCAGTACATACCAAGAGATTGCTGGAACGTGAGTTCGTTATTCATGATCAACTAGTGTACATTTGTTTCCAGTGCTTTTTCTTTGTCTGGTTTTGCAGTTTTCCCCATGGTGTTTTTGTTTTATCATGCACAATCACTCCTACCTTAGTATGCTTGTATGCTTCTTGACTAGCTGAGGCTCTGTTTGACAACACTTGTGTAAATCTGAGCAGTTGGGAAAAAAAGTGATGTTTGTTTTGTTTCTGAAAAAACACTTGATACTTAAATTTCAGAAGAACACAAACTTGTACAAGTTAGTGAAAATCACTTTTTCATTAAGCAATTTGGAATCATTTGTACAGAAGCACTTATCATAATTGACGTGCTAGAAGGACTTTCAAGTAAACGAAGCCCAAGTCTATTGTTTCTTTGCGCACCTGAAATCTGATCCTGATATTAGTGTGATTATTATCTAGTTTATTGACAAATTCAATACAGCATGTGCTGCTGCCTTGTAGACCTTTTCAAAATCTTTGTTCTATTGTATCTTCTCCCATTTTCAAGTGATTAGATAAATAAATAACAAAATTCAACAAAACAAGGGAGCTTTCCATATTTTATTTGTGCTCCAGGGATGAGAAAGCAAGCAATCTTCTCTTTTATAGGCGTTTATTGCAAAACTAATTAATTTTATGCCTTTTTCTTTGTCACAACCCCATGCTTAGGAAATAGCTTTTCGATAAACGTTTGATTTTTTTTGGGATCAGGGTTGGCTGTTTCATGGGATAGTGGATTTTAATTTTTATACTATAAATCCAAAATTAAACCCTAACTTGTTGGTTTAGTGATTAGTAGTTTTGAGTTTGACTCTCAATTTCTTTCCCAGGAAGAACACAATTGGCCAGTATGAGAGCCACACAGCTTTTACTCTTCCAGGGCTGTACCGAGTTGTTCATGGCGTTGACGTTTTTGATACTAAGTTCAATATCGTATCTCCCGGGGCAGATATGACCATCTACTTTCCGTACTTCGAGAAGGAAAAAAGGCTCACATCTCTGCATGGTTCTATTGAAAAACTTTTATACGATCCCGATCAGAATGATGAATGCATGTGAGTTTGATTCTATATATTTTCATACTCAGTCTAATATATAGTGTCGCATTGATGCTCTTGTTTCTGTATGCCTGCTGACAGTGAACACAGACCATCTTTTGTTTGGTACATCTACTATTTTAAGGTCGTCCTGTTTGACATGATGTCACCGGCAGAACATTAGAAAATCTCTTTGCTCGCTTAATTCTCTTTCCCTCGCCAAGATCATCCCTTGCTAAACATAACCTAGATGATGCTATCAAGGAACAAGGATGGATCATTTGTGACCAAAGACTTCTTCTGCCTTGTTATGTACATGACAATGTGCAATGAACTATGATCGTTAATCCACAGTTTTCTTATTGTTACTGCAGTGGCACATTGACCGACCAGTCAAAACCCATAATCTTCTCCATGGCAAGGCTCGATCAGGTCAAGAACATAACTGGTTTGGTTGAGTGCTATGGTAAGAACAACAAGCTCAGGGAGCTGGCAAACCTTGTGGTGGTAGCAGGCTACCATGATGTGAAGAAGTCCAATGACCGGGAGGAAATCGGAGAAATCGAGAAGATGCACGGCCTTATGAAGAAGCACAACTTAGATGGGCAGTTCAGGTGGATATCGGCCCAAATGAATAGAGCACGTAATGGTGAGCTCTATCGATACATTGCAGACACAAAAGGTGTTTTTGTACAGGTATATCAGCTGTTCACTGTTATATGCTCTTGAATGTTGCATTCACCATTTCCCTTTTGTGCAGCCTGCATTTTATGAAGCTTTCGGGCTGACAGTCGTGGAGGCCATGACTTGTGCGCTTCCGACTTTTGCCACCTGCCATGGTGGCCCTGCAGAGATCATTGAAGATGGGGTGTCGGGGTTCCATATCGACCCATATCATCCCGACCAAGTTTCAGCCTGCCTGACGGACTTCTTCCAGCGGTGCAAGGAGGATTGTGGGCACTGGGATAAGATATCAAATGCTGGGATCCAGAGGATCCTTGAAAAGTGGGTCCTTGTTACTGAAAGTGTGATTTGTTTCCATGTTTCTGTGGAGTGTGATGTGTGGTGATGGGTTCATGGTGTGTGTTAGGTACACATGGAAGATCTACTCGGAGAGGCTAATGACTCAGGCTGCGGTCTATGGTTTCTGGAAGCATGTTTCGAAATTGGAGAGGCGCGAGACTCGAAGATATCTTGAAATGTTCTACATTCTAAAGTTTCGAGACCTGGTGAGTCATTGTGTTTTTCACTTGCATTGAAATTGCGTGTCATGGCGTTTGATGGGTTTGCAGGCGAAGTCTGTACCTCGGGCAATAGAGCAGCAGCATTAGCCCCTCTGCACTGATGAAATAATGCATCTGTGAGTGACTGTGGAGTTCAAATAAACAGAGGTTTGTATATATATGGATGTATGGCGGTCTTTGTTTCTGTTGGAGGGCTGAACTAGTGTTTTCAATGCTTCCAATGCTTCCAATGCTGTGTTGGAAGATTACAACTCTCAAGGAAATTTGGTTAGTGGACAGTGGATGGGCGAGTGTCCATATACAGTGCATGCTGCCCATCCATGAAAATAACAATGCATATCAATCAATAAAAACCATACTTATGTTGGGTGCAAAACCTAATCCCATATCTGCGACTGATATATAAGCTTCAATTCTACCATCAATTGGTTTTAGGATGGAATCTCAAAAGAGCTTATGTGTTGGCAAACATTTTAATGACAACATGCAACCAACCAAACCACTACTAAACTAAATCCCCTATCCGAAGGTCTCCACTCCGAACAACTACAATTTGTATCAAACCATTATGAGAATCCATCACCACCAAATCATGTCCGACATGCCAATACCTTTACCAATAATCACATGCCTCCTCGTCCTCAAGCTCCGATTACAATTCTAGAAGATTAGCTATTCTAATTTGTCACTATTAAATTCCCAAGCTTGCTTATCCAAACAATCAAGATTTCACACATAATAGAAAACAGTTGGAACCACCTGCCTTGTATCGCGTCCATATGTTTGTTTCGTCCATCCCAAATGTCACAAACACTATGACATACAAAAACCCCAAATTTAATATTCAACACAAAATCTGAAAATTCCTAATCAAAGAAAAACAAAACAATACTTACTACGCGTCAATCCGACATGAACTTTGCTGCCAACTCTTGGGGAGACAAGAAAATTAAAACAGTGAGATCACTAGAAATTAACTTCATTGGAACAAGGGTACTTTGACACATTGAAACTTCAATCATTGGAGGTCAAGCGTAGTGAAACACGAACCTCCTCAACTATGCTTAGTGTATCAGAACTTGGGAAGCTAATGACACTCTAAATCATCTCACTAAGTCTACCAACATTCCACACACACACAAGCATACAAGCAAGAAAAAAACAACAAAAGTAAAGAGCACTTGATTTTACATGGTTCGAACAATAAGTCCTACACCCACAAGAGAATATTGTTACATGTTTATTACTATTTTTTGGAAGATACAAGAGTTTACAATCACTGTTATTTTACCTCCATATAGATTATCAAACATCAAGTCTTTGCAATACATGGGTATAGGTGGTCTCGCCTCACTTTTATTAAGAGGTCCAGCCTATCTCCCAGTAGCATTGACCTCTGACTTTTGCGGGGGTCCTTTTGTTGAGTTGAGCTGACTGGTGATCTCCTGTAGCATCTCTTAGCTTGACCGATGACTTTCGGTAGATGAAAGTGCCACCCCTTTCCGTCCGACTGATTCACTCACACAAACACCTTCCGTTGAAATGACCAATTTTCACACCACCATCAGAAATAATCAACTTACATTCAACATGCCGCTGCAAGGAGTTCTGTTGCCACTGACTGAAACCTCCAGACTATTGGATCTTCCAAAGCCTCTATTTTCGGTGGATTCAACGAAACATGAAAACAATCTTCACAACTCATGACAATCTCCCCACTTGAAGATTGTTTTCAAGGAATTATGACAACCTCCAATACTTAGGCAAGTTCAAACATCCACTCTCCTTTCGTAGTGTGTAGTGCTCCCCACAACCTTTCGGCCACCCCAATCCAACCGAGGCACAGTGTTGTCTCAGTCTTTCTTAGATCAAGACCTTGATGCATATATTAGTCGGATTCTGCTTCCTAGCCATCTTCCGCAGTTCCAACTCTCTATCATCCAACAACTTTTGAATGTAGTGGTACTTCAAGTCGATATGTTTAGTCCTTGAATGAAACACTGATTTTTTTCCACGTGTATAGCACTAACTATCACAGTAGAGTAGCCCACTTTCCCGACCATTCCAATTTCTACTAAAAGACGCCTCTACCAAACCAACTCCTTTACCACTTCCGTTGCTTCCACATATTCAGTTTCCATGGTAGAGAGTGAAACCACCGATTATACTCTTATGAGTATCAGAATCACCACCAATGTCGATATCTACACACCCTTGCAATGGTTCATATAACCCGAAGCATAAGGTTGTATCTTCTATTTTTTTGAGATAGCGAATGATCCATTTGACAACTTCCTAGGATTCCTTAGATTTTCCATGTATCGGGTGATGATTCCCACTAAATAGGCAATTTCAGGGTGATTGCATATTATCACATACATCAAACTTCTGACTACTGAAGCAAACAAAACTTTTTTCCATGTATCTCGCCTCATCTTATGTTCTCAGTGCTTTCCCCTTTGATAGTTTAAAATGTTCGGTCAGAGGAGTTGAAATTTCCTTATATTCGATCATTGCAAATATCTCGATGAGTTTCTAGATGTAATCCCTTTTGAGACATCACTAAATAACTAACTTTCCTATCTCTTTCAATCCCCATCCCAAGAATTCTCTTGGTTGTTATGAGATCTTTCATTTTGAAACTTTTGGAAAAATCACATTTCAGCCTTTGAATCCATTGAATGTCTGAAGCCACCAAAGCATGCCATCAACATATAGGAGCATGATGATGAAACACTCATCCTAAAACACCTTCTGATAGCAATAATGTTCAGATTTTCTCTATATGAAACCCTTATCATCCATAAATGCATCAAATTTCCAGTTCCTTTGTCTTAGAGCTTGTTTTACGACGTAGAGACTACGCTTTAGCTTAAACACCAAGTCCTTGTTATGATCATCCCCGAAATCAGCTGGTTGCTTCATGTAAATGTCTTCCTCCAAATCTCTATGAAGGAATGGAGTTTTTAAGCCTATTTATTCTATGTACAAATCATTAGTAGCAACCATACTAAGCACAGTCCAGATGGTAGTGTGTTTAACCACCAGACAATTTTTTTGGGGAAATCTACTCCCTCCTTATGTTGGAAATCTTTTCAACTAGCCTAGCCTTGTACCTTTTATTTTTGTCAACTTATTCTTTTAATCTGAAGAACGACTTGTTCGCTAGTGCTTTCTTTCCTTGTGGTGAAGTTGTTAGCTCCCAGTTTTCATTGGAATACAATGGATCCAATTCCTCTTTCATCGCTAACTCCCACTTTTTGGAATCACTGAGTGTAGTCACTTCTTCTGAGATTTCAAGTTCTTCCCCATTTGTTAAAAGTAAGTAGTGAAAGTCATGACCAAACCTTTGTATCGGTTGTTAGACTCTAGAAGATCTTTGCAACTCAATATACAATTATGCTCTTTTCGACATTGTATCTTTTGGTGCTCTTTCATCTGAAGTTCAATCTTTCAGAAACCCACCTCACACCTCTGAAATCTTTGAGCATTCAGGTACATCCTCTACTGGCCTAATTTCCCGACAACCTGTTCCATCAACTGAACCTTCTGGAAAATGTTTTCTTCTAGAGCTTTCATCCATATCAACTTAAACATGGCCTATTGTTTCTCTATTCTCAACTTCCGCCTCTTCCATGTTTTGGTATTTGTACACGACCCTCTCATTGAAGAGAAAGTTTTGTGCTCTAACTTTATTTCAGTGTTCATCGTCCTAGAGTTGAAATCCAAATATTTCATCCCCATACCCTACAAAGTAACAAACCTAGGACTTACCTTTGATCCTGTCTCTCTCCTTAGCATCAATGTGGACATATGTTAAGCTTTTGAAAACTTTCAGGTGATTAATTTCCACTGGTTTACCAGACCAAAAATGCTCAGGAATCTTCTGCTCCATTGGTGCTGATAAACTTTGGTTAACTAGGTACATTGCACATTTAGTGCTTCCGCCCAAAATTCTTTTGACATTTCAGAGTGCATCCTTATTCTTTGTGCCTTCTTAGTAAATGTTTTTTTCATCCTTTCACCCACACCATTTTATAGTGTTTCAGGTATACTATTCTCCATTATAGTTCCCTTCTTCCAAAAGTATTTCTTGAAGTCCCTTACGTTGTATTCACCTCCATTATCAGACCTTAAAATTTTTATCTTTTGTCCGACTTCTCTTTCCACCATGGATTTCAACTGAATGAATGCACCAAACACATATGAATTGTGTTTTAGGAAATATACCCACACCTTTATAGTTGCATCACCAATAAATCTGAAAAAGTACAAAGGTCCTCCATGAGATTGAACTGGGGCTAGTTCCCAAACATCTGAATGAATAAGTTCCAATTTCCAGCTCTGAGGCTTCCTTCCGTCCAAGTTAAATGGAACCTTCCTCTGCTTCTTGAGTATAGAACTTTCAAAACTTTCAAATTCAGTATTACTAAGATTCACTATACCCTTTTCCATAATAACCTCCATATTATTCTCACTGAGATAACCAAGTCTATAGTGCCACCACTCTAGACTTCCCAAAATTTTTTATTCCGATCATCATCAAACCATCTGACCTTCCGGTCAAATACAATGTACCATTTTTTACTCCTATTTCCACCACCATAGATCCATGAGTAACTTTCCATACTCCATTGGAAAATCTTGTTCTATGTCCTTCTTCATATAGTTGTCCAATAGAAATAAGACTCTTTTGTAACCCTGGGATGTGTCGAACTTCATTCAACTCTAGGAAATTTCCATTAGGCATTCAAATAATGAAATTTCCCTTTCCAACAATTTAAAGAGCCTCATTATTCACCAAGTGAACCATGCCAAATCTTCCAGGTACATAATTTACCACGCACCCTTGTTCTGATATGGAATGAAATGATGCTCCTGAATAAATTACCCATGATTCCACCACAACATTGTTACTTTATAGAAAGCCCCTAATCCCTTCAACTAAATTGGTGGAACTAAAACTTTTGGAAGCTATGATTTTGGAGTTTTCCCTAAGATCTGTAATGGCCTGGGCCTCCCCAGTCCATTACTTTGTCAAAATCCAGTGTTTGAGGTATTCTAGAGGCAATAATTACTCATTTCAAGAGTTTTCCAAAAATTCAGTTTTTCCATTGGTAGGTGGTGTTGGTAGGTGGCGTCGCTAGGTGACGTCAATAGGTGGCATTGGTAGGTGGCGTCATTGAGTGGCATCGATGAGTCGCGTCGGTGACTCGCAACAGTGACTCACTAACAGTGGGTCACGATGATGAGTCGTCCATCAGTAGGTGGCATCGGTGAGTCGCGTCGGTGACTCAACCATCTGTGACTTAGTCATCGATAACTCGCATCGGTGACTCACCCAATGGTGAGTCATTTTAATAGTTTTCCAAAATTTCAACTTTTCCCAGTTTTTCCAAATTCTCCATTTTAACGTTTTATTTGACATAAAATGATTTTAAACCATATTTAAGTGTTTTTGAAGCCGTTTCAAAGGTTTTAAAGCATATATTTAATTTCCTAACGCTCAAGATGCTTTAAGTTATTCAAAACGTGTGGTCTTGATTGTGATATGACTTTAATGGATTTTAAAACTGTTCCTTTGTTGATATAGGATCCGGCCTTTCTAAAGCTGAGATCATTTCTCCCTTGTGCGTTTTCTCTTTACTCCCACCACCAAGCATCCAATAAACTTTCTTCCCCAAGGTTCTATGCATCTGTGTTGCACCCTTGGATTGCGTCTCCCTAAAGGTTCCTCCTGCTGCTTGCGCACCCCCTGTTTTGGTGCTAGGAGGAGTTTCCGATCACTTGTTCTTTCAAGTAGGAATCCCTTCGTCTTTTTTAATTTTTTTGTATCATGCAGGGTGGGTGTATGAATGTTCTCTTGCGAAGATAGCATAATTCTAAATAAATAAAGATAATCAAATCTGTTTAATATCGATATACAGGGGCTGGGGAAAATTGACGCATGCTTATGTTTTATTGGTTACTGTTATTATGATCTGTGTAGGCTATATACCTACTGAAAATCATGGCCGTTGGTGGTCTTTGTTTTCACACCTGTGATGGCTTGTGGATGTTTATTGTTGATCCTCCGTGAATGACTGTATGAATATGAAATTGGTTAACCACGTATATTTAGTTAAATAAATGGATGCCTCAGGATCAAACTTACTCTGTGATAACCCCTGAATTATCAAAGTGGAATTAAAGAACGAGTGTTTGCTAAATATGAATACACCTTGCTTTGTTGGTGTGGTTGTGTGCTGTGTGTGGCTTTGTTCTATATTGTGCCTTGTGTGGTTGTGTGGTGTTGGGGTTTAGAGCATGACTGTTGCTGGGGTGATACAGGTGGTGAAATGGTATCACATGTTGAGAGATTGTTTGATTGTGGAATGGATGTGTAGTGTTTGAGCAACAGGGATGCAGGTTCAGGTTGTGCTATGTTTATGTTACTGGGTGTGATGGGTGTGGTGTTTTTATACAGTAGGATTATCAGGTTGGTTGTGATGAGGTGTGTTGCAGGGTTTGGTAGTAAGTCGAGGGTTTTCTTATTGATAGGAAGGATGAGGCATAATGACTTTGAAGAATGATGATGAAAGTGGTTGATATGGGTGTTAAATGGAGAGGAATGTGAAGTGGGTTAACTTAACATGGTTCTTCTTCCTCTGTGTGACCTTGGTGTGGGGCTTGTTATGTGATGTGATTGGTAGTTTCCTGGGTAGGTATGGAATGAATAAATGGACTCCTTAATAAAGAATTATAATTGGTTAAATGAGTTTTCTGAGGGCATGTTTGAGTTGTGTCTTGTTGTGAATGGATTTCATTTATCAACTTTCGAAGTGACTGTTGCTGGTGTTAAATAATGCATTTAGAGGTAGCAGTAGAGTTGGCAATATCATAGGGTGGTTGATTTTTGATTGAGAACCCATAGGTCGGGCTTGAGTGTTTGATACTATATATACATACCTATATTTTCCTTGTGTTTTCTATATGCACCCCACCCTAGTTGAGCACTATGTGTTGAACACCCCCATTGTCACAGGGGAGGGTATCTTTCCCAAATATCCTAGTGGGAGGATGGATGGCTGGCCACCCACTCTTCCCTTCTCCCTCTTCCAGGCGGTGATAGCCCAAGATTCTTCGGGCAGGTAGTGGTTTGTGAGGCCTAGGTGTGTGCGGGTGAGTTGTGGTTTCCCATGTGTCTTCAGGATGAGATGTGTTGTGCTTTTACTAGGTGTCTTCGGGATGAGATGTGTTGTGCTTTCCTCGGTGTTTTCAGGATGTGATGTGGTATGTGGCCCAGGTGTTTGTGGGCGGGATGTGGTTGTAAAGGCCCAGGTGTGTGTGGGTGAGATGTGATGAGCTTTGTTTACCCAATTTTCAGGACTAGTTGTGAGGCCCATGTGTGTGGGGGAAAGATGTGATGAGCTTCGTTTACCCAGGTTGCAGGACTAGTTGTGAGGCCCAGGTGTGTGTGGTCGGGTTGTGACGTGGTACTTTTGGAAGAGGTGGGGGTTCCATGACATTTTCCATTAGGGTGTGAGAGTGGCTAATCAGTTAGAAAGTGGTGCGGGGTACCTTATAATCGATGTGATCTATATTACTTTACTTGAATTGCGTTATTTGGTGAGCGTGACTTTGGTGAGGTTGGGGTGGCTAGTATACCTTGCTAGGTGCTGTTGGTTTCTTCTGTTTTCTCACAAGGGCATTAGTATGCTTCTCCACTTGTGCACGAGAGACTTAAGTTTTCATACTGATTATACTCGTATTCTCACCCTACATTATAAAACTGCTTTTAGGTTTCCAGGAGGACTACGTGAACCATGCTGGGAATTACTATCTCAGACTTGGGGATAGTCACTGTGTCGCTGCTTAGCTTTGTTCTTTTGGTATTTACTTTGGATCTTTTCATTGTATTTGTAGCAGTTTTACTTTAAAACATGCACGTGGGATAGATTTTGGTTTTTCTTTTATATAGTGCTTGAAGTTGTTTTGAGATGGACCATATTATCTACCGATCTCGTTTTATTATAAAAAGGGTAATGCCTCATATTTCTTGAGATTCCATACCCTTGGTGCTGGTCGCCACCCTGGGGCCTACTAGAGGTGAGACTTGGGGGTTATTATCTCTCTTCCTTCATTGAAAGATTAGAAGGGGCATCTTTGGAGGGAGGGGGTCATGATAGAATGGTATTAAAGGTGATGGTTGAACGATGGGATGAAGTTTGGAGTTAGGCACAGTGAGGATTGCATGGGTTGGTAGGGAAACAATGCTATTTGACCTTGGTACGTGACATAGGCCAGGGAAGACCGACTAGGACATGGGATTTTAGGACCCCCCATGATCTGATGTAAGGACTCTGAGCCCACTGAACGACCAAGTGAGGCTACACTGTTTGCAGGGTAGAGACCCTAGGAAAGGTACATGCATCATAATGACTTGGTTCTTGTATGAATTGGGGTGTTTTGGGGAATTTGAAATGGATAAAAAATGAGTTAAAATGAATCTTAAATAAAATTCCATACTACTCAGGCTTAGGAATTCCTTGTTTACCATTTAGCTATGGCACCCGGTCATTGTTCGCATGTAGTATAGGTAGTGGAGGCTCAGCAGGCTGACCCGGTTGATAGACGGGGGTTTGACCCAGTGGAGGAGGATGACCATTGGTAGAAAACGTTATGTGCTTTCCAACGACAGACTCTGAGGAAGTACGAGGGCATTGTTTCGTACATGAAGACAAAGAGTTGGTTCGAGGATCTTGTGATCACCTTCAACTTGATCTGAGCTCTAATGGAGTACTGGGTTCCCTTGGTGGTGAGCTAGACGCGAGGAGATACGCATCAGTGGTGGACGCTTTACCCAGGGGAGAGGAAGGAGGCTAACGTTCTATGGGTCAATTTTGAGGAGTTCCGGGAAAAATTCCTTTCTTCGACTATGAGGGCTAAGAAGAGGAAGGAGTGACTCTCCCTCTAGTAGGGGAGTATGTTGATATGGGAGATGGGGATCAAATTTAAGGATATCCTTCATTTTTTCCCAAGATCTCTTTTTAGATGAGGAGTCTCGTGCAAGATACCTAGAAGAGGCACTTCGTCCTTCTCTCCAGTACGCAGCTACCCCATTTACCTTTCCGACATACTTGGAGGTCCAAAAGAAGGCATAAGTAGTTGAGAGGATGCACTCATGAGGAGGTCTGCCGTGATAGGGTAGTTATCCTAGTTCTTCAAAGGGAAAGATTATCAGTAGAAGATCTTAGGCGCCAGGGCCTTCGAGGTTCCGACTGGTGGGGAGGCGACCTCAACAGTTTACGTTTTGACCTTATAGTCCTTATGCCTATCCTATGGGCCTGGGGATGGTGTGTTTTATCTATGGAGTCTATGGGAATATTTAGAGTCAGTTCCCAATGGCCATTCATGCTCAGTATGGTGGAGGTGGGCAGGTCCAATGCCCGCCTCAACAGCAGTTGCCGGCAGGGCGGTTCCAGCAGCCTCACACTCCACCGAGGGTAGACGGAGCAGGTAGAGGCTGACCTCAGGGTGTTCCTTAGGGACCTTGACCCAGGAATGGTCTAGGAGGCAGTCTTCAGCAGAGGGTCATAGGAGCTGGGTGTGGTTAGTTACACGCTGTAGAGGCAACAATTCTAGCAGGGTCAGAGATTGTTCGAGGTATGATCGATTTGTTCAGTACTCTTGATTATTCTTTATTTGATTCAGGAGTTTCTCACTACTTTTTTTCAACTGATCTATCCCATGCTCTAGGACTATACATAGAGAGGCTTCCCATGACCCTGTGTTGAGCATGCCAGTCGGAGGCTAGACCAGTTTGTTTGATGTATTCCAGGGATATAGATTGATGATGGGGACACATCCGTCCCATGGGGATCTTTTCTTGTTACAGATGCAATCGTACGATGTCATCCTTGGAATTGACTAGTTGTACTCTATGCATTCTATTATTGACTAATTTCTAAGGAGAGTCATGTTTTCAGAAGTGGATGGCCAATGTGTGGCTTTCGTTGGCGAGTAGAGTTTTCAGATGGGCAGTCGGAATATGAGGCCCCTTTTTCCTTATTGGCCGAGCTGTCAATGGAATCAGTGGATGCTGAGATGGAGGAGGTTCCCAGCGTTGTTGGGGAGTTCTTGGATTTATTCCTCGAGGATGTTGTAACTCTACCCCCTCAACGTGATGTTGAGTTCAGGATAAACTTGTAGCCCAGTGCTTCTCCAATTTCGATGGCTCCCTATCAGATGGCACCTTCAGAGCCACTAGAGTTGAGGATTCAGATAGATTATCTGATGAAGAAGGGATTTATCTGTCCCAGTGTGTCACCATGGGATGCTCCAGTCTTGTTTGCGAAGAAGGAAGATAGTGATATAAGGTTGTGCATAGACTACCAGAGGTTGAACCAAGTGACGATCAAAAACCGATACCCTCTCCTGAGGATAAATGATCTTTTTGACCAACTAAGAGGGGAAATTTGGTTCTCTAGATCGATCTACAGTCTGGATATCATTAGTTTAGGGTGAAGGAATGTGACATCCTGTAGACTGCTTTCAAATGTGGGTATGGGAACTTTGATTTCATGGTCATTCCATTCGGTGTTATGAATGCACGATCCATATTCATGGGACTTATGAACTCTGTCTTCCGTGAGTTCCTGGATCGGTTCATCATTGTTTTCATTGATGAAATCTTGATTTACTCGAAGTCAGAGGAGGAACATGCCAAACATCTCAAGACCATCTTGAAGGTTCTTAGACACCACCAGATCTACGAAAAGTTGTCCAAATGTAAGTTTTGGTCATGATAGGTACACTTACTTGGGCATTCAGTGTCTTAGTAGGGTGTAGCAGTGGACCCGTTGAAGGTAGAAGCGACTGTTTTTTAGGCACCACCCAAGAATGTGGTAGAGGTTCATACTTTTATTGATCTGGAAGTCTATTACTAGAGATTCATACCTGATTTCTCTCGAGTAGCAGCTCCATTTACAACCTTGACCAAGAAAGACCAGACCTTTTTGTAGAGTGGGAAGTGTCAGGCAGCATTCAGCTACCTGAAAGGTAATTTGGTCAGTGCTCTAGTTTCTAGAGGAAGGAGTGATGTTTGAGGTGTTTTGTGATGCTTCCCATATAGGATTGGGATGTGTGCTGATGCAATAGTGGGGAGTGATCTCTTATGGGTCTAGGAAGTTACGTCTCCATGAACATAACTATTCCACCCATGATCTAGAGCTAGTAGTGATCATGTTCGCACTGAAGTTGTGGTGGAATTACCTCATTGGGGATCACTTTATAGTCTTCATGAATCACAAGAGCTTGAGGTATATCTTTTCCTAGAGATATCTTAACTTGCAGTAGTGGATGTGGATGAATTTTATTCAAGATTATGATTTCGAGATCTTTTACACCTCAAGAAAGCGAATGTTGTGGCCGATGCTTTGGGAAGGAAGTTGTAGAAGGAGGTTGTTAGGGAATATGCGGATTCTTGGAAGACGATGGAGGAGTTGGAATCCTTGCACTTAGATGAAAGAATGGATGGCAGTAGAGGATACTTGTTTTAGATGATGGTGCAATATTCTCTAATACAGCAGGTGGAGGAGTCTCATTGGAGAGATTCAGGGGCAGAAATGATGTGCGATCGCATTGACTATGGTGACGCCTTGGAGGGATGGTCAAAATCAAATGTTGTTTCATGGTAAGTTGTTTGTTCTAGTGGCAATGCGCGAGGGAGTTCTCCGAGAGTTTCATAGCTCGCCTTTAGCGGTACACCCAATATTTTCCAAGATGTAATGTGGATTGAGGATACTGTTTTGGTGACCTGGAATGAAGCAGGTAGTGGCGGAGTTTGTGGTAAAGTGCTTAGTATGCCAGCAGGTGAAGGCTCAACACCATGTTCCCAGTAGTTTGTTGCAGCCCTTAGATGTCTCCGAGTGGAAGTGGGATGACATCTCTATGGATTTCATCATAGGGTTACCCAGGGCTCAGGAAGGATGCGATGCAATCTGGGTTGTGGTGGATCTACTGATGAAATCAGCTCACTTCTTAGCAATTAAGGAGTCAGGCATTATGGATGCCTTGTCTAAGAGGTATGTGGATGAGGGGGTGCGGCTACATGGAGTTCTGAGATCCATTTTCTCGTATCGGGATACACATTTTACCTCATGAGTCTGGAGGAGATTGTAACATACTTTTGACACTCAGTTATGCCTCAACACTTCCTTCCGCCCTCAAATAGATGGGTAGACAGAACAGACTATCCAGATTTTGGGCATGACACCTGCCCTTGGTAGAGTTTTCTTACAATAATAGTTATCACTCTTCTATTGGAATGACTTCATTTTAAGCCTTGTATGGGAGGCTGTGTCATTCGCCTTTGTACTAGACAGAGGTTGGGGAGACAGCTGTTCTTGGTCCCAAAGTAGTGCAGAGCACGACAAAGAAGGTTCAGCTCATTCGTGAGAGGATGAAAGCAGCACGAGACCAGAAAAAGTCATATTCTGATCGTAGGAGGAGACTCTTGGAGTTCGAGGTTGGGGACCACATGTTCTTAAAGGTTTCCCCTTGATGTGGACAGTGGAGGTTTGGTAGGGTGAGCAAGCTTTCTTAGAGGTTCATTGGACCCTTTGAGGTGTTGGGGTGAGTTGGCGATGTGGCATATCGGTTAGCATTGCCACTGCGGTTAGAGAGGACCCATGACGCCTTTCATGTCTCTCAACTTCGTCGATATCTTCACGATAACTCTCATGTCATTGAATGGGGAGAGATGGATGTCGAAGACGACACAACGTTCATGGAGCGACCAATAGAGATCCTAGATCATCGATAGAAGGTGATGCAAGGATGAACCATCCCCTTGGTTCATGTGTTGTGGTGGCATGGTGGCATAGAGGAGAGTACTTGGGAAAGGGATATGCAGATGCGTGCCCAGTACCCATAGTTGTTATGAGTTTTTCCCTGTTACGTTTCCCTTTGTAATGTAATGATTAAACCTTGTTTATTATGAGATGAGTTGTTTTCTTGTTCTGTGATGTGTGATAAAGTACCAAAATGTGGAAAGTGGATGACCTGATTCCTAATTGAGATGCATTAATTGAAATGCGATTAAACCCATGCGAGCGAGTCAGTTCCACCTAAAGAGGATAGTATCTTGACATGGATGGAGGAATTCCCAGATTCGTATGTTTAGGAAAGTGTGGTTGTTGTACTTTTCTGGTGTATCTTTTGGTCGGTTGGGTTGTTAGATGTTTGAGGAGGTGTTCTTGGATGTTGAGGTTTCACTCCATCTTTCGAACAACACAAGGTGGTTTATCATTGAACTTTGGTGTGATTAGTCAGTAGTGGTATTTCAAGCATAGCGAGAACCTTGAGAGGTATCTTACGGGGTAGTTGTTCAGATCCCTCTTTCTTCTAGGTTGGTTTTGAATTCTTGAGGGTGAGAATAGGTTGAGAGGTATCTAATGTAATGGCCTAGACCTCCCCAATCCATTACTTTTTCAAAATCCAGTGTTTGAGGTATTCTGGAGACAACAATGACTCATTTCAAGAGTTTTCCAAAAATCCAATTTTCCATTAGTATATGGCATCGGTAGGTGGTGTTGGTAGGTAGCATCGGTAGGTGACATCAGTGAGTGGCATCTGTGAGTCGCGTCGGTGACTCATAATAGTGACTCGCTAATGGTGGGTCATGATGGTGAGTCATCCATCGGTAGGTGGCATCAGTGAGTGGCATCAGTGAGTCACATCAGTGACTTAGCCATTGGTGACTCACCCAACAATGATTCATTTTGACAGTTTTCCAAAATTTCTAGTTTTTCCTAGTTTTTCCATATTCGCCCCTTTAACGTTTTATTTGATGTAAAATGAGATAAAAACCATATTTAAGTGTTTTTAAATCCATTTCAAAGGATGTAAAATATATCTTTAATTTTCTAACACTCAGGAGGCTTTAAGTTAGTCAAAATGTGGGGTCTATATCATGATCCAACATTAATGGATTTTAAAACTATTACTCTGTTGATATAGGATCTAGCCTTTCTAAAGCTGAGATCCTTTCTCCCTTGTTCATATTCTATTTAATCTTGCTATTGAGCATTTGAGAAACTTTCTTCTCCAAGGAGATGTGCGTCTGTGTTGCACCCTTGGATCATGTCTCCCTGGAGGTTCCTCTTATTGCTTATGCACCCCATGTTTTGGCTCTAGGAGGAGTTTCCAATCACATATTCTTTCAAGTAGGGATCCCTTCACCTCTTTTAATTTGTGTATCATGTAGTGTGGGTGTATAAATGTTCTCTTGTGAAGATAGAAGAATTATGAATAAATAAAGATAATCGAATTTGTTTAATATTGATATACATGGGCTAGGGAAAAGCGATGCATTCTTATGTTTTATTGGTTACTGATATTGTGATCTGTATAGGATACATGCCTACTAAAAATCATGGCTATTAGTGGTCTTTGTTTGCGCACCTGTGATGGATTGTGGATGTTTATTGTTGATCCTCTATGAATGACTGTATGAATATGAAATTGGTTAACCATGTATATTTAGTTAAATAAATGGATGCCTCGGGATCAAACTTTCTCTTTGATAACCCATGAATTATCAAAGTGGAATTAAATAACGAGTGTTTGCTAAATCTGAATACACCTTTATTTTTTGGTGTGGCTATGTGCTGTGTGTGTCTTTGTTCTGTATTGTGCCTTATATGGTTGTGTGGTGCTGGGGTTGAGAGAACGACTGTTACTAGGGTGATATGGGTGGTGAAATGGTATCTCAGGTTTAGAGATTGTTTGATTGTGGAATGAATGTGTAGTATTTGAGTAGTGGGGATGTAGGTTTAGGTTGTGATATGTTTATGTTACTAGGTGTGATGGGTGCGGTGTTGTTATACAACGGGGCTGTCAGATTGGTTGTGATGAGGTGTGTTGCAGGGTTTGGTAGTAAGTTAGGGGTTTAATTATTGAGAGGAAGGACATGGTGGAATGAATTTGAATAATTATGATGGTAGTGGTTGGTATGGGTGTTAAATGGAGAGGAATGTGAAGTGGGTTAACTTACCGTGGTTCTTCTTGCTCTGGGTGACCTTGGTGTGGGGCTTGTTGCGTGCTATGATTTGTAGTTTCTTGAGTAGGGATGAAATGGATAAATGGTCTCCTTAATAAAGAATGATAATTTGTTAAATGAGTTGGATGGTGGAATGTTTGAGTTGTGTCTTGTTGTGAATGGATTTCATTTATCAACTTCCGAAGTGACTGTTGCTGGTGTTAAATAATGCATTTAGAGATAGCAGTAGAGTTGGAAGTATCATAGGGTGGTTGATTGTTTAATTAAGAACCCCCATAGGTTGGGCTTGATTGTTTGATACTATATATATACTTTTATTTTCCTTGTGTTTTCTATACTCACCCCACCCTAGTTGAGCACTATGTGCCAAACACCCCCATTGTCACGGGGGAGGGTGTCTTTACCAAACATCCTGGTGGGAGGATGGATGGCTGGCCACCTGCTCTTCCCTGCTCTCTCTTCCAAGTGGTGATAGCCCAAGATTCTTCAGGCAGGTAGTGGTTTTCTGTAGCCTAGGTGTGTGCGGACGAGTTGTGGTTTCCTAGGTGTCTTCCGGATGAGATGTGCTGTGCTTTCCCAGGTTTCTTTAGGATGAGACGTGTTGTGATTTTCTGGGTTTTTTCGGTATGTGACATGGTATGAGGCCTAGGTGTGTGCGGGTGGGTTGTGACGTGGTACTTTCATAAGAGGTGGGAGCACCAAGACGTTTTCCGTTAGGGTGTGAGAGTAACTAATCAGTGGGAAAGTGGTGCATGGTACCCTATCATCGATGTTCTATATATTACTTTACTTGACTTGTATTATTTTGTGAGCATGCCTTTGGTGAGGTTGGGGTGGCTAGTATACCTTGTTACATGTTGTTGGTTTCTACTATTTTCTTATAGGGGTATTAGTATGCTTCTCCACTTGTGAATGAGAGATTTGTGTTTTCCTACTGAGTTTACTCATATGCTCACCATATGTTATAATATTGATTTCAGGTTTCTAGGAGAACTATGTGGACCGTGTTGGGAATTACTATCTTGGACTTGGGGTCATCCGCTGTGTTACTGCTTAACTTTGTTCTTTTGGTATTTACTTTAGATATTTTCATTGTATTTGTAGCAGTTTTACTTTAAAACATGCATGTGGGATAGATTTTGGTCTTTATTTTATATAGTGCTTGGAGTTGTTTTGAGATGGACCATCTTATCTCCCGATCTCGTTTTCTTATAAAAGGGTAATGCCTCCCATTTTGTGAGATTCTATACCCTTGGGTCTGGTTGCCAACCTGGGGATTACTGGAGGTGGGAATCAGGGGTCATTATCTCTCTTCTTTCATTGCCAGCTTAGGAGGGACATCTTTGGAGGGAGGGGGTCATGACACGATCCTTATAGTCCTTCTTGAGATACCCTTTTTATCTCAATTCCATCATATGGGGATATATTTGGTGAACATACCTATACTCCTATCTCTAGATTTATCTTTATCTTTCTTCAAACTTGTCTTCCGATTAGGTGATCGTCCCTACCTTCTGCATTCAGTGCATTTCTAGTAGTTTCTTGAACTTCCCTTCATATGAGATCCCCATTCAGGATTAAGTTCCTGGAATCTTTAAACAATAAGCCTATTTTTTCACTAGAATTACCAACAACAGTTAGCATCACCTCCTAACTCTTTGATAGTGATGATAGTAAGAGAAACTCCCAAACATATTTTGTGAACTTTACATTCAATGACTCAAGCTATCTTCGAATCATGTTGAAATCATTAACATGGTCCACTGCTGGTCTTCCTTATGAAACCTCACGTCGAACAACCTCTACATAATGAATACTTTATTCGAAGTAGTAGGTTTCCCATACATGTTTTTTTAGGGAATTCATCTGCTCAACCATAGTTTTCTTCTCCCGAATCTTGATGACAACATTCCACACCAAATACATCCTAATCAATCCAAGTGTCTTCTGATCTATCCATTCCCATTATGCTTTATCCATCTTATCGAGTTTGATTCTAGTAAAAAAAACTTACATGTCATTTTGGTTGAGATACTCCTCCAGCTTCATCTTCCAAAAATGAACTTATCAACCTGAAACTTACCATCATTTGACGCCATACCTTCCGATTAATAGTAATATCCCATCAAAAATGAAATAAAACTAAGTAAAGAGTGAATAAATATGCTTGCATATATTGGGAGTGTTCCCAAGTCTTAAACCTAAGATATGATATCACTTATTAGGGATAAGAGTTAAAAGAAACTGCGAGATCACCAGAAATTAACTTCATTAGAACTAGGATACTTTGATCCACTAGAACATCAATCATCAAACATCACGCGCAGCGGAACACAAACTTTCTCCACAGAGCTTAGTGTACTAGAACTTAGGAATCTTATAAAAACCCAAATAACCACACTAATTCTACCAAAATTCCACACACACAAACATATAATCAAGAAAAATAAAATAAAAGTATAGAACACTTGATTTTATGTGGTTCAGACAATAAGTCCCACATCTATGGGAGAACACCGCTGCATGTTTATTACTCTTATATGGAAGATATAAGAGTTTTCAATCACTGTGACTTTACCTCCACATAGATTACCAAACATCAAGTATTCACAATACATGTGTACATATGGTCTCACCTCATTTTTATAGAGTGGACTAGCTGGTCTCTTGGTATCACCGACCTCTGACTTGTGTTGGGGTCCTTCCATTGAGTTGAGATGACTATTGATCTCCTGTAGTATTCCTTAGATTGAATACTGACTATCAGTAAATGAAAGTGGAACCCCTTTCCTTCAAACTAATATTCTCAAAGAGACACCCACCACTAAACTGACTAGTTTGTACACCACCATTAGAAGTAACCAACTTCCAATCAATCTGTCACTGTAAGGAGTTTTACTACTGTTGACTGAAACCTCATGGTCATCAAATCTTCTAGAGAATCTCCTTTTGATGGATTCAATGAAACATGAGAGTAGTCTCTACAAATAATAATACCAACTAAATATAATCAAACCACCACATACTGCCTTATCATCCATGAGAAAAGGTGTTAATAAACGAGAGTGTTTCACTATGCCTTGATGAAGCCTTGAATTCAAATCTTTAAATTCAAACCAAAAAAATGGGAAATAAATAAGAGGAAGAGAAAATGAGGAAAAAGGAATATTATTTACCTTTTATGGGATATTATAACATCTTTGGAAGTTGGATTAGATATAAATTAAGGAGAACCACAAAAATATCCCAAGAAGGGTCTCCCCTCAAATGGATTACACAAAAGCAGTAAAATGTTTTTTTGGAATTTAAAATGAATCTTTTCACTCTAATTTTTAATAAATACATGATAGTTTCATGGTTTACCCCAAATTGTGCACTGCTCATGTATTTCACAATATCTCCCATTTTCTAAAATGAATGGCAGGCCAAACTGTCCACTTACCATGCACTGACCATGCATTTGTCCAAAATCTTCCTCACTACCCCTTTCACATCTAGAACATCCCCTAACTCTCTCCCACAACCCAAAACTCAATTTATAGGATACATAAGGCCTTAGCAACCCCCAATAACTATCCAATTATGACTCAACCCAACTAAACTCGAATATTTCCATTTAAGAAAAAATCCAATGGCTTATAACTCTATCCCACTTCAATGTTTTAATCCTAAAATAACTATCTATGAGTTGATCTTCCAACCTCAAACTGGATAGTTGGGTATTACAATTTTCCCCCTTGAATGTTTTTCTTCCTCAAAATAAGATCAATTCTACAATTTGAATAGCACCTCCAATCATGGGTATTATAACTTTCCCCACAAGTATGATTTTCACCCCTGAAATGCTAGATTATAGACAAATCATGTGATTTTTATACTGTATGGACTATGAGGCTCCTTGTAACATCCTACCTTGATAAAATCACACTGCCAAGGTGAGACGTTACATGGCCTCATGTGCACTCCCCATTCTCTAGAGGTCAAAAATGAGCACCAAAGGGATAAATGTGACTCTTGGGGAATGATTTACTCTCTAATGGTCCATTAGGGAAAAATACTAAATATATCTATACATGATTAATAAATACCAAAAACAAAAAGTAACATACTCAATAATAGAAAACAACATCCTATAAATGCCCATATGTGTCATACATCCAAATAAGACACTAAAATAAAAACCAAGAACCAATATATGAACAATGAAACTAAAAATAGAAATAAGTAAAGTGTGAAAAACTCCTCCACACAACTCCAAATTCAATGTACTTAGATCTGAGATATCTTCATACATCTTTTCCTATGATACTAAAACTTATTTCATTTACCTATAACATCATGCATATAAACTGTAAGGCCCCAACCTTAAACATTACATAATCTTGAGTTAAGTCAAGAATTCGACATTGAGGATCTTTTCAGGTTTAGAGTTTTAGATAATTAGGTCATAACTTATACATAATAACTTGAATATTACAAGTAGACACTTCTAATCACAATCCATTTTTTTTTTCATAAAACAAAAACTCTTAAAAAAAGAAACATGTCTAGTTCCATGTTTTAGACAACATGACTTTTTATTGATCCCATACTTGACCCTATTCATCTTTAATTCTTGTGAAAAACATTTCAAAACTTAGGATGAACATAAA
The DNA here is from genome assembly GCA_963277665.1 of Viscum album. Classification (NCBI taxonomy): domain Eukaryota; kingdom Viridiplantae; phylum Streptophyta; class Magnoliopsida; order Santalales; family Viscaceae; genus Viscum; species Viscum album. Next base: position 147,710,199 of record OY728151.1, read on the forward strand.
AAGCTCAGTAAGGGATACATAAAGAAGGAAAACTGTTAGCATTTCAAAACAACATGTAAACCATGAATACTTTATCATAAAGTAATACTTTTCATCTTAAAGAATTAGCGAAAACACTTCACTGAATATAAGCTCATTGATTACCCTTTTTGTAACCTAAATATTACCATAAATCCCATAGAAAACAACATACAAAATATAAAGGTAACCTGGGACATAAAAATACTTAAATAGAATAACCATACAGTCGACTTCCACACATATCACTAAATGGAATAACCATACGACCGAATTCCATACCCAATGCATTGGAGGTTATAAAATAATCAACCATCCTTGGTTTATCACAGAACCACCCTTCAGTTGGTTTATCACATAACCACCCTTCAAATGTCCAAGTACTATTATATAATCATCACACATAAAAGATTGCAAATATCAACCTTTCAATCATAAAATTTCATTTTCAATCACAAGAAACAATTTCAAGATATTGAAATAGTAAATCCACTTTCAAAAAAATTTTCAATACCAAAATATCCAAAAAGGGAATAAGGGGTTTCTTTTTCCTTTTAAAAACATTAAGGCTTATAGAAAAAGCAAAATATCAGATAATGTTTATGACGACAGAAAATTCGTTGTTACCATAATACGGTAAAAAATATTCCTTTTGTCGTTTAGTAAAACACTTTGTAGAAAAAATATTCCTTTTTAATAAAATTAAAAGTCAAAGGGGTTTATTATACACCATGTAAAATAAGGAGGTGTATATTATCAAAACACACCTCAATTAAAGGAGATTGTGACAGATCCCCTTACCTAGTGTCCGACTTGACTCATTTGTTCTTTAATTTCCTGAATAATAAACTTAAGTTAATTTATACCTGCTTCAAAACCCTTTTCAAGTTTATTATTCCTTTTATATCACTTATTACCATGTTATAAAAATTACATAATTATTTAAGTTAATATCAGTCGTTTTGTCGATATTGGGTACTTGAGTTGAAAATGATCTTGTTATAATTACAATTTTTCCATGTGGTAAAAATTCCATTATCTACAGAATATTATTCACATATATATCATATATATATATATATTATATATTTATTTATAATATTCTATAACATTTGGATATATGAAATGAAAAGCACTGTTCATGGAGACGGTAAGCCGTACGTATGCATGAACGCTACTTTAATTTATTTTTCATATTTAAAGGAATAAAAACTAAATGATACATAGTTATATTATAATTCCAGTATAATATCATATTTTATATACATTAAATAATTTCATTAACACCATCCTTTATATGTTCCATGTATAGAATGAACAAGTCATATCACTTTAAGGGGGCGGTAGTCCGCACTCCCTCAAATGAAATTATCGTATTTATACAACATGAAAAGCATAAAGGTATGTTCTAAATGAGAATTAAATATGAATAAAGATAAAATAAATATCATAAATATCATATATAATTACATTTAAATCATAATTTCTACCATGAGAGGTGGTAGGATATAATTGGACAATCATCATTTCGTGAGGTAGTAATTTGTCATCCACAGAATCAGTATATTCTAAATACATTAGATGGAGGTGTGTGTAAGTGTTGTTAGAATAATTCTCATAAAAACATCATAGTATATTGAAGATACCATTTTTATTATGTAATCAAATAATAAAAATTGAATAGGGAGTGAATAATTAGAATATTGGAAAGGAACTTTAGAGAAGATGCTACCTCTTAAAACGGGTAACTCCCTTTGATTTGAGCCAAAAGTCTTTCTTGAATTGCCTTTTGCCTAAGGTAAGGCTTCTAGGAGGAATAGAGGGATGTTGGGAGATTATTTTATTATAGGTTTGATGATCCAAGGGGCTTGAGATGTGTGAGTAAGGGTTAGAGGTGATGCCCTTTTATAATAGGGAGGAGGGGTACTTTAGGAATGTCTTGAAAGACTATTTTATTATAAACTGAATTTTGATTTTAAAAAGGTCCAAAACTCATTTAATTCAAAGATAAGATGAGTATTGTTTGAAATAATTTTAAATAATAGGTTTTAGAAAAGTTTTGGTTTCAAATTCAACCTTATCATTTAGCTTTAACCCTTAGTTAACTAATTTAACTATTACCATGTCTTCTTGTATATTCATACTATATGGTTAATATAGTTACCATAAAATGAAAATAAAATCTCAAGTGGTTAATTAATGAAATTTACTATATTATACAAGTCATTTTGACAAATATTATATTTTTAGGACTATTATATCATTTAATAAAATAATATTTTTTTTAAAAACTCATTTATGTCAATTTTTATACTATTCATATCATGTCTTTTTAAAAATCCATTAAAACTTGATTATTTAGAAAAAAATTTATTATTTCAAATATAACAAGTCAAAATAAACCCAAAAATTCGTGTATGGCATAAAAAGTTTTAAAAAATATTTATTTTAATATTTATAATCTCATTTATTTAAATCATTCATTAATAATATAATCACTACATCCTAATTGTGTCATTAATAAATTTATTTATTTGATGTCTAAAAATTATAAATAAAATAAAATAATGTAGGAAATATTTTTATCTTTATAATGACTATTTATAGTTGAAGTGATCACTTATATAACATCATATAAAAATTGTTTTATTAAAAGATACATGTTTATGTTACATTTTTCTTTACTTTAAATTAAAAGTAATTAAATGTCATTTTCACACACAAGTGGATCCATGAGGTCCTAAAATCAACCCAAATATGCCCATGGTCCAAAATATATCATACAATAGGATTAGGACACATGTTAGGATAATTATAATATTATTTTTTATCCTTATTTACCAGATTTACCCTTTAACCATGGTAAATAAAATATTTACTGAAGTTACTATTCATAATGTCTAAAAATAAAAGGTACCTATTTACACAATTTAGACCTCCTGATTCCAAATATGGAATCAATTTTTCCAAATTAAAAACAAAATTTTTTAGAAATTAATTTAAAATTAATTCCCGTTGTCAAAACCATAATGCGTGTTTTTAAGAAGTAAAAACTACCAAAAGATTGACACGTGTTTATGTCCAATTTCAAAGTGAAATTACTTATAATGACCAAAATTGGATTAAATAATAAAAATATAATCCTATTACACTTTTAAAACAATTAAAAGTATAATCTAACTATATAAATAAATTATATGAAAATGCAATTTTGAATTAAAATGCGGTATTTTTCACTATTCATTAAAAAATGAACTTTATCATAAAAATACCAAAATTTCATACAAAGTAAATTTTGATGTTACAATTATAAATAATAAGATTATTTTGTAAAATAAAACATATAAAGGTGTCAAAAACTAGATTTAAAAAGGGTTCTCCATCAAAAGGCGATAAAACTGCATTTTTAGAAAAATACTTCTTTTATCCGAAAAAATGAATTTATTCTTATATCATATCTAGAAAACATATAAGATGAATTTAAAACATTACATTGAATATATATCATATATTTTTCATTAAATAAAAATCTATAAAGAGTGACATGAAAACACAATTATTCTCTTTTAAATAGGTTTTCATAAAAACACATCCATTATATTCAATTAGTTTTTATTTCCATTTCTAATAAATTTGGTAATCAATGAATAATCATTCAAACATGTTTAAAAAATATTTCAAAATTCAGTTGATACTATTAATTCCTTCCATTCCAATGGCTAGATGTTAACTACCATTTAAAATAATAATAATAATATTGTATTATTTTTTAGTATAACTCAATGTTGTATACAATGTAAGATTTCAGAGAATCCCATTGTTGCGTGTCGAGTATGCTATTAGAAAAAGCATCCCCTTTAAATTAAAATTAATATCTTATTCATAAGTATTAATAGAAATCAAAAAGTATTATTCTATAAATACCTGGGTCATTACATCCTCCCCCCTTTTAGAAATTACGTCCTCACAATTTCAAAATTGGGCTCAGAAACTTCATTGAAAGTCCCAAATAAAAAAAAAGTCAATAAAAATATCACTTTAAATAAATAAATATAAGTATAAAGGTCACCCAAGATAACCCATACTAGGGTTCCATATAGGAAAACATGGATATGGAAGAGAAACAAACCATCAAGTTCTGATGGAGAGTGATAGAAAACTTGATTAGGATAAAGTTAACCACCAAAAAACCACAAAATTGTAATGGATTAAATGGTATTTGACTTCAAAGTAGGAAAAGTAAACAAACCACATTTTTGTTTTAATATCATTTTCATAAGTTTGAGGAATTTATTTATGATATTGACTAATAACATAAGGAAACATACTTACTTGTCATGTAGACTTTCATCCTTTACTAAATTTCTACCACAAACTCATATTTTCTCCAAATGATGAGTATTCAAGAGGACTTGGTCATATAAAAAGTGCTAGAATCAACTTCTAGATAATCACATAATCCAAAAAAGATGAACTATATATTTCCTCTATATTTAGACATTATCCAAAACCAAAATGGTTAATACAAGATCAGATAATCCCTAAAAAGGATAATAAAAATAAATATTACTCTTAATATCCAAAATTGAACAAACAATACCCAAAGCTCAACAAAGACCATTAAATACACAATTGTCCTTAAAATTATTCAAAATAATCCAAACTAAGTTTGAAACCCAAAATTCAGAAGGATTTGATCACATAGTCTTCCACAAAAATCTTAACATTTATCTCCAAATAACATAGGCTACTCTTAAAGTCTCAACTGAAAAGTAATTAACCTAATAACATATTATCTATGATAGGTTAATCATTTAAGTAAATAAACCAAATCTATATATTTCCACAATAAAAACATGGATTCTTCCAAAATAAAATTCCACCATTACTCCTCAATTTAAATCCCATAGTATTCTATTTTCCTTAGGCATATAGTGTTCCCAAAAGAGAAAATGTCTTCCAAAATAACCTTTATCACTTAATCACCAAATAATTTTCCTATAATAAGGATATCCATTTGATAAAACATAATATACCAAATAAAATTATTCTTGATCAATAAAATCATTTAACTAAAAAGGATAAGTCATACTAACTAGGGACTTCACGTAGGCCAGTGGTAGGCGATGCACCCTTATCACCCTTCAGTTGTGGGTTTGATTCCCATGGCCTTGCTGGACGTGACGGGTTATCAGCTATCCTATGGGTTTTCCTTTTTATAAAACTATATAATTATTATAACATTCTAAAAAATAATATAATTTCCTCAAAAAAATAACCATAAACTATTTTATTCTCAAAGGTTATGTAATACCTTTCATTTTTCATCCCAAAATGTAATAACCATTTATCACCTAAAAAAATATCATATGAACCCCTTGGTTATCCATTATTTCCACACAAGAAAGGATAATTCTTTCTTGAATAACATTTTAACATATCAAACTTCAAGGTACACATACTAGAAAAAGTCTTCCAAAGTAATCCCATCGTCAAAAGAGCCTTAATACTTTTAAGCATTTCATCATCCTAAAATATACCATAACTCCTGAATCCCTTATATGTAGACTTCTTAATCATTCAAAATTTTTCATGATCCATTAGCAATTATTTTCCAACTTATTCAATAATAATTATTTCCTAAAAAAAATCATGAATCATATCCTAAGATTCAATAATGTCAAAACATCATCTAAGAAATAATCCATACCTTTCATTGGTCATTGTTAGTTTCCTCATCCTCAATTGGAAAGGCATTAGGAATTGGTAAACATATATTTGTATGATCATAATGATCCCATTCTCAAAACTTCTTCGTAGGACATCTATTTGTATAATGACCATGCACACCACATTTAAAACATTCAATTTATCCCTCAGAAAGAATTTTTTTTCCTTTCCTGGAGTCAACTGGATGCTTCCTTTTTCCACGGAAGGTTCTTGATTTATAACCTTCATTACAAAATCTATAGTATATTCCTTTCCCTTGGAAGCATTTTACTAGGTGTTTCTTTCCACATCCTTTCCACATCCTTAACACACGGGTTTTTGAATATACTTACCTTTATGATTATTACTTGAACTTCCATAGGGATTTGTTTCTCGCATATACGATTCCTTATAAAAATCACCAAGGCTCAGGTGGTAAATCATAACTCTAGATATTTGGTTGAGAATAACCACAAGAGTTCTCATTGTTTCTCCCATTTCATTTAGTTTCTTATTCAAAAAACCATCATAGTTTTCTTCACATCCATTGTTACTTTGGTGCCTACTAGATCCAGCCATTTACTAAAACCAAAAAGGTCAGTGTGAGTATATTGGTAAAATCATCATATAATATCTTATGAGGAGGGTAAATACTAAGATATACTTAATCATGTTATATTAAACTCATTCAATTTGTCTAAAATAACTATGAATCTTTTGAATATTCTAACCATTATGGGTATGTCACTTATGCTTAAATAACACCCTAACCACTAAAGTTATCTAAAATGACCTCTAATACCAACTGTAAGGCCCTAGACTTAAACATCACATAACCTTAAGTTAATTCAAGAATTAGAAATTGAGGATCTTTTTAGGTATATAGTTTTAGATAATTAGGTCATAACTTATACATAACAACTTGAATATTACAAGTAGACACTTCCAATCACTATCCATTTTTTTTTCATAAAACAAAAATTCTTAAAAAAATAAACATTTCTAGTTCCATGTTTTAGATAGAATGACTTTTCCTTGATCCCATAATTGACCCTATTCATCTTTAAGTCCTGTGAAAAACATTTCAAAACTTGGGATGAGCATAAAAATCTCAGTAATGGATACATAAAGATGGAAAACTATTAGTTTTTCAAAACAACTTGTAAACCATGAATACTTTATCATAAAGTAATACTTTTCACCTTAAAAAAGTAGAAAAAAACTTCACTAAATATAATCTCATTGCTTACCCTTTTTGTTACCAAAATATTACCATAAATCTCATAGAAAACAATGTATATAATATAAAGGTTACTTGGGACATAAACATACTTAAATAGAATAACCATACGGTCAACTTCCACACATATCACTAAATGGAATAGCCATACAGCCAACTTCCATACCCAATGAATTGGAGGTTATAATTTAACCAACTGTCCTTGGTTTATCATAGAACCACCCATCATTTGGTTTATCATGTAACCACCCATTAAATGTCCAAGTACCATTATATAATCATCACACATAAAATATTTCAAATATCAACATTTCAATCATAAAATTTCATTTTCAATCACAATAAATAATTTCAAGATATTGAAATATTAAATACAATTTCAAAACCATTTTTAATACCAAAATACCCAAAAAGGTAATAAGGGGATTATTTTTTCCTTTTTAAAAAATTAAGGCTTATAGAAGAATCCAAATATTAGATAACGGTTACGGCGGAAGAAAAGTCGTTGTTGCTGAAATACAGTAAAAAAAATTCCTTTTGTCGTTTAGTAAAATTATTCATAGAAAAAATATCCATTTTTAATAAAATTAAAATTCAAAGGGTTTTATTATACACTATGTAAAATAAGGATGTGTATAATATAAAAAAATTTATCAATGAAAGGATATTGAGATGAAGTCCCTTACCTCATGTCCGACTTGACTCGTTCATTCTTTAATTTCATGAATAATAATCTTAAGTTAATTTCTAATTGCTTAAAAACCTTTTTCAAGTTTATTATTACTTTTATTTCACTTATTACCATGTTATAAAAATTACATAATTATTTAAGTTAATATCGGTCGTTTTGTCGATATTGGGTACTTGAGTTGAAAATGATCTTGTTATAATTACAATTTGTCCATGTGGTCAAAATTACATTATATCCAGAATATTATTCATATATATATCATATATATCTAGTATATATGTATTTATAATATTCCATAACATTTGGATATAAGAAATGAAAATCACCGTTTATAGAGACGGTAAGCCGTACGTACGCATGAATGCTACTTTCACTTCTTTTTCATATTTAAAGGAATGAAAACTAAATAATACATAGGTATATTATAATTACAGTATAATATCATATTTTATATATGTTACATAAGTTCATTAACACCATCCTTTATACGTTCCATGTATTGAATGAATGAGTCATATCACTTTATGGGGGCGGTAGTCTGCACTTCATCAAATGAAATTATCATATTTATACAACATGAAAAGCATAAAGGTATGTTATAAATGAGAATTAAAGAAGCATATATATAACATAAATATCATATATATCATATATAATTACATTTCCATCATAATTTCCACCATGAGAGGCGGTAGGAGATAATTGAACAATCATCATTTCGTGAGGCAGTAATTCGCGGTCCACAGAAATAGTATGTTCTAAATCCATTAGATGGAGGTGTGTGTAAGTTTAGTTATAATAATTCTCATAAAAACGTCCTAGTATATTGAGGATACTGATTTTATTATTTAATTAAATAATAATAATAGAATAGGGATTGAAGAAGTAGAATATTGGAAAGGATCTTTTGAGAAGATGCTACCGCTTAAAACGGGTAACTCCCTTTGATTTGATCCAAAAAGATTTATTAAATTGAATTATGCCTAAAGTAAGGATTCTAGGAGTAATATATGGATTTTGGGAGCTTATTGGAGTATATTTTTGATGATCCAAGAGTATTTATAGGTGTGATTAAAGGTTGGAGGTGATGCCCTTTTATAAGAGGGAGGAGGGGTACTTTAGGAATGTCTTGAAAGATTATTTTATTATAAACTGAATTTCAATTTTAAAAAGGTCCAAAACTCATTTAATTAGAATATAATATTATTATTGTTTGAAATACTCTCAACCAATAGGTTTTAGACAAGTTTTAGTTTCAAATTCAACCTTATCATTTAACTTTAACCCTTAGTTAACTAATTTAACTATTACCATGTCTTTTTGTATATTCATACTATATGGTTAATATATTTAACATAAAATGACAATAGAACCTCAAGTGGTTCATTAATGAAATTTACTATATTATATAAGTCATTTTAACAAATCTTATATTTTTGGTACTATTATATCATTTAATAAAATAATATTTTTTTTAAAAACTCATTTATGTCAATTTTTATACTATTCATATAATGACTTTTTAAAAATCCATTAAAACTTTATTATTTAAAAAAAACATTATTAATAAAATATAAAAAGTAAAAATGAACCAAAAAATTCGTTTATGGCATAAAAAGTTTCAAAACAAATTTATTTTAATATTTATAATCTCATTTATTTAAATCATTCATTAATAAGGTGATCACTACATCGTCATTGTGTCATAAATAAATTTATTTATTTGATTCCTAAAAATTATAAATAAAATAAAATGATATATTATATCTTATTATATTTATAATTACTATTTATAGTCGAAAATATCACTTATATAACCCGATATAAAAATTGTTTTACTAAAAGATACATGTTTATGTGACATTTTTCTTTACTTTAAATTAAAAGTAATTAAATGTCATTTTCACACACAAGTGGCTCCATGGGGTCCTAAAATATACCCAAGTATGCCCATGGTTGGAAATATCTCATCCAATAGGATTATTACATGTGTTAGGGTAATTATAATATTATTTTTTACCCTTATTTACCAGATTTACCCTTTAACCATGGTAAATAAAATATTTACTTAAAGTTACTATTCATAATGTCTAAAAATAAAAAGGTACCTATTTACAAAATTTGGACCTAATGATTCCAAATATGGAATATATTTTTCCAAATTCAAAACACATAAATTGCAAAAATTAATTTAAAATTAATTCTCATTGTCAAAACCAAAAAGTGTGTTTTTAAGAAGTAAAAACTACCAAAATATTGACACGTGTTTATGTCCAATTTCAAAGTGAAATTACTTATAATGAACAAAATTGGATTAAATGATAAAAATATAATCCAATTACACTTTAAAACAAATTAAAAGTACAATATAACTATATAAATAAATTAGATGAAAAGGCAATTTTGAATTAAAATGCGGTATTTTTCACTATTCATTTAAAAAATGAACTTTATCAGAAAAATACTAACATTTAATCCAAAGTAAATTTTTATGTTCCAATTCTAAATAATAAGTTTATTTTTTAATATAAAACATATAAAGGTGTCAAAAACTAGATTTAAAAAGGGTTCTCCATTAAAAGGCGGTAAAACTGCATTTTTAGAAAAATACTAATTTTATCTGGAAAAAATGAATTTATTCTTATATCATATCTAGAAAACATATAAGATGAATTTAAAATATTAAATTGAATATATATCATAGATTTTTCATTAAATAAAAATATGTAAAGAGTGATATGAAAACATAATTATTCTCTTTTAAATAGGTTTTCATAAAAACACATCCATTATATTCAATTGGTTTTTATTTCCATTTCTAATAAATTTGGTAATCAATGAATCACCATTTAAAAATGTTTAAACCATATTTAAAAATTCAGTTGATACTATTCATTCCCACCATTCCAACGACTAGGCGTTAACTACCATTTAAAATAATAATAATATTATTGTATTATTTTTCAGTATAACTCAATATTGTGTGCAATATAAGATTTCAGAGAAGCCCATTGTTACGTGTCGAGTACGCTATCAGAAAAAGAATACCATTTAACTTAAAATTAATATATTATTCATAAGTATTAATAGAAATCAAAAAGTATTATTCTATAAATACCTGGGTCGTTACATAAACTATATGCACATGAGGTGCATAATGTTGGAATGGTGGAGCCTGATCCATTGGATGATGTTGGGCCAAGTGAATGTGGCCCGTGTTGAATACCATTTTAGAAGATTTCATGGTTTGACCTCCTTGGTGAGGCTGATGGGAGTTCTGAGGGGACTGGTTATGTAATATCCTGACCCAAACCATCGGGCCTGAGCAGGGTGTTACGTGACTTCATGTGCGCCTCCCCATACATAAGAGGCTTCCAACTAGTAGGGAGGTTCTAGTCCATTTATGGGGAGAATATACCCTCTTTATCATATCATATGATCAATAATAATAAACATTAAAAATTATAATGAGTAATAAGAGTAAACATGCAGAAAATGAAAGGAGATGGCATACATGTCATATAATAAAATGGGACCCCAATGTGGAAATCTAAACCAGTGTATAAAGTAGATGAATAAAAATATAAACAATGGGGTTCATCTCGGTCTACCACCATCTCTATTCTCCTCTACTCATCTATCCACCACAAGGCCCTTTCCCTTCACCGAATCCATCATGAAATATACAAGCACATCGAAATGCCTGGGTAGGGTGTGAGTACACCACTTATTAAGACACCACCAATGTGTCCATTACCTAGCATGATCAATTATAACAATGTATTCCATAATAATACATGCATAACAAGCATAAAAACATAATCAAAACTGAGAAGCAGTATGCTAACCAAGATGCCACAAACCTTGGCTGTACCTGCTTCAGTTCCATGCCAGAAGACTAATGGAAGATGTTGATACTAACCAATTTAGCCTTCAGGATAGTGTATCTATTTCTCAAACAAACTCAAGGTGTCATTCCTGGTGTATGACATGAAACTCATAGGAGCACCTGATATATGGCTTGTATCTCACATGAGCACCTGATATACGACATGCACCCCACTGGGGTACCTGTCATACGACATGAAACTCAAAGGAATGACCGTCATATGACATGAAAATTAGAGTGCTGATATATGACATATAGCTCAAGGTAGAACCCGATACATGACATTCCATGGTATCATCGTATCTCCACCCTGTGCTCAGGTCCATCATCACCATCATCGCTAGTCAAGCGTACTCTCTCTCTAAGGGATAACATGCCATGATGGTCCACCTATTCTGAGCCTCAAGAATAAAAACTCCAATCCAGGAAACATATACATGGTAGATCATACATGACAAACATAACATCATGAGAATATAGAAGCACACAACAATATGTACCACTACAGATTTGGGTTTATTCAGCGCTACCCTTTATCAGTGTTAAAAAAAGCACTGATAAAGGGTACATTTATCAGCGCATTTCTTAGCACTGATAAAAGGTACAATTAATAAAAAAATATATCATTAAAAATGAAATATTAATATATAAATAAATTTATATTGACATAAATATAATATATTTTATAAAATATGATTTATGTAATACTAAATATATAATCACACTCAATATATAAAATATTTAGTGAAAAATGGTTTATAAAATAATTAAAAATTAATATTAATTAACAATTTTTCTAATTAATATTGATTAATAGTCATTTAATAACAATTTTATGATAGAAAAATTTAATAAATTAATAAATGATCTAAAATAAGTTGAAAATATGACTCAAACTTCAAACGACCATAACTTTTGATCCGGGTGTCCATTTGAGATCCAAAACATATTAAATCGAATATTGAAAAAATATACACATCATTGTGACCTAGGAAAACCTTGATCAACATTTTTTTGAGGTAAAAAAGGCTTAAAAATCCTTAAAAACTGATTTTTTTCTCGGGGTGCCTTAATTTTTGAACATTTGCTAGAATTTCAGCATCATTTAAGGGGGTATTCTTATCTTTTTTCAGTTAAGGATCAATTTATTCTTAGTTATTACACTCATATGAATATTATGATGTTCAAATTTTGTCTTTTTTATTATTTTAGTGTTTTTTATAATTAAATATATACACATATATACATATTTGTATATATTTACACATAAAAATTTAATTTTTTAAATAATTTTGTAAACATATTTATGTATAAAATATATTACTAAATATGTTTATGTGTATCTATGTAATTATATATATGAATATTTATATACCTACACAATATATATATAATGTTTATATATATATATATTTGTGTGTGTGTCTGTATTAACAAACATATATATATATATATATATATTTATTTATCGATATATTCTAATATATGTATACAAATATTAATATATAATATATGTGAATAAATATAAATATGTATAATTATATTTATAGACACACACATATGTATAAATATATTCATGTACATACATACATATGTATGTATGTACGTACGTATGTATGTATATGTGTACGTATATATTTATAAACACACACACACACAAAATATATTATATATAAGTGTATTTATAATAAATTATATAGATATATATAAATATATGAATAAATATGGATAAAAAATGTAACTAAATATATATAAATAAATAGATATGTCATAAAATAAAGAAAAAAACAACATAGAGCAGTGGTAAAGACACATGTGTGTCAGGGTGGATGTTCCAGGTTTGAATCCAAGTGGAGGTCCACCCGGCTGTGGGTGGGAGGATTTTTCTACCATTGATATAGGGAAAAGGGGAGGTCTACCATTGATAAATGTAAAGGGGTACCAATATGATCATTGATAAAAGAGGATCCAAGTGATGATAAAGGGGTGAGGGTGTGACCTCCCTGTGAATCTCTCATCAATTAACATTTTTTTACATTTATCAGTGCTTTTTTTAGCATTGATAAAGACCCCTTTTATTATATCTAAAAAACATTGATAAAAGGGGTCATTTATCAATGTTTTTTAGTAATGAGAAAATATATCATTTATCAATGTTGATAAAAGGGGTCTTTATCAGTGATTTTTTTAGCGCTGATAAAAGGGACTTCCTTTTAACGACTCTTAGATTATCATTGCTTTTTTAACACTCATAATGGGTTTTTTTAGCATTGATAAAAGGAGGACCTGTAGTAGTGATTTGATTATAATCAAACATGAAAACTAGATACCTTAATATCACTCATGGAATAACACATCACAATGGGTCTCACAGGCTACACACACACCAACATGCGATCATAATCAAGCATAATCCTCAAAATCCAACACAAAAAATTATCATAGAAACAAGTGTAAACACGATCCCAAAAAGGTAAGAAACTTCCTACCATAGGTACAATGAGGATTGAAAATAAGGGTTGAAGTCTAAGTTTGATTTCTCCACTGAATCCTAGAACCATTACTGTTTCAACATGATTTAGAATTATTACTATCTTCGATATTTAAAAGATGATAAAAAAGATTAAATTAAATATGAATAAAATAACTCACCGTCTTCAAAAACAAAATTATTATTAAAATTATACTCATGGTTACAAACCCAATAGTACTGATGATGTGTAAATCTGATCAATATGGCATGATATATTGAAGAGAGAAATTTGAAAAAATAATAAAAATAAAATAAAAAGAATAATAGAGAGGGGGGGGGGAGAGAAATGGGGAGAGAGGTGTGAGGGTAGGGAGTGAAATATAATTTACCTTGTACAACTTCTCCCACCTATTTCTATTTTATAATTATTTTAAACATTCCATTTTCATCATCCATTCTTCTCTCTCCTCTTTACTTACACATGGACCCTTTAAAAACTTCCCTATTCTCTCTATGCCACACCCAAACCCTATTTATTCCATTATTTATTAATTTTCCATGTATCTCATTTATTTCACAATATTTATCTCTCTCTCATTTAAACACATTAAATATATTTTAAAAGTCATCACACACACACACACACACCTTATATATACATACATACATACCCACATATAGATATATACACCCGCATATATATATATATATATATATATATATATATATATATATATATATATTAATTTACACCCACACCCACACACACACACACATATATCTAATCTATATATATACATGTTATACACACACATATCCATATATATATATACACCCACAAACTTATATATATGCATATATATATTTATCCCATATATATACACACCAATATTATTTTCCCAAAATAAAAAAAACAACAACAACAAAAATATATTATTATTATTATTAAATTTCCTCCATCATTACCACCATAACTATTTCAACAACCTTCATTTAAAACCAATAATAGTTAATAAATTTTTATTAACTACACAATTGCATTTATTTAGGACAAGTAATAATACCACTATCATTACTTTGATCACCAATAAATATTAACCAAATTTCCACCGTAACACAATTATTAATTACACTTATAAATTTTCATCACTTGTATTCATCGTAAATAATAATAATAATAATATGATTATTATTATTATGCCCAATAAATATTTAGATAACAATTATTATTACCCTTATGTGTGATATAACTAAACATCACACACACACAAATGTTATGTCATTCCTAGAGTAAAACCCATATTTAAGACCTAATAATGGTATTTTATTTCTTATAAAATACATCATTCATGATATAATTCAATTTTTTTGTAATTTTTTTTAATAAAAATATAAAAATAATTTACCCACAAGTGCGATGTTACTAAACACCCAACACACACAAATGTTATGTCACGCCGAGGATAAAACCTACATCCTAGACCCAATGGTGTTCTCAAATTTCCCATATGAGATACCATTTGGGAGATATTCCATTATTTTGGAAAAATAGCATGCACATGATAAAATATATTTAATATTTTTATTCTATCAGTGCCAAGGCTCCAAGGGCCCTAGAATCCCACACTAACTCAACATATAACTTTGAAAATATTTCATAGAATATTCCAAAGTGGTAATAGAGTTTTTAACCTTACATAAATCCTTTAAATCATTTATTAATTAATTTTTATTGAAAAATTAAAATTTCACATAAAAATACACATAAATTATCAACAAATTTGATTTTTGTTATCATTAAAAATTGACGATTTTATAATTCTCCGTCTCTATCAACTTCTCATTCCTGAGAAGTAACTCTAGTAGTCTTCTTTGAACAACTTAGGCCATTGAGCTCAAATATTAGAATCCCAATCTCACATCTCCATAACAAGAGGAAAATTATGAACATATAAAGATCATATCCAGTCTATGGGATCACACAAGATTCCCCTTGGTGGCTAACCATAACCCAAGGTATACCCCCACTAGCATTAACCCTGGTCTCCATCCCTACATGTTATTCACAATCATTATATATACACTAACACAAAAACACGATCTGTTATACTAATTAATGTCAATAAATATATGTCACAACAACATGAAAATATAGATATATCATACAAATAGAAACTATCTTAAATAGATAGCACAAATCAAGATAGTTGATTAAATAACTACCATTCAATAAAACAATAAGTATATATATATATATATATGTGGAATGTGAACCTACATTCCTAGTCATGATGAATGAATACACCCAAAATATCATAAATCACATATCAGCATCATGTGCATTACCCAAGGTGATTTTAATAAACAATAACATTAAACATAATTTCCCCCCACTTTATGGAAACTCGGAGGTCCACTATGTAGTGTTGGTTAGACACTATCATAGTTCCCATGCCTGAGTCCCAATCATCCTATAACCTATCCAACCTCTCCTAGATCAAGGAAAAGTGAGGAACAAGTTAGTGAATCCTAATGCTTTGATATCATTTTGTAACATCCTGACCTGAACCACTGGGTCCGAGAAAGGTGTTACGTGAACTCATGCGCACCTCCCCATATGAACGAGGAATCCAATTAGTAGTGAGGGTCTAGTCCATCTATGGGGAGACTATACCCTTAATATCATGTCATAGGATCAATAATAATAAATAGTAAACAATATAATAATTAATAAGAGTAAAAATGTGGAAACTGAAAAGATATGGAATAAATTTCATATAATAAAATAGGATCCCAATGTGGCAAGCCAAAACAGAGTATAAACTAGATACTTAAAAAGATAAATAGTGGTGTTAATTTCAGTACACTACCATCTCTATGCTTGTAACATCTCCAGGTTTTGAATGAGTTTGGATTCCTAGGTAAACTTGAATTTTGAATTTAGTGGATGAACCAACTTGAATTATAGGCTTTGAAACCTAATTTTGAGAGTTTGAACACTCCAAGGTGTTTTTTCTAGATGGGTGTAATGTCCCTCCCCATAGACACTTAGTGGTTCCTTGAGATAGTGGGCCATATGACCTCAAGCACACCTCCCCATACACCAGAGGCTGTCAACTAGCAGTGAGGGCCTTGGGTGTGTCCATGAGGAGACTATTTACTCACAGATCAGAGTGGTGTAGTGGTATATAATAAATAAGTAACAACAAAAGAAGTAATAAAAAATAGATAGTTGTGGAATAATAGTAATAAACTATACAATATAAATGAAAGGAAGAAGCTGAATAATAAATGATAGATACAAAATGACGATGATGATCATGTCATGTAGTAGTATAAAATAGGGTACAAGGGATATAATAGAGACATGTATATGCCAAATTCGATAAAAAATACAAAAATTTCCAAATATGTAAATACTAGAATCATGATTATAGACTCAGTCCCCTACTCCCGTACTCCATCCTAGAACTTAGAATCAAGCATTAGAAAATGAATACTTCCCTTTATCTATTCCTGTAATCATGAAGTCTTCTTGGGTACCAAAGGCAGACCAAATAAGGTGTGAGATATACTCAGTAGGCCACCACTAACAGTGTCTATATCAATCTAGTTCATGCAATATAAAATGAATAGTGTTCCAATAATAATAATTGCAAGGAAATAAATAAATAAAACATGACAGTTCGGGTTCAACCTGGATACCCAACCACCACTACTTACTTCGGCCTAAAATGGATGTCTATAAACCAAAGGAACCTATAAAAATGTGATAAGGTGTGTTCATGGGTCATCATAAATAAAGCATCAAGTATGGAATGACCCCAAGCATGTGATTTTGATTGACGAATGAGTCCATAGGGCAATAGGTAAGCATTTACATAATTTAATAAAAATAAAGTATCACATTTAAAACAAGAAATGGAACCACCAAATACAAAATGACATCTTGATTCTATCCAAGGAGATCTATAAAGGAATACCAAGGGTCGCTACAGGACCTCCCATAATACCCAATACTGCAGAGCCTATCCAAGGTGACCTATAAAGGCATCCCTCATATCAATATTAGCATGGTGTAAGTGTAAACCTATGATCCCATCCTAGTTATCTCACACATGGGACCAAGTATCACTTGAGGCATGGTATAACCATCTTTCCAACAAGACTATCCACAGTGCCTCCCCCTAGGGAACTGGTGTCACTCATGAGTATAAATAATCCACCTGGAGAACCCGTATAAGGAAAGCCAAGTGTCTCTCTCAACGTGCCCAATAATTCTAACACAAATAATGGTGATTCCGTTCACAACATACTTAAGTTGGGACCCGTGTTTTCTCACAGCTCGTAATTAGGTAATACTTAGTAACCAAGATCACAAGACATCAAGCTAGGAATAACATGTACAATATATTAATCAAGAAACCAATTCATTTATTACAAGACAAAAAACTATGTCATAATTAAATAAGCATATATCATAATTCATAATCAAGGGCATGAAGTATAAGGCATAAGGATTATGGTCCTAACTCAATGCTATACCATTATATCAATTCAATTTATTATTTCAAAGAATTTATTAAAAATGAAACACACCTTAAGAGGTGTTTAGAAAATTTATGGAAATGGTAAAAAAGGATATCAAGGACACAATCAAAGTGTGGAACATGTCAAGGAAAAAACCTCAGATGAGATTATCTATTAGCTAGGGTTATAATGAACATGAGGAACCATTTATATTAATTTATTTATCATTTTAGGGGTGTCATTAGAAGGGTCCAGCACAAAACACAATGAAACACAATATAGAAAGATATAGAACTGAGGGAAATAATATAGACCACCTACCTTAGGTTCACAACACTCACCTCATCCAGTGCCATCCCATTAATCAATCTAGAACAAAATATATCATAATAATTTTAAAATTCCTTAAAAATAGGGAAAATGAGATCGCACCTAAATAGTGCAATAGAGGAGAAGAGAAAATAGAAATGTAATGAAGATGATTAAAGAGATTACCTCAAGATTTATAATGCATCCGATGGTGAAGAAATCATAGATTAGATGAAGGTGAAACCAAAATACCTAGGTAGAGAAGAGGAGGCGAGCTTGTGTGTGGGGAGGGATATTTGTTGGAGGAGAAATGAGGATAAGATGGTTTAAAACATAACAGGGGAAAAAGGTCATTTCCCATTTAATTACTGGACCACATGATTTTCCCTCATGGTTGTCTAAACCATACGCCAACCATGTCCCTAGATGTGCTTAAGGAAGGACCTCGCATGAGTTGGGTGCATGGTTTGGATAACCACATGCAAGCCATGTGAATTACATTGCTAAGGTGGCCTGAAATCCCCATATGGGTGTTTTCCCCATTCATTACAGTTGCAGACAAACTATGTGGATAACCCTATGCACTAGGTATTCCACACGGTTGAGTCACATGGTTAGCACTAACTATATGCTAACCATGAAACTCAGTTTTCCCTCCCATTTTCTGAAGCCTCGGAATTCAAATGATCCCTAGAATCTCATGAACCATTCATTATCCATAAGATAACATTTTAATCTTAAAATAAGAGGTTTTGAATAGTAAATTAAAAGTTCGTACCTCTCCAAAAATCCGGGACATTACAACCTCCCCTCATTAAGACAACTTGTTCCTGAGTTTTCCTCCCAAGGGTGGAAATATGTTGTCTGAGAAAAGTTCTGGTCACTACACACATACATCAGCTTCCTAATCCCAGGTCTCATTTTTTACATGACTATGCTACCATAACACCTAGACCAATGGAACTGACCTACCTCAGAGAGTCTTCTTGCTCTGATCAATGATATACATCAGATGCTCATCAAAGGATGAATCCATATCCATCTCTATGTCCTTGTGTTAAAACTAATGAGATGGGTAAGCATGATAATGAAAAAGTTATGATATACAGAAGACATCATGCATGGTATGGTACCACTGAGGTAACTGTAACCGATAGACTACCAGCCCAACTCTCTCCACTATCTCAAAAGGCCTGACATATTGTGGAGATAACTTTCCATGTCTCTAAATTTTTCTATGACCCAATCTAGGAAACATAGGTAGAAAGACCCAATGTACCATGTCAAAATCTATAGGTTGATGACAAAAATTGGTATAAGACTTCTACCTCGAATGAGATATAGCCATATGCTTATGAATCAGCTGGAATTTATCTGAAGTATCCTTAATGAGACATGGACCAACTAGTGATGCTTCACCTAACTCTAATCAGAATAGAGGTGAAATACATGACCTACCATAGAGGGATTCATATATATATATATATATATATATATATATATCCATATGAATAATTTCTTAAAATATTTTGTTATAGGTAAACTCAACAAGAGGTATATGTTTCTCCCATAAACCTACAAAATCAAGGATACATAACAGATCATGTACTCCAACACCCGTATCACCCACTTAGACTACCCATCGGTCTGAGGGTGACAAGCTATACCTAATAACACCTATAAACCCAGTACCTTTTGAATCCCCTGCTAGAACTATAAATTAAAATGGGTATCTCAGTCTGATACAATAGAATGGGGAACACCATGAAGGTGCACAATCTCCTAGATGTATAGCCTCCCCATCTCATAAAATGAGAAGGGCTCCTAGATTGGTAGGAAGTGTGTGACCTTGGTCAACCTATCGATGATCACACATACTGTATTGCTACCTTGAGGGGATATCAGTAATCCAGTAACAAAATCCATGGTGAAACCATTCCATTTCCACTTGGGAATTGATAGAGGCTGCACAATTCCTGCAGGTCGCTGGTGCTCTGCCTTTACCTACCAAAAGGTGGAACACTTCATGATGAAAACTACAATCTGACTCTTTATACCTAGCCACTAATACTGACAACGTATGTATTAGTACATATTGGTAAGCCCAAGGTGAATTGCCCAAACAAAAGCATGATATTCCCACATCAAATCTTCCCATATATCAGAAGGCACCCAAAAACACCCATGTAAGAGCATGATCTCATTACTATCAATAACCCAACAAGGTAGAGAGTTCTCACTAGAGACTCTCCCTCAAGAAAAGGCCTTTATAATTAGATAGTTGTCTCATCCTCACCCTCTCTAGAAGAGAGAATGTCACTACTAAAACTAATAAAATGGCTTTCGTGCTATTCCTGAACCTAGAGGTGCATCTTAGAAAATATATCCATCAATTTCCACTCACTTATAGCCTCCTAGATGGCCTGTGTATGAGTTTTCTAGATCAAGGCATAAACCATGACATTTTCTTTACCAGGTGTAAAGAAATCTCAATGTTGAATGACTACATGTATTCCACCCACCTACACTACCTCAGATTCAAGTCCCACTATGTGAATATGTATTTGAGACTTTTTTGATTCGTGTAAACAATGAAACTCTCACCCAAAATATAATGCCTTTAATAGTGTAGATCTTGAACCAAAACTACTATATTAAGGTCATGTGTAGGTTAGTTCCACTCATGAGGTATAAGATGATGAGAAATGTATGACACAACTTGACCACCCTACATCAGAACTTCTCACTACTTGATTCCTGAAGCATCACAGTAAATAGTATAGCTTCTTTCCAGCTTTGGAAATATTTGGATTGACACTGAATTTAGTCTACCTTTCAACTCTTGAAAGGCCATCTCACAAGATTATGACCAGAATAAATTCACACCCATTTTTTTCAATCCTGTAAGAGGTTCTTCTAGGTGTTAAAAATCCTATATGAATCAACTTTAATAGGTAGTTATCCCCAAGAATCTATGTATATAAAACACATTCTTGGGATACTCTTAGGAAACCATGATTCTCACCTTATCTAGGTCAATAGACATGCCTACATCTAAAATGATATGACCCAAGAAGTGAACCTTATTGATCAAAAAGTGGAATTTATCAAGATTAACATTTAGTTGGTGATCTCTAAATGTATTTAATATGATCTCAAGGTGGTTATATGGTGCAAGAATACACCAAGATGTCATCTATGAAGACTACCAAAAATTAATCCAAGTATGGATGGAAAAATTGATTCATCATAACCATACAGATTGATGATGCATTATTAAGGCCAAATGGCCTGACCGGGTACTAATATAATCCATACCTACTTTAGAAAACTATACACAGTATGTATGATTTTCTAAAATCCACCTGATGGTATCCCAAAATCAAATCAATCTTAGAGAAAAAAATCAATCCTCATAGATATTCAAAGAGGTTTTCTATACGAGGCAGTGGATACCATTTCTTCATCATAAATTAATTCAATCAGCTGTAATCCATGCACAAAAAGAGGCTACCATCCACCTTCTTGGAGAAAAGGATAGGTGAACCTGAAGAAAAAGTGTCAAATCATATAAAACCTTTTACCTCTAGATATTCAAATCACTTATTGAGTTCCTGGAGCTCTATAGGTTCCATATTATAGGGAGGAATAGACACTGGTTCCACACATGGAACTAGCTTAATGATGAACTACACCTTTATCACTAGAGGTAAACCAGAGAAATTTTTAGGGAATACATCCATAAAACGGTTTAAAACAGGAGGGAATTCCATGATCTGCATTACCTAATCTCTCATAAAGAGACTCACCATATAGGTCATTACTCTACATAGCCCCTAATGCTCGGGTCCAGCTCGACTTTCCTGGATATCCCATTCTACCTTATAAATATAAGCACTTCTCTTATGTTATGTGAAAAAAAACCTCCACCAGTATTAATCAACATGGGCATGATAAGGCACTAGCCAGTCCATATCGAGAATTACGTTGAAGCCAATCATCTTGAGGATGAATAAATTCCATAGGAAATGGTACCCACCTATCATAAGGGGAAAATCCTTGCATTGGTATATATTCTTTGATATGACCACTAGTAGTGTATCAAGAATCATTGCGCCACTAAGGTATAATATTTCTAGGTCTAAACTTTACATAATCATAGTAGATATAAATGAGTGAGAAGCACCTGTATCAAAAAGGGTAAAAGATAAAGTATAGGATACTGGAATAGTACCTCATACAGTAAAAAGACCTGGAATTTTCTCCTCAACTATAGGATGCACTACTTAGATATGTCCTAAACCACAAACCTGTGATGCAACATGACTAACCTGGTCATTTCCACTCTGCTGGCGCTGAGCTACTGATGTTTGACTACCTCGATCATAACTACCTCCTCAACCTGATCGGCTACTAGAAGACCAAATTCCATCCTGTCACAGAGTCCCTAATTTGATACCTTAAAGCGACATTAGTATGGATCCCATATCACTAGACATTAGAGGAAAAGATTGGTATAATTTCTGAAGATGACCCATCCCACTGTAAGATCGATGCTTGATTAGGTTCCTCATACACAGAGGATTCTTATGATCTAGACTACCAGATTTATTACACACTTCATAGTTGTCGGTGCATGTCACCTAGATGGTACTACCCCCGTATTCACACTTGAAATGATGATTCTTGTTTCCAGATGAACCATCAACCTGTCTCAAAATTGAACCGCCTTGGATCACATTGTCAGATTCCATAAGGTTCCATTCTATAATAATGGATTTGTTCACTATCTATGAAATGGTAATCAACTGGAAGATGTTCACTTGTGATCATAGGACATACACAAGGCTGTCCTCAAATCATATTGCAATCATTAACTCGTAACTGATCAGCATCAGATACAAATGCTGAAGTTCGGTGAAGTAATCATAATACACTAACACGGTCATAACACCCTACTAAAGATTAATAAAATCCCTAGCACGATCTTCTCTCAGTGTTTGTGGGAAGAAGTGATTGTAGAAGGCTCTCTAGAAGTCTGGACAGACCATACCCTGATGATGATCAACCTAAGAGATGACATCCCACTAATGCTTAGTGGAGTCACATAGCATGTAGGTAGAGAGATTAACCCTTCACTCTGGTGGTGTCTTAAGATGGTTGAAGATTGAAATCATGGCTTCTAGCTAGTACTTATCAGCCTGAGGTTTGCCATCCCCCAAGAAGGTGGGAGGATGCTGCTTCTAGAATTCTTGGGTCAGCTCTTCCATAATAGATATAGTTCGGGGCGAACCCTATAGGGACTTCATGAATAGGAAGAAAATATCATGGAACTGAGCATTTGCGCCTAGTGTATGATCAATAGAAGGTACCTTAGGTGGCACTATAGGAGGTATCACTGATGGCCCATGGACCACCACCTACGAAGCATTCTCTTTTCCACTTTCTTAGCGTATGATGTGAGGATATAGTGACGAAAAAACTATATAATTTCCAAGTGTAATCCTTAAATAATAGAAAGTAAAATAAATAATAAGAAGGGATAAGTACACGAACTTCCAATAAGTGAGTCAAACCTCTCTTTCTACTCCAAAAGCTAGGTCTAGGTGGTAAGTAAGGTCATAAAAGATCATAGGAGACACAACCTACTACCCACTACTAAGGTTGGGTTAGGGTAAAGTTCTCATATAGCATAATAAAATTTCTAATATATGGAGTGTCAATTGAAAGGTATAGAGGAAAAAACCCTCTACTTTTCAATTGAAATCCCATTTAGCGATAACCATTTTATTTTAAAACTTTATTTTATTTAAATTATTATTATTTATTTGGATATCGATATCTCAATACAATTAATTACATCACCAATTTCAAATTTATAAAGGTCCATACTCTTAATAAATTGAAATTGGAACATCAAGTAACTATGATATGACCTTTATATCTAGTATCAAGTTGTAACAGGTCATATATAGTGGTTTTATTGAATGAACTACCATTTAAAATTTATAGAAGTGATTTCCTCTTAAATTTCCACTGGAATTAACCAATCAAATCAACTAACATGGAATAATTGGTTAATTAAGATGTCACCATCAATCTATGTAGGAAAACACCATTCATATTGATTTAGGCACTTTAATTAATCCAATTATGTCATTCTTGCAAGAAATACTAGCACACTGCAAGGCATAACAAACAAGTCACTCAAAATAATCAGATGCAATATAGGAAATTCATGTAGAAATATAGATATGGAATGGAATAATGCATGACATTAATTCCTAAGGTTTATAGTATGATGCATGAATTTTATACGCCCTCATATCATTGGACCAGGGTAGAAGAAATCCCATAATAATAATATCAACAATATTAACATCAAAAAACAAGTACCCCACCCAACAGTGAAATCCATAAAACTATAACAAGCACAACCAATAACAGTATTCACCAATCCTAGGTAATTTGGGTTTCCCCAATATGTAGGTTAGCTACTCCTAGTCATAGGCTCATTACCAAATTTCAATACTCCTAATCTCTTGTCTGATTTAAAAATAGTATGAAAAAAGAAACAAGACCTCTGATACCACTTTGTGTAACTTCCTGGTTATGGAAGCCGCCCAAAGACGCCCCATACCCAGTTGGTCACATAGCCTAAAGTGCATTTCCCTGAATTCTAGAGGCTACCAACTAGAAGCGGGGGCCTTAGGTGTGATAGTGGGGAAACTATACCCTCATTGGCAGAGTAAAACAAAGGAATTAAAACAGATATAAAATAGCAGAAGCAATAGTAATGACAAACAACAAGAAATAGTGGAAGAATGAAGAAATAAATAGTTGGAGCACATATATATAAAAATGATTCCTGATTCATATGTCTAGGAAAGTATCCAAACAAATCAAAATTATGGAATACAAAATAGTACAAATCCCAAGTACAAAAGAAAACAGATAAACATCTCCTCAGCATCGCAAGCCTCAGCTTGGTCCCATGCTCTCCATCTCTATAGTAGTCAAGTACCTGAAGTAGAAGGATGCTTGAACTTATCTATACCTATATAAATATAATCTATTTGGGCCCAAAAGCATGGCCCAAATAGGGTGTGAGACTAAATCCCAGTAGGCAACCGCCACAAGATCTGTGCCTAACAGTCAGTGAATATATGGCAGGTAATAAATAACAGGAAGAAATAAAAAAGGAAGTAATCAGCAGTAAAAAATCCATAGTTTCAAAGCATTAAGTTTCATATATGAAGTAAACAACTAATCAACCAGGAAAACAAAAATAGGTAACCCTCTGGAAAGTACTCACAACCTATCGCCTCTGGTCCTACCTAGCAACACAAGCAACCCTCTGGGAAGCACACACAGTCTATCCGTCTGGTTCAAATTATAAGGATATAACAAAGACTCTCTGAGGAAGAACTCGCAGTCAATTCCTATTATAGTCTAAAGTTATAAAGACTCCCTGAGGAAGCTCACACGGTCAATTCCCCTTATAGTCAAAAGTGATAAAGACTCTCTAAGGAAGCTCACATGGTCAATTCCCATTATAGTCTACTACACCAGGTTCTTACAGCCCTGTGTAAGTCAAACGAGCATAGCAATGCAATACGGCCAAAGTAAACCTCAATAAATACTTGGATAAACAGTCCACAACATATCAAGCATGTTAGATAAACTAGTCACTCCATCGTACAATACTAGGAATGGGAAAACACCAAGGAATCCTAACAGGCTAAATAGGACCAAACAGTCATAAACAGAACATGCATGGGAAAACAATGCCAAATCATAACAATCAACCCTATTCACATCCAATTAAACTCTACTCAAGTATACCTACATAGCAGGAAATTAACAGGGTTAAAATGGTAAACACGCAATACCCCATTCAAGGTTATTGGAAAAAATTGCACATATAACTCAAATAATTTTAATGGAAAGGCACAAACCACCTACCTCAGTGTTGGGAGATCTCTATATGTGAAACTTAAGCCTTGAATCACCCAAGAACACTATATATCTACAAAAACGTCTAAAATGTTCAATGGAGGATAACTTGAGAAGAAAGAGGAATCATGAAACGAAGATCTAGGAGAAGTAATAGCTTACCGAGGTGATCCCAACACAATTGATGATGGTCTAATTTGAGATCAGATGCTTAATCGGGGGCTCAGAGAAAGATCGTGGTGGTATGGGCACTCTTGGACGAACTAGGTCAAGAAGAAGGCCTTTCTGGCGATTAGACGCGACCCTGGTACATTTAATGAAAAAAAGAAAGTACACGGTGTGTACTTTTGAAGTACACGACATGTCCTTTTGAAGTACACGACGTGTACTTGACCTTATCGAGCCTCGATTTAGGCGGCCTCTAGGTTACCACACATGGCCGTGTGCAAGGCCACTACACAGCTAGCACACGACTACCCATGGTAACCGAGTACATGGCGTGTAATCATAAAGTACACGGCGCGTACTTCAAAAATTTCTAGAAATTCCTCTTTTTCTAAAAAATGACCAGAAAAGGAAAACATACCTAAAAATAAGATCCAGGTTCTTACAAACTTTCCCCCTTAAAGAAATTCATCCCTAAATTTCCCAAGTAAGGCGGCGTAGAAGAAGAAACCCCGAACAGCTCCGGCCACTGCGATCGTACATCTATCTCCCTCTCCCAAGTCTCGTCCTGTACTCGCCCATGTTGCCATAGCACTCGTACCAGAGGAACAGACCGATCATGGAGAACCTTCGTACTTCAATTGAAAATCTAGATAAGATGCTCCTCAAAATATTTATCCACTTCCAACTCAACCTCCTCGGGTTGGAAGACATGAGATGGGTCTGAGAAGTAATATTGAAGCTGAGAAACGTGAAAGACGGCGTGCATAGCCCGATACCTATGAGGTAACTACAATCAATAGGCAACCGACCCAACTCTCTACAACACCTAAAATGGGATAACATACCTCGATGAAAGCTTACCATGTCTCCTAATCCTTCTGTACCCCAACCTCGGTGTGACACGCAGGAAAACCTGATCCCCGACCTCGAACTCCATAGGTCGTCTCTACTGATCAGCATAAGATTTCTGTCGTGACTGTACAGTATCCATCCTCTTACAAATCAACTCTATCTACTTTGTGGTCTCCTGAACAAGATGAGGTCCCAACATAGCTATCTCTCCTACCTCCAGTCAACATAAGGGTGATCAGCATGGCCTACCATACAAAGCCTCATAAGGTGCCATCTGAATAGTTACTTGAAAACTATTATTTTATTCAAACTCCACAAGAGGTATGTGCTTCTCCCAAGAACCTACAAAATCCAGAATGCATGCTCGTAGCATGTACTCAAGCACTTGAATCATACACTCGTATTGGCCATCTGTCTGGGGATGGTAAGATGTACTCAAAAGTACCTGTGTACCCAAAGCCTTCTGAAGCCCCTACCAGACCTGAGAAGTAAAACGTGAATCTCTGTCTAAAAAAATGGAGTGTGGAACTCCGTGTAAACGTACAATCTCACAGATGTAAAACCTTCCCAGTTCATCAACACTGAAGGTCTCCTTGATCAGCAAGAAGTGAGCAACCTTCATGAGTTTGTCAATGATAACCCATACTACATCATTCCCTCAAGGAGACCTCGACAAACCTGTCACAAAATCCATCACGACATCATTCCACTTCCACTCAGGAATGGGTAACTACTACAAAATCCCTACTGGCCATTGATGCTCTGCCTTCACTTGCTGACAGATGGAACACTTCATGATGAAACCAACAACATCTTTTTTCATACCAGGCCACCAATACTAATGGTGTAGATCACGATACATCTTGGTGACACCAGGATTAACTGCCCAAACTGAGGAATGAAAGTCCCACATCAGCTCCTCGTGTATGTCTGATGACACCCATACACGCCCCTAGAAACTCAAGATCTCATCCCTGCCTATGGTCCATCTAGGAATAGGGTCCTCTCCTGACACACTTTCCCGTAGGACTAGGCCTTCATAATATGATAGATACCTCATTCTCACTCAATCAAGAAGATTAGAGGTAACTGCTATAGAAGAAAGAAACGTCTTTCCCTGTCTGTCATGCACCTCCAAATGCATCTCAGAGAATAGAACCATAAGCTACCACTCACTGCTGGCCTCCTGAACTGCCTGTATCTGAGTCCTACTTCTCAAAAAATCAGCCACGATGTTTCCTTTCCTAGGCGTATAGGCAATCTCAAAGTCAAAGGACTAAAGGTACTCAACCCACCTTCACTATCTCAAATTCAGGTTACGCTGAGTGAATATGTACTTGAGGATTTTGTGGTTTGAGAAAACCAAAAAATTCTCTTCCAGAAGGTAATGTCTCCAATAGTGTAAAGCATGAACAACAATAGCCAACTAGAGATCATGTGTTAGGTAGTTCCTCTCATGTGGACTCAACTGTTGAGACACGTACGCGATGACTCCTTCCCCCTATATAATCACAGCTCCTAGCCTGATACTTGAAGCATCACAGTAAACAATATAGCTTTTTCCCGGCTCTAGCAAGACTAGTATCGGTGCAGAAGTCAATCTCCCTTTCAGCTCCTGAAAGGCTAACTCACAAGAATCTGACCATGAGAACCTTGCAACCTTATTAGTCAAACCCGTCAATGGTGCTGCTAAGCATGAAAAGTCCTGTATGAAACATCTTTAGTAACCATCTATCCCTAGAAAACTCCGTACCTCAAAGACGTT
This sequence comes from Viscum album, assembly GCA_963277665.1. NCBI lineage: Eukaryota > Viridiplantae > Streptophyta > Magnoliopsida > Santalales > Viscaceae > Viscum > Viscum album. The sequence continues at coordinate 147,739,799 of OY728151.1, forward strand.
ATTCGGCTGCTCCCAGGAAACTAATGCTCTCACTTTCTCTGGGTCAACTGATACTACTGACTCTGAGATAACATTACCCAAGAAGTGAATCTCATCCATCCAAAAGTGTCATTTTGAGAGCTTAACATATAACTGATGCTCTCTCAGTGTACTCAGAACAATCTCAATATGGGTATCATGTTCGTGTCGAGTGTGGGAGTACACCAAGATATCATCCATGATGACCATCATGAAAGAATCTACGTATGGATGGAACACTCGGTTCATCAGTTCCATGAATACTGCAAGCACGTTCGTGAGACCGAATGGCATAACCACATAATCATATAGACCATACCTACTCTGAAGAGCTGTAAGAGGTATATCATATGGTCTAATGTGCAACTGATGATAACTGGATCTCAATTCAATCTTTGAGAACACCCGATCTCCTTGAATCTGATCAAAGAGATCATTAATACTCAGCAAGGGATATCAGTTCTTGACCGTCAACTGGTTCAACTTCTGATAATCTACACAAAGATTGAGGGTACCATCTACCTTCTTCATAAACAGGACATGATAAACCCATAGAGAAGTGCTGGGTTAGATGAAAACCTTTGCTTGCAACTCCTCCAACTGCTTCTTGAGCTCCTATAACTCTGGTGTATCCATCCTATAAAGAGGATTGGACACCGGTGCTACTCCTGGAACAATATTAAAAGAAAATTCCACCTTTCTCTCCAGAGTCAAACTTGAAAAGTCCTTTAGAAAGTTGTCCCTGAAATGATCCACTACTGAAGGAAAGTCTAACTATGAAGTCCCCTGGTCATAGAGATATAGACTAGTAATCTGGATATAACTCCTCCCAACCCATGATGCTTGGGTCCTTCTCTGACCGCCTTGACATCCCATTCACCCTTATGAAGAAACGATCCACCCTATGGTGATGTGAAACTCACCCTACAGTGATAACAGTCAATGAATGCCTGGAAGGGAACTAACCAGTCCATTCTGAGAATGATGTCAAAGCCTATCATCTCTAGGACATAGAGGTCCCATAAGAAGTGACACCCAACAACCTCAAGATGGAACTCCTTGCACTGACGTACACTAGCCGTTATAGTCCCCAAAGGAGCGTCTAACATCAAGATATCAGCAAATGAAAAGATACAGAGCCCAAGGATCTCCATAAAAGCAAAAAATATAAATCTATGGGAAGCCCCTGTATCGAAAATAAAAAAAGATAGAACTGAGGAAAATAGGATCGTACCTCAAACTGTAGAGGGTCTGGGATCCTGCTCCTGCTGGGTCTACTCCACCGCAAAAGTCTGACCTACACTGCAGCCCTCTGACCCTGCCTGACCACTCTGAGCTGATCCACCCTGCTATTGCTGAAAGCCTGGAAACTGAATACCATGACCACAACCTCCACCTCATCTCGAATGGCTGAAATAACTCCAGTTCCTTGACTGAGGAGTAACTAGTGGTGCTTCTCCTGAACGCGGAGTCATAGTAGAACCACTATCACCAGCTGCTGGTGAGAAGATCTGACAGAAATGCTGAATATGGCCCATATTTCTGTAAGATCGGCACTCAATTGGGTCTCTTAGGCAATGTGGCCTCATATTCCCACTCTTCCCACACTGGTAGTACACTACCTGACTACCAAAAGGTGCATCCCACCTAATCTGATCTCCTCATGCAGCCTCCTTGTGGCGCTTCCTGCTATCAAATGGTAAAAAACTAACCCTAGATGATGAACCTCCCTGGATCACAGCTCTAGAATCCATCAGATTACACTCCGTGATCAGCTCCTAGTTGACTATAGAGGATATCGAAGTCAACCTGAAGATGTTCACCTGGGATCATATATCATGCCTGAGACCATCCTCAAACTTCCATGTAAGGAACAAATCATCTCCCCCTAGAAAGGGTGTAAAGTGATGAAGCTCGGTGAAGTGAGAGGAATAATCCATGACAGAAAGAGTACCCTGCTTCAAACTCATGAACTCTCGGGCTCGATTGGCCCTCAAGGTCTTCGGATAGAAGTAATCATAGAAGGTGTGCTAAAACTCATCCCAAGACATATTCTGCTGGAGTCCCGCCTGTGAGGTCACATCCCACCACCTCTTGGAGAAGTCTTGAAGCATATAGGTAGCGAGATTTACCCTCATCTTTGGAGGTGGCTCTAGATGCTTTAAGATCGTCATCATGGATTCTAGGAATGACTCTGCATCCTGGGGTCCTCCATACCCTGAGAAATTGGTAGGATGATACTACTGAAAGACCCGTGTCAATTCTTCCATCGACAGGGTAGGAGGCGACACTCCTTGGAAGGTCTGCATCATTTTTATAAATCCCTCCTTGAACTGCGCATCAGAACCCGTGTCAGGTATAACCGCTGGTGCCAAGACTGGAACAACTGGGGGATCTGCCGGCAGTCCCTAATTAGCCATATCCAGTGTCTGATCATCGCCCTGTAACTGGTGTACAACTAGAGGATGTCTCAGTGGCATGACTCTACAAGGTCAATCCCACACCTTAGATCAAGATTGACATAGACTGAAACATAGAATTATAAGAAGGGAACAAGATAAAGAAAGCATTCAAGTTTTACAAAACATGGATACACAACGTGTATAATGCCTACACAACGTGTTACCTTAAGCCTTTCACATGGGCATGCACTTTTTCCAACCCAGGTCATGTAACACCCCATACACATGGCATGTTGTCCTAACACACAGTGTGTACTTGACTTCTCTTCCCCTTAATGAGTCCTTCTACACGACTAAGCTACACGGTTCTCCTAGAAGAAGACTACACAACGTGTTCTCTCCAGACACGACATGTACTAAATGAGCTTCACCAACCCGTGTTGTTAATGACACGACCGAATATACGGCTCACACTACACAGCGTGTTCCAGATGGACACGATGTATACTAAATGAGACTCAATCGACCCGTGTTTTTAGTGAAACAGCTGGTTACATAGTTCTACAACACAACGTGTACATCCGGTACACGACGTGTTTTACCAAAACTCCAACCTTGTGTCCTTGATCAAATATTCTGAGACACAGTTAGAGGCTACATGGCATGTACATGTGGTACACAGCGTGTACTTAATAAAAACAGTTTCTTCCCAAATAGAAGAACACATGGCTTGTATTCAAAACTACATGGCGTGTATTCTGGTTTTTTTTCTGGATAGTAAGCCTTAGAAACTACTTCAGAGCCTAGAAAAACACTAAAACGATCATTTAAGTGCTAAATTACGATTCGTGAGGTCCCATAATCTCTACATATCAAATCTTGGCATCTTATACATGTCATATATAAGAAAGACAAGTCAATGATCTACCAAATTCCGATCCATGAGGGACCATAACACCTCAGGAACCAAATTTTGGTGTTCATTCAAAGAAGGACTTATGCAAAGCAATACCCTATCAAAATCAGGTATTCTATCAAGGCATATATCACAACAACATGCATATCTAGCACAACATCTATCACAACAACATTCAATCTCTAATGCACCCTAAATGGCATGGAAATAATGCATGACATGTGATTTATAGCAAGTGCCTATATGATGCATGAGATGAAATATCCTCATCTCATCAGGTTGCAAAAGAAATATAACCTCAATATCATCCACAATAATAGCACAAAACACGTGAATCACCCAATGGTGAAATAAAATCAATTGTAAAATTTCAAAACTAGAAAAATTGCAATAAACGAGGTAGATTGGCTTTTCTCTATACACGGGTTAGCTACTCCTGGGCACCAATTATTACCAAGTACCTATTCCATCCTATCCCTAAATATAGGTTCCAAACAGTAAGTTAAGAAGAAAATAATCCTTTGATACCACTTTTAACATCCTGGTTCCAGAAGTCGCCCAGAGACGCCCCATAACTGATTGGTCACATAGCCTCAAGTGCATTTCACCGAACGCCAGAGGCTACCAACTAGTAGGGAGGGCCTTGGGTGTGATAGTGGGGAAACTATGCCCTCATTTGCAGAGTAACACAGTGGAAGTAAAACATATATACAATAGTGGAAGCAATAATAATTCCAAATAATAAGAAACAACAGAAGACTGAAGAAATAAACAGCTGGAGCACATATATAAAAAAATGATGAATGATACATATATCTAGGAAAGTATCCAAACAAATCGCAATGATGGAATACAAAACAGTAATAAGCCCAAGTACAAAATAAAATCAATAAATAGCTCCTCAGCATCGCAAGCCTCAGCTTAGTCCCATACTCTCCAACTCCATAGTAGTCAAGTACCTAAAGTAGAAGGGAGCTTGACCTTATTTATATCTGCAGAAATATAATCTGTTTGGGCCCAAAAGCATGGCCCAAACAGGGTGTGAGACTAAATCCTAGTAGGAAACCACCACAAGATCTGTTCCTAAGAGTTAGTGAATATATGGCAGGTAATAAATAACAGGAAACAATAAACAAGGAAGTACTCAACAGTAAACAATCCACAGTTTCAAAGCATTCAATTTTATATATCAATTAAATATCTAATCAATTAGGAAAACACAAACAGGTAACCCTCTGGGAAGTACTCACAGATTATCCCCTCTGGTCCTACCTAGAAACACAAGCAACCCTCTGTGAAGCACACACAGTCTACCCCTCTGGTTCAAATTATAAGGATATAACAAAGACTCTATGAGGAAGCACTCGTAGTCAATTACTCTTATAGTATAAAGTTATAAAGACTCTATTAGGAAGCTCACACAGTCAATTCCACTTGTAGTCAAAAGTGATAAAGACTCTATGAGGAATCTCACACGGTCAATGCCCCTTATAGTCGACTACACCAGGTTCTCACTTCCCTGTGTATGTCCAATGAGAATAACAATGCAATATGGCCGAAGTAAACCTCGAGAACTACTTGGCTAAATAGTCTAAAACATATCAAGTATGTCAGATAAAATAATCACTCCATACTACAATACTAGGCATGGGAAACATCAAGGAATCCTAACAGGATAAATAGGTTCAAACGGTCGTAAACAGAACATGCACGGGAAAACACTTCCAAAGCATAGAAATCAACCCCATTCGCATCCAATTAACCTCTACTCATGCATACCAGCATAACAGGAAATTAACAGGGTTAAAACGGTAAACACGCAATACCCTGTTCAAGGGTATTGGAAAAAATTGCATATATAACTCAAATAATTTCAACGGAAAGGCACAAACCACCTACCTTGGTGTTGGGAGATCACTATATGTGAACCTCAAGCCTTGAATCGCCCAAGAACACTGTATATCTACAAAAAAGTCCAAAAAGTTCAATGGAGGATAACTTGAGAAGGAAGAGGAATCATGAAATGAAGCTCTAGCAGAAGGAAGAGCTTACCGAGGCGATCCCAACACAATCTACAGAGGTCGAATCAGAGATCAGATGCTTTCTCGGGGGCTTGGAGAAGGATCACAATCGTAAGAGTGCTCTCAAACGAACTAGGTCGAGAAGAAGTCCTTTATGGTGATTAGACATGACCCCAGTACGTTTAATTAAAAAAAAGAAAGTACATTACGTGTAGTTTTGAAGTACACAGCGTGTACTTTCCCTTACCGAGCCCCACTTTAGGTGGCCTCCAGGTCACCACACATGGCCGTGTGCATGGCCGCTACACGTCCAGCACATGGCTACCCATGGTAACTGAGTACACGATGTGTACTCATAAAGTACACGACGTGTACTTCAAAATTTTCCAGAAATTCCTCTTTTTCTTAAAAACGACCATAAAAGGAAAACATACCTAAAAAGAAGATCCAAGTTCTTAAACTTTGTAGCATCCCACCCTGGTGTTACTTAGCAGTTCCTCGGGATGGTGGGCCACAAGACCTCAAGCAAACCTCCCTGTATGCCAGAGGCTTCTGACTAGCAATGAGGTCCTAGGGTGTGTCTATGGGGAGACTATTACCTCATATATTAGAGTGGTGAAACAATATATAATAAATAAGTAACATCAAAATTAGTAATAACAAATAGAAAATTGTGGAATAATAGTAATAAACCATAAAATATATATGATGTGTGGAAGATGAATAATAAATGATAGATATGAAATTATGATGATGATCATGTCATGTAGTATTATAAAAAGGGTAAAATGAATACAAGGGAGACAAGAATATTCCACATGCTATACAAAAATACAAAAGGCTAAAATACTTAACTACTAGCATTGTGAGCATAAGCTCGGTCCAATACTCTCTTACTCTATCCTAGAACTCAAAATAAAGCATCAGAAGTTGGGTGATTCCCTTTTTCTATTCCTACAATCATGAAGTCTGGTTGGGTACCAAAGGAGGCCCAAGTAGGGTGAGATATATAATCAGTATTCCATCACCAATGTGTCTATATCAATCAAGTTTGTGTAATATAAAATTAACAGTGTTCTAATAATAAAAAATGCAAGGCAATAAATAAATAAAACATGATGTTTCAGGTTCCACTCAGATACCCGACTACCACTACCTACTTTAGCCAAATATGAATGTCTCTTAACCAATATAACCTATACAAATGTGATGAGGTGTGTACATGGGTCATCATAAATAAATCATTAAGTATGGACTGACCTCAAATGTGTGATTTTTCTTGGCGGATGAGTCCCAAGGGTAAGAGGTAAGCATTTCCATGATTTAATAAAAATAATGTATCAAATGTAAACCAAGAAAGGTAACCACCAAATCTAGAATGGAATCCTGATCCCACCCAAGGTGATCTATACAAAAATCCCAAGGGTCACCATAGGAGCTCCCATAATACCTAATACCGCATAGCCTATCCAAGGTGACTTATAAAGGCATTCCTCATATCACTCTTGTCATGGTGTAAGCGTAAAAATATAATCCCATCCCAGGTATCTCACATAGGGGAATGAGTATCACATGAGGCATGGTTTAACCATATTTATAATGAGACTATTCATGGTACCTCCCCCAGGGAACTAGTGTCACTCATGAGTATAAATAATCTGGTTGGAGAGCCTATACAAGGCAAGCCAAGTGTCGCTCCTGTTACGCTTAACAGTTCCAACACCAAGCATGATGAGACCATCCACAATGTCCTTAAGTTTGGACCCATGTTCTCTCTCATCCCTTAAGCAGGTAATACTTAGCAACCAAAATCACAAGTCATCAATCTAATAATAACATGTACAACATATTAATCAATCAGCCAATTCATTTATTCTAAGACAAACAACCATGGCATAAGAAAATAAGAATATAACATAAGTCATAAGTAAGGTAATAGAGAATAATAAATAGGGATTAAGGGCCTAACTCAAGGCTATAACATTCTATCAATTCAATTTATTTTTTAAAATCATTTATTATGAAGGAAACACACCTCAAGAGGTGTTTAGAAAATTTATGAAAATGGGAAAAAATGCTATCAAGGAAGAACACACCTAAGGGGTGACCCATGTCAAGGAAAACTACCTAAGATGATATTCACCATTATCTAGTGTAAAAATTAACATGAGTAACTATTTAGATTAATTTATTTATCATTTTAAGGATATCTCTAGAAGGGTCCGACATGCAGCACAATGACACACAATATAGAAAGAGAAAAACTGAGGGAAAGAATCTAGAACACCTACCTTAGGTTCATAGTGCTCTCCTCATTCAGTGTCAGCCCATGAATCAATCTATAATAGGAGATATTATAATAATCATTAAAATCTATGAAAATTGGAAAAATGATCTCACACCTAAATAGAGGAACAGAGGAGAAGAGAAACTAGAAACACAAGGAATAAGATTAAAGATCTTACCACAAGCTTTCCAATGCATCCGATGGTGAGGGAATCGAAGATTGGAAAAAGGAATAACCAAAATAACTAGGTGGAGAATAGGAGGAGAGATCATACATGGGGAGGGATATACCCTATAAGAGAAATGAGGATAATAGGGTTTAAAACATAATAGGGAAAAATAGTTATTTCTCCCTTAATTATTGGGCTGTATGGTTTAGCCTCATGGTTGTCTAAACTATGTGTCAACCATGTGCCTAGTTATGCTTAAGTAGGGACCCACACAGGCTAGGTACATAGTTAGTCTAATCGTGTGCGATCTGTGTGGAAGCCACTGCCAAGGTGGCCTGAAATCCCCACACAGGTGTGCGCCTCATTCCACATGATTATAGACAAATAGTGCAGCTCACCCTATGCACTAGGTATCCCACATGGTTGAGTCACATAGTTAGCACTAACCGCGTATCTTATTCCGCCTTCCCATTTTCTAGATCTCCAAGATCTGAACAAGACCCAAACCCCCCAAACCATTCCCTAGCCATAAGAGAAAATTTTAAGCTTAAAAAGAGAGGTTTTGAATAGTGATTTAAAAGTCTTCACCTCTATGAAAATCCAGGACACTACAATGGGGTTTAAGGATCGGTTAGTGCCTTGGGGTTTCAGTTGATTTTTGGGTGCGTCGACCCATGAAAACTCAATTTTGGAAAGAATAGGCTAGGGTGCATGGTTTTTTCAGGCCGTGAAACCTTACAGTGGAAATCATGTAGACCAATTTTGTTCTAGAGCACGATTAGTCAAACCGTGCTGGTGGGAGTGCATGCCCATGCACCATGTCTATAGTTTTTAGCAGAGGTGATCCACATGGTCTAAACATGGTTTAGTAAATGTGTTCCTAGCTATGCGAGGTGGGGTGCCTTGAACAGTGGCATCCATATAGGTTAGGCACAGTTTGTTAAACTGTGCACCTAAACTTGTGAGGGATAACCCCTTTTGATAGTGAGTGTGTACGGTTGCTACATGGTTAGCCAAACCGTGCAACTGAACCATGAATTTCATTTAAAGTTGTGAAATTCATACTCTACCTCTCCTTCCTATTTCTCCTCCTCCTCCTCCTTTATCCTCTCTTTCAAATGTACAGTAAGGTGTCCTCTCCATCTATTCTCCCACCCAAGTTTTGGACTACCACCTTCATCCAAGCTCTAATTTGAACTTCATTGGGTGCTTTAGAAGCATAGCAGTAAGGCCTCCAATCCTCTTGATCACTTATTCTTTTATATCACCATACATAATGTTAAATATATACAAGATATTTTGACTTATTTTTAGGGAATTTATCTAGAATATTAATTTCTATCATATCAGTTCAGATTAGAGGCTAGTATCCAAGGAGAGAGTACCTATGAGTCTAAGTTAGGTGGTTCCTAGATTTCTCCTTAAATATATGTGTGGTATGGGGTTCATTCTTAATTACATACATGTGGGTTATCCAAGTGATAACCTAATAAATTAATTATTGAATTTAAATTAGTTAACTAATGTTATGAGATGCTGATGGGCATGCTATTTCCTATTTAAATATGCTAAGTCAGGTATGGGGACTGTGGTTGGTCAAGTAGGTTATATTGATTTATTAAATTGTTTACATTAATTAAATGTGATATGATTGAATGAGTTCTAAGGGAATGTGATAGGAATTACCCAAGGTATTGAAGTAATGTTGAACACTGGGACTGAGATGGTGTGGTTCGTTAGGATGAGGGAATGGCCTGAGATATTTGGGACAGTTTTGAGCATCAGAATTGAGGCGATATGATCAAATGAGGAGGATGGTAATGACCATGATACTGATGGGTGATGAGGTTTGTATGTGGAAATAAGGTGTCCCATTGGTGTAGATTTAGAAATTTTGGTGATTTCTACTCACCATTGTTGGTCGAACTTTACTTTAGAGTCATGTTCACACAAACAGGACTCTGTTAAGGTGGTATTGACCACTCATTATAGGTGGAGGCCTCTGTAGTTATAGTATCTTAGGGTATGGGTTTTAAAATAAGTTATGGAGGATGTAATCACTATAGAAAGACATGAGACATGGTGTTTGAGACCATTAGTTGGGGGATGAGGGTCTCTATTTATATTTGAGGCCAATGGGCTAGGATTATTAGAGGAAAGATATCACCATGCCTTGGTATATCAAGTTATTGAACCAAAAGATGTTTATTATATATTGGAGGATGAATATCATCATGCATCAGGACATTAGGATGTCAATATGATAGTGTTTTATTATTCATTGGAGGATGGATATCTCTGTGCATCGGGATGTCGGGCTGTTGATCCAATAGTGACATTTGAATGGAATTCCATGGGACTTGTGACATATTTGTTGGGTGTGTCATTAGGACTCTGATTATACTCGATGTGAGTCTACATGTGGTGTCAGGTGACATGGTTATGGATGAGATACTAAGGTCCTTCTGATACAACTGATCATGGATACATCATTACATTTTCTAGTGTTGGATGAAGTAGGTAAAATGATGACTTATGGTTGTTGATAACAAGTGGAGTGAGTTTATTTTTATGTGTGAGTTTATAATATTTGTTTATTTATTCATACACTATATAATTCTATATATAAGACAGGAACACGTTGGTGGTGGCCTACTGAGTTCATACTCACACCCTACATGGGCCACTCAGGTTGTTCGTAGAATTTATAGTTTTGAGATCTGTTCAGGGGCCGAGTTCATGCTCTGGACCATAGTTACTAGGGATAAAGTTACTTGGTATTGATGGAATATGGACCATGGTGGTTATTTTCATTGAGATGGAGTTTATTTTTATGTATTTTGAGTACATTCTTATATGATCAGCCATGGGTGATCTTGCATGTATTTGTTTGTATGACTATTATGACATGTGTCCTTATATACAAATGGTATAATTCCTTATGCTTGTTTTTACTACTGTTATTTATTTTTTCTTCCATTAATTTTGGTATCTATTATTCCACAGTGTTTTATTATCATATTATTATTATTATTATCACTAGAGGGTATAGTCACTCCACTATAACCTAATCGGACCCTTGATGCTAGTCGGAATCCTTTGATGTATTAGGATTCCCTCCTAAGGCCTAGTGTCCCACCTTCCTGGATCACATGTCAAGTGGATACTAGTTTGGAGTTATAAAAATGGTATCATATGTGTTTCTTTTCCTTTTTGGTCTTAATTTTTGGGTTATGGTATACTAGAGACTTGGGACTAGTCAGAAATGGGTAAAGAGATAATATTTGGATGCATCTAGTCCCATGCATGGGGAAAAACCAAGTTTCTAGGGGTGGGAAATTGACGTTATGTTTTGTGATTTTAGATTTTATTGATTTCCACATCGAGTGGAACACTCTGGTGTGATGTTATTGGATTATGAGATTTCGACCTTTGCCTAATATTGTAAGGGAGGAGTATTTATGACTCATGGTAGGAACTTAGGCTCATATGATGTGTTTATATGATTATTATTGTCATTGGGAACCTGGAATACTCTAATAGGGGTTGGGTTGTTTAAAGTTTCAATAAAAATCTAAACAGTGTTTTCCTGCATAGCCTTTTAGTGAAATTTTACTCAACCAGACCAGGTATGTGGTTTCTGATGAGACCAGTATGTGATGCTATGTGCATATGGTATAGATGGGCCTACCTTTGATATGGGTATGCATGAATAATGAAGGGGGTGAGCCTTTTAAAATGTTAAAATAAATCTAAATATTGTTTTCCGTATAGCCTTTTGGTGGAATTCTATTCATCCACCCCGGTTTGATGATATATGATATACATGGTATGTGATCCCTGACTCTGTTATGGGTAGAAAAGGGGAAATGTGGCCAAAAGATATGTGATACCTGACTCTGATATGGGTAGGTAAGGGGGAATGAGGCTAGATGACATATGACATGGGTGTGGTAGGGGAGTGTAAGGGTGGTGAGATGCATTTACTATTATAACTTTCATTATCTATGATATATATATATATACATATATTGTTATAGCTATTTTTGACCACGGTTTTTGGTATTCAACATGATCCCACCTAGACGGATTCCGGTGGAGTGTTAGGAGGGCATAGATATAATGCTGCTAGAGCGTACATGGGATGAGGCCCCTAAAGGAAGGGTTGATCATGATCTATATGTACAGACTCTGAGAGAGGTGGAGCAGCCACAAAATATGGTAGATTTTGGACCATGGATAGATGATTAACTAAGGGTGAGCTTAGTATGAGTCATATAGGGTATTAATAGGGTAGCTTAGGGAGTTGATCCTTCCATGAATTACTTGATGCAAGAGTTCCAATATCAGCACACACCATTATTTCAGGGTGAGGGTGGACCACAGGCAGCAAAGAATTAGACCGAGTTTGTGTAGATGGTTTTTGACCATCTTGAGATACCCCTAGGTAGGAGGGTGAATATAGATACTTATATGCTCAAAGGATTGGAAAAGCACTGGTGGGGCATATAATTATAGGATATTAGACATGAGGGTTTAACATGGAAGGATTTTGAGGTCAGGTTCTTTGATAACTTTTTATTAGATATTTTGAGGATGGATAGAGCCCATGATCTCATGAACTTTCATAAGGGAGATAAATCTGTTATGGATTATGAATCTAATTTCATAGACCTATCATGATTTTTTCCTTATATGGTAAGTGATGGAATCACTAGGGTGTGATAGTTTGAGGATGGGTTGAGGTATACCATCATAGTGCATGTGAATATATTCAGGTTTACCTCATTCTTAGAGGTAGTAAATCATGCTTTGATAGTAGAGGGGAATATATCTAACTATACTTATTTGATCCATGTGATAGCACTGGTTGTGTTTGCTAGTTATGATTTGGGTATCCAAAAGTGAGGTCATGAGGAGTCTCAACAGGGTAGTCAGGCAAGAGATTTTGGAATACCATTGAGGAGTGGGTCATCGACATAGTAATTCTAATATAGGTAGATGGGTAATGTTCAAACCCAATGTGAGTGAACTAAGAAGGAGTTCTCAGCATGCATCTAGACGGGTCACTTGGAGAGGTTTTGCAGGAAGAATTATCAGGCAGTTGGGAGTTAGGTACCTATTCAGAATTAGGGATCTGAGGTAGGATCGAGAGTGGTACTAGAAGATAGTAGCTGGGATTCTACTTCACATGTAGGTCATAGAATAGAGAGAGAGAGACCTAGTATTAGGGTCAGTGGCTAGTAGATGGTGTAACTTCACCTAAATGTTAGGCCTTGAGTAGTTGGTCTTTGAGCTAGGTGTATGCTATTGAGATGGTAGGGTCAGAGAAAGTCTGGGATCTGATGATGGTTAGAGTTACTCCTTGATCATGTAGTTTCCTTTGTTTTGGGTATGAATGGTATGATTTCACAAGGTTTATGTGTGGTAATTGGGACAACCAGGTACCGATTAGTATGCAAAAATTAAATATGACATGTGATTTGTATAAAATTAATTTGCATTAGGATATTTGTGGGCATGAATATATATATATATAAATATGATGTAAGGGTTTTAAGCATTAGTGTGTTTTATGACTTGAGAATTGGTTGCGATGCATGATGTTTTGAGAATCGTGGATGAAGTAAGAAATATTGAGCATCAATTGTGATGCGGGACCCTTGAGCATCAGTGAGATGCAGGTTCTGATGGATGTTGTGTATGACATGGGTAATAATGAGCATATGATGAGTTGTAAGACTTGATGGGCATCCGTTATGATGCAGGTATAATTTAACACTTGATGAGGTGTAGGATTAATGGTATATCATGGGAGGACTTGTATGTCTAGATATGGTCATATTGGACCATTTTAATGTTGAATTTTAGGTTGGAAAGTGACTGGGTTGGTAATTCCTAATGCGGGGAGTTCCATAAGAGGAATTTACCAGTGAATGAATAACCAGGGTAAACTGGGGTGATGTTATGAGATGGGTATATTCAGTACCATATTGGTGTGAAACCTCATAGCTTGTGGATGATCAATTGTAAGGTGGAAATACTGTAACATATTTAGTTTTTGAATGGGTTGGAATTCCCAGGTAAATAAGAATTTTGATTTTGGTGGATGAACCAACTTAAATTCTAAGATTAAAAACCTAATTTTGAGAGTTTTAATGCTCAAAGATATTGTTTCTAGATGGGGTTTAAGTACTGGTGAGTTTCTCAGGGGTTTAGGTGAGTTTTAGGTGTGTTAGGCCCTGAAAACTCAGTTTTGGAAAGTACTGGCTGGGGTGCACGATTTGTTCAAACTATGCATCCTTATAGTGGAAACCATGCATCCCACTTTTGTTATAGATAATGGTTAGTCAAACCATGCAGGTAGGGGTGAACGTCCATGAACCTTGTATTTAGTTTTTAGAAGAGGTGATGCACATAGGATGTGCAAGATTTGGTAAATTGTGAACCTTTCCATGTGAGATTAGGTTCCTTGGATAGTGGAATTCTCATGGGCTACACACAGTTTGTTAAACTATACACCTAGCTGTGTGAGGGATGAACCCTTTGGATAGTGAGTGAGCATGGTTGGTACATGGTTATCCAAGTTGTGTGGCCAAACAATGTGGGTCATTTAAAAGGGATAAATTCCTATGCTAACCATACTTCCTATTTCTTATTCTCTGCCTCCTTTTCTCCTCTCTTTCATGTGCACAACATGGGGTACTCTCCATTTCTTCTCCCACCTAGGCTTTGACCCATTCTCTTATTTGAACAAAATCGGGTGTGTTGGAAGCATAACAGTAAGGTCTTCAATACTATTTCTTCATTTCTTATTTTATATCGCTATACAAAATTCCAAATCCATGCAATCAATTTTTCATTATTTTTAGGGCATTTATCTAGAATATTAATTTCTCTCATATCAAATTGGATTATAGGACAATATCCAATGAGTGAGTGACTATGAGTCTAAGGTAGGTGGTTCCTAGATTTATCCTTAAATATACATGTATTATGGGGTTCATTCTTAAATATACACATGTGGGTTTTCCATGTGAGACCCTAATAAATTAATTATTGACTTTAAATCATTTAAATGATGTTATGAGATGCCGATGGGAATTCTCTTTCCTATTTTAATATTCTAATCTAAGTACGGGTCTTTTGGTTGGTCAGGAATATTATGATGATTAATTAAATTGTTTATATTAATTAAATGTGATATGAATTCATGAGTTATGAGGGAACATGATGATCATGAACCAAGGTATTGAGGAGATGTTGATCACCAAGATTGAGACAATGAGGTTCATCAGGCCGAGGGAATGGCCTGAGATATATGGGATGGTGTTGACCATCATAATTGAGGTGATATGATCATCGGTATGAGGTAGATGGTGATGACCATGATGCGGACGGGTGATGAGGTTCACATGTGGAAACAAGGTTTCTAGTTAGTGTGGATTAGAAAATTTTTGTGATTTCTGTTCACCATTATTACCTGAAATTTCTGTTGGAGTCGTGTGAACATATATAGGACTTAGACAAGGTGGCGTTGACCACTCATTATTGGTGGAGGCCTTTGTAGTTATAGCATCTTGGTGTTGACCATTAGTTATATATGAGGTTATCACCATAGAAATCCACAAGATATGTTGTTTGAAACCGTCAGTTGGGGTTGAGGATTTCCATTTATATTTGAGGTTGATGGGATGGGATTATTGGAGAATGAATATCATTATGCCTTGGGACATTGGGTCGTTGAGCGAATAAAGATTTATTATATATTAGAGGATAGATATTTCCATGACTTAGGACATCAAACTATCAAGTCGATGGTATTTTATTATTCATTGGAGGAAATATATCATCTTGCCTTGAGATGTCAGGCTATTGAGTTGAAATTGACTTTTGAATGGAAGTCTATGGGACTTGTGATGTATTTGTTAGGAATTCCATTGGGATTAAAATTGTACTAGATGCATGGATTCATGTGGTATTAGTTGTAATGAGGTGCTTGGAGACATGGTTATGGATGAGATACCGTGGTCCGTTCAGTATGACTGACTAGGGATACATCGTTTCATTTTCTAACATTGGTCAAAGCTGATAAAATGCTTGTTTGTGTATGTTGAGCACAAGCGGTGTGAGTTGTTTGTTTTTATGTGTGAGTTTATGATATTTATTTATGCATGCATACACTATATAATTATAGATGTAATACTGAAAAATGTTGGTGGTGTCCTATTGAGATCATACTCACATCCTAAATGGGCCCCTCATGATGTGTGTAGACTTTATGGTTTTGAGATTAGGTCAGGTACCGGGTTTGTGCTATGGACCATAGTGATCAGGGATGAAGTTACTTAGGATGGATGGCATATATACCATGGTGGTTATTTTCATCAAGATGGAGTTTCTTTTTAGGTATTTTAAGTACATTATTTTATGATCATCCATGGGCGATCTTTCATGTTTTTTATATCAATGTTATGACCCGTGTTCTTATATACAAATGGTATAATGACTTGGGATTTTTTACTAGTTTTATTTATTATTACTTATTATGATTTTGGTATATATGATTATTCAGCATTTAATTATAGTATGACCATTATTATTATCATAACCAGAGGGTATATTATCCCCACTATCACATAATAATACCCTCACTACTAGTTGGAAGTCTTTGGTATACAGGGAGGTGGGCCTAAGGCCTAGTTTCCCACTAGCCTAGAGCACAGGTTAAGTGTCTCCTAGGTCAAGGCACTATAATTCTCCTTAACTTAGCTTTCCACCACGTGACCCTTTACCTTTACTGAATACCTCATGAAATCTATAAGTGCATCGAAATGATCTAGTAGGGTGTGAGTAAAAGACTCAGTATGACACCACCAATGTTTCCTTTACCTAGAATGCTCAAGTATAATAGTTCATTCCAAAATAATAAATTTGTAATGAGAATAAAAATAAAATCCTAAACCGAGCGGTTGTTCACTAACCAAGACACCACAAACCTTGACTGTACCTGCTTCATCTCCATGCCAAAATACTAATGGAAGATGTCAGTAGTAACCAAAATAGCCACTAGGATAGTGTATCTGTCACTCAAACAACCTCATGGTATCGAGATCAGTGTATGAAATTAAACTACTAGGAGCACCCTATATATGGAATGAATCTCACATGAGCACCCAATATGTGGCATGCACCTCACTAGGGTACCCGTCATATGACATACAACTCAAAGGAGCTTGCATAATATAACACACAACTCGGAGTTCCAATATACAACATGAAACTCAAGGGAGATCTTGATACATGGTGTTCCATGGTATCAACCTATCTATACCCTGTGCTGAGGTCCATCATCACCATAATCACTAGTTAATCACACTCTCCCTATAAGGGATAACATGTCAGGATGGTCCACCTGTTTTGAGCCTCAAGAATAACACCTCCATAAAAGGAAAAATATAAAAGATAGAGAATATATAGTGAATATAAAATCATGAGAATATAGAAACACACAATAACATGAGATCATAATCAAACATGACAACTAGCTACCCTAATACCACTCATGGAATACATATCCTAATAAGTATCACGAGCTACACAAACACCCACATGCGATCATAATAAAGCACGACCATAAAAATCCAACACAAATAATTATCATGGAAATAGGTGTAAATGTGGTTCTAATAAGAAAAGGAACTTACTACCACAAGTACAATAGGGATTTATGATAAGGGTTGATCTTTGAGTTCGATTGCTCCACTGAATCCTAGAATAATTCCCATTTTGACATGATTTAGAATTATCACTATGTTCGATATTTAAAATAGGTAAAAAAAATATTAAATTAAATATTAATAAAATACCTCATTACCTTCAAAAATAAACTTTGGATTAAAACTCTTCTCATCGATACAAACCCAACAGCACTGACGACACGTCAATATGATCAATATATCATGAGATATTGAAGATAGAAGTTTAGAAAAATAAAAAAAATAAAATGGAAATAATAATAGTGAGAGTTGGGAGAGAGAGAGAGGTAGAGAGGCGCGATGTTAGGGAGTAAAATCCCCTTTACCTTGTGCAAATTCCCCCACCTATTTTCCTTTTATAATTTTTTTAAACATTTCATTTTCATCATTTGTTCTTCTCTCTCCGCATAAGTTACACATGACCCATTTAAAAAACTCCACATTATCTCTATTCCATGTCCAATCCCTCTATACTCCATCAAATAATAATTTCATCATTTATTATTTTTCCATGTATCTCATTTATTTGACATTATTTATTTCTCTCTCATTTAAACACATTAAATATATTTTAAAAGTCATAATTATATACATATATACACCTTATATGTATACACATACCCACTTATACATATATAAACCCTAATATATATATATATATACATGTTACACACACACACATCCGTATATACATATATACACCCACACATGTATATATATATATACATATATATTTATCCTATATATATACACCAATATTATTTTCACAAAATAATAAGAATAATAATAACAATAATATATTATTATTATTATCATGTTTTATCCATAATTACCACCATAACTATTTCAACAACATTTATTTAAAACTGATAATAGTTAATAAATTTTTATTAACCACACAATTGCATTTATTTATGACAAGTAATAACATCACTGTTATTACTTTGATCACTAAATAAATATTAACCAAATTTCCACCATAACACAATTATTAATTATGCATCTAAATTTTAATCCCTTTTCTTCATCACAAATAATAATAATTGCAATATGATTATTATTGTGCACAATAAATATTCTGATACCAATTATTATTACCCTTACATGCGATGTAACTAAAAAAAATGCACACAAATATTATGACATGCCTAGAGTAAACCCGCATTCTGGAACTAACGGTGATATCATATTTATCATACAATACAATGTTTTAGAGATTATTCATTTTTTTTAAAAAAATTATAATAAAAATATTAAATAAATTATCCTCAAGTGTGATGTTACCAAACACCAAACATGCACAAATGTTATGTCACACCTAGTTTAAAACCCACATACTAAATCTAATGGTGGTATTAGATTTCCCATATGAGACACCATTTAGAAGATATTCTATTATTTGGAAAAAATGGTGTTCACATGATAAAATTTATTAAATATTTTTATTCTGTCAGTGTCGAGGATCTACGGGTTCTGGAATCCCATGTTAACTCGATGTCTAAATTTGAAAATATTTTATAGAATATTCCAAAGTGTTATTGGGGTTTTTACCCTTATGTAAATCCTTAAAATCATTTATTAAGTATTTTTATTGAAAAATTAAAATTTCACATAAAAATAAACATAAATTATTAACAAATAATATTTTTATTATCATTAAAAATTGAGGATTTTACAATTATCCCCCTTTATCAACTTCTCATCCTTGAGAAGTAACTCTAGTAGTCTTATTTGAACAGTCCAGGCCACTAAACTTGAATATCTAACTCTCTATCTCACTTCCATAAAATAAGGAACATTAGGAACATAAATAGATCCTATCTAGTCTATGAGATCACACAAGGTTCTCCTAGGAGTCAACCCATAACCCAAGGTATACCCATCCTAACATTAACCCTTGTCCCCATCCCTGAACGTTAGTCACAATCATTATATATACACCAATACAACTGCATGCTCTGTTCTACTAATTAATTCCAATAAAAATATATCATAAAATCATGACCATATATATACAACCCACAGAGAGAAACTATCCTGAACAGGAAACAAAAATCAAGAAATTTAATTAAATAACTACTATGCAGCACAACAACAAGTATATATATATATATATATATATATATATAGAATGAGAACTTATGTGCCTAGTCATGTTACATGAATGCACCCAAAATCTCATAAATCACATATAAACATCACATGCATCACCTAAGGTGATTTTAATCAATGATAACAACAAACATAATTCCCCTCCCACTTTATGGAAACTTGGATGTCCACTATGTAGTGTTGGTCAGACACTATCATAGTTCCCATGCCCAAGTCCCAACCCTCCTATATTCTATCAAACCTATCCCAACCCAAGGAAAAGATAAGAAAAAGTTAGTGAATCCTAATACTCTGATACCATTTTGTAACATCCCGACCCAAACCACTGGGTCTGAGTAGGGTGTTATGTGACCTCATGCAGGCCTCCCCATATGCAAGAGGTTGTTGACTAACAACAAGGGTCTAGTCCATATATGGGGAGACTATACCCTTTGTATCATGCCATAAGATCAATAATAATTAACAATAAACAATATAACAAGAAATATGAGCAAACATGTTGAAACTAAAAATAAATGACATACATTTCATTTAATAAAATGGGATCTTAATTTGGAAATCCAAAATAGAGTATAAAGTAAATAAATAAAAAAGATAAATAATGGATTTTTCCCAGTCCGCTGCTAAATCTATGTTCCCATTCTCATCTATCCACCATAGGCCCCTCTCCCGTTTTCAAATCCCTTATAAAATCTATATGCGCATAGAAATTCCCGAGTAGAGTGTGAGTATAATACTCAGTAGGACACCACCAATGCATCCTTTACTTGAAATGATCAAGTATAACAGTGTATTCATTAATAATAAATGTATAATGAGCATAAAAATAAAATCTAAAACCGAGCGGTCGTGCACTAACCAAGATGCCACAAACCCCAGCTATACCTGCTTTGGCTTCATGCCGAAAGACTAATAGAAGATGTTAGTAGTAATCAAACTAGCCTCTGAGCTAGTGTATATATCACTCAAACAACTTCATGGTATCATTCCTGGTGTATGACATGAAACTCACAAGAGAGCCTGATATATGGAATGCATCTCACATGATTGCCTGATATGAAACATACAACTCATAAGAGAGCCCGATATATGGTATACACCTCAATGGGGTACCCATCATATGATATGAAACTCAAAGGAGAACCCATCATATGACATGAAACTTAGAGTTTTGATATACAAAATGCAACTTAAGAGAGCACTTGATACACGAAGTTCCATGGTATCATTATATCTCCACTCTATGACCAGGTCCATTATCACCATCGTCACTAGTCAAGCATACTCTCCCTCTAAGGTACAACATGTCATGATGGTCCACTTGTTATGAGCTCCAAGAATAACACCTACAAGTAAGGAAACATATAAAAGGTAGAGAATACACAGAGAATATAACATCATGATAATATAGAAGCACATAACAACATGTGATCATAATCAAACATGACAACTGGATAACCTAATATCACTCATGGAATCACATATCACAATGGGTATCATAGGCTTCACAAACACCCATATGAAATCATAATAAAGCACACACATCAAAATCCAACATAAATAATTATAATGGAGACAAATTTAAATGCAAGACTAAGAATGTAAGTAAATTCCTAACATAGGTACAATGAGGATTGATGAAAAAGGATGATGTTCAAGTTCGATTGCTTCACTGAATCCTAGAACCATTCTGGTTTTGACATGATTTAGAATTATCAATATCTTTGATATTTAAAAGATGTAAAAATATTAAACTAAATATGAATAAAATACCTCACCACCTTCAAATACAAACGAAGGAATAAAATTCTGCTCATTGAGATAAACCCAATGGCATTAACGACACGTCAATTCGATCAATATCACATGATATATTAAAGAGAGAAGTTCATAAAAATAATAAAAATAAAATAAAATGAATAATAGAGAGAGGGGGGAGAGAGGCGTGAGGGTAGGGAGTGAAATCCCCTTTACCCTATGTAACTTCCCCCACCTATTTCCTTTTTATATTTTTTTAAACATTTCATTTTCATCATTTATTATTCTCTCTCCTCATGCACTATTCATGACCCCTTTAAAAACTTCCCTATTCTCTCTATTCCATGCCCAAGCCCTCTTTACTCTATCGAATAATTATTTAATAATTTATTATTTTTCCATGTATCTCATTCATATCACATTATTTATTTCTCTCTTATTTAAACACATTAAATATATTTTAAAAGTCATTATTATATATATACGACTTATATATATATACATACTCACATATGTATATACAAACCTCAAAATACACACACACATACACATATTTAACCCATATATATACATGTTACACACACACACACACATATATACACCCACACATGTATATATATACACATATATATTTATCCCATATATATATACACCAATATTATTTTCCCAAAATAAAAATAATAAAAACAACAACAATATATTATTATTATTATTATTAAATTTCATCAATCATTACCATAATAACTATTTCAACAACAACCTTTATTTAAAATTTACAATAGTTAATTTTTTTATTAACCACACAATTTCATTTATTTAGAAAAATTAATAATATAAATGTTATTACTTTGATCATCAATAAATATTATACAAATTTCTACCACAATAAAATTATTAACAACACATATAAATTTTCACCATTTTTCTTCATCATTAATAATAATAATAATAATAATACAATTATTATTATTGTGCCCAAAAAATATTTAGATACTAATTATTATTACCCTTATGTGTGATGTTACTAAACACCCAGCGTGTATAAATGTTATGTCATATCTTGGGTAAAACCCAAATTCTGGACCTAATGGTGGTCTCATATTTCATATACAATACACCATTTGGGAGATAATTTAATTTTTTTTGTAAAAAATTATAATAAAAATATTAAATAAATTACCCCTGCGTGCGATGTTATCAAACATCCAATGGAAAAAATTTTATGTCGTGTCTAGGGTAAACCCCACATCCTGGACCTAAAAGTGGTCTCATATTTTCCATATGAGACTTTATTATGGAGATATTCCATTATTTTTGAAAAATAGCATGCACTTGATAAAATATATTTAATATTTTTATTCTATCTGCACCGATGCTCTACGGCCCTCATAATCCCATGCTAACTCAGTTCTTAACTTTGAAAATATTTCATAGAATATTTAAAAGTGTTAATGGGGTTTTTACCCTTACCACCACTACACTTATTCTCTTTAACATTGTAAAAAATGGCCTTTAACAGTGCTAAAAAAGTGTTATTTATCATAGTGATGATAGGGGGTTCCCCTTTATTAGCATTAAAAATAGCACTAATAAAGGCTTAGCTGGCTTCACTGTGCAGTTAATACAACAACACACCCAAAAAAAACTTGAAAAAACCTATAATTTCAAACAATTCTATATACATTTAATGTGACACCAGGAATACAAAAATTTCAACCAATGGTATATACAAAAAAACACTGCTATATACATTTCAAACAATGTTTTATATAATTACATATACAATTATCCAAAAAATATTTAAAAACAATAATGTTCCATCTTTTGATGCTCGTGACCCCCTCTAAAAAATGTCCACCCATGGTATTAGTTTCCAAAAAAATCATCTCAACCTGAGAAAAATATTACGCCTATATAAGAAAAAAAACATTATGTTAGTAATACTATAAAGAAATAAATTAAACATTAATATAAAATAATACATTAATAAAATGTCAATATTTAATAAAAAAGATACATTTGGAGTTATTCTAGTCACACAATGCATCCTATTAAGGTGGGGTTGATTTATACACATCAAAAATGAGTTATGAATCATTTTCCTAAAATATTAAAACAACCTGAATTCATTTTATTATTTTTGAGTATGTCACTTGTTCTTTTAGTAAAATTAATGTCAATTTTTAATAATGACACATTTGGAGTTATACCAATCACACCATGCATCAAATTGAGGTGTGATTGATTCATACTTTCACAAATTACCGATGGATCATTTTCTTAAATTATCAAAACAATCCAAATGCATTTTCATGGTTTTCAGTATGTCAGTTGTATTTTTTTACTAAAATGTCAATTCAAACTGAAAACACATAGTATGAGTCATAATGGTTGAATCGTGTGTTGTTTTTATGCGATACTACTTCATACACCTCAAAAATTACTTATTAATCTATATCCTAAATTATTAAGACAATCAGAGTGCATTTTCTTGGTATTTAGTGAGCGACACATTTTGAACTAAAATGTCAATTTTAAACTAATAATGAGAACTTTTAGTCTTACCAGTCACACCCTGTATCATATTGAGGTGTGGTTGACTCATACACATAAAAAATGACTCATGAATCATTTTACTAAAATATCAAAACAATCCGAATGTATTTTCTCAGTTTTCAATATGTCACTTGTTGTTTTTACTTAAATTAATTTCAATTTTAAATAAAAATTGAAACTTTAAGTTATAACAGCCATACCATGCATCATATTGTGGTTTATAATATTCCTACATGTCAAAAATAACTTATATATTGTTTTCATAAAATATAAAAATAATCTGAATGCGTTTTCTTGGTTTTCAGTATGTCACTTGTTGTTTTAACTTAAATCAATGTCAATTTTAAATAAAAAGAGACACTTTGAGTTATACCAGCCACACCATGAATTTTATTAAGGTGAAATTGATTCCTAAATGTCAAAAATAACTTATAGATTATTTTCCTAAAGTATCAAAACAATCTGAATGATTTTTATTGGTTTTCAGTATGCTAGTTGTATTTTTTTACTAAAATGTCATTTTAAACTAGAAACACACATTATGAGTCATACCAATTTCATCATGTGTAGGCTTGACATGACATTGTATCATACATGTCAAAAATGAATTATGAATCACATTCCAAAATTATCAAGACAATTGGAGCATGTTTTCTTTTTTTTTTCAGTGAGTGACACGTTTTGAACTAAAATATCAATTTAAACTAATAACGAACACTTTTAGTCATACCGGTCACACCCCATGTCATATTGAGGTGTGTTTGATTCCTAAATTTCAAAAATGAATCATGGATCATTTTAATAAAACATCAAAACAATATAAATGTATTTTCTTAGTTTTTAGTATGTCACTTGTTCTTTTTTACTTAAATCAATGTCAATTTTAAATAAAAAGACATAATTGGAGTCATACCAGTCACACCATGCATCGTATTATAGTGTGGTTGAATATTAAATTTCACAAATGAATCATGGATAATTTTCCAAAAATATAAAAATAATCAAAATGTTTTTTCTCAGTTTTCAGTACGTCACTTGTTGTTTTTACTTAAATTGATGTCAATTTTAAATAAAAAGAGACACTTTGAGTTATACCAGACACACCGTGCATAATATTGAGGTGAGAATGAGTCCCACACATCAAAAATGACTTATATATTTTTTTCTATAGTATCAAAACAATATAAATATGTTTTCTCAGTTTTCAGTATGCCAGTTGTGTTTTTTTACTAAAATGTCATTTCAAACTAGAAACACGCACTATGAGTCATACGAGTCACATCGTGAATTAGTTTGATGTGAGACTACTTAAAACACATAAAAAATGAATTATTAATCACTTTAATAAATTACAAATATAACCAGAGTGAGTTTTATTGGTTTTCAATGAGTGAAACATTTTGAACTAAAATATCAATTTTAAAATGATAACAGACACTTTTTGTCACACCGGTCACACCGTGCATCAGATTGAGGTGTTTTTGATTAATAAATGTAAAAAATGAATCATGTATTGTTTTCATAAAGTATCAAAACAATACTATTTCATTTCCTTAGTTTTTAGTATGTCACTTTTTCTTTTTTACTTAAATTAATGTCAATTTTAAATAAAAAGACACACTTAGAGTCATACCGGGAACACCGTGCATTGTATTGAGATTAGATTGACTCCTACACATCAAAAATGACTTATGGATTGTTTTATTAAAATATGAAAACAATTATAATGCTTTTTCTTGGTTTTCAATATGTTACTTGTTCTTTTTTACTTAAATTAATGTCAATTTTAAATAAAAAGACACACTTAGAGTCACATCTGTAACACCGTGTATATTATTGAGGTGAGGTTGACTAATAAATGTCAAAAATGACTCATGGATCATTTTAATAAAATATAAAAACAATATGAATGTGTTTTCTCAGTTTTTAGTACGTCACTTATTGTTTTTACTTAAATTAATGTCAATTTTAAATAAAAAGAGACACTTTGAGTTATACCAGCCACATCGTGCATTATATCGAGGTAATATTGATTCCTATACATCAAAAATGGCTTATATATCATTTTAATAAAGTATCAAAACAATACCAATGTGTTTTCTAGGTTTTCAGTATGCCAGTTGTGTTTTTTTACTAAAATGTCATTTCAAACTGGTTACACGCATTTTGAGTCATACCGATTGCATCATGCATTAGTTTGATATGAGACAACTTAATACACATAAAAAATAAATTATGAATATCTTTCCTAAATTATGCATACAACTGGAGCGTGTTTTATTGTTTTTCAGTGAGTGACATGTTTTAAACTAAAATGTCAATTTTAAACAGATAACATAAACTTTTGGTTATACCGGCCACACCGTGCATTTAATTTAGGTGTGGTTTATTGATACATGTCAAAATTAACTCATGGATAATTTTATTAAAGTATAAAAACAATACGAATTCATTTTCTTAGTTTTTAGTATGTCACTTGTTCTTTTTTCTGAATTTAATGTCAATTTAATATAAAAATACACACTTAAAGTCACACTGGCCACACTGGCCACACCGTGCATCAGATTGAGGTGCAGTTGATTCCTAAAAATAAAAATTACTGACATATTATTTTAATAAAGTATCAAGACAATCTGATTTCATTTTCTTAGTTTTCAATATGTCACCTCTTCTTTTTACTAAAAGTAATGTCAATTTTAAATAAAAAGATACACTTTGAGTGATATCGGTCACTTGTTATTTTTGATTAGTTTTTAGTAGGTAAAATGATGAAAAAATTAATTAACTATATAAGTAGTAGGAATTCACCTTTATACATTCTTTACCCATTTTCTTATTGTCATTATCTCAGTTGCAGCCTTGAAGTCCAATCTCTCATGAGCATGAGCATATTTGAACAAACTACCCTGACTCAAATAAAGGAATCCACTTGTATAAGAAAACAATTATTATATGACTAATACTGAAAATAATTAAATTAAAAATATATATAAAACAATCCACTACTTCTATGTAAGTCACATCTTCATCCTATTTGTGTATATTCTTCCATCAGGTATACCAACCATTCATTTCTGAGCACATCTATATCGTCTTGTGAATATGAGTATTTTTGACAGTCATAGTAGTACTATAAAAAGTAAATACAAAAAGGATTAATAAATATTTTAAATTAAATAGTAATTATCTTTAAAATACCTCTTCAAGGATGCTAGTTTGTTTATGGAATATGATCTCTCTCATAAATTTACAAACATAATAACTATAATCTTTTCCATTGGTTTGTTTCAAACATTGAAGAAACATTTAGGAGAATAATTAATTTGTTTTGATATGTGTTTTTATAGTGAAATATTATTACATATACCCTGATACTTGTCCAGTCGTAGAAATTGTCTTCTTTCTCATGCTTATCCCGCCTCATTCCTTTTTTTCACTATATTGATGCACTAACCTATCATAACATAATCCTCATTAAAAGATAATATAAATTATATAACTTGATATTTAGTTATAAAATATTGTATTTAGTGTATTACTTATTAAAAAAACCCATCATATGTGTGGATGGTTTGTTGGATATCCATGCATTGAATCCAGGAAATAAATATTTGGATTATCTAAATTTACCTCAATGAGCATCCAATGCTGCCTAAAAACACAAAAAGGAATAAGTAATGAAAGAAATGAAAATATATTTTATATGATTAAATTTTATAGTTTTACCCCTGCATTTTTGGTATTAAATAGAGTTTTTCATCAGAAAGTTTTGTTTCAGAAGATTTGACCAGACCTTCCACTATTTTATCCTTTTTTTGGGTTCTATTTTTTTTGTTATGTAGAGGCGATGTGAGGACTAATGAGCCAAAAAAATTTTTCATGGGAAAATCACTTCAATTGTCTTTAATATATACACCTGATAAAAATATGAAATGTTTTTATTCATAATTAACACAGTATATCAGCTTTTGGAAAATCAAATCATGAAAACATACCTCATGTATACATTTTCAACTAAGCCGCCTAGCCAATAATAGTCAAGTATTTCACTTACACTCTCAACACCAATAAAGTCTTGATATTTCTCTATGTACATATTTTCTTCAAAATAAATTATGTGATACCACCATTTTTTAACTTTGTATCCCCATAAAACTTCAATGATAATAAATAAAGATATAGAACATGTGGGGTAATGATGATTTCAGTAGATATTTTCAATTGGTTGGTAGATCCTTTAGATGGTTTTGAGATGGTATTTAATTTCACCCCCTTCACGTTGTCTTTCTGTAATACCATTCATCGATTCAGACCTTTTTTTATTAATTGTTAAAGTTTTATCTTGAAAATTAAATTGGAAATGAATACCTCCTTTTCAACATGTTTTTTTACAAGATGTGACAATCATGAGATGAATGTTCCAACATTTTTTTTGAACATATGAATATCTTCCTCATCAATTGGAATAGGTAGCTTGTAACTTAGCTCATGGTCTATGCTAATCGATACTCACACATGACTTTTTGGGAGTGGTCCGCTGTATAGCATTTCATTTTGGATATTGAACACTGTATACCTCACTATAAGGTGATGAGTGGGTGTTGATAGATATAAATCAAAGTCATTATCACCCTATAGAATATTAGTACAGGAAAGGTATCATTGTATTTATGATTCACATTTCACATAAACATATATTAGAACATTGATTACCTTGGCTAAGATATATATTTAAGGGGAATAGATTACCTCATAAATGGTGGGGGTGGGGTAGGATCTCCATGCGATGATTGTTTTTGAGTTGCTTCTTCTATTTAATTCCCCCCATAAAAGTTTCCATCATCTCTATATACCATTGGAATTCTTATTCAATGGTATCTAGTCTTTCTCTCATCCATTCCATTTCTTCACTTTGATCATCCTCTTGTTTTTTTCTCAAAATATGTTTAGGGTGTCACCCCAAAACCCGCACCTCTGATGTGACCGTACTATTCTGGCCGCTTCAAGGCCACCGATAGTATGTGTTCATATGATATAGGTGTTTCTGATTTCGGTGATTATTTTGAATAGAAAATATAGGAAAATAAGTGATCATTGTTATGTAATAGCAATTTAAAGAATTTTTATTATGTAATACTTACACATGTTTCCCACACTTTTTGTATGTTTTCATCTATTAGTATCCCATATTTATTTACATGTGATTCCTTCCATAAAACATGGCGTGAGATGGAAGTGGCTTTGGATTTGGAGTCATCAATCTTCATATAAATAGAGGAACATAATTATGGTGTTGTTTTATGTCACATAAAAGTATTACAGTAGATTTAAAATACATACCAATTTTTTTTCAAGTGAAGCATACCCCATCCTTGATTTATGGTAGGGGTATGCTAGTTTTGCTGCTCGTTCCTTATTTCCAGCACTCAGTTGATATTTCATAAATAAAAAAATTTCAATCAAAGTGATGAATACACATATCATCAAACAAAGTATTACTAGACACAATGTACCTAAAAAGATACATTTGTATGATGATAAGTAAACACATACCATGCTTCTTAGATTATTAGGTGTGCCTAGATAAGTGGTGGGTGTAGGTTTATTTTCCCTTCAGCATATTTATGATGATGTCTTGTTATAATTGTGAAAAATCCTCTTTTAATCCTTCTAGAAATCATTAATACATATTTCTTAGGGGAGTAATCTACTATAAATGAACTCTATAATGGATAATAAAGAGTAATTCAATGTTTCATTATTTTGTTTTTTTAGTAAAATAAAGAAATGACATCATAATATTACCATAATATATTCCCACATTAGTGTCTTAAGCCCATTCACAACATGGTACCACAAATCTACATCAATCGGAACACATTTTCGAGTGAAGATTCTAATGTAACTATTAAACATGGCCTTGTTGGGATTAACATACTAGCCTTGCGCATTCCTTCCAACCTCGTATTTGATGCCTTTGACTTTTTCCTTAATGATTTTTTCTAACACCTTAAAACTACGATGCTCATATTTTTTCTATGTCATTAGTCCTTCATTACCTACCATTTTCTAGAAATCAACATCATCAATATGTTTCTCTAGGGTGGTAGCATCGGTATGTGTAGATGGTTGTTGTACCATTATACTGGGAGCAACAATAGGTTGAGAAACCTATTGTTCCTCAGGAATGGGAGCACCAACATGTGTAGAAGGTCATTCCTCTACACTATGATCAAAAAAAGGTTGAGATACTTGTTGTGCCTTAGGATTGGGAGCACCAACATGTGTAGAAGGTTGTTGTTCCTCTACAATGCGAGTAGTAGTAGGTTGAGAGACTTATTTTTCCTCAGGATTGGGAGTACCAGCATGTGCAGAAGTCATTATCTACAAAAGTGGTTTAACATTTAATTTAGAGTACATAAATTCCGCAAAAAATAGATAATAATATGAGGTAACACAATGTATATTAAAAAAAATTATAACATAATTATTGAAATCTCCTTTCCCTTTTTAAAGGTTTAAGGGATTTAACCCCTCTATCGAATATCCCAATCCCTTCATTATGGTCTCCTATAACATAAAAAATTTCATCTACATTGGGACTACTGAAAAATTATTGTGACATACCAATGAAAGGGTCATCCTTAGTTGAA
Organism: Viscum album; assembly: GCA_963277665.1. NCBI lineage: Eukaryota > Viridiplantae > Streptophyta > Magnoliopsida > Santalales > Viscaceae > Viscum > Viscum album. The sequence goes on from OY728151.1 coordinate 147,770,449, forward strand.
TTTTTATCTAAACCTTCAATGGTTTTGGTTGATAATATAAAAATTGAACACTTTTGGTTTTATGTATCTGGAACATAAAATAATTTTACTACCTATGATGCCATTATAAATGGTTTTTCTTTGTACCTTTCCTTACTAAAATCAACTTTCATGAATACTAATTCATTTTTTTAACATCAATCCTATTATCAACCCACTTTACTTTAAAGATAAACACTTGGAATGTTTTATAATCCAACTACCATATTTTTTTGATGATTCCAATGTATGTCATATTCGAGTAAATTGGATTTCTGTTCTTAGTGACAGAAACATGCATCGCTTCATCCACAAGTGTAACTCCACCATTTGTATGGTACTGTCTTCATCATGCTCATTTTTATAGAATGTATAACCATTAATTACATAACCATTGCAAGATAATACACACACACTTGGTCCTTTGACTATCCATAAAATTTGTTCTAAAATCAAATCTATATTTTTATACGACTCATTAAAAATATGGTCCCAAAACCATCCTATAAACTGTGGATTATGTGTATTTTATATCCATATTTAATCCCTTAATGGATTCAAATACCTAATAATTTCTTTATGGGTTTCAACATATGGGAAAACCTCTAAACTGTTATGAAAAATGTAAAGGTGGGCCTACTCCTGATTTGTAATATTGGTTGTGATAACATCTCTTCCAGAAATTCATTCACTTGAAAGCCACCCAGTGTGATGAGATTTTAGTAGACCAATGATTTCCACACCGAACAGGTATTTGGTAAATAATTTAATGGATTCCTCAATAATATATTGCTTCAAAATACAAACCTCTAGTTGACTTCAATTTTTGACACATCCTTTCAAAATATTTATATACCGTTCAAAGGGTTACATCCATCTATAGTATACAGGACCACATAGTCAAATATATCTCACCAAGTGAACCATCATATCAAAGAATGTTGGTAGGAAGAACATTTATAATTCACATAATATGATGGAATTTCTCTTTCCATAGTCATTAATTTTTCTGGATCTATAACTTAGATGTATATAACTTTGAAGAAGAAACTGAGCTTGGTTAATGTATGATGGAAATTCTTGGGGAAAATGAAATGTAAAGACATAAGCATTAGATCTTGCATCAAAACATGACATCCATGTAATTTCAAACCATTTAACTTTAAATTGGTCATTCACATGATGTTCTTGATATTCGATAAATACCCCTCTATAACCTTTACATCATTTAAGAAGTTGAAAAATTGATATCTCTCCTACCTAGAAAGAGTGTACGCATCTGGAGGAAGAAAAGTTTTTTTTTCACCCTTCATTGGTGCCAACTCTTCTCGTATTCCCATTTCAACCATGTCCAACCTAGCCTTAATTACATCATTTCTTTTTTCCGGGTGAATTTAGCAACATGCCGATGACACCATCACATATTTTTTTTTCAACATGCATAATATCAAGGAATTTTTTGACGTACAGAAAATTCCAGTATGGTAATTAAAAAAAAAACCGATCTCATTTTCCAATCGTTTTTCATAAGGTTTTTCGAAAATGGTTTACTAAAAGAAGCATCAACATATTTTACTTTATCAAATAGTTTATCACTTGTTAGTGGAGAATGTGTTTTATGTTCTTTTGAACATAAAATGATGTCTTACAAGATTGGTACTTATGCTGTCATGGTAGAAATATGAGACGTCATATAAACACGGTTTTCAATGAATGTTTCAACCTAATTGACTATGTACCTTGTTCGTAGATGGGATACCCTTGAGTTTCTTTAATGCTATATACTAAAAAATTTCCATAAGTAGGAAAGTCATTTATCATCCCATACAACATGGATCTCAATGTGAAATATTCATTTTTGTAAGAATCATACAATGTAACAACTGAATCCCACAATAATTTCAAATCCCCGATCAATGGAGAAAAATAAACATAAATATCATCACCCGTTTGTTTTGGTCCTGATATAAGCATAGGTAAAAGTGATGTATTTTTATTTCATGCATAACCACAGTGGAAAGTTATAATTTACCAACATAACTGTCCATGTACTGTGAGTACTGCTTTGAAAACTACAAGGATTCACTCCATATATAGATAACACAAGACAAAGGTTTCTTGGCTCGTTTCCAAATTCAGGATACCCATGATCAATTCTCTTCCACTGAGGAGAGTCTACCGGGTGACGTAGTTTCCCATTTTTATTTCTTGTATCTACATGCCACATAAATTTCCATAAAGTCTCCTCACTTCCATATAGGTGCCTAAATCTTGGAATGATTGGAAGTACCATACAAATTTTGTAGGTCCAGATTCATCTTTCTTATATCAAGAATCTCCACACTTTGGGTATTCTGTAAATGATTTACGGTCTTTGAGAAACAATATACAATCATTCAGTAAGGCATGTATTCTTATAGAGATCATACCCATCAAGCATAGTATTCTTTTGGTGTTGTATGTTCGGATCAAGATCTCATTATCTTCTTGGAGCATATCATTCAATAGATAAAGTGGTTCCCTAAAACTATCATCACTCTATCTATTGTCTTTTTTCAAATTATACAGCTTCAGTATGGCTGAAAATGCTATATATTTAGTGAAACCAATATATAATGGAATCTTTTCACAACTATTTATCTTCTCAAACAATTTTGGGTAACCATGAAGTTCATCTTTAACTATCCTTTTCATTTCCTCAATATGATCTTCATCATCATTCACATCTGTAATCACATCCTCGATATGGTCTTATTCATTGTCCACACTTGTAATTATATAAGATGATCCATAAAACACAGTGTTATCCCAATCACTAGCTAAATTTTCTTTTCCCCATGTTTATTCCAAAATTTATAACTTCGATATATTCCATGATAGATCCAGTGTTCTTACAACTCCTATGGACTAATTTTTCTTGAATAAAAATAGCGTAAACATGAACAAAGAATTTGAGAAGGGTCATAGGAATTATATTTTTCAAACTTGATGAACTCTTTCACTCCATCTTTATACTCTTTTCTCAAAAGATTGACATCCATACATTCTTTATTCACATACATTCTATTTGATTCTATAATATTAATATCTAACAAAATAAATACACAAAACATTGATATAATGTAATGGTTTTCCTAATTCTATAAAAATATAAACATAAAAAATTATGGAAAAACTACATTTCATATGTCCTTAAAAAAATATTTATAAAAGCACACTTGAAATCCCATTAAAACCCCCAACCATTTATAAAAATTCCTCTTTAAAATAACACAACCTTTTTAAAATAAACCAATTTGTTTAAAAAACTCTTTCACAAAATCAAAATTAATTTTTTAAATCATTCAAGGAAACTTCATGACTCAACAATCTTAATCATTTAAAATGAGAGACAACCCTCTATATTTTACAAAATTTCATTTAAAACTTCACACACCCCTTGTTAAAATGAAACTAGCATTAAATACACTTTCAAAGCATTCACATCCCTTTATGGACACTAATCAGGTGAGTTAACAAACACTTGGCATGCAACCTAAGTCGATGCCAAGTGTTTAAATCATTTTAAAGGTATTTAAAACAAAAAATGTTATGTTTAACACATATAATTTTGTAAGAATCATTTCAAAACACTTGAATCATTTTAAAAGATCCACTTAGGTATTTTTATAAAGTCATAAATCCCAAGAGAGGCACTTTATAAAAGATACATAGAAAACACCTCAATTAATACCAAATAAATTAGTGTTGTATGATTCTATCACACTATTGAAAAGGTTTGTGTAATAATAATACTTTACATAAGCATTTTATATTGTTCTCCCCACCATTGGATATCCCTTATCCATGTCCAGTGAGTACCTTCCTGCCTAAATTTTATTGTCACCCATATATTGTTAATTATAAACTACAATAATTAGAAAAAATAAACCTATAATATGATACTTGTTGTAATTTCTATAAGAATTTTTGATGTTTTAGGCTTCCATTTTCTAGTTATATCAATTTTCATTCACCGAAACACCAGAGTCCCAACAGATACATTCCATAGTCAGTGACCACACTCGCAACCATGAAACACTCATATTCCAATTTACTACAAACACTGCATTATCCCAATGATCCTAGTCTCAAACTAAATCAATTAGTTGTACACCCCAAGAAAAATGTATATGTATCTCACATGAAGTACTATTGGTATCTTTATAAATACACTTAAGAAAATCTATAATCATGAACCCATTACATAATAAAAAATTTCCTAAGTGTCATTCCTTTCACAAAAATAATTTCCCTATTACACTCATCACTAGAAGAAACTATTTTTCTTTCCCGATACTTTTAATTACATCATATCTCAAGTCAAAATAAGAAAATAACTATGGTACTAAACTAATAGATGGTATGATTTTCCATAGTATATTTTCTAAAATCTTCAAAAAGACTTTATAAATGACATTACAAAGACTAGTCATTCTAAAATCCTTAACTGAACTCATATCAGTAACCTATAGAATCAAAGTGATGATTGTATCATTATAAGTATCAAGAGAATTATTACCTATAAAAAACTCATTCATGAGGTTAACAATATCAATTCCCTAAATAGTTTAGAACCTTTTAAAGAAAATTTCATAATGAAAATCTAGGTTAGGTACCTTTGATGGATACATCAACCTAAATGTCATGATCACTTCATATCATTGAATATCAATAGTTAAAAATTCATTCATCTAATTTGTTAAAGTTGTAATAAAATAATAATTTATATATTTAGATATAAAATTATGCTGATAAGAAAATATGATTTGATAAAAATATGTTATTAAATTCTTAATGCCTTCATTTGAATCAACCCACAAACCATTATCATCCTTTAACCATGAAATACAGTTATTCCTCCATATAAACATGTATTTTTGATAAAAGAATGAAGTGTTTTTATATGCTTCATTAATATGAGAAATCCTTGATCTCAAATTCCAATTTTGTTCTCTACTTAATAGTTTAATATCAAGTCAATTTTCTTAGTATGCAATTATATCTATAGAATCATCATTTAAAATAACTCCATGAATACTATGATGCTTTATCTCAAAATTGTTAATATTATTATTAATGTTTTAACATTGAGTAATAACCTATATATAGAGTTCTTTGGTAATCAATTGAATTATATCATGCATGTTCAACCAATAAATAATTTTAAAGCCTAACTTATTTTTTTAAAATTGAGGTATCCTGATTTATTATCATGGTATAATATTCAATGAAAAAGTCATGGAAAAATTACAATCTCCAATTATTGAGAATCCAATTTTTTTTGATGTTTTTGAATTCATCAAAAGTTACAACAAAGTTTTTCATTATTTTATGACCTCAGCAAAACCAATCCAAAATATGGTTAATAAAACAGATGATTATCAAAGGATTTAATTATTAAAAGTACATTGTATATGATTATATAAGGTTCCATACACATATAATTATATATGTTTTTAAAAATATAATATTATTTCACCAGAAGAAGATGACTATTTCATCGGAATATTATTTAAGGCTTTTATTATTCTAGATTATTAGTAGACAAAAATTTAAGATTATATATGTTGAGAAGTAAATCCATTTGATTCCAATGAAGCTAATCCATCAATTGAAAACCTATCCAAAAGATTAATATAATTCACCATATGTAGAAAAAATAATTTTGTAAGAAGAACCAATCTACCAAATTAAGAAATTACAACATATATAGATGAGTCAATCCAACCAATGAAAATGAGTTGAACAACCAGATTCATCGAATCCACCAAAAGAATACCAACCAAAAAATGTATAAGAAGTTGATCCACTAGATTTAAAATAAGTTCATATGAATATTGTATGAATCCAAATGGATCCAAATGTAGATGAAGTTGAATTTTATAGGTTTATAATGATCTAACAACACCTGTTAGACATAATGAAAAGAATACCAAAACAAAGATCAACATGCTAGATAAATGAAACATGCATAAAGTAGAAATGAAGAAACTATAAACATGTACCTTATAATATTGTTGTCATTACTCTAGTGGTGGCATAGTCAGGGTAGGCGGTGGAAGCAGTGGCAGAAGAGTCTGCAGAGGGGTTCATGGCAGCAGTGGGGTTTGCAGCGAAGGTGGATTCATAGAGGAAGGAGGGCTTCGTAGCAGAGGTGGGGTTCGTTGGAAGAGGTGGGGGTATGTGAAGGAGGTGGGTTCGTGGTAGAGGAGGGGTTTAGGGCAGAGGTGGAGTTCGACACGTGACGTAGGTGGGGTTCATGGTAGAGGTGAGGTTGAAACAGAGGTAGGGTTCGGTGGTGGTGGTGAGGTTCATAGTGGAGGAGGGATTCACATTGGTACATTATTGATTCGCGGTGGCGAAAGAGGTGATAGTAGAGGAGGAGGAGGAGGAGGAGGAGGAGTCACCGGTAGGGGTCATCTTCTGCGAGAGCTTAAGGTGTGCGAGATAAAGATGAGACTATTAAGGTTTATTTATAAAAGTGGGTGAACCTTTTATAAGCACTAGCTAAAAAGCACTGATAAAAGTATGTTTTATCAGTGCTAAAATAGAAAGTGCTGATAAAACATGTCTTTAACAGTGCTAAAAAAGTACTAATAAAGGCCTATCTTTATTAGCACTAAAAAATCACTGATAAAACTATAATGACAATAAATTATTTATATTTTTATATTTATTTATAAAATTATATGTATAATATATATATTTATAATAACTATAAATAAATAAATAATTATTTATATTTATATATATAATAAATATATTTATTATATTTATAAATATATGTAATTAATATATTTATTATAATTTTATAATTACTTAAATATATCTATATTTATTTAGAATTATAATTATAAATATTTTTATATATTTATTATAATTTTATAATTATTTAATAACTATAAATTTATATATATATTATAGTTACTTATGGGTTCAATTACAATGAAACATAGAAATATAACACACACAACCCAAAAGGTCAGATCATATCCCCCCAAGGGATAACCCACCCATTTTTGATGGCCCAAAGGCCCTGTGGGCATGGAGTCCATTAAAAACCTTGAAACTTAGGTGCCCAACACTTGTAGTTATTTTTTCATCACAAATGTCCACCTGAGGAGTCTCCACAAAGGCTGTCGCTTGACCCTCCCCGCATCACGATCCTAGCATGATTTCTGTCGCCTGACCAAGTCACCCCGCACGCCCCTTCCACAATTCCCATTATCATCCACGAAGGTCGTCACCTGACCGAGCCGCCCCACACACCCCTATTATGACCCACCTTTGCTGCACCGATTGGGCGTCACCACCCCTTTCTTCCTCAGATTTTTTGAGTTTGCCTAGATTTGATCCCAGGTTTTTGATGTAGTATTATGGTGTGTTTACCACTAAGCCAAGCCCCAACTACATAAACGTGTGTAAGGGTTATGCTCGCCTCCCACTAGGGGGCCGCACCAGGCCTAGAACATTCCGTGCGTTCCCCAGCTAGGCAATGACTTTGAATTATCCTTTACATAATACGCACAGTGTCTGAGCCTAGTGGGACTCGAGCCGAAGCCAGTTACCACAAAGAGTGAGGGGTATAAATAAATTTATATATATTTATTTAAATAATTATAAAATTATAATAACTATATTTCTTATAATTATGATTTTATATATAATTAATATATTAATTATATACATTTATAATATTATAAATATAATAAATATATAATAAATATATAATTTAAAAAATTATTATAAATAAATATTTATTTATAGTTATAATTATAAGTATATATATATATATATATATATATATATATATATATATATATTTAAATAATTATAAAATTATAAGAACTGTATTTATTATACTTATAATTTTATAAATATATATAATTAATATTATATTAGGTGTTTGGGGGTACAATTATATTAAACACACACACCGCACACACACAGGCCTGAAAGGTAGGTCATAGCCCCCCAAAAGATAACCCACCCAACAAGCCACTTTATTACATAATATTTTTTGACCCAAAAGTCAAGTGGGTATGAATCCCATTACATTTTAGGCCCATGGACCATTTTGTGAATTGTAACCTAGTTGCTACAATACCACTATAGTACCACCACCGCTATAATACTTGCTACAATACCCGTCGTTGCTAAAGTGTCGCTCGCCGCTGCTACAGTGTCACCCGCCACTACTATAGTGCCACTACAGTACTCCCTGCTGCCGTTACAGTACCCTCCACAGTGCTCACTATCACTACAGTGCCGCTGGTGAGCAGTTCCACCGCTACTACAGTCGCTAGAGTATTGCTACAGTACCCTATGCCCAATGAGTTTTGAACCCCCATTTTTGATGTAGCATTATGAGATTCTTACCACTAAGTCAAACTCCAACTACTATATATAATTAATATATTTATTATAATTTTATAATTATTTAAATATATCTATATTTATTGATAATTATAATTATAATTTTATTTATTTATTTATATATATTATAAATATATTTATTTAATTATATATATTTTTAACATTATAATTATATATATATATTTATTTATTTACAATTATAAGTATAAATAAATAAATATTTATTTATAATTAAAAAATTATAATAAATATATATTTATTTATAGTTATAATTATATATATATTTAAATAATTATAAAATTATAACAAATCTATTTATAACATTTATAATTTTATAAATATATGTAATTAATATATTTTTTATAATTTTATAATTATTTAAATATATTTGTATTTAATTGGAATTATAATTATAAATATTTTTATTTATTTATAAATATTTGTATATATTTATAAATATATTTATTTACTCAAAAGGTTCTGGAGATAGGCAAGTCTACTCCTAAGAAATTTATTCAAAAAATAAAGATGACAGAAAAGACAAGGATGAATGAGATCAAATAAGACGTGCCCTCATCTATAAAGGAAAGCTATAGATCTAGAACATGATCATTCCCATCATAATCAGAGCCATCATCTTCATCAGCAAATTCCCACTCTGACTGTGAATTCCTTTGAAAAAGCATAGAGCACTTCTCCTTGAGATTTTTCTGTTCAAGAGTGAGCCGACTCATCTCCATGTAAGAAGACTTGGTTCAACCATGCCCACGTGTAGGATCCCACTCACTGCCACACCCATGATTACGACGTTTTGGAAGCCTACCCCGCCTCCATGATTTTTGAAGCAAACTTCCATTAGGCTCTAAAGGAACCCGAGTCACATCATCACTCCTTCCTTTACCATAAAAGACAACATCCTTAAAAGAAGAAACACCAATAGTGCCTAAAGGCGTATTAGTGTTCAATAAAACCAATAGCTTCCCCTCACTTCCATCATCAGAGATGTTACCCCATTTCCCAATTCTTGAGGAACTCCATAGGAAATCTAATGCCAATGGATGCACAATGCAACCTTGTCCTTCTGACTATAAAGGAGCATAACCAAATGCAACAGATTGGACAACCACATCTATAGCCTATGGCTCTTCACCTTGCAGAAAGGTAGCCTCTGTGTTCTGCTACCCAAAATATATTTGTATAAATTTAAATAAATAAATATTAATATTTATAACTATAAATAAATATATATTTATTTGTAATTAAAAATTATAATAAATATACATTTACTTATATTTGTAATTATAAATATATAAATATATAAATATATAAATATATAAATATATATATTTAAATAATTAAAAAATTATAACAAATATATTTATAATTTTATAAACATATATAATTAATATATATTTTTTATAATTTTATAATTATTTAAACATATCTAAATTTATTTATAATTATAATTATAACTATTTTTATTTATTTATAAATATTTGTATATAAATATATATAATAAATATATTTATTATAATTTTATAATTATTTAAATATATCTATATTTATTTAGAATTATAATTATAACTATTTGTATTTATTTATAAATATTTATAAATATATTTATTTAATTATATATATTTATAACTTTATAAGTATAATAAATATATTTATTATAATTTTAAAATTATTTACACACACACAATATATATATATATATATTTATAGTTATAATTATAAACTATAAATAAATATATTCATACATATTTGTATATAATTATATATAAATATATATATTTATAAAATTATAATAGATGTATTTATTGTAATTTTATAATTATATATATATAGTTATAATTATAATTACAAATAAATATATTTTAAAAGTATTTATATATAATTAAAAATTTATAATTATAAGTATATTAAATATATTTATTTTAATTTTATAAGTATTTTTGAGAACATAATAGATTCATGGGTATAATATGAATGAATCATATATATAGTAAAGTATAGATAGTTAAAAATGAGTCATCACATATGAAAAACATGGATAATCAGAAGGGTATAATGTATAAATGAACATTCCTGATGAATACATAACATATATGCATGTCAATTATACTCACACATCAATATATTTATTGACCAAATTCATTGAAAACATATATTTATTTATTTATAATTATAATTATAATTATAATTATAATTATAATTATATATATTTAAAAAGTATTTATATATAATTATAATAATTATAATAAATATAATAAATATAATAAATATAACAAATATAATAAATATAAAAAATATAGTAAATATAATAAATATAATAAATATAATAAATATAATAAATATAATAAATACAATAAATACAATAAATAGAATAAATACAATAAATACAATAAATACAATAAATACAATAAATACAATAAATACAATAAATACAATAAATACAATCAATACAATGAATACAATCAATACAATGAATACAATGAATACAATAAATACAATGAATACAATAAATACAATAAATACAATAAATACAATAAATACAATAAATACAATAAATACAATAAATACAATAAATACAATAAATACAATAAATACAATAAATACAATAAATACAATAAATACAATAAATACAATAAATACAATAAATACAATAAATACAATAAATACAATAAATACAATAAATACAATAAATACAATAAATACAATAAATACAATAAATACAATAAATACAATAAATACAATAAATCCAATAAATCCAATAAATCCAATAAATCCAATAAATCCAATAAATGCAATAAATACAATAAATGCAATAAAATAAATGCAATAAATAAAATAAATGCAATAAATACAATAAATGCAATAAATACAATAAATACAATAAATGCAATAAATGCAATAAATGCAATAAATACAATAAATGCAATAAATGCAATAAATGCAATAAATACAATAAATACAATAAATGCAATAAATGCAATAAATACAATAAATACAATAAATACAATAAATACAATAAATACAATAAATACAATAAATACAATAAATACAATAAATATAATAAATACAATAAATACAATAAATACAATAAATACAATAAATAAAATAAATACAATAAATACAATAAATACAATAAATACAATAAATACAATAAATACAATAAATACAATAAATACAATAAATACAATAAATACAATAAATACAATAAATACAATAAATACAATAAATACAATAAATACAATAAATACAATAAATACAATAAATACAATAAATACAATAAATACAATAAATACAATAAATACAATAAATACAATAAATACAATAAATACAATAAATACAATAAATACAATAAATACAATAAATACAATAAATACAATAAATACAATAAATACAATAAATACAATAAATACAATAAATACAATAAATACAATAAATACAATAAATACAATAAATACAATAAATACAATAAATACAATAAATACAATAAATACAATAAATACAATAAATACAATAAATACAATAAATACAATAAATACAATAAATACAATAAATACAATAAATACAATAAATACAATAAATACAATAAATACAATAAATCCAATAAATCCAATAAATACAATAAATACAATAAATCCAATAAATCCAATAAATACAATAAATACAATAAATACAATAAATACAATAAATACAATAAATCCAATAAATACAATAAATCCAATAAATCCAATAAATACAATAAATCCAATAAATCCAATAAATACAATAAATACAATAAATACAATAAATACAATAAATACAATAAATACAATAAACATAATAAACACAATAAACACAATAAACACAATAAACATAATAAACACAATAAACATAATAAACATAATAAACATAATAAACATAATAAACATAATAAACATAATAAACATAATAAACATAATAAACATAATAAACATAATCAACATAATAAACATAATCAACATAATTAACATAATAAATATAATAAATATAATAAAACTAATAAATCTAATAAATATATTTATTATTTAATGAAATTTATTATAATCTTAAAATTATTTAAATACATATTTATTTAATTATATTAGAAATACTTTTTTTTAAAACATTATATATATATATTTGAATTATTAAAAAATATATTAATTATAAACATGTATTTTGTATTTAATGTATTCAAATAAACATTAATTTTGAATATAAATATAATAATTTTATATAAATTAATAACATTTTTTATTAAAGACTTTTATCTGTGCTAGAAATAACGCTAATAAATATACCCTTTATCAACACTAAAAAAAGCGATGATAAAGGGTACACCTTTATCAATACTTTTAGCTAGCACTGATAAAGGTCCGTTTTTTATCTGCGCTTTCTACTTAGCACTGATAAAACCCGGTGCATCCCCTGCCCGAATCTGTGGTAGTGTATATAAATCCTTTAAATCATTTATTTAGTGTTTTTTATTGAAAAATTACAATTTCACATAAAAATACACATAAATTATTATCAAATGATTTTTATTGTCATTAAAAATTAAGGATTTTATAGGTTGGGGGCCCCAAACCAATTTTTAGGGGAACTGTAGTAGAGCTAACTTACAACACTGACATTGAGCATTGTAATAGTGTAGTCTTCAACATGGGTATTATAACACTATATAATTTACTAACATGAGTACCGTAACTTCACAGATTTTACTATAATATATACTATAGTGCAACGCACCAACGGTGCTAATCTGGGCACAATACTGCATTGCTTTAAGAGATCAATTTTAGTTAGGATTTGTGATAGTGTGTGTGCACTGTAATTCTGCTCTCTAAAATAGTGAAGTTATTTTACCTCTCCTTGGACATAGGGATTCATCCTGAACCATATAAATCCAGTGCGTTCTTCTTCTTCTTCTTATTCTTATTGCATTGTTTTCCATTTTCTCAAATTTTTGTAATCATTTTATCATTGGTTCACCCAAAGTTTACTTAACACACACATACAGGTAGTGAGAATAAATCATCAGTTGAAACCACTACAACCCCAAACATCCCTTAGTTTAAGATGGAACATATCTATTATATATACTAAAGATGGATTTCTCCAGCATATGTGTCACCAAATTATGTGACCACATCACTTAAAAAACTCCAATCCTCCCTCCAATATCATGCTTTCATCATCCGCATTCCCATTTCCCTCGTGGTTCCTCGCTCATGATTTCCCTCTGTTGCGATTAGGGTTCTAGTCCATTTCTGCTCCGCCTCTACCTATTCATCCTCGACCGCCCGCAGCCTCTACCGATCGCTCAACCTTCGCCTCTACCTGTTCATCCTAGGGTTTCATCTAAAACACCCTTACACTACCTCCCTTCAGTTTAGGGTTCCTGCTACGAGCTTTGTGCTTCTCCTCCCGCTATCGATTTTCCTTCATTCCTTTTATAATTCTCGAATATCCCCATCTTCCTCCCCGACTCACCTCTCCAACCATGCCTCTTCCTCTACCTCCACCTCCGCTCTTCCTCCACCTTGATTTCCCTCCTCCCCGACTTTATCCATCCCCTACTCCCACTCTCAACAACTCCACCCTCCCCGAATCCCTCCTCGACCCCTCTTGACACCGCCTCACTCCCCAACCCCTTCCCCAACCCCCCTCTCCTTCTGCATCTCACTTTACATCGAACCACTGTGGCCCTTGCTGGATCGAAAGAAGACAAATTTGTACTGTTTGAGATGTTGGCAGAGAGCATTATGAAGGTGCTTGGGGTTTCTGAAGGATATTAATTTGATGACATACTTTGTGCCGAGTACTCAATCCTGGCAGGTTTCAAGGATGACCTAGAGACCGTTGCTCAGGTTCATTACAGTAACCATATTTTTGTTAAACTCATATGACTGGGTGACCTGCTTTATCCATTGATTCATTACTAATTCTCAACTATATTATTTTTCCCATTTAGGTGCTGATAATCCTTTACACTGAAAGTTGAGCGTATCTGTGTATATTATCTATGAAAATTGGGTTTAGGTTAATTATGTACATTATTTTCATTTATAGAATACATACAAAAGATATTAGAGGCATGCATTGAAGTTTTGGTTTGACAGAACATGAAAATCAAAGTCCTCTTGTCTGCATGTTTCTGTTAAATTTGAATGATTGAGGTGAAGTTTATTCATATAATATTTTTAGGTGGAAATGGAATCTTTTTGGCTTGTATGCGTCTTACTCAGACCTCCTATTAGAATTCCATATTTAATTTTATTAATATTGAATTGATTTCTTGACATTGTCTATGGCTTGGATATAAAATTTTATTCAACATTTTATTCAGTTTCTAAAAATGGATTTCATGAGAGCTCGATATGTTTTTATGTTTATGAACTATCACAACATTTGAAAAGACTCAGGCTGAAATTCATGAAAAAAATAATGGAATAGGGCATACTTTCTTGAGGTATTCACCCTTATAACAATTGAAAAAAATCTCAAATGCATAAATTGTTATTAATATATTGCATTAGTATTTTTTCTAATCTTTATACATTATATTTTTAATTTTTTCAATTATTATGTATATAGATTGTTGACTATGTCTAAATATCTTCAAGTTAAAGAATTACCACAAAGGTACAATGTGATTATTCTATATGTTTTATACTATTTTAACTATCTCCATGTTTAATCCACTTTTATTTCATATTAATAATTATGTGACCAAGCTTAAACCTTACTTAATCAAAGAAGTACAAGGTCTAGGAATTGTTTTAGATGATTGTATTAAAGTTATTTCTTCTATATGTCTTGAGCATTCTTATCTTGTTAAGCAAGGTGATCACAATATTTATAGTGAAAATCAGGTAATCCATATGTATATTTTTGAAGGTAACATTTTTTTCTATCAATTTTTGTGCCGATGGTTTTTTTTCTGACTTAATCAGGAATTTATGATTTATTTGATCTTTTATCAATTGTTGGTTTGTATGCCCTGCTTATCTCCCCCCACTCCCTGTATTTGTGTTCTATCTGAATGTTGATACAAATTTTTAGGCCGTGTTTGAATGTTTTTAATGAATGGGATAGAATGATCATTAACAGAACGTTAATGAGTGAAATGACATATAAAGAAATTGAATTGAATGTTCAACTGTATGGGAGTTTCATGACGAAAAGGATTGTCATTACCCAATCATTATTTAAAATTTATCATAAACAAAATGCAATGAATTAATTTTTTCTTTACAATTTCCAGAATAAACCTAATTATTTTTATCAATTTTCATTACCCTAATTTTTTAATTTGACCATTTGATTTTGAGGGTTAGGAAAAAAGGATATTTGAGGGTCAAGTATGGTTTGGAAGACAATTATTTTTCATCTCATCCCCATATAAAAAACTCATAGTCATAACTTTAATGCTGGAAAATCCTATGTCATTTGACAGTCTCCTATGGTGTTTTAATTTTTAGTTTCATAATCTATCTATTCAATTCATTATTATTGAATTGTGTGATATATTTCCTATTATATTTTTTTAATGACATTTTTTTATTGTATTATTTTTCAACCATCCATTAAGGTTTTCCTCTTCAGGTTTCTATCCGCACTGGGCCCAAGCTTTTACTGCATGAATAGGTTTTCCTAATGGTATTTTTCACTAATTTGCATCTCTTCGGACCCAATTGACTATGAAATTTTTTCTTTTGGTTTCTATTCTAATGGGTTATGTTTAATTGAAACTTTTATTTTTAGACCTAAGTTTTATAGTATTTCAATCAACCCCTTCCCCTGCAACCAATTATATTATCATATATGTTAACATGTTGTATATGTGTTTCCATTCAATTTTATAATACATAATATTGTTTTACTTTATAATTCATCAAAAAGTAGTAATAATTTTCAACTACGGTTTTCTTGCACTAACATTTTTCTGTTGTATTTTTTGTCAACTATCCATTCATGTTTTTCGCTTCAGGTTTCTATCTGCACCAGGACCAAACTTTTACTACATGAACAAGTTTTACCCATTTTGGAGTTTTTCTGGTAATGGTTTGAAATTTGAAATAAGTTTTTTTTAATTTCTATAATAATTTGACATTTTCCTCTGATGTTTTATTTTCTAGTTTCATACTATATCTATTTCTATAATTTATTATTGAATTGTGTGATCTCTTTCCTATTTTATTGGAATAGACCAATTACATAGGGGTTAAATGTTATAATCACTAAGTCTGTTCAGGTACTAGTAGAAAATTTAATGGGAAAGGATGAAATTGATTTGTTTTTGTAGGCTAGAAAAGTGGGGTTTTATCCAAGCATAAGATCCTTCAAATTTTTACTAAAGTGTTTGGCTACCAAAAATGAAATAAAATTCATCCTATATGTCTTTGAGGAATTAAAGATGTCTAACCATCACCCAATGTTTACACCTATACCATTATGAACTTTTATTATAGGTGACATTAAGGTCAGTGTGAAATTGATCTTGAAAAAGCTTCTAAGATTTTAAAATATTTGAAAAGAAGTGGGATGAAATCTACTATAGTAACATATAATATATATATATCTATGGTCTTTTCAATGTTAGACATATTGAGCTAACTTTGGATCTGATTATGTATTTTAAGTTTAGAGGCCTCCCTGTCAACTGTTACTATTATAATGCTATTATTTGTGGTCTATGTATCAGCAGTTAACTATAAAATGATTTTATTATATTTGAAGAATTTATAAGTTATGTAATACCCTCAGATGTTTATAGCTAGAACATTTTTGATTGAAGGAATCTATATCAGATCTGTTCACATATGTTCTATATGAGATATTTTCTAGAGATGTTCACATATGTTCTATTCATATCTATTCACATATGTTTTGTTCAATTTGGATCAGTTTCCAATAGATAGAACAAATTTTACTTTGACTATCATAGGTACAATTTTGATTTATTTGAGTCTTTCTATTTTACTTTTTGATATAATGGAATACTATTATTTTATTTCTTCTCAATTTATATCTAGGGAGGGGATGAGCATGGATTTTTTTCCAAGAATGATGGTACCTAATTAAAATCATTTTAAATGGTTGGATTTTGTTCATAATTTTCCATATGATACCATAGTGGATGCATGCTATGAGATTTTTTTTGTATTTTTTATTCTTGATATAATGAGCTTCTATGTTATCTTCAATATGGATTGATAGATATGTTTTTCATCTCAAATGATTTATAGAAGAGGTTACTGACCTTTAAATCCCATAGGGGATAATAGTATGTTATTATGGGAGATTAGGATGTGAAGGCAGGTACATCAGGGCCCAAAATTAGTCATATTGGAGTAATTATAATGCATGTGGAAGGTAGGGATCTTGCCATGGATCATGTGACAATTACAGATTCTTTTCCTCCCAATGGTGGACCATTTTCAGAATGATTTCCTTAATGTATTATGTGAAGAAATAAATCTGACATGTCCTTCATAAATTGTTAGTCATATTTAATTATTACTTACCCTAATTTTTTAACTTTATATTTCAATTTTTTTAATTGTTATCTAAAAAAATTATTGACTATGTTGGAAGATATTGAGGTTGAAGATTAAGTACAAAGATATAATGACATTATCCTTTATTCTTACTACTCTCTTAACTATCTACATATTTGTAGTCCACTTTTATTGCTATATTATGTAGCAATAATTTAAGCTTTAAATATATTGAATATAGTGAATATTAATGTATGGTTTTGATCTTGCATATAATGTGATAGGGTTTACTATAACTTGATAATGGAGAAATACAAAATCACAGAACAGACAAGAAGTAACATATTTTGAAGCAGTGGATCATTTTATTTTGTCTCACTTATTAATTTACTTTTACTAAGTATCACTTGTGATAAATGTTTTTCAAAACTGGGTAGTTATACTATATATCACTTATGGTAGATGTTTTTGAAAAATGAATCATGTGCTATGATTGAGCAGTGGATGAGGTTTTTAATTTGACCAGTGGATATTTTTTAAGATCATTGGAACATGTATTATATTAGGGAATTGGATTTGTGTGGAAAACAAGTTAATTCATTATTAAAGGATTATTTTATTCTTTTTGAGGTCTTACCAACTTGAAAAAAATATAATTTATGCTATTTCAGTTAGTCATACTTGCATTACAATTTCAGGTTTCATTAATTAGATTATCCCTTGCTTATTTTCTAACTTATCATGAATGAAACACTCCCTATTATATAACTCATGATGGATATAATCTTTCAAATGATCTGAAATGTAAAAAGATTATGTCTTCATCATCCATTATGGTTTATTCATGTTTATTTCATATTCCTGGGTTAATTATTATCTTTTTTTCATAGGAAAAGTTTCCTCACCCCAAATCACCAAAATAACTCAGCACTTTAAAGTACAAAAGGTTTACAAAATTAGCACTAGCTAGGATATAGGTATGGGCTTCCCAGAATATTTGTATGCCTAAAGGTATGGATTTTCTTTATTTTTTGAACTTCAAACACAAACAATCCTTGAAAATTGATAACATTGTCTGTTTATGGTGGATACTTTATATATATATAAAATGCTGTATGTAATTTCATTATATGTTTGTGAATTTTCTTTCAAGTGTTTTTTATCTAAAATTCTCTCTAAATATGCCCATTTACTTGACTCTACTGACGAAAAAGACGTTGAAATAGGAAAATAGGATATCACTATAACATTAATGGTACACACTCTATATTTTTTTCAATTATTTTCCCTTTTCATGTTTTTTACCAGCTCTTAAATGGTATTATTGACTAGAAATTAATGTACAAAATGATATGTTATTTACCATGATCTGAAGTCTTCAAACATATCACTGGGTGATGAATTCAGTCTAAAACTATCAAACTTTGGACTTGAAAAACTAGAACCTGTCAACCAAAAGATGCATGTCTCAACTAGAGTGATGGGAACTTATGAGTACTCTGCTCCAGAGTATGTCATGAGTGGAAAACTCAAATTCAAGTCTGACATTTATAGCTTTGGGGTGGTTCTATTGGAGATGATCACTGGGAGGACTGTGGACTACAAAAATAATCACAGTTACCAGATTTTTCTTGATTGGTCACACACATACCTAAAGTATAATTCAATGTTCAATGAGTTGGTGGATCCAATGCTCTGAGGGGGGTTTTCAGTACATAGTTTACACCATGTAACCTCCATTTCCACAATGTGCCTATCGGAGAATCCCACTTTCTGGCCACTTATTAGTGACATTGTATTGGATCTAGAGTACATTTCCTCAAAGACCTCCTATAAAGTGTTTAAGAGTAGTGGAAGAGTCCACACCTCCCTACGACGATCACCTTCATCACCAAAAAATCACTGGTAATACAAGAATTAAAAATCACCTTTTCCTTGGGTGTCCATGCTTGGGTGATCTATATGGTAAATGGGGTTGGTATTGCATTTTTATTTTTTATTATTTTCAATGTAATATTTAATCATTGTTTCATTACTTATGTAAAATTAATACATATTTATAGTCATACATATTATCATGTTCTAGTTCCATAACATTATCGTTTATATTCTCTACTATTTTAATTATCTCTATGCTTAATCCAATTTTATTGAAATATTCTGTAGCACTAATTTATGATTTCAATATATTCAATATAATCAATATTAATTCAGGTATTTGATCCTAAATACATGGTGAAAGGGTGAAGTAACACTAGATTTTGGATAAATACGCCATCATGGAAGACTAAGGGCATATTTTAGAGCAGTGAGTCATTTTTTTTTCAATTAATAGTTTATTTTACTTGTAATAAATATGACTTTTGAATCAATATTTAGAGTATAGGATCATGTGCATTTACTCTTTTTGAGAAGTGGATATTTTTTAGAGCATTGTAACATGTATTTTATTTGAGCAGTGGATCATGATTTTTTTATTGAGTAGTGGATAATTTTATAGGTTTTTTTCATTATATCACCATGAGAATGTGAAGGTGAGTACTAGTTATATTATATTCCAAACTCATGGAATCTCATGTAACCTTATTCTAACTCAATACTTATCCAAACTCATGTCTCACATTTTAATTTTCTATTTCTCAGCCTAGCCTAAGGCTCCCAAGGATCTATGAAAAAGAACAACTTTATGTCACTTTTACATCCAAAAAGTGTTAGAGTAAGACATTCCAAACATCACTTTATTTTTAGCACAACATATCAAATTTAATCCCTTTATTATCCTCAAGATTATCTCATTCAATTTATAAAAACACATACAAAAACTTTAAATTCCAAACTCACATTTTCACTTAAATATAAAATTTCCAACCAATATAATCACATAAAAACCACCATTTAAATATATTAGACACGCTTATCAGTCAAACCATTATTTAATAACTATTCCCCTTTTTATCACCACTTTAATTCATTAAAACACAATTTACGGCATTAAACCATCACTTTAAATCAAAAAATTTTCACAATAAAATTATTATAAACACATAACTAATTTTTCATATCAATTAGATATGTTCAACCCCCTGTTATATGTATTTTAACACTAAAATACATTTATCCTAGCAAAAAACTATTCGAATAACACATGTAATATTATGTATAATATTATTATAATGGGATAATGAGGGATAATTTTTCCAAATTGATTGAATTTGATAATTAATTAAATAATCACCCATGAAAAATATTTTATCCCATATTTAAAGGGTCTTATCCTTTCCAATTAAGTCTCAATTTTACTATTCTGGTATGCTCTATCAAAATCACAATATAAGTGAGAAAAGAAAAAGTATATAAATCCTTTAAATAGTAGAAAATCAATAAGATTAAATGGATCAAGGTATATCTTATTTTCTTTTGTATTTTATTTATCTAGATATGTGATAAATAATAATTTTAAAGATCTGAAATTAAATGAAAATAATTTACATGTAGTATCAGAGAGGATTTGTAAAATCTATGTTTTTACATATTTAAATTTATTATATGTTATATTGAATTTAGGATGTGAAATATTGAATAAATTAATATATAAATGATGTTTCTATTTCACATAATGGGTTTTTTTATTTTTCTTACCTTTAATACTCATTTATAATAATAATATTAATCATGGTATTTTTGGAAATTCATTTGCTGTGTTGTGAGATTTTAGAAGCAGGATTCTCATGGACCGTGTTAAAAAATAATGATGATTTTTATATTAAATATTTATAATAATAAAATTCTCACATTGAACCATTCGACTTTTAGATATAATTGAAATTTTATAAATACTATGATTTAATTTCATTAGTTCTCACCATTGGTAAACATGGTTTTTTATTAATGTTATTTTTTAACACAAAATTTAAAATCCTTTATCCATTAGACTAAATATGATTCAATGGATCAAGAAACTACCCCACTGGATAAAATATCATATTTCCTATTCAAACTATCTTAATATTTTTTGTGGATTTTTTTGAAATCTGAATACGTTGTTCATATTTTTTGAAATATAAATAATTTGTTCAATTTTTTTTGAAATCCAAATATGTTGTGCAATTTTTTTTGAAATATAAATATACTGTGATTTTTTTTGAAATCAAAATACATTGTTAAATTTTTTGAAATCTGAATATATTGTTCAATGTCCTTTTATTTATTATTATTATTTAAAGAAAGAGATGTTATGATGGATTGTGTTAATTTTTTAATTAAAATATTTTTTTCATTATTTGAAATAATTATTATAGTTTTAAATTTTGATGCCAAAACGAATTAAATAAAGAGTAAAAAAAAGTTAGATTTATTTTTATTAAAATTTATTTGTATTTATAATTATTTTATGATTATGATGTGTTATATTTGGAATATTATCATATAAGATTTTTTAATCACTATAGTGGTCAAATCATAAAGTTAAAATTATTCCAAAATTTTGTGAAAATAATATATATTGATTACTCATAAATTTAATACTATTATGATATTTTATGAGTAACTGAAATTAATTATTATGAGATATTTATTAATTGACCAAAGGTAATTTCCATATTCCTATAATTTATGAATATAATTATTGGCGATATATATATATGAATTTTGATATTTATTTATATATCCAAAGATAATAAATAAATATAATTGATAAATATAATGTTTACAAATAAAATTAATTTAATTAGTATAAATTATGATTGTGTATTATAGTATCTCTCAAAGAATAACACTAATACACATTTTATGTTAAATAATTTTTATGAATCAATGTATTTTTATTACTATTCAAAGCATCAATTTTAATAATGTATTTATTACAGTTAGCTTCCATCATCTTTGCACTCACATAAATCAACTGTTTCAATCATTAATAGACTAAATTTCTCTGATTGGAGTGAGAAAATCCAATTTCACATTGGTGTATTGGATTTTTATTTTTCACTATGAGTAGTGAAACCTACTAATACTACAAATGATAGTAGTGATGATGATAAAATATATTATGCAACATGGAAAATATTGAACATGTTAAGTTTAATGTTCATGCCAACGATTATAGAAAGAAACATCAAGTCTGATTTTAGTAAAACTTAAAGTGCTAAAGAATTTATGAAATCTGTGTGGGAATGATCTCAAATTGCTGAAAAATCTATTACCAAGATATTAATGAGTAAATTTACCACCATGAAGTTTGATGATTCTCATACTATGCATGAGCATGTCATTGAAATGAAAAATATTACAGAAATAATTAATTCTTTAGGAATATAAGTGGATGAAATTTTCCTTATATAGTTTTTCCTAAACTAATTACCATATGAGTTTGAACCATTCCAAATTAACTACAAAACCATGAAAGATAAATTGAATGTGCATGAGTTGCACTGTATGCTAGTTCAAGAGGAAACTTGTTTAAAGAGTTAATAAATCCACTCCATCCATTATGTACATTATCCAGGAGGAAAGAAGTATGGTATAAAAAATCATGAAAAAAGAAATGGTCCATTGAAAGTTAATGAGTATTCTAGAAAGAACCAAAATAATGGAAATAAAGATAAATTTCATTTCCATGGGAAAGTTGGACATTTCCAAATAGTTTTCCTAAAATGAAAGGCTTGGTTTAAAAATAAAGGTAAGAAAAATTATTTCACATGTTATAAATAAAACATATCTAAAGTTCTACATAATACACAGTGGATTGATTTTGGTTGCACGAATCATGTTTCTAATATGATACATGGATTCACTTTTACCCAAATCACAAGCTTAATTGAAAAGTTTATCTTCATGGGGAATAGAGTGAAGGCTCCAGTGTATATAGTCAAATTTACCATTTAATCCTTAACAGTGGATATAGTTTGGATTTATTAAAAACCTCTTATATACCTAGTATATCTAGGAATTTTATTTCTATATCAAAACATGATGATGCTCAATGATCTTTTAAATTTGTTAATGGATATTTTAGTTTGTTTAAGTGAAAATTCTTGTTTGGATATGGTTTATTGTATGATAGTTTATATAAACTAAATCTTGATAATATGTATGTTGAAATTATTATGAACATGCATCATAATTTTGGTACTAAACATGGTTTAGTAAATAAAAATTATACTTATTTTTGGCATAAACGTTTAGGTTTTATTTCCAAAGATATATTAGAGAGATTGATTAAGATTTAAATCCTTCCAAATTTAGATTTTACCAACCTAATTTTTTGTGGATTTTATTAGAGGAAAAATTACAAAACATACAAAGAAAGGTTCCAAAAGAAGTGCTCAACTCCTTGAGATCATACATACTGATATTTTTAGACCTTTTGGTATAAATTCATTTAGTAAATAAAAATAATTTATAAGATATAATAGATTATAGTGATATAAATTTATATATCTACATGGGATATAATGGATTAAGGTACAATGTGTGTGTGAATGTGTACATGAGCTGTAATGGATCAAGTTAACAACATGTGAAACTTTTTTATGGGCTATAATGGCCTAAGGTTACATCATGTACAAATTTCTTTGAGCTATGATGGATTGAGGTTATGTCATGTATATGGGATGTGATAGATCAAGGTTACAACATGAGTTGTTAAGATGATGATTTTCTAATGTGGTGGTTATTGTGAGATAGATTTTAATATAATAATGTGGTGGTGATTGTTATGTGGTGATGTGGTATTGGTTGTGATGTGATGGCTATGATAATGTTACAGCGGTTATGACATGATGGTAGTGGTGATGTAGTGATGGTTATGATGTGATTATGGTGGTGATGTGGTCAAACATATAAAATGGTGATATGATTTTGGGATTCCTATTTTCTATAAAACCCATAAAATTTGAAATCACCATCATTTACATATGGTATAAAATTATCAATACTAAAGATTGACCATTATAGCTACATTATTGTTGAAAGAGTGGTGATTTGTTTCTAGACCATTTCATTTATACTTATATATATCCCAGAATACTTTTCACTCTAATTAATTTATAATAAATAATTATTGAAATAATAAGATGAATTTAGGTGATAAATATTCAAGATGATAAATATGTGATATTGTGTTATCATATGTGACATTTTACTTTGTTTAACTACCTAGAAATATTAAATACTTCATGTTATATTTTTCTTAGTTTATCTCATTCATGTCTATCCTGAAACATTTATACCACATGAATATTTACTTTTTTAGAAGTATGAACTGGCTAATAACTCTAAATTTATCACCCGTCTATAGTTTTCCTGAGTTGTTTTATAGGAAAAATCAATGAATATTGAGGATCATAATATTTAACCAGATAGAGTGGAATATAGGAGGTTGTTCATGCACAATCCTTTATTATATAATATACATTTATATGTAGAAATAGTTTGGGTTTGTATTTTTCTAACTTCTAGTTTATATATAAAGTTAATGACATAATTTATCATATAACTTAACTAACATTAATTATTAAATCACAATAGGATTTCATAATTGATATAAAATCTATCAATTAAACACCAAAGAGTACATGAAGTTACTACCTCACAAAAGGTGTACAATATGAACAAGGAATAAAGGTTTTATTCCTTTTAGAACACAAGAAAAAAAAATAAAAAAAAAAATGAAAAAATAATAATTAGAACTCTATAGAGATCAAAATTTATCACCTTCTCACAAAATGATAGGGTTATTTTAGCTTTTACGGATATGAAGATAACATCATCGACAAATCAAAATTCCAACTTGAAATAGTGGAGAAATCATCATTTACAGTTAGTAGAGAAAAGGGAGAGTTTAAGGATGAATAAATTTATAGGAAAGACTCATAGAATGAATAAGTTTAATGGCTTAATCTAAGTATATTGATAACACAATTACCATGATGATATTATTTAAAAAAAACCTCTCAATATCTTATCAAGTGCCTATTGTCCACCCCAGATACCCCCTCTCACATCACCTATATTGAGTACCATATACCCCATACCAGGTATCAGGTGGAACCTATTGGATAAAATTAAACATGGTCCACTCCAAAACCCTCCTCCCATCCTCTTATCACACAAAACACCGAAAACCATATTTAAATAATTCAAAATAAACCATTAAACATCAAAAATAAAATAAAAAACAAATCTCATAACCCTATGGATGTTACACTCCTCACCATTAAAATATCACCTAGAACCATAGAAATATATTGATAATGTAAAAAACTATTGTCATCCCAAACTTCCTTAGAAATTATAATTGAAGTTAGGAAACCTTATAGTGATCCCCATTATAAAATTTTCTCATGTTAGAAGATATTATCCAGAAACAATATCTTGAACAAACCTAACATTAAGAAAGAACACAAAGTCCTAGAAAAGGCCTACATAGACCCAATTATTAGACAAAATTAGATGGATGAATTCTAAGAATTAATATTACTAGAAAAACCCAAGAAAAATTTTATAACCAATGGGAACTACACACCATTTCAAAAACATTTTCCAAATTCTGTTGAGTCTTTCCAACTCACTCATTAAAAACTAATATAAAAATATAATAAAATCATATAAGTTATGCATATCTACACATGATAGTTTTAAAAAAATCATCCATTGAAAAAATATAACTCTTTATAAGTTTTTTAAAATGAAATCATTTCTCCAAATCATTCAAAATTTATAATAAAATCCACTTCCCACTAATTATGTTCCAGAGATAAATTCCATTCAAAAAAAGCGGAATTGCATTTTTTAAAATGAAATTTTCATTTCTTTTCAAATTCTATGCTCTCAAACCACTTCTATGAAACCAAAATTTATATTCAAAATAGAATGGTTTTAAAAACCTCTATGTGTTCTAACATGAGTTTTTGACCAAAATAAAAAGAAAAGAGTAATTTAGAAATTTATTTTAAGAGTTCATAAGCACATAAAGATCTAAGTTAACTAAGGAAATATCACATGATCAAAATATGGTAAAATTTTAGGTTTTACCATAATAAAAAATTTGGTATAATTATTAGGGAAATGATCCACCAATCATGAAACAAATACTGCAATATATTTTTTTAAATATACGGTTAAGGTATATGTGTGCCAACCGTGCATCAATAATGTATCATTTAAAATTTAATTGTAAAGGTTAAATTTCTATAATTTTCAGGTGAAAATTATATAGAAAGTTTCTAACACTTAAGGTGTATTATAACCTTTGGATCTATTTTAAGTTAACACTTATAATTGTATCACATGTCTCTTTATTACGACTAGGAAAATTACCAAAGGTGACTGAATGCTCACCCAAATGACTGAAGAACTATTTATAGAATCTTAAAACTATCCCCTAACATAATAAAATAATAAGGGAAGACCAAATAAATACTCTGAACAAATTTTGGATACCAAAAGAACATAATTTAATTTATTCTTCCTAAATAGTCAAATCCCAAAACTCAAAATAAATCAAGCTGAATCCTTATTTAAATTAAGAATTTAATCTAAAAAATTTATCAATTCATTTTAAAAATCCTAAAAGGAAACCTATATTTGGATTTTTTCTAATTATAAGATGTATTTTACCAAGATAAAAACACTTATCCTTCTAAATCATCCTGAATCATAATTACAACAGTATGGACTACTTTTTTACATAACCAATTGAAATTTAAATCATTTCACACTAAAATATATTTCTATAATCAAGAACATGTTCCACATATATAATATTATCTTCTATAAAACAAAAAATAAAAGGTTTATTATAATTCTAAAATACATTATATGCTTATATAACACCGTTAAACCTATACAAAACATATTATCATGTTTTAATAAAGAAACACTTAAGTGAACCAAGAAAAAAAGTTAAAACTAAGAAAAATTAAATATAAAAAAATGTCCTAATAATTTTATCATCAAGAAACCAATTTGGAAAAAAAAATTCAAAAAAAAATGAATAAAAAATAAACCCAAATATAATTCATTAAAAAAATATTTCAAAGCATCAAAACTTATAAAAATTACATTATACATAGTAACCATTACTAGAAAAAAATTAACACAACTATCTTTGATGGAACCCCAAAGGAAAACACAAATAAAAATAAAGAAAATAAAAAATTTATTACCAAATTAATTCAATCATATTGGGGAAGCACTTCTCAACTATTATCTTTATACTAGGGATTCAATTTTTACTATTATCCCCCCATATTATACAGGAGTGTCACATTCGATCATTATCCTAAAAAATTATTACAACATAGAACTTATGACTATTATAGACACAAATTATACCAAGGTATAACTTTTAAACATTATCTACTATTCAATTTTCAACCATGATTTTGAAAACAATAGTTTAAAATCTATTATTTTTTAAACTACTTTCGTTTCCCAAAATAAATGTTCATCTTGAAGTCATTTTAATCAATTTCAAAAATAATTTTTGGAATTTACATGTAGATTTTAACCCATTTAAAATTTATTATTGAAAAAAAACTATTTTATAAATCCATTTTAAGTATAAATCAAACCTTTCCATCAGATTCAGCCAAAAAACATCAAGTTTTTGAACCTTTTCAATGTAAAAAAATTGGTTTAACCATCATAAAAATAATTTTCCAAAATGTTCTAAATATGGAACTTAAAATATAAAATTTTGAAATATATTTCTTGGAAAAGCATCAATTTTTAAAACTACACAATAAAATAGAAAACATTTAGCCAAAATTTACCTTTTCCAACCGGTCATCACCCTAAGATTACAATTCATTCCAAATGATAATTCTATATTATCCTTTAAAATCCACCATTAACATTGTTACATAAGAATATAAAATACATAGTAGACATAAAAAACCCATAATATATCAAAAATATATTCAAATAAAAAAAAATTATTTTAATTTTATTTCCTTTATTTTGGATAACCAAAAAAAACATTATCCAAAAAATGTTCTTTCTGACATCAAATGAAAAAATGATTTAAAATTGGATGAAATAATATATTTATTTTTAAAATTCAATTTGTATGGGAAAAAATAAAATTTATTTGAAAGACTAGATTTTTTAAAATATTATTCAAAACTTCTAGAACCAATTGGTTAATCTCCTAATTATTAACTAAATTAAGGTAAAACACATGAATTCAAAATGCACTTCTAATTTATTTTAAAAATAATTTTATGAAGCACTAGTTTAAATAAAATTTCATTATATATCTATAAATCTAAATCAGGGAAAATTATTTCATTTAATAAAAAAATATTACCTAAAAAAACAAAATTCTATTTTTGAAACCATGCACACTTCCCTTTTAGAAACTGGACCAAAATTTTCTATGACTAACTAAATCCACCATTAAATGAAATTTGTTCCTCTAAAACCACTTTTAAGTTTAAATATTCATTTATAAAACATTGAAATAAAAAACCAACTATTTTAAAAAAATAAAATCAATTTTAGTCAATTAAAACATTTCATACATCATAATAACCCCTTAGGTAATTACATGAATCAAACATGTAAAATATCTGTCACATTAATCTATAAATTAGACTGATAATACTTGACCAATTTGGTCACCACTAAATGAACCATTTATCTTTGACTATACCATCCATCCGTAAATTTTAAATTAGACTGTGTTTGATCTCATTTTATAGAATCTTAATATTAGTTAATGAGACTTAATATTAATAATAAAGTCTTATTTCAATACTATAAAAAATCATAAATAATGCCAAATATATCATACTAAACCACTATCAAATATTCATTAGAAAATTAACAACCAAGTTTAAAAATTTTCTATAAAAATATATAATAGAACATAAGATTTAAATAATATATTAGGATACTCTTAGAATGATACTTAATGAGACTCAAAGCCTATAATATTATTATATAGATAAGACACATCACTTGGGAAAAATGAAAAAAAATCAACCCATTAAAGGTTAACCAATTCCTTATATATCTCGAACTAAATTAGAAAATTTGGTTTTACTAGAAATATTTTAATAAAATATTTTTATAGAATAAATATTAATCTAAAATAATTTTATCCCTACACTTTCTAATTTGATTCAGCGAAATTGATACCATTTGTAACACCATGACAGGCCTTTCTTACTCCAACCCAACCCCAATTTCCTAGTGAAGAATTACATGGACCTTAATGTGTCCCAAAAAAATATTGAGTATTTAAA
This sequence comes from Viscum album, assembly GCA_963277665.1. Lineage (NCBI taxonomy): Eukaryota > Viridiplantae > Streptophyta > Magnoliopsida > Santalales > Viscaceae > Viscum > Viscum album. The sequence continues at coordinate 147,800,648 of OY728151.1, forward strand.
AAGAGAGTTTAATTAACACTATTGGGTGGATGAATTCTCTCACTAGACACACAACATCACAATTTATAAAAAAAAACTATAGAAATAACCAATTAATGAGATACATACAAAGAATAAAATGATACAAATATTGTAATGGATTTCATAAAATGGGTTAGTTATTTATTTTAATTTTTATCATTTCAATTATTAAATGTTAGTATTGGAAGTTGGGAGGAAGTTAGTGTAGAAGTGTATTTGAATTATAGAAAGAGGGTAGAATAAGAGAGAAGGGGCCATCACGCTACAAGGGCATTAGTACCATGGTGGCTAACCAATAGAAATACAGTAACCCATTTGTAAAAATAAAATGTTCAGTGGTAATCCATCATTATTCTAGTACGTTTTTCTAGATTTTTTTAATATTGAAAAATTATTATTTTATAAAACAATATTTAAACTAAATACTCCATTTATCAAGATTTATTTATAGAAATAATATGAGATCATATCCATGATTTCCTCTCTAAATTTTTCCATTATCTATGTGATTCAAATCACTAATCTTGATTTAGGTTTCTTTGATCAGTGTCAAGGGGCTTCACTTGATGAACCTAAGTTGAGTTATCATCCTTTACTAAAAGTTTTTGGTACTCCATGTAAGGACCCGACCCCAGTTTCTAGGAGTCGATGTCTTATTTTATTACATTGGAATATAAACAAGGAATATGAATCCCAAATGGCTGAGTAGTTTAGTAGCTTTGGAAACAAGATACATACATAATTTCAACATTACAACTTGAAATGAAATATAACATAGAAATTCCTTTGAAAACATCCATATCTCCTAGGTTATCCATGTATTTCATTTATAAAATACTTATTCACATCCAGGAAAAAATAAAACATAAGAAAGGGGTGAGATAAAATTCTCAGTAAGGGTAAGAAATATAGTGGAAGATATCATAAACATAAAAATTAGGTATGGTGAATAACTAAAAACACATGCCTTTAAAAAATGAACTTGAACATAATATGGAAGTAATAAGAGATGGATAAATAATGCTATAATGAAACATAATCATGAGTATTATACTAGTCAAATAATCACATGAAATATCAATAATAGTTTCATAATGAGGTAATTCATAATGCAGGACATCATAACCATACCATCAAGGCCTTGTTCCAAGACCATAAATAACCATTTTGTCAAGGCCTTGTGCTAAGACAGTAGTTTGTCTCATGAGACCTACCGATGCACCAAGGGGCTATAGTGGGACCCAAATGACACTTAATAAGTCCAATTCATTCCTCATATAAATGGGGATAAAAATAAATAACATATAAATTCATATTGAAATTAACATATGAAATGTAAATAACATTCCCTGAACATTAAGCATAAACACTAACCATTCAAAGTAAATTGGTGAATGGTTTTAAGATAGAACATCCAAATTAAAAATAATAATAAAAAATTCAATTAAATATGGTAAATGATATCATAAAATATTAATCCCAACAATACATAATAATCAATAAGAGTGTTGAAACAGATGAATACACTCTTATAAAATCATCGAGTAATTTTTGAGATAAATACTCTTTTACTTTGAAAAGAAGAGTTATTTTGGAAAAGTATTTTTATAAAACCCAAAGTGAAGTAAGATATTATTTTAATAATAAAATGATTTATTTTATAAAGATAATAATTTATAAAAATAGATTATAGAGTGATCTTGAAAATAGGAAATAATTTAAGAAATTCCCTTGAATCGGGCTTGTATTTTGGGAAGAATTTTTGAAAAATCCTTTTAAAACATATAAATATCCATAAATGAAAGTAGGATTCTGGTTGGTAAACATATATAGAAAATTAAAAAACAATTTATGAGGGGTAAATATGAATAAATAATAATTTTATTGAGGTAATTATAGAATAAAAGTACCCCGAATGAAAATGGAAGTTCGAGTAGAAAACCCTTACCTTAAGTCTGAAGGTGTTCCTCACTTGATATTAATGACATGAACAATAAAATTTAGGTTCATAAATTAATAATTAAATAACCTCCCCTACATTTAATTGATATATTATAACCTTATTAGGTTAATTCATGGCCTTTTGATGGGTTAAGAGATTCAATTCCATTGTTTGTGTGTGTTTTCTTCCTTGGTTTTCATGATCAGTTTACTTATATTCATGTATAGATAAACATGTAAAATAAGAATGGTTGTCCAGAATAGAAGGTGTATGTTATTAGTGAACAAAAATAATATTAAATGGTTATAAAATTTATTTGGTTATTGGGAGTGAATATGAATCATTATATAAAACTTTAATGACAATTGTTTGGGTTAATTGGCAGTTTTGATCACAATGAACTCATTTTGATTTATAAATTAATATAATTTTAAAAAAAAGATTCAAGAGCCTAAAATAAGTTATAATAAATCTATTATAGTCTATTTTAACCATAAAAATAGTTTCATGACCATAATTGAATATAGTAATAGAAATTGAAAACCCGTCATCCTTGAATGTGATAAATTAACACATCTCAGATGGTGTTTTCATTTATAGTATAAAAGAATGGGAAATGAGAGATGATTATGAATTATTATATTATGATTACAAAATTATAGTAAATTTAAGGTACTAGATTTATCATAATATTTGGATTAAATGAGGTGAGAAAATAAAAATAAAATAAAGGAACTTGAAATAAAAGAAATGAAAATAGGAATTTACCTCTTGAAGTAATCTTCTTTGAGATCCTCTTTGGGGGAGAGTTTCTGGACTTTTTATGAGACCAAGGGCTAATGGATGTGGGGGATTATCTTGGGAGTATATTTGGGTAGAATTTATACAATAAACAGGGCTTAAGAGGAATGAATAGAAGAGGGAGTGAGGGGGGGTTTTATAGTGTAGGAGAGGGGTGTTTTTTGATCATCTTATTCATTATTTTATTATTTACCTCAATACAACCAATAATGTTGATTCATGTGACCAATAATAGTAATAAGTGAATTTTATTTTGAACCAAGTGTTCTTACATCATCCATGATTCTAGGAATAGTGGATTTAATTTATAATGTATATATATGGTAAATTACCGTATTTTACTATTCATAAAAAATTCGAGTATTTTAGAAAAATCCCAAAAAATTCACCCTAACCATTTTTCATAATGTATAATTAAAAAATAAAATCCAATTTTTGAAAATAAATTTCAAAATATTTTTTATTTTATTTTTAAATAAAATCATAATTTATTCAACAAATAACAATTTTAAAACTATAATTTGTTTTATATCACCTTAAAAAATTAATCAAGATCTCATTATATTATAAACTTAAGACAATAAAATAATAATATTATTTAATATTCATAAGTTTCATATTACTATTAATATTACTATTCATAAGGGTATGTTACTATTCATCAAAAAAATTAAGTTAGTCTTATCAGACTCTAAATATCTTACTGAACGCAATCATGTATGTCAGTTTTTCAAAATTAAAATCAGAGAGGTTGAAAATTATGTTTATTGGATTGGTTATAATAAGTGTTTTTTTGTAGAGACTCATTGTTTCATGCATTCAATATTAAATTTATTTATAAATCCCTGGGGTGTTACATTCTATTCCTTCAAAAGTGAGGACATGCATTGGGTATGGCATGTACTTCCTCAATAATGAGACATGGAACATATTGTGTACTTTAGAAAGGCTAGGAGAAATATCCAATTAATATGAAATAGTTCTAATTATATCTAGGATTTAAAAAGGTTTAATGTAACTAGGGCTCAGTTTCCCTTTCTTCCCAAATCTTATAACAACCTTCCCTGGAGATACTTTCCAGAGAACACGATCTCCCACTTGAAATTCCAAATCTTCCCTTCAATTTTCAGCATAGCTCTTTTTACTTCTTTGAGCTTCCTTGATATGAGTTTTAATAGTCTTTACCTTTTCTATTGTTTCCTCCACAAGCTCTAGGTCCATAAGATTCCTTTCACCAACTTCATCCCAACATGTCAGTGTATGACATCTCTTCTCATACAATGCTTCATATGGTGCCATTTGAATACTTGAATGGAAACTATTATTGTAAGAAAACTACACCAAGGGTAAATATTGATCCCACATACCTTGAAAGTTAAGTGAACATGATCTCAAAATGTCTTCTAAAGTTTGGATCATCCTTTCGGATTGGCCGTCAGTTTGTGGGTGGTAAGAAGCTTTCAAATGAAGATTAGTATCCAAAGCTTTCTGAACACTTTTCTAGAATTTTTATGTAAATCCTAGATCATGATCAGATACAATTGAGAGTAGTGTGCCGTGAAGTCTCACAACTTCATTGATATAGAGTCGTTCAAGGCGCTATAGTGGGAAATCTTCCCTTATAGTGAAAAAATGTGCAGATTTCGTAAGTCGATAAACAATTACCCATATTGCATCATTATTTATTGGATTTTTGGGTAATCTAGTGAAAAAATACATGGTGATGTCATCCCATTTCCATATAGGAATAGTTATAGGTTTCATGAATCATCTAGGATGTTGTCATTTGACCTTCACTTGTTGACAGACTAAACATCTTGATACATAATCAGCAATTTCTCACTTCATGTTGTCCCACCAGAAATGTTCCTTCTAATCTCTATACATCTTTGTGCTACTAGGGTGTATAAAGAAATTCAAACTATGGTCATCATCCAATAATTCCATTTTTAGCTTAGGTATAGCTCGAACACAAAGCCTCTTCCCAAATTTCATAATTCCATCTTCATACACGAAGTCTTGTAACTTCTCATCATTCACAACATTAACTTTCTTTTGAATATTCTCATCATCAGACTATGAAGATTTAATTATTTCCAATAAAGATGGTTGGACAATCATTTGAAAAATTAGTTATGTTACACCTTCTTTGATAATACCCATATCCATCCTTAATATATCCATGTACAAAGTATCCTTTCCAATCCTCATTTTGTTGAGAACTCCATGATCCTTCCTTCTCAATACATCATCTACCTTATTTTCCTTTACTGGATGATATTGTATAGAATAATCATGGTATTTGAGAAGTTCAAGCCATCTCCTTTTCCTCATGTTGATTTATTTCTATGAGAAGATATATTTTAAACTCGTATGATCCATATATATCTCACATTTTTCTACATAGAGATAATGTCTCCATATCTTCAGAGCAAATATTACAGCTGCTAACTCAAGATCATGAGTAGGATAGTTTTTTTCATGAATTATTAGTTGCCTTGATGCATAGACAATAACTCTATCATTCTGCATAAGGACACAACCAAGTCCTTTCTTTGATGAATCACTATATATCACAAACCCATCATTCCATGATGGTAGAGTTAGGATTAGAGGATTCACTAATCTCCTCTTTAATTCCTAAAAAAATTCCTCACATTCTTTTTTCCATACAAACTTAACCCCTTTACGTGTAATATTGGTCATTGGGTTAGCTAAATGGGTGAAGTTATGAACGAAATGATGATAATAACCTTCTAAAACAATAAAACTATGTACCTCAGTTATATTTGTTAGAGTAGTCCATTCTGGCACAACATTTGTCTTCATAGGATCAACAAATATTCCATCCTTAGAGACAATGTGGTCAAGAAAGGAAACTGATTGAATCCAAAATTCACAATTTTCTTAACTTACCATATAATTCATTTCTTATAAGAGTCTTCAGAATAGTACGCAAGTGATTTTCATGATCTTCGTAGATTTTGTAGTATACTAAGATATCATCAATAAATACCACCACAAATTCATCAAGATATTCCTTGAAAACTTTATTCATTAGATCCATGAAAACAAAGGGTGTATTAGTTAGTCCAAAAGGCATTACTGTAAACTTGTAATGCCCATACCTGGTTCAAAATATTGTTTTTGGAATGTCTTCCTTACTCACATGCAACCGATGATATCCATATTGAAGTTAAATCTTTGAAAAATACTGAGATCCATGAAGTTGATCAAATAAATCATCAATGCGAGGTATGAGATACTTTTTCTTTATTGTTATAACATTTATCTCCCTGTAGTCAATGCACAAGCTCATTGATCCATCTTTTTTCTTAATGAAAAGAACAAGGGCTCCCCATGGGTAAACACTAGGGTGAATAAATCCTTTATCACTCAATTACTATAGTTGTTTATTTAGTTATACTAATTCAAAGTGGTCATTCTATAAGGATTCTTTTATATAGGCCTTGACCCAGGAATTAAATCAATAGAGAAACCAACTTCTTGCTCTGGAGGATGTCCAAGTAAATCCTATGGAAACACATCAACATATTCTTGTACAATAGGTAAATCCTCTATTTGAATATTACTTTCCTCACCCATAGATATTTCATTCTCTTCCTCCCCAATAATCAAATTTAGTAGAGCTACTTGGGGTGGATCTAGATGAGAATTAGATGGAAATGTTTCTACTCTAAAGATAAGGGATTCAACACCGTTCTAAAAAATTGTAACTTCCCTCTTCTTGAAATAGATATTCACATCATAACATGAAATAAAACTCATACCAAGGATTATATCAAATTCAATCATGGGTATGATGATAAGGTTAGAAATTAAAGAAATTTTATGAGTTATAAGGGGGACTGATCAACACATCTTTGTTGCAATGATACATCCCCTAGGATTTTTGACTAACAACTCCTTTATTAAGTCAAATTGGACATGTCTAATTTTCTTGGAAAACTGGAAAGTTATAAAAGAATGAGATGTTCTATAATAAAATAAATCATTGGATAATTTCGAGGAAATGATTAAAGTACCTGCCACCATATCATTAGTAACTTCAACCTCAGTAGTTGTGACTGCATAAGCTTAGACTTGCTCCCTTGTCCTTTTTTGGGGAACATTCCCCTGATGCTTAGTAAATTCATGTTCATAATTCCCCATCTCTTTACAACTATAGTATTTAACATTGGATGTTTCTTTCTTCCCCTTGAAATCATGAGATTGGTGGCCTTTTTCTCTGCACTTGTAATAGACTCCCATTCCCTTTAGGTAAGTGCCTGGGTGTTTCTTCCCACAATTACTATAGGGTGGAAGGTCAAATATTCCCTTATTCCCCATTTCATCATATCATTTTCTAGAGTTTTTACTAACCATATTCTTCTCTTTATTTTCTTTAAAGTCATAAGACTTATTTTTTTTTCTATCTTGATAGCACATGAGACTATATATTCATTTGATGAGAAATTCTAGGAGACTAGTTCCCTTTAGAGGAATGGTTTTAAACCATAAAAAAATTGATCAATATTTCTCCTTGGATTATATATATAGTCTATGTAATTCCTTGATAACCTTGTGAAGTTAGATTCATACTTTGCAACATTCTCATCCAATTTTTTTCTTCTGATTTAGAAAATTCCATTCTATATCTTCTCACTGTTCATGAGGGAAGTATTTTTCTAGGAAAATTTCTTTAAAATATCTCCATTCCATCTCTTATATTTATTACTCCTCCTTTTTGTTTTGGATTAATTACCACCACTAATCCACATATCCTGATAGATGATAAACTACCATGACAACCTTCTCTCTTTCGTTACATCCCAATACGAGAAATATCTTCTTTAGGGAACTTATCCACTACTCAGCTACAAATGTGTTTGTAGTCCCATTGAATGATGGAGGTTTTTGTCTCATAAAGCAGTATAACATATCTCCTCCACATTATGGATCTAGATTCTCCATACGGGTAAGGTTATTTTTCATAACCTAAGTCAACTGTCCCATTATAGTTATAATTTGCTCAGCACCAGTCGCAGCACCAGATCCAATATCTTTATCTTGTATCTAAGGAAAATTCCTACATGGGTTACGTGCATTCATTTGGTTTCCATTAATTCCACTAGGATCCATTTCTAAATAATGACACACACTAGATTAGGTTATAAATCATAATGTAAAATATCTATCTTAAATTGAAATCCTATCCATAGATAATCTCTTAATCATAAACATGGTTTCTTTAAGGAAAATTTTAAATTTAAATACTTCATAATGTATTATAAAGAAAATGTAAATTATCCTAATCATATCCCATGGGAGTGTCACACTAGGTGCACAGTAAGACCAGTTTTCATATACCAGGATACCTCGGGTCAAGCCCGAAACTTCTTGTCGGAGTTTTCACTCCTAGGTACATCTATTTTAGAACCACAGCCACTTGTACTATCTAGTCATGGATTTATTTTCTAGAAATATCCACATAATCTATTCCTTACCAAAGTTCTAGGATATTATTATATACTTATCCTCAAATACTATCTTAGAGTTCTTTTCTCTAATCTATATTTTCTAAATATAGTTTCTAAGTTTTCTACTAAACTTCCTTTGATACCAACTATAAGGACCCAACCCCATTTTCCTAGAGCTGATGCCTTATTTTATTACATAGGTATATAAACAAGGAATATGAATCCCGAAGCACCGAGTAGTTTAGTATATTTGGAAACAAGATATATACATAAGTTCAACATTAAAACTTGAAACGAAATACAACATAGAAATTCCTTTGAAAACATCCATATCTCCTAGGTTATCCCTACAGTTCATTCATAAAACACTTCTTCACATCCTGGAAAAAATAAAACATAAGAAATGGGTGATCTCAAATGACCATTAAGGGTAATAAATATAGTGTAATATATCATAAACATAATTATTAGTCATGGTGAATAACTAAAAACACATGCCTTTAAAAAAATGAACTTGAACATAATATTAAAACAATAAGATCTAGATAAATAATTCCACAATAAAACATAATCATGAGTATTCTAATAGTTTAATAAACACATGAATTATCAATAATATTTTCATTATAATGGAATGAATAATGTGGGACATCATAACCATACAATCAAGGCCTCATGCCATGACCATAAATAACCATTTTTCAAGGCCTTGTGCCGAGACCGTAGTTTGTCTCATGAGACCTACCGATACACCGAGGAGATATAGCGGGCCCCAAATAACACTTAATAAGTCCAATTCATTCCTAATATGAACATAGATAAACATAAAAAATATATACATTCATATTGAAACTAAAATATGAAATGTAAATAACATTCCCCGAACATTAAGCATAAACAATAACCATTTAGAGTAAATTGGTGAATGGTTTTAAGATAGCACAACCATATTAAAACTAATCATAAAACATTAAATTAAATATGGTATATGATATCATAAATTATTAATCCAAATAATGAATAAGAATCAACAAGAGTGTTGAAATAGATGAAGATACTCTTATAAAATCATCGAGTAATTCTTGAGATAAATACTCTTTTACTTTGAAAAGAAGAGTTCTTTTGGAAAAGTCTGTGTATAAAGCCATAAGTTAAGTAAGATAGTATTTTCATAATAAAATGAGTTATTTTAGAAATATAATAGTTTCTAAAAATAGATTATAGAGTGCCCTTGAAAATAGGTAAGAATTTGAGAAATTCCCTTGAATCGGGCTTGTATTTCAGGAAGAATTTTTGAAAGATCCTTTTAAAACACATAAATCTCCATAAATGAAAGTAGGATTATGATTTTTAAACATATATATAACATTAAAAAATAATTTATGAGGGGTATATATGAATAAATAATAATTTTATCGAGGTAAGTAGATAATAAAAGTAACTCGAATGAAAATGGAGGTTCGGGTAGAAAACCCTTACCTTAAGTCTGAAGGTGTTCCTCACTTGATCTTAATGACCTGAATAATAAAATTTAGGTTCATAAATTAGTAATTACATAACCTACACTAAATTTAATTGATTTATTATAACCTTATTAGGTTTATTCATGGCCTTTTGATGGGTTAAGAGATTCAATTTCATTGTTTGGGACCATTTTCTTCTTTGGTTTTCATGATTGGTTTACTTATATTCATATATGGATTAAAGGACCCTAGGTCACCCTGAGGGGGGGGGGGATTAGGGTGTCAAATTTTTCTCCCGTTTATTAGATCTTGTTCCCACATTGGTAGGAACATAATTAAACCTGCATGATGGATATGTGCAGTAATTAAAACATTCGCATGAAGAAGGACAACACAACACTTTTACTTGGTTCAAAAATAAGGGATAAGTCCAAGGAGAATATGACGATAGGTTTTCAGTCATACCTAATTCCACTAATCTTTACAAGTTATGGATTACAAGGTTCAGGTACAATCACTCTGTCCCAGGCACACTGACTTTACAAAAGTTCAGGGATAGCTCACTACTTCCCTCAAATCACTTCCGTTGAATCCCCTTGGATCACTACCTTGGAGAGGTCACACTCAGTTTATGGAAGTGAAGGTCCCTTCAATGGATAGACATAAAAGTATTTGTCTCCTGTTCAACATAAGACTTTGCTTTCATCGAGGTCCGGAGTTGATTCTCTTTAATGTTCAATCTTCTTCTCTAGTACAACAACTAGATGTACTAAGACTTCTTATTCTTCTGGGCTAGAATCACAAATTATTTTGTGATTATTCAAACACTAAAAAACATCTCAAAAGGAATCATCAGAATCAACCCTTCTTATTCCATGTATGCATGTGACCATGCATGTGATAATATAGATGTTTTCTTCCTCTTCACTTATTTAGACACGTGCACCCTTAGATTAGGATGATTCTCTTAAAAGTATTCTCATATGCATGCTCATGCATGAATACATACACTTCCTCTTCTACTCTCTTGCATGAATCCCCAAAATGGATATGGTTCTGTTAAGCACACATGCGACTTCCTTTCCCCTTTTCTTTCTTTTCTTTTCTTACCACTTGGTTTGGATGTACTTACACCTTATGTATGTACTTATTCAAATCATTCATAATAATATATACATGAATTTCCCATCACCATGAAAAATATTCCTTCTCCCTTCCTGAACACACACTTTTTCACTTTGATTTGATTATATTTAAATGTGTGTGATTTTATTCAAACAACAATGTGTGCATTCTGGTATGGCATGGGGTTTCTTGTTTTCCATTTTCACACCATATGTATAGAGTTTTTTTATTCACATTTGTGCTTATCTCCTCTGTAAAATAGGATGATTCACGAACCCTCCTTTCACTAAGGATGTATGGGCTTCCCTCGCACACAAAGTGCGGAACTCCTTCGTGTACCAAGTGGTATGCGGTTCTGTTGGTTCGTGGGACCTACTTTTTGCAGAACCAAAATAGTACGTGTTACCATTTCCTCACGAACCTAAAATGGTTCATGGAAACTCTCTTTGCGAACCTAGGATAGTTTGTGGGTCTCCTACCTTGCGTACCAAAGTGGTACGCCATTCAATTCTTCACCAACCATAGCAGTACACAAGACTTCTCTTCATGAACTGGTATGGTATGCGGGTCTTCTCTTCCTCACAAACCAGAAAGGTACACAGTTCACTTCATGAACCTAGAATGGTTCGTGAATCATTCTTTCCCCTTTCAGACTGGAATAATGAAGTGACTGTGTTTCTCAAAAATAGGAGCTCTCTAAGGCTTGGGAGTAGCATCCCCTTCTCAATTTGGCAGGTCTCTTTTTATAAGTATAGATTAGATATTTTCCACACCAAAAATATTCATGATACATTCTTCAAGATTCCTTCTTGAATAACCAAGATATTTGGTTATTTAATATCTTCAAACCCATGTGGAGAACGCTATATATATTAGATATTTCCCTTTTCAAACTCGCAGCCTTCTCACTGATCATTCATGCATTCAAGATGGAATGTATCACTTTTTTTAATTCCTGCTCAAATCCACATGTCCTTGGCAACTTTGTTTTCCTCGGCCATTCACTCATTCTTTGTTTCATTCTCATGCATGAAAATGTAATTGCATTCATGTGATTGTAGCATCCATACAATCACTTTGGGATTGAACTAAGCTCAATTGATGACCAGAGTGGTGAGATCATTGTTCAGCTCGAGCACTGGTTCGTGGGTTCATGCAGGTGTCTATAGGTTGAAGAAAACCTCGATAGAGAGATCATACGACACTGGTTTAATCCCAAACCACACGATTAGATGGTTGAACTTGATTAGAATGTGGGATGCAGGATGGAACGTACAACTAAGATCAGTCACGAGATCAGATGGACAACACAGATCACATTCGTGTTTTTTAAAATGTCATCCCACATCGAAACGCCATGATATTTTCTCACGCTTTATCAATCAATCCGTGAAAACAACAGCTTAGAATTATCCTCCTCCCTCTATAGTACCACACTGTATCGTATTCAACCTATGAGCACACTCTTAGTGCCCACTCTACTCCTTGGGTGCGCTCCTAGTTCCCCCACTGCACGGGTTCACCACCGTGCAGCACCTGTGGGCTTATACATGGCCCACGCACACCCTGCCTCACATGGGGCTAGCCTTGAGGGATTCCCTAAAGCACGGTTGACCCCTCGGATCCTGTATGTTCTTGAGTTGAGGACCTCGACTGGTCTCCATGGATGGCCCCTTTCTTTTTGGTAAAGTCATATAAATAAAATAACTACATAATGTAAAACTAAGTGCTTACAAATATAAAATTCCAAACCACCATTCCAAACCTCCTCCAAAACCTCTTCTTCTCCTTCTCTTTCACTCCTTCCAAATAACTCTCCAACCATCCTTAATTGTTGTAGACAATGTATCACTTCTGATACACATATATGAAACTAGGATCAAGATCAACCAACGTCTGGTTTCCATTCTCCATTTTACTTAGGAGAGTCCCTTACTTCATTTTTACCATCATTTACATCCATTGAAACTCATTGAAAACAAATAAAATTTTCACATACTAAGTGGTCCCAAAAATCTCCCTCCTTGTTTTTGTTTTCAATACTTCAACGTTCTCTATAATGAGAATGTCAATGTCAAAATGAGAGTCTTCTATCTTCTCTCTCCCTTTCACTTTTCAACTTTCATTTCACTTTCTCTCCCCCTTATTAACAAGAAATATAATGTTTATGGTATAGAGGGTATCAATCCATACTTAAAAAATTTTTACATCAATCATTTCTCTCTAAGTATACTTAAGAAATGCTTAATGTAGAAAATAAGAGGATTTTATCTAGTCAAAAAAGCTGTCATTATCCCCTGATCATGATACCACATTCGATGAGAACTCATGTAATTGTCTTCAAGGACCTTTCCACTTTCATTCCAGGATGAGGATAATAAATGTGATAGGAGATTAACAACCTAAAACTCCAATGCTCACTTCAAAAAATAGATCAAAAACATTCAAGTGCAATGGGAAGGATAAGTGGCCTTGGGGAACTTCCATTCTTCTTATGTCACTGATTAACATTGTTACCCCCCCTTTGTAAAATAATTTTATTTTGAGTAACCAAGGTTGAGATATGACATACCATTTCCAATGACATGATACTCAAACAATCTTCAGAGTAGTTGAATTTAATACCAAATGAAGTTGATACTTATTGAGATAATAACTCTAATAGCTTCTTCATGTGTCTCCCCCTCAAGGGAACACTTCTCAGGTTCTCCCCCTGAGTGCTTTCTTCACCTTCAATTCCCTATAATATTAGTACAATAAACAAAGTATTAAGGGAATAAGGTGGATCCTCCTTGTTTCTTTAATATAATCTAAAAGGCTGATATGATTTTCTCAACCAAGATGCTCCATTTTCTCCACTCCTTACACTTTCACATTTTATTTTTAGTTCTAACTTTGGTTGTGTGGATCTCAATATTTCTTCCATTTCTTTATGTGTGAGTATTATTTCTTCAAAATCTTTCAAAGCACTATAATATCCTAGTGCAACTTTCATATTCTTGAGAAATTCTTCTTGGGCTGGAATAAATGCACTGCAATTCTTAACAGTGTGACCAACCTTGTTTAACCTCACACATGAGACTTTTCTATCATCATGTAGAATCTTCTCATTTCCCATTACACTAGCCTTAGCATATTCATCTCCTTTGATTCTCATTCTTTCCAAATATTTAGGCTAGATAACCAATATGTATTTGGGAATAATGGCAGAAAGGTTGGATTTTCTATATAGACTCTTTTGAGTGTCATCATTTTTAGAAATTCTTTTGGATATAACACTCTTCAATTTCTTGGATTTTGAATACAAGGACTTATCTCCTTAACTTCTTGGAGTCTTCTTGGGAGAATTTTCTTTTTCAACATTCTTCTAATTTCTTCCCAAGGTAGATTCTTATTTATTACATGGATTCTATGATCTTATGTTCTTATCAACTCTGGATATATGTTGAGATAAGCATGATCCATTCTCATGACCACTTCCATTGCATACATTATAGATGTTGTTAAGCATTCAATTTTTTTTGTGGTATACAGATGCTTCTGGATCTGTTGATGTTGGTTTTTATTCTACAGTTTTCTCCTTTTTGACATAGGCTTTCTCTATGATTTTTTATTTAAAGGGCTGTACCAACAATCTAGTGTACAATGCCCTAATCTATTACAGCACCAACATTGACCCACAAATCTTGTCTTCTTGATATATTCTATATAAGTTTGTTGGGAATTTTTTTAATGTGTTGTGCTTTACCAGGGGAACCATCTTCTAGATTCTTATTCCTATCCACCCTAGCCATGGTGTTAGGTTTCTTCTCCTCACCTTTCCTCATCCATACTTGTTTAGAATTTTTCTTCCAACCAGCACTTTTAGTAGAAACATATTTAGAAACAATATTACAAGTTGGTATGGATGGTACCTTCAATTTCTTAGCTGATTTTAATAGATAAATGAGTGAAGTCATGATCTTATTATCACATGTTGGAGGTATTTTGGATTTAAAATCATCCAATGAACATTGATTACCAAAAATAAATGTTTTATTCTTGTGTGAAGACTCAATATGTGTATTCTCAAGATTAGTAAACTGGGATTCTAATTTTAGACATTCTATATTGAGTATAATCTTCTGATATTCAATCATGATCATCTTCTCATAACAAGACTTTTTCAATCATTCAATCCCATCTTTACACAACTTGACTTTGGTTTGTAACAATGATTTAAGTTCCTTGAATTTCTTGGAAGTTTCTTCCAAATTTAGAACCTTGACTTCAGTGCTCTTTTTCAACTCATCTTTAAATGCATGGATCTTTTCATCTAGAGTCTTATTGACTCTCTCTTTATCTCTAAAGGATTAAATTTTTCTATAGAGATTATAACATTCTAAAACTTTCTTTTCCAAGTCTTCCCCCATATTATCAGATTCTCTTCCCAGTCGGGTGATCTCAGCCTGCATATATTGAAATATTATACAAATAGCATCAACTCTTTCTTTAGGAATATCATGTAGATAGGTTCTTAATTTCTCATGATCACCTGAAAATGAGATAGAAGTGTCTTTATTTTATTTGGTAAAAACTTGATCCACCTGCTCTTTATTTACCAAGCATGATATTTCTTCATTATTAGAAGGTCATGGAGAACCAGAAACTGCATATTCTTTAGGCATGAGGGAATTCTTCAACTAATTCTTATCTTTCTTTTTCCTATTCATCATGGTCATGCTTGGTATATACTTCTACTTAGAGATAACTATACTTTAATCAAGATTTCTCTTCATTATTGACTTAGGAAATAAAAACTCAAATCATTTTCTGAAAATAATTACTGAAAAGTATCCAACATATGCAAACCTTTGCGCTCTGATACCAATTGAAGGACCCTAGGTCACCCTAAGAGGGGGGGGGGGTGAATTAGGGTGTCAATTTTTTTCCCATTTATTGGATCTTGTTCCCACATTGGTAGGAACTTAATTAAACCTATATGAATGATATGTAAAATAATTAAAACATTCACATGCATAAGAACAACACAACACTTTTACTTAGTTCACCACTAAGGGATACTTACAAGGAGCATACGCCGATAGGTTTCCGGTCATACCTAATTCCACTAATCTTCACAAGTTATGGATTAAAAGGTTCAGGTACAATCACTCTATCCCAGGCACACTGCCTTTAAAAAATTTCAAGGATAACTCACTACTTCCCTCAGATCACTTCTGTTGACTCCCCCTAGATCACTACCTTGGAGAGGTCACACTCAGTTTATGGATACAAATGTCCCTTCAATGGATAGGCATGAAAGTCTTTGTCTCCTGTTCAATATGGGACTTTGCTTGCATTGAGGTCCAGAGTTGATTCTCTTTAATGTTCAATCTTCTTATCTATTGCAACAACTAGATATAATAAGACTTCTTATTCTTCTTAAACAGAATAAAAAATTCTTTTGTGATTATTCTAACACTGAAAAACATCTCACAAGGCATCATCAATGTAACATCTCAGTTCTGAAAGCCACCCAGAGGTTCCCCATACCCGGTTGGTCACATGGCATCAAGAAAAATTACCCGAATGCTAGAGGCTACTGACTAGAAGAGAGGGCCTTGGGTGTGATAGTGGGGAAACTATGCCCTCATTGGTAGAGTAACACAATGGAAGTAAAACAGATAGTAATAGAGGATGCAGTAAAACATGAAATAAATAAACAGCAGAAGTAATAAACAAATGGAACACACACACACACACACATATATGATGCATGATACATATGTCTAGGAAAGCATCCAAACAAGTCAAAATGCTGGAATACAGTACTAAAACAAAGTATGACATAAGAATAGATAAAATGCTCCATAGAATCGCAAGCCTCAGCTTGGTCCCATGCTCCCCAGCTCCACAACAATCAAGTACCTGAATTCGAAAGGTACTTTCCCTTATCTATACCTGTAGCAATATAATCTGTTTGGGCGCAAAATCATGACCCAAATATGGTGTGAGACTAGATACTAGTAGGTAACCATCCCAAAGATCTGTGCCTAACAATCAGTGAATAAATATGGCAGTCTATAATCAAAATGAAGCAGTAAAAAAGGAAGTACTCAAAAGTAAACAATCCTACAATTTCAAATGAATTTAATTATCAGATATCAAGTAAGCTGCTAATCATAAGTAGGGAAACCTATGGGAAGTACTCATAGCCTAACCCCTCTAGTCCAACAAAAAAACACAATCAACTATCTG
Source organism: Viscum album (assembly GCA_963277665.1). NCBI lineage: Eukaryota > Viridiplantae > Streptophyta > Magnoliopsida > Santalales > Viscaceae > Viscum > Viscum album. Next base: position 147,817,720 of record OY728151.1, read on the forward strand.
GGAAGTACACAGAGTCTAACCCCTCTGGTTCAGCTTTTGCACAAACTCTCTGAGGAAGCGCTCACCATCAATTCCCCCTATAGTCTCATATCGGTAACAAAAATACGGTCTGGGGAAGAACTCAACATCCAATTCCCCCTATGGACTGCATCGAGGAGCTACAAACACTATGAGAAAACACTTATGTCTATTCCCCCTATGGTCTTGCATTGTAATAGTAAATAAACACTCTGGAGAAGCCCTCAACATCCATTCTCCCTATGGTCTACTACACCAGGTTCTCACAGCCCTATGTAAGTCAATCGAGCACAACGATATGTAATGACCAAATTATACCTAAAGAACTACTTGGTTAAATAATCTAAAACATAGATTCATGTCAGATAAATAATATTACTCCATCCTATCAGCACTAGGAATGAAAATAAAGAAGCCTAATAGGCTAAGAAAGACCAAACAGTCATAAACAATACAAGCATGGGTAAGACATCCATAGCATAGTAATTAACCCTATTCACATTCAATTGACCTCCACTCAAGCATATAAAACATAGAAGGAAAATAACAGGGTTAAAACCATAAACACACAATACCCTGATCAAGGGTATTGAGTAATTTTGCACATATAACTTAAAGACTATCTACGGAAAGGCACAAACCACCTACCTCAGCATTGTATAATCGATATAATCCGGCATCAGCCCTTGTATCAACCTAGAACATAGTAGATCTACAAAAAAATCTAAAATTTTCAACTGAGGATAACTCACGAGAGAAGAGAAATTAGGAAACGAGGTTCAAGAAGAAGATAGAACTCACCGATGCAATTCCAATGCAACTGACAGAGTTCGATTCAGAGAATGGATGCTTGATCGGGGGATCGAGGAAGGATCAGTTCCGTATGGATGCTCTCGGTCGAAGAAGGCGAAGAAGAAGATGCTTTTTCCAATTAGACGTGACTCCATTCCATTTAATGAAAAAAAATAAAGTACACGACGTGTTCTGTAGAAGTACATGAAGTGTACTTGCCCTTATTGGCCCCCAAATAAGGTAGTCTCCAGGTCACCACACACGACTATGTGCTCAGTCATTACATGACCAACACACGACCACATGTGAAAAAAGAGTACACAACGTGTACTTATAAGTACATGGTTTGAACTTAAAAAATTTCCAAAAACTCCTCTTTTCTCAAAAAAACTAGAAAATAGATTCCTGAAAAGAAGATCTGGGTTCTTACAATCAAAATCAACCCTTCTTATTCCATGTATTTATGTGACCATGCATGTGACAATATAGATGTTCTCTTCCTATCCACTTCTTTAGACATGTGCACCCTTGGTTTAGGATGATTTTCTTCAAAGTATTCTCATTTGAATGTGCATGCATAAATACATACAATTCCTATCCTACTCTCTTGCATGATGCCCCAAAATGGATATGGTTCTATTAAGCTCACACATGACTTTCTTTCCCATTCTATTTCTTTTCTTTTATTACCACTTGGTTTGAATGTACTTACACCTTATGTATGTACTTCTTCAAATCATGAATAAGAATATATACATGCATTTCCCATCACCATTCACAATCTTCCTTCTCCCTTACTCAACACACACTTTTTCACATTGATTTGCTTATATTTATATGTATGTGATTTTATTCAAACATCAATGTGTGCATTCTGGTATGGAATAGTGTTTCTTGTTTTCCTTTTTCACACCATAGGTATAGATTTATTTTATAAACAAGTGTTATTGTCTCCTCTACAAACTATGATGATTCATGACCCCTCCTTACGCTAAGGATGTGTGGGATTACCTTACAAATGAAGTGTGAACCTCCTTCAAGTACCAAGTGGTACGCAGTTCGATTGGTTTGTGGGACCTCATTTTCGCAGAACCAAAACAGTATACGGTACCATTTCTTTATGAACCTAGAATGGTTCATGTAAAATTTCTTTATGAACCTAGGACAGTTTTCGGGTCTCCTACCTTGCATACCAAAGCGGTATGCAGTTCAATTATTCACCAACCACAATGGTATGAGAGACTTCATTTGTAAACCTGTATGGTATGCAAGTATTCTCTTCCTCATGAACCAGAATGGTATGCGGTTCACATCACGAACCTAGAATGATTCGTAGACTCTGCTTTCCCCTTTAGGACTAGAATAATGAAAAGAATCTATTTCTAAAAAACAGGAGCTCTTGAAGTCTTGGGAGAAACATCCCCTTATCAATTCGGCATGTCTCTTTTTATAAGTACATATTATATATTTTCTTCAACCAAAATCCTCATGATACATTCTTCAAGATTCTGTCTTGGATAACCGAGCTCTTCGGTTCTTTAATATCTTCAAACCTGCATGGAGATATGCCACATATCTTGGATGTTTCCTTTTTCAAACTTGTGGCCTTCTCGCTGATCATTCATGCATTCATGATGGCATGTATAACTTTTTGAATCCCTTCTCGAATCCATGTAGCCTTGGAAACTTTGTTTTCCTTGGCCATTCACTTGTTCTTCATTTCGTTCGCATGCAAGAAAATGTAATTGCATGCATGTGATCATATCATCCAGACGATCATTGTGGGATTGAATTGAGCTCAATTTATGACTGGAGAGTTGATATCATTTTTTAGCTCAAGCACTAGTTTGTGGGTGCATGCAGGTGTATGGAGGTTGAAGACAACCTTGGTGGAGAGATCAGACTGTGCTGGCTGAATCCCAAACCCCATGATCATATGAATGACCTTGATTTTAACACGGGATGTGGGATGGAGAGTGCGATTGAGATTAGTCATGAGATCATATGGATAGTGTAGATCACATCCGTGTTTTTAAAATTCTATCCCACATCGAAACACCGCGATGTTTTCTTGTGGTTTATCAATCAAGCCGCGACAGCAACAGCTCAAAATTCTCCTCCTCTCTCCACAGTACTGCCCCGTACCATGTTCACCCTACATGAATGCTCTTAGCACCCACTCTGATCCTCAGGTTCACTTCTAGCATCCACGCTACACGGGTTCACCACCGTGCGGCACCTGCGTGCTTATACATGGCCTGCACACACCCTACCTCATGTGGGGCTGACCTTGAGGGCTTCCCTTGAGCGCGGTTGACCCCTCAGGCCCCGCATGTTCTTGAGGTGAGGAACTCAGCTAGCCTCCATGTATGGCCCCTTTATTTTTGGTAAAGGAATATAAATAAAATAACTACTTAGTGTAAAACTAAGTGTTTACAAATATAAAATTCCAAACCACCATTCCAAAACTCCTCTGCAAACTCTTCTTCTCCTTCTATTTTACTCCTTCCAAAGAACACTCCAACCATCCTTAATTGTTGTAGAAAATGTATCACTCCTAATACACATATATGAAACTTAGTATCAAGCTCAACCAACTTCTGGTTTCCATTCTTCATTTTACTTTGGAGATTTCCTTCCTTCATTTTGACCATTATTGACATCCATTGATCCTCATTGACAACAAATACAATTTTCACATGCTAAGTGGTCCCAAAATGGATAAAAATGTCGAATGAGAATGGTTTTACAAAATAAAAGCTGTATTTTATTAGTGAAAAACCATAATTTTAAATGGTTATAAATTTTTTTTGGTTATTGTGAGTGAAGATGAATCGTTATATAAATCTTTAATTAAAATTGTTTGGGTTGATTGACGGTTTTTGATCACAATGAACTCATTTTGATTTATAAATTAATATAATTTGTAAAAAAGTTTTACAGAACCTTAAATAAGTTATAATACATATATAATATTCTTTTTCAACAATCAAAATGGTTTCATGACCAAAATTTAAAGCGGTAATAGAAATTGAAAACCCGTCGTCCTTGAATGCGATAAATTAACACATCTCGAATGGTGTTTTCATTTCTAGTATAAAAGAAGGGGAAAAGAGAGATGATGATGGATTGTTCCATTATAATAACAAAAATATAGTACATATAAGGTAATTGATTTATCATGACATTTGGATGAACGGAGGTGAGGAAATAAAAAGAAAATAAATGAACTTGAAATAAAATAAATGAAAAGAGGAATTTACCTCTTGAAGTAATCTTCCTTGAGAGCCTCTTTGTTTTGGTATTTTTATGAGACCAATGGATTTTGAATGTGGGGGAGGATCTTGGGAGGATATTTGGGCAGAATTTAGACAAGGCATAATGTTTGAGAGGAGTGAAGAGAAGAGGGAGTGGGGGTGGGGGGGGGGGTTATAGTGGAGGAGAGGAGTGATTTTTGATTATCTTATTCATTATTTTATTATTTCCCTAAAGATAACCAATAATGTTGATTAATTTGACCAATAATAGTAATAAGTGCATGTGAGTTCAAAAAAAGTGTGCTCACATCATCTATGAGTCCAGGAATATTGAATTTAACTAATAATATATATATATGGTAAATTACCATATTTTACTATTCATAATTTTTTTGAGTATTTTAGAAAAATAAAAAAAAATTCACCCAAACCATTTTTAGACATGAATAATTCAAAAATTAAATCCAATTATTTTCAAATTATTTTCAAAATATTATTAGTTTAATTTTTAAATAAAATCATAATTTATTCAAAAAATAATAATTTTAAAACTATAATTCATTTTATATTACCTTGAAAAATTAATCAAGATCTCATTATATTATAACCTTAAGATAATAAAATAATAATATGATTTAATATTCATAAGGGTCATATTAATATTCATAATGGTATGTTACTATTCACTAAAAAATTAAGTTTGTCTTATCAAACCCTAAATATCTTACTGAACACAACCGTGTATGTCAGTTTTTCACAATTAAAATCATAGAGGTGGAAAAATAATGTTTATTAGCTAGGTTATAATAAGGATTTTTTTTGTAGAGACTCAGTGTTTCTTGTATTCAATATTAAATTTATTTATAAATCCTTGGTGTGCTACACTCCATTTATTGAAAAATTATATCCCTAAATCCTTATTTGATCTATGTTCAAAAATTTATTGAATCCTTTAGTTTTTCTTGATCTATGATATTTTTAGAGGATTTTATTGATGTTCTTATAGTGAAGAAGAAAAGAATATTTTTCAATTATTATTTTATCATTATAGAAAAGGGTTAAACAATATTATTCCTCTAAATTAGGTTTGAAAAATATTCATGTAGTAGAACATATATTCCTTTGAGATTAAGTATTTAGCTAAACATAAGTTTTATTCAGTGACCTATCCAATCTGATATAATTTTATAATGTTTGGTACAAAAATTATATGGGGCTAAGTGATATTGATTAAAAATAAATTTTCTACTTTAATAAATATTATTATTTTTTTATGAAATTTGAAAGTTGAATGGTTAATTTGATTTGTGTTTTCATTTAAAAATAATTTGGGATGACTTATACACTTAACTATATAGTTGGTTATTTTTTTATAAATATCTTACACGTGTTTCATGGTTTATATATTGTGTGGTCTGATTTATGGTGATGCTTCACTACTATACACATGGATTTATATATAGAGTTTTGCATGTTGGGTTTATATTACAAGAATAAATGAGTGAATTATATTTTGAGGGTTAATGTTTAGTATTACCTACATTTACTCGTGATTATTATTACAATTGTTAAGATATATAAGATGTTTTTTTGTTATATATTTCATGAAAAGATATGTGGAAATTTGAAATTTATTGACTCGATTCACCATAATAGAAACCGAGTTCATGATTTAATATGACCTCAAGTATGCCTCCCTATATGCCAGAGGCTATTTACTAGTGGTGAAGGACTAAAATAGTCACGGGGAAACAATTCACTCAAGTATGAAACACAAGTGACATGCCAAATTCTACTAAAAATTTAACATAACTCATCCGTATAATGGATTTACCCAAATCCTATAGTCAATACAAAGGGATCCAAGAGGGGACTCCACAGTATCGAACATAGAATAAACAATCTACACGATGCTTCAAAAATTTAACAGACCCACAATAATAGATAAATTATATAATAGGAATCATAATAATAAATAAAAAAATAGATGGAACACTGTATGATACAAATATAATATAATATAACAACTAATATGAATATAATTTCCTTCGACCTAACTCACATGACCATCACTTACTGAATTCTTGACCTCCAATACCATGATCATCCTAATCCATGCATCCACTTTTAAGATGATACTTTATCCCGAATGAAAACATGAAGATATACCTATATACATATAAACCCATGATATAAATTAATGTAGTGGGTATTTCCAACAACCTAGTAGGATTCCCCCAACCATCTCTATACACTGAGTTCTAGTAATCAAGTGGATGGGTATAAAATGTTTTGAGAGTGAAAATCAGTGATATGTGAAACTCACACACCCAAAAACATAACCCATTTATTCTTATACAAGTCATAATTGCACTATAATGTGGCTATAAGTCACAAAAACCTTAAAAACTCAATTGATACTACCTTTATCTGGATATTCCCCTCTTTATAATAATTGACACAAATACCCTCATAACCTAATGAGTTATACCCTATTGTCACTCTAGTCTCATCAAACATAATCCCAAGAGAGGTCTCACCATGTCTGTGAAGACTCACTCATCATAATACCACCCAACCCATTGATCATCTCATTGATTATGAACAATCAAAAGCCTTAAAAATCATATTAAATAACAATGTCATAAATGAAAAAATAATGAGAAATCAAAGAGGTCCAAACCATCAATAACACTATCAAATGATAATAAAACCCAAAAGGGTGGTTAAATAGGTCCCAAATAAATAAATATCAACTATATTAAAATCCCATGATAAAAAAACATGAAAAATAAAGAATGACGTATAGCCATGTGAAATAGCATATACGAACTGTCATGAACTGCCACATTTTGTCCCACCGGTCATCACTAAAGTAATTTTTTTACTACCAATAGAGAACTTACAAATTTTACCCATGTATTGAATTTTTTCTAGGGGTTAACTCCCACTATACGATGGAACATGACTAGGGAGAACACTAGTCCCACTGATTGTACACCATTATCCTAAAAAAGTGAATTCCGTGGACATGATCTTACTTTAGGTGGAACCTTAGGAGGATGTGGGTTATCTCTATCTCATGAAACTGATAATCATCTTATATGAGTATTCCACCATCTCTCCTAAAATATCATCTTCCATCACTCTTAATTTGGATGTCCAAAATGAATATTACACCTAAGATGAGTCTTATAACAACTATAAAAACAACAAGCATACACAACCTCACAATTAAAAGTAAACATGTTTCTTTAACCAAACATCAAATTATGAGGTTTTTCCAGATGTCACCTCCTATAGGTATTATATCTCAATCAAGAGGTCTATAACATAAGTATCATTGCCTCACATTCTATATACCCATTTTATCTTCCTCATACAAGAAAATTACAATATCTACCTTAAGGAAACTCACATTCCTCCTAATAATAATATGAAGGAAAAATTTTCTCATATCCTAATACAATTACCAAATCTGCACCAAATATTGTAAAAATACAAGTCTTACATACCATTAATCCAACCTTATTCATCAATCAATTATTAAGGAGATTATCTCTTACCCCAACCAATTAGGTATAATAAAAGGGGAAATCCAATAATAAATAAGGAGGATAAATTCTTATTATAAATATCAAGAATTTACCAAAGGTCAATAGTGAACAACTAACCCTACAATGTCTCACTTACTAATCCATCACTTAAGGAAATGTCTCTCATATTTTTCTTATGATATCATAAATCATCATGTAATTTGTGATATTACATAAGGAAATCATAAATAATCAAGGTCACACATGTATAAAAGATTTGGAAAATAAAGAATTTTCCATACAAGGTTAAATGAACTAAATAATTTACCAAAACAAAGACTCAAACTTTCCATTAAAAATTACAATTCAAAATACCCTTTTAAAATTAATTTAATAAAAGTATCACAATTCAATTTACTCACACTCGTATCTTGGTAAAACACCCATGAAAACCCTCCTTGGAAAAATGCTTTTTGATTGAAATAACTTTTCAAAACTATATTTTAAATTCACCACTTTCATTTTAAAATTCCATCCAAAACTACTTCCTTTAAAAAACCCATTTTAAATCCAAAATAACCCTTGATTTCAATTTTAAAGTTTTTAAAATGATTTCTTTTGAATTTAAACCTTAAACAAAATCCCTTTTAAAATCAAATTTAAAAAGTAAAAATCCATTTAGTTTGTAACAAGTACTTCATGTCACTAAAAAATTATATACAATGGGAAAGAAATAATTATTTTACCAAGGAACAAAAAATGAACCAATTAGTAATCTATATAATTATTTTTTAAAATTAGGATGTTACAAGATAATTTTATTTATGGAATAAAATCATTTCATGTCATACAATCAACCCAATAACACTAATCATAACAACACAGAAATACAAAATAATAAAAATGTGAAAGAGATTCAATATATACAGACTATCTCCCACATTATTCTTCCATTTAATTTATATAATCCCATACTAACCTCCAATAAGAAAATAAGAACCTATATCAATCAAAAATACCTACACATGAACCATTTAATCATTTAAAACAAAATTTCCAATTTGGTATAATCAACACCAAACTTATTAAGCAACTTAAAGGAATTGAAACCATTAGTGAATGGTTATGGTACACTCCCAATGAATACTTGAGTATACCACCTATAAAATACCTAACTTTCAATGTTGAATCAATAATCAATTTAATCATATTTTACTAAAATCTCTAAAAAACTCCATCAAGAAAATTAACTCAAGAAAGATGGAATGTAATCACTAAAAACTAAACCTCTCTAGCCTCTTATATACACTGTACTTTAAGGATCCTTTATATTGATGTGATTACACCATCATCTAGTGGAATCATGTTCAAATTCCTAACTAGAAATATAAATATTAGAATAAAAATAAGATAAAGAACAAGGGTAGTGGAAAATAAGATCTTCCCTTGAATTAGTGTGAAGTAATGACCACAATAAATCTAGATTAAAGAAAGATAAGGGAGGTAGAATACATAGAGAAATAAAAAACTCATCCATTCTTTTTTTAAAAGGTTAGGGCTGAAGCCTCATTTATTATTAAAGCAAAGAAAATACCTCTTTAACTGGGTAGATGGAGACCCATTACATAGCCCGAAGGCCCAAAGGGAATTTATCCCATTACATGGCCTGTAGGCCCATTTTTTTTGCCCAAGGCTCATTCTGTGAATAATACTACTACAGTACCCATGCTGCAACAATATTGTACAGTACCCTCCGCTGCTACAGTACCCTGCTGCCACTACAGTACCTGTTGTTTCTATAGTGCCTCCACTGCTACAGTACGTTATAGTACTGCTATAGTACCTGTGCCCAATGGGTTTTGAACCCCCATTTTTCATGTAGAATTAAGGGGTTCTTACCACTAAGCCAAACCCCAACTACCAAGAAGAATATCCTTAAGTGGGTGATTAAATAAAAAAATGAAAATTTCACCCTTTTCCCTCATTTTAAGGTACTTGGTTCACATGTATTAGTCACGCATTGACTCACTGAGTACCAGGTGAGAGTTCTTTGAAAAACCTATAACTTACATAGAGGGGTGGTTTCTCTATTCACTTCACTTGGTAATCGATGAAATTGTATCAGGTAACTAGTGTCATCTATCAGACACCTCCTATTTATTTTTAATTTACCAAGTGATTAAAACCCATTTTAAATTCTTACACCCATATTTATTCCTCTAAAACAAACCATTAAATCTGAAATAAAATTTTCAAATTCAACCATCCACTAAATTGATGGAAATACGAACCTTATTTTAGTTCACTAATATAAAATGGTTTAAGTCATTATAATATTGAGATGAATTTTGTTACATTTGAGATATGAACATGATTACTTGAATTGGTATGCACCTTCTCCATTCTATACGATAAGCTACAAGATTTACCAAACTTTTTATAAACAATTTACTTTTACCAGGGGATTCGCATTACACCTTTTTTTGGAAATATCTATACTACTCATATAATAAGTAGGGTTTGAAGTAGATAATAAAGGTTTAGATCCTAATGGTATAGAGAGTTATTATTGATAATTATTTTTTATTTTAATAGTATGAAAATAAAATGTTTACTATTTTTTTACTTATTCACCTACCCTATATTGCTATTGTATGCACTTAGATATATGACAAGTTAGTAGGGGTTATGTGGTGACCATATACTATGTATGATATAATTATACCTACATGTGTTCTTATAGGATTAACATAGATCCTTTTATATGTGATATATTTAAGGATAATGAACTAGAGCATAAGAGTCCATATCATGTAGAGTATAGAGAAAGATTAAATTTTTTAGAGCTTTTGATGTACAATATAGTTCAGTATGATTGGGGATATCTATAGTAATTCCACAAGGGACATATCTTTGAAAATACCCCTATAAAACACTTTAGGGTCCATTTAGACTACTTATTTTATGTATTTTTTTATCACTATATTTTATATTTTATTTACATTCTGTATGAGGATTTTTGAATTGTTATTATGTGGAGTTACATTTCATATATTTTTTTATATATAATTATCCAGGTATAATAGGTACCATTAGTTGAAAATTACCATCATTGGAAGAAACATTATTATTTTTCATTTGTATTATGTCTGAAAGGGTCACATCATATTTTATGCTCAAACCTTTGATATTATAATTTAGTTAAAAATAGGAAAAACCATTTACTAAACTTGGTTAATCACCCCTTGGTGTTTATTCCAACCTTTAGTGACCGAGAAGTGCACTAGGGATCTTTTTAAAATGTGTCTTGGTACTATTTGGGTATCCATTCCATTATAAGAAAATAGTATTAGAGCATGTTAAGGGTCATGAGGATTGAGGGAAGCTAAAATATAGAACTATTGGGGTTCAGAAAGTAACCCATAAATATGCTTGGCCAATATAATTATAGTGGAATATTAAGTTACTAGGGGTAAATCTAGTTCAAATTTGGTTTTATATTTGAGCCAATTCTAACTCCTCGAGTCTCAAACATCATGTGTAGGTGTTTATTGGTAGTAACATGCATGAAAACATGACAATTCATGATATTTATTTATTTTTATAATTTATTTTTTGAATATATTGAAGTCTCGTAGCAACTAAAACATCAATAATAAATTAATGACATTTTCTTATTTATTTATTTGTAACAATTAGGTTAACATGAGTCAAAAATTGATCCATTTCATTTAGAAGCCCACTCTTATTGTGGTTAGTTTTATTTTCAATATTATAGTTAAATCATGCTTCAAATATTTTCAATTTTTTTTTAAAGTATGAAATTATTTAATAAGTGGGAAAGTGAAGTGAGGAGATAGGGTTAAACCTTATTTATAACATATTACACAATGTTTTTAACTACCTATTTTTTAATGAATAAATTCAAGTGGTTTTTTACTTAATGTAGAATATTCTTCCCAAATGACCATCAACTAATGTGATATAAATTAACAAGAATAAACATATATCCAATCTTGAATTTGACCTATAAGTTTTGGAAGGGCATACTCAACTACTTCAATAGATTGGTCAAGAAGCACCACATATGGATCTAATAATAGATTATGTCATAAAGGAATTTCAATTTCACAATCCTTAAACTTTTAGGGTGATGTATCCCATCAATAATTTGAAGAGTAGATTTATTGAATTTATGAAATATTTGAAATTATCTAGAATTCAGAGTAGCACCAGTTCTATGTAGATTTATTTATAATCAAAATAGAAACTTGTAAATAATGTGATATCATGTTTAATATGAAAATTATTATGGTCTTATTTATAAAAACCATCATAAATTATTATTAATGAAGTTATATATTAACACTTTATATTAGGTAAAATCTCAATAATTCATGGTTAATAATAAAGGACCAATGAACTTTATATAATATAATGATAAATTTAAAAATTTACTTCACTTTACTCCATAATTTAATAGAGAAGAAAAAATATAGAGCAAGTCATTTCAAAATGGATTTAATGGAGTATTTTTAAACTCAAGTGATTCTCTTAAACTAGTTTACATTATATTAAGTGGTAAAAAAGGATGTCCTAAATGAGATAGAATCTAAAGAAGAATTAGGAGCTAGTGAATTATTACTTAGTCAAACCATGGATTATAATTATTATATTGATCAAAATTGATGAAAATAGGAGATAAGAATAGGTGGATCCTTCTAGGGAAGCAAGGGTGATAGTATCCCTTCATCTTCAAGCTTAGGAAGACTTATTATATTATATTATCAATGAATACATATTGGTAATATTAGGATGAATTGTACCTTTTAGTATAAGTAATGAAAATTGTGTGTCTATTATGACCATATTTAGATATTATACTAGAGGGATATATTAGAGAGTATCAGGAAGTAACCATGCTCGACTAAAATATCTTTGGCTTATTCTGGGGTACAATCAAACAATGGTAGCCAACTAACTTCAAGGTGATCCAATTAAGTAGGTATACATGGTAGGAAGATATATAAAATATTTTTTCCTACACCTGTGTAGGGATTCCCAACTTAGGGAAATCTCAGGGGTTTATCCAAGATGTATGTTACAGAGTAATATACTACTGATACTATGGGGGGATTTTATTATTAGTGGTACTATTATAATATCATATACCTTATCCTATGACTTATTTTATATGTATTATTCACATTATTTGATCTATAATAAAATTGGTATCCCTTATAAAATTTAGACTAGGACCATATTCTAATTTTATGAGCCTTGAAACTCCTATTGGAAAAATAATAAAGCAACTAAGATGTGCCAATATTATGATTTAGTGGTATAAAATTATAAAAATATTTAAGATATATTTTCTATAAATATGAAATATTTAAATGTTTCTATGATAATAAACCGACTTACCTAGTTCTATGTGAATATAGATTTCTATAGAAGGATAATATATTTTTTATCTTTGATTTTTATTAAGTATACCATCATTAAAGAGGGGGAATTTCAAGAAGGTTGATCATGAACTATGAAAATAAAATTAAGATCTGTAACCATTGATATATCTAGTATTACTCTTAAAAAGTATAAATTTGAGGAATAAATAGTTTTACCCTTGTGGTGGACCTCTCTATTGATATTTTATCAAGATATTTATTAGGACTTCTTCCTAATTGGGAAGTTAAGTTTTCCATAAATTAATATCCTTGAAATGAATTGATATCTATCCCTCTATGTCATATGTATCTAATCAAGTTTATATAATTAAATATTTTTTAGAGGATATTGAAATGAAGTGGTTTATTAGATCAATAACATCTCCTTAGTGTGATCTAATTATTTTAGTAAAGAATGTAGATATAATTCTTCAATTATGTGTTGACTATAAAATATTAATCCAATTAATGATTAAGAACCATTACCCTTTACCCAAAATAAATGATTTATATGATCATTTAAATTGAAAAAAGTGTCACTCTAAGATCAACCTATGCTCTAGATATCACCATCTTTGAGTGAGATAAGAGGATATCCCAAAGATATATTTTTGAATTTGATATAGTTATTTTGAATATCTTGTAATTCATTTTTGGGAAAACTAACTATAATATAGTATTTATGGATTTTATAAAAAAAATATTCCATCCATTCTTAGACACTTTAATAGTAGTATTTATATATGATATTCTAGTGTATTGCAATTCTTTAGATAAGTTAGGTGAAATCATTATATTTCCTTAGAGAATTTATGGGAACGTTAATTATATACAAAAATTTCTAAATGTTCATTTTGGATTTGAGAAGATACATTTTCTAAATATGTTCCTTTTGAAGCTCGTATCACAGTATCTCCTAATAAAGTGGAATTGGTAATGTCTTAGAAATAACATTTAATTTTTTTGAAATTAGAAGTTTTTAGAGACTTACAGGATATTATTATCATTTCATTTATAAATATTTCAAAATAATAGTTCCCATGATAAATTTTAAAAATAAAGGATCAAAATTTATATGTCTACATCAATGTGAAGTAGTATTTCATGTTTTAAACAAAATATTTTCTAGGAATATTATTATTACATTACCTTAAATAGGTGTAGGGTTGAAGTCTTCTGTAATCCTTCTTCAGTTATCCTAGGATATGTTTTATTACAGGATCGATGAGGCACCCCAAATTTTCACTCCCGGATCCAGTTCTAAGAAAAATTTATTTAAACACTGGATTTTATAAAAAGTGAGATGACCCAAGATAAACATATCTTTATTTTATATCATTTCCTTAAGTAAAACGTTGTGTCAAAAAAACAAATACACACTCCAAAAAATAGAAGGTTTAGTGTCTTTGAGAACTAGCTAAATAAGAAACTTATTTTATAATAGTTATGAATATTTCTCCACAGTTGAGCCACACTAGACTCCCTTATAGACTTCTTATAAGTTATATTTATCTTCACAACCTAGGGAATAAAAACATAAGAAATGGGTGAGCTCAAATGCCCAGTAATGGAAAACTTATCAATATGTCATTAATGGATAGATCATATGGATACAAGAAAACATGAGTAGGGGAGAAATATATTATTTAAAAGAAAATGTAAAAATAATAGTTTTCCATAAGTTATGATAGAAAGATATTTATTCTCAAATGAACAAACATATACCATAGTAAAAAAGTGTGAGATAATAAACATGATAAAAGGGACATAATCATGGGCATATAGAAATATGGAATGTCATTGAAACATAACATAGTAAAGAATTTAAACAAAAATATAAGCATAGAAAATCTTATGAACCAAGATACCCCATCATGTTCATGAAAAAATTGTGAAAGAATCTGCTTGAATCACACTCACACAAAAAACTAGTGAACAAATCTACCTACATAATGTTCAAAAAACAAACCTATAAATAAATCTACCCACACTATATTCACATAAAAAAATATTAGAAAATATTATCACATAATGTTAAAACAAAAACTTGTGAAAAAATATATCTACATAACTTTCAAAAAGAATTTAATCATCTCATGTGATATGAAATCTTAACCAATTCATTAGAAGGAGATATAAGACCCTGCACCTCATCAACCATACATATGTGTTCCACATGAAAACAATCATTCATCGTATCATAAGGAACACATATAAAGAAAATGGGTTTCATAAAAATAATCAATATAATATTTTATAATTAATTTATAAAAATATGATTGATGGTGGTATTCAAACATATACCTAGTGCAATATAATGAGATTTATGGAAATCTATATAGATGAAAAATAAATTTTCAATATTGTTGGGTAAGTCACTTTGAAAAATAAATGGGAATAACAATTTTAATTTTAAAATAATTAATAGTTTGTTTTATTTTGAAAAAAAATATACATGGAAATGATCTTAATTTAAAATAATGGTTGTAACATTAAAATAATGTGTTCACAATAGAAAACCTTAAAAAAAATTTATAAAAAATTCTTAATTTTATTGTAAAATGTTTAAGTTACAGGTCAATTTCAAAAGTTATTTTAAAAAAGTTGAAGTGAAAACTTTTAAAAAATTTTACTTAAAAAACTTTTAATAATATATCCTTTAGAAATAAATAAATACTATCTCAAGTAAGTGTGGAGTTTATGATAAATCAAATTAAAATGTAAGGAAAATCTTGTTAATATTTTAAAACACATTTTTTCAAATCCCATATCATAAAAAGAGATAATAAAACCTCCTTTTGAAAATATTAGAAGGGAATTATAAAGGTCACATGAGATAAAACATAATTATGTTTCTAAATATAAAGGATAACATTGGAAAGAAGAGAAAATATATACATGGAAGAAAAATCATTGTTAAAGATAATGACAATTATTATTAACAATGTCATAATTTTATAGGGAAGAAATTCATTGAGGAGGAATATTTGAATAAAAAGTTTAATTTTACCTAGTGAGAAAGAGAATAAATAATATAAAATATTAGTGTGTAAGTAACTAATTATAGAAGTAGTAAGTTCAAGATGAAACATTATAACTCAGAGAAATGGAGTTTGAGTTAAAAAAACCCTTACATCATTGTTACCTTTTGAATTGAAAAACCATGAAAGGTGGAACATGAGATAAATTTTTAAATCCATAATATTACATGAAAAATTATGATAAAATAAATCCATGTACAATATATACAACATTAAAAGGAAACAAGTGGTGAATACACATCATATCTCAATGAAGTAAACTTGTGATAAAAAAAACCCTTACCTTTAATCCGGCTTAGTCGAATATGTTGTAACCTCATGTATAATAAAAATAAATATCTTAATAAAATATTAAGGAACATTATTTATACCAATAAAATTTTATAAAATTCACTAATAATCATTTATTACAAATATACTAGTTATCCATATTTTATTTTTATCATCAGATGTTATTAGTATCGATTATTTATTTAATACTAGTTTTATAATGCTGGTGTCGATTCTTGTTTATATATTAAATGTTAAGAATTATGAGATAATTATAGGAACTATAATAGATGTTTTATAATAATTTATAATCTTATAATTTTATTTTAAAATTATTTTATCTATGATTCCCAATGATGAAGTCGGTGACGAGATTGTTTTGGTAATTTTAATGAATGGGGGGTGGTATCTTAATAACAGGTTACATATTACCATTACAGACCAAGAATAAAAAAAATAATTATTTAATTATTATTTTAATATATCACCATTAGTTATGTTTCCTTAGTTATCCACGATATAAATATATAACATTGTTCATGAAGGTTGTTTAACCCACCCAAGAAAGAACAAGCTATAATCTATGAGTGAGTATGATTAAGAAAGAAATTATTTTGGAATAATATCATTATTAAAAAATAATAATAATATTTATTAGATATTTTTAAGGTTTTTAATAATTTCATAAGATATTTTAATAAATAAAAAAATACTAGAGTGAAAAATGAAATTCGTCACTTTCGTGGAGGTGGTAGTCTATATATACGCACGAGTGATACATTTGTTTTACATCGATCAAGGAGAAGATAGGGAATGATTTATAATTTAATAATAATAACAATTATATACATATAAATACATATATATATATATATATATATATATCATATTAATCCCTTAAATATAATTTTAAAACTATTTGTGTAAGTTAGTGATGAAAAATAAAGCATGCCATTCATGGAGGTGGCAGTCCGCATGTATGCATCACAGTATCGTCATTTTTAGAATGGTTTTGAAGGAAGGTAAAAAATGTATATTAGATCAATGTAATAAAATTTTGGAATATTATTGATAATTATTTTATCATAATTTCATTAATTGAATAATTTATAGGGAGTAGTATAAGAAAATAAAGGAAAAGGAAAGAAAATGTAGTAATTGAGAGTGTTACTTGAATCCTTAGAAGATATCATTTGTAAAATGGATTAATACTTTTAGAGGTATTATTTTTAGAATAAAAAAACCTATAGAAAGTTTATTGGAGTTTTGGGTAGTTATTTTGATAAATATTTTTGAATACAACAGGCTTGGGGTGAGAATAGAAGTGGGGTGGTGATGGCTCCATTTAAAAGAGAGAGGGGAAAAATTTTTGTAACATACCAAGGGTTAAGTCATTGTTCAAAGTTAAAATAGATCCAATAATGTAAAATAATTTATTTGGGGAATTTTAAGGTCTATCAATACTCAAACACATATTTTAACATGTTTTTATGTGTTTTACACTTAGTTTTTTTTTTCTCTTTTACTTAATGTATAAAAAAATGATCCTTATTAAATAATTTAAAAATAATTATTACAAATATGAAATAAATTTTATCAGATAATATTTTTAAGGGTGATAAAAATTAATTTTAACATTTGCATACATAACATGAAAAAACCATTTTTAGAAAAAATTAATTTTTATGCTTAAAAATTATGATTAAGATAAAATTATCAATGTTATTGATTTATATGAAATTAATTAATTTATTATAAACAAAATAAGAGTTATGTTTCTTTCAAATTAATCAAAAATAGAATTTCATCTTGAGAAAATTTAATTAAAAGAAAAAGTTGAATTTTTTTTATTATAATTAAATGATTACTTAAGTTTTAAAATGTTAAACACGAGTTTTATAAATTCAAAATAATATTTCAAAATGAATAATTTTAATCCTTAAACAAATTCATGCTCATTAATTTTTTTTATAAAATTTTTAAGTCATTCTTATGTCATGATAAAGTAAAAAATGCCACGATATTAATAAAAATGTATTTTCACTATTCACCTAAAAATCAATATTTTTAGGAAAAAAACAAAAATTAATCCTAAGATAATTTTGACATGATGAATTAAAAAATAGATTTTATTTTATCAAATTTAATTTCTAGAATTTCTAAATCTATCTTTTATATTAAAATATAAAATATAAAGAAAAATAGTTTTTATTGAGAAATGACGTTTTTAAAAATTTAGTGTTCTTAATATTATTTCACAATAATTTGTAATTTAAATAATGTTAATATAATAATATTTTAATTATGAATTTTAATTTATTAGGATAAAATATTCAATGTAAAGACCCTGACCCTAGTATCCCGAAGCTGGTGCCTTACTTAATTACATTTGTATATTAAACAAGGAAGTCACATCCCAAAGGGCCAAATATTTTAGTAGCTTTCAAAAACCAAATACATACATAAGTTTTACATTACAACTTTAAAGAAAGAAAACATATCAACTCTATTGGAAACTTCCATAAACTCCTAGATTATCCATGCAATTCATTCATAATAAACATCTTTGCATCCTAGGGAAAAATAAAACCTAATAAAGGGGTGTGATTAGATGCTCAATAAGGGTAATAAATATATAGTAAGATATAATAATAAATAATGCATGGTTAATAACTAAAAATAAATTCTATTAAATCATAATCTTGAGCATAATATGGCAGGAGTGAAAACTGATTAAATAATTCCATAAATAATTACATGAGAAATAAACTTAACCATAAATATTTTACTAGTTGAATAATCACAAGAATTATCAATTACTATCATCATAATGAGGGAATTCATAATTATAGCATCTAAAACATACCATTGATACATCATCCAATACATATGAAAATAAATGGTCAAGGCCTCGGCCAAATCCATATCAAAAAATAAATGGGAAAGACCTCAGTCAAGTCTATATCTGTTTTGTCTCATGAGACTTACCGATGTACTAAGGGGATATAGAGGGTCCCAAACATCTCTTAAAAAGTCTAATAAATTCCTCATATTAATGGGGTGAAACATAAACCACATATACTTACGAAATGTAAATAAATTTCCTCAATTTTTAAACATAATCACTAACTATTATGAGTAATATGGTGAATGATGTCAAGATAGCATATCCATGGTCAAAATGATCATAAACCATTTAATAAAATATGTTATATGATAATCATAAGATATAAATATCAATAAATCATAATATTCAATAGAGGTGTTGAAATATATTAAAATAGTCTAATAAAATCATTGAGGAATTCTTGAGAGAAATACCCCTTTTTTACTTTGTAAAGGAGAGTTCTTTTGGAAAAATCATTTGTATTTTTCATAATTGTTCGTATAAAACCATAAATAAAAAAATATAGTTTTTCATTAAAAAATTAGTGATTTTTTAAAAATATTGGTGTATTAAAATATATTATTGAAGGTACTTGAAAATGGGTAAGAAATTAGGAAGTTCCCTTTAATCGGGTTTGCTTATCGGGAATAATTGAGAAGGAAACCTTGTAAAACATGTGTTTCCCCATAAAATAAAAATGAAATGATCTGGATATATGATTTTGGATTATATAAAAATAATTTAGAATAATTATATAAAAATATAGAATAATTAAATTGGGGTAAAGAGAGAGAAAACGTAACCTGATTGAAAATAGAGGTTTAGGGAGAATCCTTTACTTTATCTCTGAAAGTGTTCTACACTTACGATTAATGTTCTAGATAATGAAATTAGATTCATTAATAATTTAATTTATAACCAATTAAACATTTAATTTTTAGTATAATTTCATTAAGTTCATTTTTTTGTCTTTTGGATGAGTTATAATATTAAATTGCATCTTTTGGGATTGTTCTTTTCTTTGGTTTTCATGATCAGTTTACTTTTATATGCATATGGAAGATCATGTAAAATGAAAATAGTTATATAGGATTTAAATTATATATTATTAATTATATTATATAAGATTAAATATCTATATAAGTCATTTGGTAATATGGGGTGAGGATGAATCATTCGATAAGACATTAGTGAAAATCATTAAGATTATTTTTGGCGGGGTTTCAATCATCACAAACTAGTTTTGTTTCATTAATTAATATTATGTATATATACTAGTTATAGAACATTAGATAATATGTAATAAATATATTATAATCTATTTTAACCATAAAAATATTTTTGTGACTAGCCTTGAAGGTGTAATTGAAAAACAAAAACATGTCATCCACGAAGGCGGTAAATCGACACCTCATAGTTGATATTTTCATCTTTAAAATAAAAGGAAAAAGAGAAGAGAATTGATGGTGGATTTTAAATTTTAATAATAAAATTATAGTATATAAAAGATAATGGAGTTATCATGTCACTTTTAATAGGAGAGGTGAGGTAAGGATAAGAAAAGAAAAGAAATTGAAAGGAAATTAAAAGAACGAAAGAGTATTTTACCTGTTTAATTCCTCTCCTTGAGAACTTCCTTAAGGAACTTTGAAATGGTATTTTGGGTGATACCAAAAATACCCAAACGTGGGGTAGAGGTTTGGGAGAGGAAATTGGTATAATATAACCAAGCTTCAAGTATTTAGAGGTGTGAGGAGAAGGAGTGGTGATGGGTGGTATTTATAGTGGAGGAGAGAGGTGCTTTTGGAATATTTAATTCATTTGTTTATTATTTTGGATCAAGACTATGAATAGTTTGAGAATCATCAATAAATATATTAAAATAATTAAGGAGAGTTTTATATTATGATTATTATGTCAAAAACGACTCAAGGAATAGTGTATTTAACCTATAATGTATTTATATTGTAAATTACCATATTTTACTATTCACAAAAAGTTCAAGTATTTTAAGAAAATATCAAAAATTCATCCTAAATTTTTTTCAATGTGTAGAATTCAAAAATTAACTCCATTTTATGAAAATAATTTTTTAAGTATGAGAAATTTATTTTTTAATTAAAATCACTATTTATTACAAAAATACCGATTTTAAAATTATAACTGATTTTTAACACTTTAAAAAATTAATTAAGGTCTCATAAAATTATATTATAATAATAAGACAACAAAATATTAATTTATGAATATATTTTATGAAAATAAATTTTCTTTTAAAACATTATATTAATTATAAAACAGTAAATAAACATTTACTCTTTATAAAAATAACAACAAATAATTTATCATTTTTAAAACATTTATTTACTTATTCCATGATATAAATGTACCATATTTTCATTTAAAATTTACCCTAGTTTTATTTATACTTTTATAGGAGAAGTTACTATTCTATTGGTCACATTACTATTCTTAATGGTCATATTACTATTCCAATAATCATATTTAATAATATATTATAGTTTTAAATTTTGTTTTATGTGAAGCATAAACTATTGAAGATGATAACTTTTAAAAGAGGCATACCATAAAATCTTGGGGTGTTACATTCTCCCCAACTTCAAAAAATTTCATCCTTGAAATTTCCAGAATGTCACCTAAAAAAATATTTGGGTAGTTCTTCATCATAAATTCCTCCAGTTCCCATGTTGCCTCTTCAATTTTATAATTTTTTCTAAGTACAATTACCAACCAAGTCATCTGATTACTCAATACAAGCTCTCTAGTGTCCAAAATCTAGATAGGCTCTTCAAAGTAAGATAAATCAGGTTCCAATTCTATTCCTTCAGAAGTGAGGAAATGTGTTGGGTCTAGCATGTACTTTCTTAACAAAGAATGTGGAACACATTATGTACTTTATAAAGGATAGGTGGCATCAGCAAACGATAATCCATATTTCCAATTATCTCTAAGATTTTAAAAGGTTCAATGTACTTAGGGCTTAGTTTCCCTTTCTTTCCAAATATTTTAACAACCTTCCATATAGATACCTTCAAGAAGACATGATCTCCCACTCGAAACTCCAAATATTTCTTTCAGTTATCAGCATATATCTTTTTCCTAATTTATTCTATTTTGATATGTGTTTGATAGTATTTAACTTTTCCATTGTTTATTCTATATGATCTGGACCTGCAAGATTCCTTTCACCAAATTCCTTCTAACAATTTGGTGTACAACATCTCTTTACATACAGTGCTTCATATGGTACCATTTTAATACTTGAATGAAAACTATTATTTTAGAAAAACTATAACAAAGGTTTATATTGATCCCACATTCCTTGAAAGTCAAGTGAGGATGATATCAACATGAATTTTAAAGTTTGGATTATCATTTCTGACTGTCGGTCAGTTTGAGGGTGATAAGCAGTACTCAAATGAAGCTCAGTATCCAATGAATTCTGAAGAATTTTCCAAAATTTTGATGTAAATCATGGATCATTATCAGGAACAATTAAAATAGGTGATCTATAAAGTGTTAAAACTTTATGAATATAGATTCATGCAAGGTTATCTAGTGAAAAATCCTCCCATATAGCAAGGGAATGTGCAGATTTGGTAATTCAATCAACAATTACCCATATTACATCATTCTTTCTTAGAGTTTTTGGAAATCCAGTGAAAAAATCCATAGTAATATCATCCCATTTCCATGCAGGAATTTACAGAGGTTGAATAACTCCTATAGAATGCTGTCTTTAATCCTTCACCTATTTAAAGACTAAATATCTTGATACATAATCAGCAATTTCAAGATTCATATTATCCCACCAGAAATTTTCATTCAAATATCTATACATCTTAGTGCTACTAGGGTGTATAGAGAAATTAGAGTTATGAGAATAATCCAATAATTCCTTTTTTAACTCGGTTATAGAAGGAATAAAAATCCTCTTCCCAAATTTCAGAATTCCATCCTCATACACAAAGTCTTCCAACTTTCCATCATTTACAACTTTAAATTTTCTTTAAAAATTATCATCACCGGACTGAGTACTTTTAATCCTTTCCAATAAAGATGGTTAGGAAAACAATTGAAAAATAATGATATTTCACCTTCCACGATAATTCCCATATCCACCTTTTCTAGATCCATGTACACATGTTCTTTGTCAATCCTAATTTTGTTCAGAACTCCATGATCCTTCCTAGTCAATGCATCAACTACCTCATGTCGAGTTATTTCTATGAGAAGATATATTTCAAGATCTTTTGATCTGTATATATTTCACATATTTCACCATAGAGATAGTGTCTCCATATCTTCAGAGTAAATACTATGGATGCTAACTCAAGATCCTGAGTTGGATAGTTCTGTTCATGATTTTTTAACCACCTTGATGCATAAGAAGTAACTCTATCATTCTGTATAAGGAAATAGCCAAGTCATTTCTTTGATGCATCACTATAAATCTCAAATCCACCATTTCCTCATGGTAGAGTTAAGATTATAGAATTCACTAATCTCATATTCAATTATTCAAAACATTCTTCAAATTATTTTTGTCCATACAAACTTAACCCCTTTATGAGTAAGCGTGGTTAAAGGGTTAGCTAATAGGAAAATTTTTGAAACAAAACACCGATAGTAACCTTATAAACCAATGAAACTATGTACTCGATTTACGTTCATTGGTGTAGGCCATTTTTGGACTGACTTTTTCTTCAAATGATCAACTGAGATTCCATCATTAGAGACAATATTTCGAAGAAAACTATTTCAATCTAGAATTCACACTTGCTAAACATCCCATATAAATATTTTCTTCTTAGAGTCTCCAGAACAACCTGGAAGTGTTTCTCATGGTTCTCATAGATTTTGGAATATATCAAGATATCATCAATATATACCACAACAAAATCATCTAGATATTCCTTGAACACTCTATTCATTATATCCATAAAAAAGAGTGCATTAGTTAGTCCAAATTACATTACTATAAACTTATAATATCCATACCTAGTTCAAAATGCTATCTTTGTAATATCTTCCTTCCTCACATGCAATTGATGATATCCAGATCGAAGGTCAGTCTTCAAAAAATATTGAGATCCATGAAGTTGATCAAATAAATCATCAATGTAGGGAATATGATACTTGTTATTTATTGTAATATCATTGATTTATCTATAGTCTATTCTCATTCTCATGGATCCATATTTCTTCTTAAAAAAGAGAATATGACCTCCCCATAGAGAAACACTAGGGTGAATAAATACCTTATAACTCAATTATTCTAGTTGTTTTTTCAGCTCCACTAATTCCACAATAGCCATTATATAAGGAGTCTTTGATATACGTATTGTACTAGGATTTAAATTAATATTGAACTCAAATTCCCACTCTAAAGGATGGATGGGTAAATCCTATGGAAATACATCAATGTATTCTTGTATAATAGGTACATCCTCAATTTGAGGATTTATTTCCTCGTACATAGATGATATTTTCTCTTCTTCCCCAATAATTCCATTTAGAAGAGCTATTTAAGGTGAATCCAAATATAACTCATATGACGAAGTCTCCCCTATAAAGATGAGAAATTCCATACCTTTATCACGAATCATAATTTCCTTATCTTTGCAATAAATTTTTGCATTATATTTCAAAATCTATTCTATACCAAGGATTATATCAAAATCAACCATAGGTATTAATTATGGAGGTTGTTTTCCTATAAAGTGGTATTACATTATTCCTCCACATTTTGGATCAAGATGCTTCATATGGGTAAGGTTATTATTCATAACCAGATTCAGCTATCATAGTATAGTTATAAGTCATTCATCTCTAGTTGCAACTCCATCTCCAATATCATTATCTTACATAGGAGGGAAATACCTTCATGCAATATGTGTATTGACATAGTTTCCATTTCTTCCACTAGGCTCCATTTCTAAACAATGACATACACTAAATTAGGTTATGAATCATAATATACAAATTTTTAACTATAAAAACACTTAACATAAATTTAAAATTTATAAATAGCTAATATCATAATCATAAACATGGTTTATTTGGGGACATGTTTGTAGGATCGAAATATGAATATGGATGCTCAATTACAAGAGGGGGGTGAATTGTAAGTTTAAAAACTTTCATTTTTAACCTTATGGGAAATTATGTTTAACAAAGTTAAAAAATGTAAATTCACAAGACCTCTTAATTCTATAAACTTGCTATGTTCCGGAAATATGATTTCATAAATGAAACTTAATAAAAGTTCATAGGGAAAAGTATCTACCTTAAAGGGTATAGAATCTTACTTATCAGAGTATACAAAAGAATAAGAAAGTATAAGATGGTGATACCTTCTTCCTTTATCAAAACACAATGTAATATAAACTTGAAACAAAAAAAGTAACAAGTATGAAATCTTTTAACCCAAAGAGAGGGGTATCCAACAACCTTGGATAAAGGTCCCTTGATTTATACTTTCAAGAAAGTATGTATTACCCACACTAGGTTAAGCCCTCGTTAGGGATATCAGAATCTATATTGCTTTCCCTGCAAGACCTTGAACTTTAAGCTAATCAGAACCTCTATCTTCCTATCCTTGGAATTCCTCAGTTGTACAGAGAAACAATCAGAGTCGCACGAAGAAAGCTGAACAAGATGTTCAGTACACACAAGGCATGAGAGTCTCTCTATCTAGAAATTACTTCAACAACATATAATCTCTAGTGATCAATGTTGTGTCATTTGTTGTCAAGCTCGTTTAAATGAGATCCTATTTATAAGCATTTCTCCAACGGTCGACTCCCTCCTCTAACAATCATATTTTTCTTTGAATCTCAAAGGGACCTAAGGATCATATTATTGATTTTCTGAATGAGATTTTATATTTTCTTGTATAAAAAAATCTTCATTGATAAGAACTTTCCCTTAGATGAACTCCCCCTTACTTAGGGAAATATCTTCTTTACTTAGTATTCTTTTTTATCATTTCTTTCTCCCCATTTTTGATTTTCAAAAGGTAATAAAGGGAATGAAAAAAATGGTACTTGAAATATTAGTACTAAGAAACCAAAAAATATATGAAGAACAACTGAAATTCCACTAATATTGAAAGAATCTGTACATGGAAGAAATTCAACAAAAGATCAGAATCGGAAAAAATATCATTCTTTCTCCTTCAGCATGAACTTCTTGACAAAGGTTTTTAGATTTTTGAGCTTCTTGCGATCTTCTTCCATATGCTTAAGCTGTAACACCCCGAGATTTTATGAGAAATATTATTTTTAATTACTTTGATGTCTTGTGTTGTACGCTACACCAAGATTAGCTTGTAATAACCACTTTTTGAAATTTTATAAATTTTATATTTCAAAATGGACTTCATTTTTGGATTCAGAATATCGAAATTATCCTAGGGTGAATTTTTGGTATTTTTCTGAAAACATTCAATTTTTGATGAATAGTGAAAACACTCTATTACTATTTAAAACCCGAATTTTTATTTAAATAATCATTTATTTTATTTAAATTTATTTTAGGTCAAAATAGATACATAATACCTGTATAAGTTCAATTTAATCCATTGTAGTAATTTTATAATAATATAGATACATAAAAATTTTATTGAACTTTTCACCGTCTTTTACCCACCTCCTAGGAGCATTTGCAATTGTACATAAAACTTAATTTTACTGCTTCTGTGAGTTGAATTTCAAAAATCCAAGAGACACGGTTAATATCAAGGAGTAAAATGTGGTTCAATACGATAAAAATAATTTTTTGTGAACAGTAACTTTTTATTTTTATTTACCACGGTTAAAAGTAAATAGGGTAATTAAGGGTAAAATTGATAATATTATTACCCTAACACATGTCCTAATTCTATTTGATAAGTTTAATTAGACCAAAAACAACCTTAGGAATAAAATATTACCCTTTTGGTCCACTTGTATTAGATTAGGACACTTATTATTATTTTATTTAATGAAGAGTTAAAAGAGTTAAAATCAAAGTTTAATAACTAAAACATTTTAATATAGGGTTATACATAATATAAATTCGACTATAAATATTTATTAGAAAGATAAAAATATTTCCTACATAATTGTATTTTATTTATAATTTTTAGACATTAAATAATTTATTTTATTTATGACACAATGATGATGCATTACTTTCCTTATTAATGAAATATTAACATAATTGATGTTATAAATACCCAAATAAATGTAATTTGAGACTTTTTATGAATTATAATAATTTTATAGGTTAATATGACATGTTATAATTGATTTAATTAAATTTTTTTGAACTAATCATGCTGTTATGATTTTCACAAAAATCAATTACCAAATAGTTTCAAAATTGACATAAAATAGTTTTTAAAACAAATATTATATTATTATTTTTTATTCTATTCCTAAAAATATAAGGTTCGGAAAAATGACTTAGATAAGGTTATAAATATTAATAATGAATCAATTGGGGTTCTTGTTTCTTGTTATAGTACGTTTATTAACCATATAGTGTAAGAAAACAAGAAGACACAGTAAAAGTTAAATTATTTAACTTAGAGTTAAATCTAAATGATAAGGTTAAAATAGTAACCTAAACTTGTATAAAACCTATTGGTTGAGAGGATTTAGACACATCCCCACTTTATCTTTAAATAAATCAATTTGGAGGTATTATAAACCGAATATGACTTTATTATAAAATAATAGTTTAAGTTTTTCCTAAGGTGCCCCTCTCCTCCCTTATAAAAGGGTACCTCCTCCCTATTCTCTTTACACAATTTTGAGCCTTTAGGCTCGGCCAAAACATTCCCATTTCTCTTCTCCACTTACCTATAAACATTATGGAGGTTCTGGTTTTCTCAATAGACCAACTCTAGTCCCTTAAGAGGAATCTTAAAAGAGGTGCGTCGAAGAAGAGGTAATCTCTTCTACCGATTCTTTCAAGTTTCTTTCTTCGTCAAATTATTATTATTTAGTTATTTCATTATAAATTAATAACATCAGTATCTCTAATATAATTATATTTTATTATAAATATGAAAAAACCCCATTTCACCTTCTATCCATCCTATGGAAAACGAAATCACCGCGCATGCGTACATACGGAATACTGTCTCCACGCCGTGGTGTAATTTATTTTTCCACCACCACCTTAATTAGATGGGTATAATTGTGTAAATAATAACTATATATGAATATTATAACATCATACTTATTATGAGATATTATATCATCCACCTTAATTCCATTCAATAATTATGGGAACGATATCATCGCTCGTGCGTACGTACGGATTACCGTCTCCACAACGCGATGAGATTCATTCTCAATGTTAACCATTAAAGAATGATTATAAAGTATATATAATGAATAATAATGGTATATATAACATAATAATTCTACAGGATTTATATATATATATATATGTCATCTACTTACTTCGATTCAAGTCAATAAGGAAAAGAAAACACCGTTTATGCGTACGTACGACCTACCGTCTCCATGAACGGTGTGTTTCATTTCATTTATCTACCTATTATATATATATATATATACTGAATATATATGATATATAAATCATGTTTTGAATTATTTAAGTAAGTAAATCATGATATAAGTAATAATAATATCAAGAACAACAAGTCCAAACACGTACGATAAATGAAACGATTTTACCCAAAACGCTGCTTTAACATGGAATTTACAAAAGAACGGGTAATATAAAGTCATAAGTCAACCATATATGATATAATAACAATGAATATGATTCTATAATAAGTCAATTACATTATTTAAATCATTATACATGAGGTTTGGATACATACAATGCATATCGGACTTAAGGTGAGGGATAATTTTGCAAATCTCATTTTTATCCGAGATTGCTTATACTTAAGTATTTACTGAGGTTATATTTTTCATCCATGTCCATAAAAATGTTTTTTATTAAGTTTTTAATATTCTTACATGTATTTTTAAATTCATGTTTACCCCTCTTTGACTTTTACCTTGTGTTATGGAAGGAATATTTCTTTTGTTTACTATATGAGGTACTTTTTGACTTTTTTCAGTAAAAGTACAAGGAGAATGTTTTTTTAACTTATACGACATGAATGGATTTTTATGGTTTCATAATGTTTAATTTTCATGAAGATTACTCTACAAGTTTTCATGGTTATTTTCAATAAAATAATTTTCTTTTAAAATTGTGTGGCATTTTGTGAAAAGAAAATGATTTTGAAGAAGAAAGGATATTTTCCTCAAGAATTCATTTCAAGTGTTTTGTCAAAACTATTTTCCATATATGATGACATTATTTTGTATGATTATGATTCAACTATAATGTCTCTATTATTTACATGGTTTTATTTATTATGATGAAATGATATCCATTTGTTTTATATGGATTATGTTATGATGTGATGATGTTTATGAAACCCATGTTATTCTTTGGGTTATGATGAATGATTTTTGTTTATGTTGTGGCACAAGTAAGAATGATTTCATTATGAGATTGTTGGGAACTATATCTCCCTCAAATGCATTGGGTAAAGATTTATATCTCATGAGATAGACATGTATGGAATGATAATTTAATCCGGTTCAGTGATACAGGACTGGAACGAGGAGTGAACTCGATTCAGAAAGGGACTTTGTCCACTAAGATGGTATTGGAAGAAATGCCTTGGATACTATGGAAATAATATCATGTTATTAATAGTTTTCCACAATTAAATGTTTTATTCCCATTATATTTCATCATGATTTATGTTCCTTTATGACCTATGCCTTACGTACTGCCAAGATTTATTTCACAACTCAAGATTTTGATGTGTAAAATTTATGTTCATGTTTTGAAGTTCAAATGTATATGGTTTGTTTTATTTTCTCCATGCATACCCTTAATGAGAATTTTAGCTCACCCTTTATATGTTTTATTTTCCCCAGGATATAAAGAAATGTTTTAGGTAAGAAGAAAAAGGGAAGATCATTACGAGAGACGTTGAAGATATTTCACCAAGATTTGAAGATTATATTCTGAGTTTCCAAAGACACTAAACTATTATGGTCCTTCGGTATTTTTTTGTTATGTATTAGGTATTCTGAAAAAGTAATGTAATGTCTATGTACGTTAAGCTTTGGGTCTATACAGTTGGTATCAAATGAAATGTTTAGTTAACCTTTGGAAACTAGGATGAAAAAACTTTAGTGAAATACCTAGAGATATTTCTAAGGTATGTCTAGGGATGTCCCTAATGATAAGTATGCGTATAGGTTATAGTTCTTGAATTACGGTAATGATCTTATAATTAAACCTAAGATGTTATATATTTAAAGTAATCCCCCTTTATTATGCTGTTTTCCTAGCATGATTTTTCCTCTCACACTGTTCTTTTTGGGTTTTAGACGATGGATGGAACCCGAAGGAACCAAGTTGATCAATGTAATGGACAATGCAATGATTTTCCTCCTGAACAAACCAATGTTATGGGAGATGGAGTGCAAAATCTTATTGCTATACTTACACAAGCTATGAATCATTCTAGACTTCCAAATGAGCAGAGAAGGGAATAATATTCTATTGAGTCCTTCATGAGGCAACGTCCACCTTCTTTCAGTGGGTCTTCTGATCCACTTGTTGCCGAACAATGGATTAGTACCATTGAAAATATATTTTTGATACTTCACTATTTAGAACATGAAAAAGTCATTTTGGGTATTTACCAGTTAGAAGGTAAAGTAGACCAGTGGTGGACTCTAATTAAGAATACAAGGCCCCAAGATGAAATTGAATCCATGGAATGTGATGAGTTCAAGAACTTATTTTTCAATAAGTACTTCCCTTGTATTATTTGAACAAAGATGGAAAATGAGTTCCTTGAGATTAAGCAAAAGGATTATGAATCTGTTGGTATATACGAAGTGAATTTTACAAGGCTTGTAAGGTATGCATCTGACTTTATCATCCAACCTGAATGTAAAGTTGATCGATTCTTCAGTGGCTTAAAACCAAGTCTTCGAAGGGAATTAACTATAAGATACTTCAGAACCTATGAAGAAATTGTGCATTGTACTATCAAGGTAGAACTAGAAGTTGGTGTTACATATCCATATCATGGTTTTGATAAGAAACAAAAGATGGAGTTCAAGGAAAAATCTCAGAACAATGGTGAAAAGAAGGTGAATGTTTCTTTATGATCAAAGTGTGGAAAGAAGCATGGTGGAGATTGTCTAAAAGGTACTAGAAAATGTTTCAAGTGTGGAAAAGAAGTTTATCAAGCAGTTGACTAACGAAGTAATGGGAAAAATGTTTCTAATGACGTGGATAGAGAAAAGACTACAAAGAATGCTCCACCAACACTTCAATGCTACAAGTGAAAGGAAATGGGGCATTATGCTAACCAATGCCCTAATCCAAGGTTTAATGATGATCGACCTCAACAACATCTTAAGGTAAAGGAAAAAGGGAAGTCACATGCGATCACTATTGGCAATGTTGAGTATGACAATGATGTTGTGTAATGATTAAGTGTTTATGTAATGGGATTTCAAAATAGTATCATAGAATCTCATTTATGGTATCGTGGAATTTTGGAATATCAATATATTGGTTTTCAATAATTATATGGTATCGGTAACCATGAAAAGTGATTGAAATATTTTTGGAAAGAAGATTATATGCGCATAATGAAAGGATAAAGATAAAATGAAATGAGCTCATGACTGATATCATGGTTTGAGTATATAGAAATTTTGGGATTTTGGTATGTGGAAAGAGTTAACTTTTGACAGCATTCATGTTTTCACTAAGGTTCAATGGGTATTCATTTTTTTTCAAAACAATACATGATTAAGGTATTCAATTGTTTGGAAAGTGACCAAAAAGATATATCTTATGATATATGGGGGATAAATGATGGTATTCATGTGCTTGTTATGTGACCTTTCAAGTAATCGTTTTCTTTATACTATGAGATTGGACATATGTATTTTGGATAAGTATAAATATTGTAATGGATTATGTTGGGAATCAGATATTATTGTTTAAGGATAGAAATTTTTCTTCGATATTATTTCTGGAATGTTATAATAGTGTAGTTTTAGAAAAAGGGACAACTTGCAGGACATGCGACAACCCGTCGCGTCGGACAAGGTTGCAGGAATCGAACCCAAAACTGAAGTGCGACATGCCTTTATCGCCTACCACTGGCCTACAGGAAGTTCATGGTTAGTAGAAACTAGTTTTATTTTATTAAGCGCTATGATATATGAAGTATAAGTCCATTTTAGCAACCATATACGATTAATATCATCATAGATGGACTTATGTATATTTAATAAATTGTACTAAAATTTTTGCGATAGAAACAGATGGAATGACCTATCATTCTATCGTATGATCTGGTAACACTTCATGAATGAAAAATTCAACTTCATTTATTTAAGATATGAAGAGGAAAATGTTCATGGCATGAACAACAGTGAGATTATACCAAAATCAAGTAAGTATTTCTTTTAATTCAACAATTTTTCAATATTAGGGAAATGATCTTGAGAACTAAAAACATTGTCCTAGTACCCTCATACCCGATGAATTAGATGGTACCTTAAATCATCAAAAATTTATGGCTTTGTGATTGATGGATTTTTCATAGCCATGTTCTATACCACTCTCCATCAGAACTTGATGGTTTGATTTCTCTTCCATATCCATATTTTCACCTATGTTGTCCCATGTGGAAACCCAGTACTGAGTTACTTTGGGTGACTGTTATGATTCTAACTTTCCTTTTTAAAATTAACTTTTAGTATTCCTTTTTACTATATAGGTTTCTATGAAAGAAACTTTCAAGTAGTAAACCATTTATAACCCCGACGAATTTCTAGGGCGAAATTCATTTTAAGGGGGGTAGAATGTAACACCCTGAGATTTTATGAGAAATATTATTTTTAATTAATTTGATGTCTTGTGTTGTACGCTACACCAAGATTATCTTGCACTATAATCAACACCGTATTAGCTTACAATATACGCAAACACTATTCTAGGCTTGTGTTTCACGCCAGAGCAACCTTCCTCGATAGCATGTGTTGTACGCAATACCGAGTTTCACTAAACAAGATATTATTATAATATTATTATGAACTAGCCGTTATGAATAGTAATACCCACTTTTTGAAATTTTATAAATTTTATCTTTCAAAATGGAATTCATTTTTGGGTTTTGAATATCAAAATTAGCCGAGGGTGAATTTTTGGTATTTTTCTGAAAACTTTCAATTTTTGATGAATAGTGAAAACACTGGGTTGCTATTTAAAAACCATCTTTTTATTTATATAATCATTTATTTTATTTAAATTTATTTTAGGTCAAAATAGATACATAATACCTATATAATTTCAATGTAATCCATTGGAGTAATTTTATAATAATATAGATACATAAAAAATTTATTGAACTTTTCACCGTCTTTTACCCACCTCCTAGGAGCATTTGCAATTGTACATAAAACTTAATTTTACAGATTCTGTGAGTTGAATTTCGAAAATCCAAGAGAAATGGTTAATATCAAGGAGTAAAATTTGGTTTAATAAGATAAAAATAATCTTTGGTGAATAGTAACTTTTTACTTTTATTTATCACGGTTAAAAGTAAATAGGGTAATTGAGGGTAAAATTGAAATTATTAGTACCCTAAAAAATGTTCTAATTCTATTTGATAAGTGTAATTAGACCAAAAACAACCTTAGGAATACAATATTACCCTTTTTGTCCACTTGGATTAGATTAGGACACTTATTATTATTTTATTTAAAGAAAAGTTAAAAGAGTTAAAATCAAAGTTTAATAACTAAAACATTTTTAATATAGGGTTATACATAAGATAAATTAGACTATAAATATTCATTAGAAAGATAAAAATATTTAATACATATGGTATTTTATTTATAATTTTTATACATTAAATAATTTATTTTATTTATGACACAATGATGTTGCATTAATTACCTTATTAATGAAATATTAACATAATTGATGTAATAAATACCCAAATAAATGTAATTTGAGACTTTTTATGAATTAGAATAATTTTATAGGTTAATATGACATGTTAGTATGGATTTAATTAACGTTTTTTGAACTAATAATGTTGTTATGATTTTCAAAAAAATCAATTACCAAATAGTTTCAAAATTGACATAAAATATTTTTTAAAACAAATATTATATAATTAATTGTCATTATATACCTAAAACTATAAGGTTTGGAAAAATAACTTATATAAGGTTATATATATTAATAATGAATCAATTTGGGTTCGTTTGTCTTATTATAGTAAGTTTATTAACCATATAGTGTTAGAAAATAAGAAGACATGGTAAAAGTTAAATTATTTAACAAAGAGTTAAATCTAAATGATAAGGTTAAAATAGTAACATAAACTTGTATAAAACCTATTGTTTGAGATTATTTAGAACCATCCACACTTTATCTTATAAATAAATCAATTTGGAGCTATTATAAACCGAATATGACTTTATTATAAAATAATATGTTAAGTTTTTCCTAAGGTGCCCCTCTCCTCCCTTATAAAAGGGCACCTCCACCCTCTTCTATTTACACAATTTTGAGCCTTCAGGCTCATACCAACCGTGAAAATTTCTCTTATACACTTACCTAGAAACATTCTGGAGGTTCTGGTCTTCTCAATAGACCAACTCTAGTCCCTTAAGAGGAAGCTTAAAAGAGGTGCGTCGAAGAAGAGGTAATCTCTTCTACCGATTCTTTCAAGTTTCTTTCTTCTTCAAATTCTTATTCTTTAGTTGTTTCATTATAAAGTAATAACATAAGTATCTATAATATACTGATATGTTATTATAAATATTAAACAAACCCTTTTCACCTTCTATCCATCCTACGGAAAATGAAATCACCGCGCGTGCGTACGTACAGAATACCGTCTCCACGCCGCGGTGTAATCTATTTTCCCACCGCCACCTTACTTGGATGGGTATAATGGTGTAAAGAATAAATATATATGGATATTATAACATCATAATGATTCTGAGATATTATATCATCCACTTTAATTCCATTCAATATTTATGGGAATGATATCATCGCTCATGCGTACGTATGGATTACCGTCTCCACAACGCGATGAGATTCATTCTCCATGTTAACCATTAAAGAATGATTATAAAGTATATATAATGAATAATAATGGTATATATAACATAATAATGCTACTGGATATATATATATATATATATATATATGTCATCTACTTACTTCTATTCAAGTCAATAAGGAAAAGAAAACAGCGTTCATGCATACGTACGACCTACTGTCTCCATGAACAGTGTGTTTCATTTCATTTATCTACCTATTATATATATATATACTGAATATATATGGTATATAAATCATTTTTTTACATTTTACAAGTAATTAAATCATGATATAAGTAATAATAATATCAAGAACAACAAGTCCAAACATGTACGATAAATGAAACGATTTTACCCAAAACGCTGCTTTAACATGGAATTTAAAAAAGAAAGATTAATATAAAGTCATAAGTGAACCATATATGATATAATAACAATGAATATTATTATTTAATAATTAAATTACATTATTTAAATCATTATACAGGAGGTTCAGATACATACGAAGCATATCAGACTTAAGGTAAGGGATAATTTTGCAAATCTCATTTTTATCCGAGATTGCTTATACGTAAGTATTTACTGGGGTTATATTTTTCATCCATGTCCATAAAAAATGTTTTCATAAATTGTTTAATATTATTCCATGTATGTTTAAATTCATGTTTACCCCTCTTTGACTTTTACCTTGTGTTATGGAAGGAATCTTTCTTTTGTTTACTATATAAGGTACTTTTTGACTTTTTTTTCGGTAAAAGTACGAGGAGAATGTTTTTTTAACTTATAAAACATGAATGAATTTTTATGGTTTTATGAAGCCTAATTTTCATGAATATTTGGTTATTTTCAATAAAATCATTTTCCTTTAAAATTGTGTGGCATTTTGTGAAAAGAAAATTATTTTGAAGAAGAAAGGATATTTTCCTCAAGAATTCATTTCAAGTGTTTTGTCAACACTATTTTACATATAAGATGACATTATTTTGTATGATTATGATTCAAATGTAATGTATCTATTATTTACATGGTTTTATTTCTTATGATGAAATGATATCCATTTGTTTTATATGGATTACGTTATGATGGGATGATGTTTATGAAACCCATTTTATTATTTGGGTTATGATGAATGATTTATGTTTATGTTGTGGCACAAGTAATAATGATTTCATTATGAGATGGATTGGACCTATATCTCCCTCAAATGAATTGGGTAAAGATTTATATCTCATGAAATAGACATGGATGGAATAGTAAGTTAATCCGATTCAGTGATACAGGACTTGAACGAGGAGTGAACTCGATTCAGAAAGGTACTTTGTCCACTAAGATGGTCTTGGCAGCAATGCCTTGGCTACTATGGAAATCATATCATGTTCTTAATGGTTTTCCACAATTAAATGTTTTATTCCCATGCTATTTTATCATAATTGATGTTCCTTTATGACCTATGCCTTACGTACTGCCAAGATTTATTTCACAACTCAAGATTTTGATGTGTAAACTTTATGTTCATGTTTTGAAGTTCAAATGCATATGGTTTGTTTTATTTTCTCCATGCATACCCTTACTGAGCATTTGAGATCACCCTTTACATGTTTTCTTTTCCCCAGGATATAAAGAAATGTTTTAGGTAAGAAAAAAAAGGGAAGATCATTATGGGAGATGTTGAAGATATTTCACCAAGATTTGAAGATTATATTCTGAGTTTCTAAATACACTAAACTATTATGGTCCTTATGTGTTTGTTTTTATTATGTATTAGGTATTTCGAAAAATTAATGTAATTTCCATGTACGTCAAGCTTTGGGTATCTACATAAGCAGCTGATCCTAATCTTCTCTTTTCTTTTCCAAGGCTCTAATCTTTTCTTCTTGAGCCTTAAGACATTCTTCTTGAGCTTTCAACACTTATTATTGCTTAAACAGCTTCTCTTAAAATTATATTTTGGGATCCCTTTCCCTATTTTAATTCATGGCCACAGAATTAATCTTTCCATTCAGATCCTTAACTTATTTCTTCTGAGTTGTCTATTCAAGATTCAGCTTTTCCTCAAAGCTCTTAGAAAGATCATTAAGCTTTCCATCTTCGGTGTCAAAGGAGTCTTTGACATTGTCTTGAAATTCTTCAAAAGTTCTTAGGTCTTAGAAAATATTCCTTGACCTACTTGTAATCTTATTTTATAAACTTTTATGAGCCTCATAACTAATGATAAAGGATTTGAAATCTACCTCAAGACCAAAAAATTTATCCATAAGCATGGAAACTGAATCTGATTTTTGATTGAACGAATGCTGAAGAAACTGACACCTTGAATCTATACTTAGAAATAATGGAATAATACCAACAAGATTTTTCAAAGACTGTACCACAAATTCATGTCCAAGAGAGGATGATTCTGAATCAGAAAGTTTTGTTGGTGAGGGTTCTTTTTTAACTCACCATCTTTCCTCTTTGACAAAGTTCCAACAGCATTATTTTTCACTACAGATTTTTTAGGTGTATGGACCGACACCTGCTTTCCCTTATCAGCTCTCTGAATGATGTCTTCTGTTTTAGGTGATTCATGCTCACTATCTGATAATTGGAAAATTTTATCTTTCTCAACTTCCTCTTTCTCAGCATCAGCCACTTGATCTTCCGAATGAATGAAATCATGATTACTACTTTATTCTTCAGAAGGTTTGTTACTTCATCCTGATCCTTATTTTCATTCCCTGGAGTAGAAAGTTTTGAGGATTCCTCTTGAGAAGTCCAGATTGATAATTTTACAGAGGTACTTTTCTTCTCATGGTAATCTTCAACTTGATTTATGACAACATCAGTGCCATCCCCTTGTTCTTCTTCTTCTTCTTCTTCTATTTCCTCTTTCTCTTCTTGAACAATTTCTTCTTCTTATTCTGGATCTGGAATCACTACCTTATTTCCCGAAGTCTTAGAAAGTGATTCTATCAAAAATTATTCTGGTACTAGGATTTTTTTAGATGATTTCTCAGAATCCTTGAGAAGTGATTGAATAATTTTATCCTCCAATAACTTCTTTCTATACTTATTTTCTTTCTTTTGCTTCTCAAGGTCTTCAACAACCTTTATCTTTAATGTTTTTTCCTTAGCAGGATCCAAGCCAAACTTAGGCTCCCCTTCCTTCTTGTTTTTCTTGTCTTCTCTCCACTTAGCCACTACTTAATCAGGATAATCCTTTTGGTTCTTTGGCTTCGGTGGTGCGGACTGAGTTTCCTTAGCCACAAGAGTTTTTTCTTTCTTTTCTAGTTTATTGGCCTTCCTCTTCTTTCCATCATTCTTGGAGGATTCATCCACCTCCCGTTTCTTTGATAGATCTTGGATTTTAGCTTCCAACAAATCATAAAATTCTCCTGAATCACTAGAAAAACCAACTTTCATTCTCCTTAGAGTATCATCACTCAGCAACATCACTTTGAAATTCCTTGGCTTTAAACTACAATGAATTTTGAAGGACTAAATAAAAAACACTATAATCTTTAAAAGAATAGCTGGATACATAAGATATTATAGGGTTATATTTTTGATATTCTCTATTTTCATCAAAACATACTTTAGTAAATTGATTTTCCTAAGATTCACCAAAAAATCAAATGCATAGATATCACTTTTCTTTGGGGTATCATTTTCCCCTTTTCTCAGAATGAGAAATACCTAAACCCATAGCTAAAGAATTTGAAGATTTGTAGAGAGATGAATAATTTTTTGAGCCTTAACTTCCTTAAGACAAGGCACTCTATAGATTTCTCCTTGTCAAAAGATCCTACTACATTAGGTAACTTGTGAGAGCATAACTCTACTTCTCCTTCATAAGGAATTATAATTAGGTTGGCAGCCATATTATAAGAAAGGGAGTAGGTTTTCCCATAGCTCTTAAAAGATAACTTTTCTCTACCTCCTTCTTTGAAGAAAGTTACTGATTCATAGGTCTCAACTAACAATTCCGGATACACCAGATCCTGTGCCCTCGGTTTTGATATACATAGTCTCTCCCAGCCATTCAAATTGATATTCTTTGAAATGATGGAATCATACTTTACAAAGAATTTGGGATCAACTAACCTCTCTATGTATATTTTCCACTCAGAGATTTTCTTTACATAAGAGATATATTTTGGAGGAGAGGCTTCTACAGACATTAAGAATTGAGAAAACCTTGAAAATTCGGAACGACCTTAAATAGAGTAGTAGGTATTCAACACACCAGAGCTTAAAGATCGATGTGGGAAAACCATTAGGGGGCCTTATATAGGCTATTGGGGTGACAGTTCAACTTCCATGGTTGATCCAATGGTTGAAATACTTCTGATTAAATCTAATGGCTGAGATGATAACTGAAGAAGGATTTCGATAGGTTCCGATATTTTGAGATTTTTAAGATAAATAATCATATTTAAGAAAAAGTGAATCTGAAAAATTCTCTTAAACAAGATAAAAATACCAACATGTAAAAGGATGATTACAAAAATTTAAGAAAAAAAATATACCTTCCGGATTTCTAGGAAGATTATTCATAATGAGGAAAATTATTCTTGAAGAAATTTAGATTCAGAAAAAATTTAAAAACAAATTTAAAGAAAATTTTGATTATGAAAATTTGATTACGAAAATTTTGACTACGAAAAATTTTACTAAAAAAATTTGACAATGAAAAATTTTGACTATGAAATTTTTTAACTAACAAGAAAATGTACCCACCTATGAAAAGGAGTTTCTTACAGTAAATAGATAAGTTTCAACAAGAAGTTAATATGGAAGATTACCTCATGTTTATCATTCTTAACATTTGTTTTATGTATTCAAATATATCAGAGGGTAATTATTTTGTGAAAATATCGGCAAGTTGATCTTGCATTCTGATAAATTATAGAATGATATCTTCTTTTTATGTGTGATCCATAAGAAAGTGACGTATGATATCTATGTGTTTTGTACGAGAGTGATGTGAAGGGTTTTTACTTAAGGAAATGACACTAGTATTATCACACAATATTTATTTTTTGGTAAAACTCATACCATAGTATGTGAGTGTGTGTTGCATCCCCAAAACTTGAGCACAACAACTTCTAGCTACTATATATTTATCTTTAGTAATGGAAAGTTCTATTGAGTGTTGTTTTTAGTATGAACAAGAAACTAATGAATCTCCTAAGAAATGACAAGTTCCTGGTGTAGTTTTCCTATCCATTCTATATCCACCAAAGTCAGCATCCAAAAAACTTTTTTAAACAAAATCATTTCTGGAAGTATAAAAGAGTCCTAAATCTATGGTTCCATTTAGGTAGCAAAAAATTATTTTCACTTAATTTAAATGATATTCCTTAGGATTGGATTGATATCTTTCACATAAGAATACTAAAAACATTAAGTATGGATGACTAGCTGTCAAGTATAGTAGACTTACTATCATACCTCTAAATGTTGTTTGATCCACTAGTTTCCAAGCTTCGTTCAGATCAAGTGAATTTAAGGTACCAATGGGAGTACTTATACTATTAGTTTTTTCATATCCATACTTTTTAAGAATATATTCAATATAATTATGTTGGGATATATAAATTACTTCTGGTTTTTGAGAAATTTGAAAAGCATAAAAAATGTTAACTCACCCATAATACTCATTTCAAACTCATATTTCATTAGATTCACAAACGAATTAGTTAAAGATTGATGAGTTGAACCAAATATAATGTCATCAACATAAATTAGAACAATAATTTTTTTCTTATATTTCTTTATAAATAGAGTTGGATCATCATTTCCCTTAACGTAATTGTTTTGTAACAAAAATCCTATAAGTCTATCATACCAGGCTCTAGAGGCTTGTTTAAGTCCATATAAAGATTTGGTAATTTTGAAAACATGTTTATGATGTTTTGTATCTTCAAAACCAGGATTTTGTTCAACAAAAAATTCCTCTTAAACATAAACATTAAGGAAATCACATTTAACATCCATTTGAAAAAGTTTAAAATTAAAGAATGCTGCAAAGGAAAGTAAAATGTGAATAGATTCAATTCTAGATAATGGAGCATAGGTTTCTTCATAGTCTATTCTTTCTTGTTGATTATAGCCTTTAGAAACTAATCTTTCTTTATTTCTTTCTATGATTCCATTTTCATCACACTTATTTTTGAAGACCCATTTAACTCCAATAACAGATATTTCCTTAGGTCTTTTAACCAAGGTCCAAACTTTATTCCTTTAAAATTCATTTATCTCATCTTGCATATATTTATCCAATCATTATCAACTAAAGCTTCATCATTGCTTTTAAGTTATAATTGATAAAGGAATGATAGATGTTCTTCTTCATTTATTAAGGAACTTCTAGTCCTTA
This sequence comes from Viscum album, assembly GCA_963277665.1. NCBI lineage: Eukaryota > Viridiplantae > Streptophyta > Magnoliopsida > Santalales > Viscaceae > Viscum > Viscum album. The sequence goes on from OY728151.1 coordinate 147,859,543, forward strand.
CAGGTTGATTTACATCACTAATGATGTTATCAATAGGGTGATTCTTAAGAAACAACTAATTTGGGTTTTGTTAAACCTATTCATCAACATATGGTATGAAATATTCTGGGGTAAATTTTTCAAAAATATTTTCTTGAACATTTTACTTATAAAAACGATCTTCTATCAAGGGTTGATAATTAGTTTTTGAAAACACATCAGAAGATGTAGGTTGAGGTTGTTTAAAAACAAAGGGATCAGTTACATCAAATTTGACATGTACTATTTCTTCAACAATATAAGTTAGAAATTATGGAGTAGCCTAGAAAAGTTCCTTCATCAGATTTGGGTGTGAATTTATGTAAATTATCTTTAGTATTCAGAATAAATACTTTGCAACCAAATACCTTGAAGTAGGAAAGTCTAGGTTTTCTACCATTCCATAACTCATAAGGGGTTTTTTTAAGAAAATGTCTAATCAAAACTCGATTTATAGTATAACAAGTAGTACTAATAGCTTCAGCCCAAAAGTGCTTCGATATCAAATATTCCCTCAACATAGTTCTAGTTATCTATTGAAGAAATTTATTTCTTCTTTCAACAACACAATTTTGTTGAGGGGTTCTTGGTGCTGAGAAGTTATGAGTAATGCCTTTTCTACTACAAAAAGTTTCAAAATTAGAATTTTGAAATTCTCCTCCATGATCACTATGAATAGTTATCAAAGGATAATTTTTCTCATTTTTAAATTGGGCTCTAAAAAATTTGAAATAAGAAAAAGCTTCAGATTTCTTTTCTAGAAAATTGACCCACATAAATCTAATGTAATCATCAACTAAAACAAATACATAATATTTGCCTCCAATGCTTCCAGTTTGTGTTGGACCAAAAAGATCCATATGAACCAACTGTAATACACCAGTATTTGAGACTTCACTGACTGATTTAAAACTTTATTTATGTTGCTTTCCAAATTGACAAGGATCACAAACTTTTGAAGAATCAAATATAAACTCTGGTAGATCCTTAACTAGTCATTTCTTAGATAGTTTTCATAGGTTCCTAAAGTTATAGTGTCCTAAACTTCTATTCCATAACCAATAATGATCTTCCATTTCACTAATACAAGGTAGATCTTGGCTCCTAAGGTCTTCTAAGTTTAGTGTGTATACATTATATTGCATATTAGAAGAAAGAATAAAATCTTCCTTGTCATTATGTACTAAACAATTTTCATTCCTAAAATTCACAAGGTAACCTTCATCACATAATTGGATTATTCTAATGAGGTTGTTCTTAAGACCTTTAAAAAATAAAATGTTTGAAATCAAAGTTTTTACAAGAAGAAAAATGTTACCTATACCAATAATTTCCCCCTTAGCATTATCTTCGAAAGTTATTTTTTCTCCTTTCATCTTGATAATATTTTGAAAGAAGTTTTTGTTACCAGTCATATTCCGAGAGCATCCACTATCCATGTAACATGTATTCTTGTTGGTACTTTCTTTATTTTCCTAAAAATAAGAGTGTTAGACTTTTGGAGTCCAAACTTTCTTGGATCTGAAAACTTCAGAAAGAAAAATTTAAGGTATCCACATTTTCTTGGAAAAATATGCTTTATGAAAACCTAAAGAATTTGTTTTATTTAAAGTCTAATATTTTCCCCAATGCCCACCACATTGACATTTAGTGCAGAATGGAGCACTTTGAGGAACAAAATAATTATTACTAAAACCTGGTTTAGAATGAGTATAACCAAATCCAAAATTATTCCTTAGAGGTCGAATTTGGGAATATATCTTATCAAAGTTTTCCTCACCTATGGTAAAGTTTTACAAACACTTCCTCAACAAAAATATTTCTGACTTTTGTTTAATAACTAAGTTTTTATCCTCAAAAAAATTATTTTTATCACTAGAGTTAGTCTCTAAAATATTTTTCTTAGAAATTACATTTTCAAGATCCTTAGAAAGTTTATCCTTCTCGGAATTAACTTCCTAAAGGTTTTTTGAAATACTTTCAAAATCAAAAATTTTCTTATCAAGATATTTAGAAAGATATGATACTTCTTTAGTAAGAATAGAAATTATATAATTTTCTTATAAATTTTTTTCTTGACTTGAGAATTTTCATTCTCAAGAATCTTTGAAAACCTAGAAACTTCTTTATAAGTAGGTAATATATTATCTTCATCATAATAAGATTCTTCATCCAAGTACTCATAATATTTATTATCACCATAATTAGCATTCAAGTAAACATTAGTTATAGATTTAGAATTGTGTACCTTAGACATCAGACAATGATTTTCAATGGGTAATCTGGCTAGTAAACCAAGATTCTTCTGTCCAGAAGATTTATATTATGAGGTTTCATCAGAAGAGTATCCACCACTGGAACTCCAGGTGTCATTATATTTCAAAACTTTTTTAGCTTTAGCTTTGTAGTACTTCTTTCTATTTATCTCAAAATGATTTTCCTTTCTATCCTTTTTCTTAAGAATAGGACAATATGGCCTTATATACCCTACTCTTTTGCATTCATAATAAGTGACTTCAGAGTCTTTCTTATCCTTTCTTTCTTTCTTCTTAAATCTATACTGATAGTCTTTCTTCCTAACTATCTTGTTCATCCTTTTAGAAAGATTACCTAGATCATTCTCAGAATGTTCACTTTCACTAGATTCAGATAAAACATTGACTTTTTTTGACATGGATCTTGTAACCCTTTCAAGAGTCTTGACTTTAGTAGTAGTAAATGATACACTTTCATTTCCATTCTTCTTATTATTCATATTATCATCTCTTTTCATTCTTGTCTCATGTTGAAGAATAGTTCCAAAAAGCTCATCAAGAGTAATTTTAGATACTTTCATATTCTTATCAATAGTTGTTCTCTTAGATTCCCACTCACTAGGCATGATGTCTATAATCTTGTCTACAAGTGCCTCATCATCTAAAACTTTCTCACCCATGGATTGTAAACTATTAAAAATAGTCATAAATATTTGTTGTACCTTACACACTAGTTCTCTATAAGGGAATAGAAATCCATGATATTTTTCTCTAAGAATAGATCTTATAGTTTCTATAACCTTGGACGTACCAAAATGAGTAACCTCCAAATTATTCCAAATACAATTTTCATCTTCACAAGAAGAAATATAACTATATATATTCCTGGTCACAGAACACAACAAAGAATTGCATACCTTGTAGTTTAGTTGATATTCTAATTTTTCTTGATTAGTAAAAGTTCCGACTTCCTTATCAGGAATCTTGTAATCTCCAGTAAGCATAACGAAATTGTCCACTTCAGTATTAATAAAAAATGTTTTCATACGATCTCTCCAATATTCATAATCATTCCCATCAAATATAGGTGGTCTAGTAGGATTTAGATTGTCAATTGAAACAACATTCATTCCTACCATCTAAAAGAAAATATCTTTCCACGGAAACTTTTTAATAGTAAAAGTTTATAAACAAGGATTAAGATCCTAAGAAGGAAAAATTTAGAACAATGAAAACTTGAGAAAGAAAACATATATGTGAATATAATTATTTTAGAGACATCCTATAATAATAATTTTAGGATCAAAATATGAATGTAGACGCTCAATTTCAAGAGGGGGGGATTGTAAGTTTAAAAGCTTTCATTTTTAATCTTAAGGGAAACTATGTTTAACAAAGTCAAACAATGTAAATTCAAAAGACCTCTTAGTTCTACAAACTTTCTAGGTTCCAGAAATATGATTCCAGAAATTAAACTTAATAAAAGTTTACAGGGAAAAGATTTTACCTTAAAGCATATAGAATCTTATTTATCAGAGTATACAAAAGAAAAAGAAAGTATAAGAAGGTTATACTTTCATCCTTTATCAAAACAGAGCAGAATATAAACTTGAAACAAAACAAGTAATAAGTATGAAATCTTTTAACCCAAAGATAAGGGTATCCAACAACCTTGGATAAAGGTCCCTTGATTTATACTTTCAATAAAGTCTGTCTTATCCATACCAGGGTAAGCCCTCGATAGGAATATCGGAATCTTTCTTGCTTTCCCCATAAGCCCTGGAATTTTAAGGTAGTCGGAACCTCTGTCTTCCTATCTATAGAAGTCCTCAAACTTTAAGGTAGTCATCACCTATGTCTTCCTATCCTTGTAAGTCCTTGATTGTACACATTAACAATCGGAGTCGCATGAAGCAAACTGAACAAGACGTTCAGTACACACAAGGCATGAAAGTCTCTTTCTATAGAAATTACTTCAGCAGCATGTAATCTCTAGTGATCAACATTTTCTCAGTTGTTGTTGAGATTGTTTAAATGAGCTCCTATTTATTGGCATTTATATAATAGTTGTCTCCCTACTCCAATGGTAATATTTTTCCTTGAATCTCAGAGGGACATGTACATGTGTCACTCATAAAATAGTTAGTTGTAAATAGAAAGTACGACATTGTTTCATAATTATAACAAGTGTAAGAAAAATAAGGTTTCTTAACCAAATCCATTTTTAAGAGTCTAAGGAAAATAAAGTTCAGAGTCTAAGAAAATAAACACTTGGAGGCTATAAATAATAAATATCCGGACTCTGTTTTTAAGGAATTAGGAACCTGAATTCTATAGATTTCTGAATCTGAGTTTTAATGAATTCAGAATCTGAATTTTAAGGAATTCAGTGTATGAATTTTTAGGAATTCGGAGTCCAAATTCTGGGGAATTTGGAGTTAGAATTATGAGGAATTCGGAGTCAGAATTCTAAGGAATTCAGAGTCTGAATTATGAGGAATTCAGAGTCAGAATTATAAGGAATTCGGAGTCTGAATTCTAAGGAATTCAGTGTCTGAATTTTAAAGAATTCTGAATCTGAATTTTAGAGAATTCAGAATCTGAATTTCAGAGAATTTTGGAATCTGGATTTCAGAAAATTCAGAATCTGAATTTTAAAGAATTTGGAATATGAATTTCAGAGAATTCAGAATTTTTATTTCATATAATTAATAATATGAATATCAGATAACTTAGAATATGAATTTTTGAGAATTTAGAATCTTTATTTCAGAGAAACCGGAATCTAAATTTCAGAGAATTTGGGATCTGAATTTCAGAGAATTTGGATTCTAAATTTCAGAGAATTCAGAATCTGAATTTTAGAGAATTCAGAATCTGAAAACAGAATAATCTATATATAAGAAATTATAGAATTAGAAGGTTTTAGATATGAAGTCAATTTTTAGACTTTATAAATAAAAGGAGTTAGGATAAGAGAAACTATAAAATGAATAATGAAAACAAATGTAAGGAGAAAATTTCCTTGGGGAAGGAAAATTTTCCTTGATAAGATAAATCTTAGAGGAAACAAATTTTACCTTGAGATAGAGTGTTTGTGATTTTCAAAACATAAAGGAATGAAAAATTTATAAGGAAACCATATTGACTCAACAATGTTTACTTCTAAACCCTTCATTATGTTTTGTAATGAAAATGTGAATTATTCTAAGAATATCCCTTAAGAGTGTTAGAACATGTGCGTAGTAAGCCCCATTGTCATATACCAAGTTACGCCGAGTCTATCCTAACACACCATGTCATAGTTGTTACCCCTAGGTATATCTACACTAGAACCACATCCACTTTTATTATTTAGATAGGGTTATACTGCTAGTAAGACCCATATAATCTCTACCTTACAAAAATTCTAAGATGTTCTTTTATGCTTATCCTCAAAGCCTATATTAGGGTTATATTCTCTAATCTATGTTTTCTAAATCTAGTTTTGAATGTTTCTACTAAAATTCCTCTAATACCAACTATAAAGACCTTGACCCCAGTATCCCAAAGCCAGTGCATTACTTAATTAAATTGGTATAATAAACAAGGAATCCACATCCTAAGGGACCAGATAGTTTAGTTGATTTGGAAAACCATATACATATATAGGTTTTATATTACAAATTAAAATGAAAAAAAACATAGAAAATCCATTGGAAACATCCATAAACTCCTATATTATCCCTGAAAGTCATTCATAATAAATATATTTTCATCCTGGGAAAAAATAAAACATAAAAAATTGGTGAGATCAGATGCTCAGTAAGGGTAAGTAATATATCAGAATCTATCATAAATAATAAATAATGGTTGATAACTTAAAACACATTCTATTAAATTATAATCTTGAGAATAATATGTAAGGAGTGAGAAATTATTAAATAATTACATAAATAATTACATGAGATATAAACTTAACCATGGATATTATACTAGTGAAATAATCACATGAATTATAAATTACTAATATCGTAATGAGGGAGTACATAATTATAGAAATTTAAAACATACCATAGAGGAATCGACCAACATATATAAAAATAAATGGTTAAGGCCTCGACCAAATCCATATATGAAAATAAATGGGTAAGGCCTCAGCCAAGTCCATATCTATTTTGTATCATGAGACCTACCGATGCATATAGGGGATATAGAGGGCCTCTAAAATCACTTAATAAGTCCAATGAATTCCTCATATTAATGGGGTGAAATATAAACAACATATACATATGAAATATAAATAACTTTCCCCAATCCATAAACATAATCACTAACCATTCTGAGTAGTATGGTGAATGGTGTCAAGATAAAACATCCACAGTCAAACTGATCATAAACCATTTAATAAAATATGGTAGATGATAATCAAAATAGATTAATATAAATAAATAATAATATTTAATATAGGTTTTTAAATAGATGAAATTACTCTAATAAAATTATCTAGGAATTCTTGAGAAAAATACCCTTTTTTACTTTGTAAAGAAGAGTTATTTTGGAAAAATCATTTTTATTTTTCATAATTGTCTGTATAAAACCATAAATGAAAAAATGTAGTTTTTCCTGACATAATTATAAATTTTATAAAAATAATGGTTTCTTAAAATATATTATGAATTTTACTTGATCATGGGTAAGAAATAGGGAAGTTCGCTTTGTCTAGGTTTGCTTATCGGGAAGAATTAAGAAGACAACTTTGTAAAACATGTATTTCCCTATAAAGGAAAGATGAAATGATCTAGATATATGATTTTGGAACATATAAATATAATTAATTATAAATATATAAAAATAATGAATAATTAAATTTGGGTAAAGAGATAGAAAGCGTAATCTGAATGAAAATGGAGGTTTGGGGCGAATCCCTTACCTTATGTCCAAAAGTGTTATGCACTTGTGCTTAATGTCATGTATAATGATTCATTAATAATTTAATTTATAACCTATTTAATATGTTTTTGTTTTATTATAATTTTATTAAGTTAATTTATGGTCTTTTTGATGAGTTATAAGATTAAACTTCATCGTTCAGGAGTGTTCTTTTCCTTGGGTTTCATGATCGGTTTACTTTTATATGCATATGGAAGATCATGTAAAATGAAAATAGATATCCAGAATTAAAATTATATATTATTAATGATATTATATAATATTAAATGTTCATATAAGTCATTTGGTTATTTGGGGTGAGGATGAATTATTAGATAAGACATTAGTGATAATAATTTAGATTATTTTGGTGGTTTTTCAATCATCACAAACTAGTTTTGTTTCATTAATTAATATCATGTATATATACTGGTTATAGAACATTATATAATATGTAATAAATATATTATAATATTTTTCACCATAAAAATGGTTTTATAACCATCCTTAAAGGAGTAATTGAAAAACAAAAACACGTCGTCCATGAAGGTGGTAAATCAGCACCTCATAGACGATGTTTACATCTTTGAAATAAAAGGAAAAGGAGAAGATAATTGATGGTGGATTTTCCATTGACATAATAACATTAAAGTATATATGATATATTGGAGTTATCATGTCACTTTGTAAATGGTATGTGATGGAAGTATAATAAAAGAAAAGAAATTGAAAGGAAATTAAAAGAACAAAAGAGTATTTTACCTCTTGAATTCCTCTCCTTGAGAACCTCCTTAAGAACCTTTGAAATGGTATTTTGGGTGAGACTAAAAAGGCCAGAAAATGGGGGATAGGTTTGAGAGATGATATGAGAAAATTATAAGTAAGCTTCATGGCTTTTGAGGTGTGAGGAGATGGGGTGGTGAGGGTGGTATTTTTATGGGATGAGAGGAGTGTTTTTTGAATATTTTATTCATTTGTTTATTATTTTGGATCAAGACTATGAATAGTTTGAGAATTATCACAAAATATATTAAAATAATGAAGGGGAGTTCTAGATTCTGATGATTATATCAAAAATGACTCAAGGAATAGTGTATCTAACTTATAATGTATTTATACCGTAAATTACCGTGTTTTACTATTCACCAAAAATTCAAGTATTTTAGAAAAATCTCAAAAATTCACACTAAACATTTTCAATGTGTAGAATTAAAAAATGAACTACATTTTATGAAAATAATTTTCTAAATATTATAAATTATTTTTTAATTAAAATGACCATTTATTAAAAAAATATCAATTTTAAAATTATAATTGATTTTATAACACTTTGAAAAATTAATTAAGGTATCATAAAATTATATTATAATAGAAATACAACAAAATATTAATTTATGAATAAATTTTATGAAAATATTTTTTAAAACATTAAATTAATTATAAAACTATAAATACACATTTACACTATAAAAATACAAACACTTAATTAATCATTTTTAAAACGTTTATTTACTTATTCCATGATATAAATATACCATATTTTCATTTATAAGTTACCATAGTTCTATTTATAATTTCATAGGTGAAGTTACTATTCTATTAGTCATATTAATATTCCTAATTTTCACATTACTATTCCAATGATCATATTTAATAGTATATTATGGTTTTAAATTTGGTATTGCATGAAGCATAAAATATCAAAGATGATAAATTTTAAAAGTGGCCTACCATAAAATCTTGTGATGTTACATATAAAATTTTATACATGTATTTATTTGAGATAGAATGATCCTTTGTAATATTAAATCATGCTAACTATTTATCCCATAAATGTAAGAAATTTTAGTTGAGTAATATCTTTTTATTTACTAGAGGTTTTATTATTATTATAATTTTCATAATAATATTTATCTAATATATTGTGACTCATTTAATTATGGTGTTTCATGTACAGGAAGTTATCAAACATTGTATTAATTTAGAGAAAAAATATATTACTAAATCTTAGGGTGGTACATTTCCCCCTTAAATAAACTGCATACTCACAATTTTCATTATCACCCAATAATTAAAATATCTAAAAACATCTAAAAAATTGACGTGACTCAAGATATAATTTATAGAGATATATCAAACTTTTAAACTTATGAAATATATCTTTTTTCCTAATAATGGTATTATCCCTAATATTGAGTTTTCCCCAACCATTTGAGCTAAACACTTATTTTTATTCAGTATCAAGACCCAAATTATATAATTTTCTCCTAAATGGTGTTCATAATCGTCCTTGAATTGATATAAAATCATAGGTTGATATGAAATGTGATTTATTAGTCCAAAAAATAATTTCTTCTATAAGTATAGAGATCCAATCCATTTCTAAAAAGAATAGTAAATTCATCTAAAAGATATATAATAATATTTTCACAAGGAATTTTCACATAAACATAAACTTGTGATACAATACAACAATAATTTTTTTTCAATAATCAAATCATTGGGGTGGTGATTTAATGATCTTATAAAAATTCCAAGGTACACTATAAAAAAAATCCAATAATTCATCCAAAAATTTATAGTGGAGGTTAAGTGTTCCTTAATTATCACAATCAACATTAGTATCTGTGATTGGATAATATTTTTCTTGTTCACTTGGTTTAAGAGGTTACTGATACCTATAATAATTGATATAACTTGGAATGGGGAATCAATTTACATAACACCCAAACTCCTTACATTTAAAGCATTAAAGTGTGTATATTATATTAGTTGGGAATTTAATACTTTCCATTATATTGGATAGCCTCTTCATCTCTCTTGGATAATCATTAGAATGATGTCCAATCCTTGCAAACTTGAAACATTTTATTACTCCTTTGAGACATTACCTTTGGTGCTTCTTTCCAAGTTTTTGACACAAAGGAAATTGAATGTTCTTTCCTTAATCATCTTCATCACCTAAGATCTGATGAAACTCCATTCTTATCTTCTTTAGTATATTCAAGAGTTTTAAAATAATTATGTTTTTAATCATAACTTGAGATAGTTGGGTGAGAATTACCACAATATTTTCAACACAAACTTCAATATCATTTGGTTTCTCATTGGGACCATCACCGAATTGTACATCATATCCATTGTTAACTTTGTTTCTCCTTGATCCATCCATTTATTGAATAAATGATGTTAAAGATAAGAATAATTTGTTTGATAAAGTTATAAAAATAAAAACTATAAACTAAAATAGAAAAAATCATAAATTATATACATACTCAAACTAATAAATTTATAGGTTTCAATATAGGTTATTAATTGCCTATATTTTATTAGGTTCTATATCCATACCATAAATATTCTCTCAAATCCTTCATAATGGTTTGTAAAGTTGATGTGATTAACTAAAGAATACCCCCAATAGTTTCATGCCTAGTGTGTAGTCTTAGGCCCACTCATCATGTACCGGGAAAAGATCGATTTGATACTCAACCATCCTTTTTAAGGGTGATTGAACCTAGGAGCATCTGTGCCATAACAATAACCACTTTCTAGTATCCAGTTAGGGGAACGGTTTCTAGGAAAACCACATAAAAAAACTTACCAAAATTTTAGGATTTTATCCTATACTTAGAATCATCCTTAGGGGTTTCACTGAAGTTACCTCATCTTAATCCCCAAAAAACCTATTCTAATCCCCCAAAATAACTAATTCAATACTAAAAAATAACTAAACTAATCCCAAAAATAGATAAACCTTTCTTTGATACCAAATAAGGAACCCTTGAGCCACACTCCTGGGTCTGGTTCTAAAAAGACTTTCTTTAAACACTAGATTTGATACAAAGTGATATGAACCAAGCTAAACATATATTTATTTTATATAATTTTCATATGATAAACATTATATATAATAAATAAAAACACAATAACAATAAAAAAAGATTTAGTGTATTTGATAATTAGATACACAAATAAGATATTTTACAAAACTTATGAATATTTATTCATAATTGTTCCACACTAGATTCTTTTCTATACTTATCATAAGTTATATTCATCTTCATTACTTGGGTAATGAAAACAGAAGAAATGGGTGAGCTCAAAAACTCAGTAATAGAAAACTTTTAAATATATCATCAAGGGTTAGATCATAATAATATGATAAAAAATGAGAAGTGGAGAAATTTCTTATAAAAATAACCAGTACTATAATTCTAGCTATTTGCGACGGGATCTCGTCACAAATAAGTTTTAGCAAAAGGGTCCCATCGCAAATAGCCTGTTGCAGAAAACGGCGTCGCAAAAAATATTATTTGTGACTGACCCATCACAAATTATTTTTTTTTGCGATGAGAAACTTCACTATCGTAAATAAGTCTCTGATTATATACTTTATATATATATAACCTTTTTTGCGACGGGCCCGTCGCAAAAATTATTTGCGATGGGCCCGTAATCTTGTCGCAAATAATTTTTAAAAAAAAATTTATTTAGACTATTTGTGATGGGCCCGTCGCAAATACGTTTTGCGACTTGCCCATTGTAAATACTTTTTGTGACGGACCCCGAATCCCATCACAAGTACTTTTAAAAAAATTATTTAGACTATTTGCGACGAGAACCCGTCGTAACAGATCCCGTCTGAAATAATAATTAATTTTTTTTAAAAAATAAATTTAATAAAATTATGATTATTGAAAAATTAATTTTAATATTATTATAATAATTAAAATAAAAATATATTAAAATTCTTAATATTCACAAAAAAATATAAAAAAATCATAAAATATTATTATTATTATTATTATTTTTAATAAAATAAAAAAACATTAAAAAATATAATTCTAAAAAAATATATTTAATAAAATTATGATTAATGAAATAATAATATTAATATTATTAAAATAATAAAAAAATAAAAAAATAAAAAAAATTAAAATTATTAAAAATATCAATATTCACAAAAAAAATCATAAAATATTAAAAATTAAATTATCTAATATTCACACCAATATAAAAGACAGAAACTGTAAATAGTTCATATTACAAAAAATGTTAAATTCAAATGTTTTTAACATAAAAAAATCACTGGGGGGTCGTCTTCTGGAGGAGGTGGAGGAGCTGAAGGAGATGGTGGAGGAAACTTCATCCCCAAACTACGAGTCAGACGGCGCATGTACTCCATCTTCTCCTAATGCTGCTTCTGCCATCGACGCATCTCCTCCTCGTGTTGCTGCTTCTACTACTGCTGCTGCTGACACATCTCTTCTTGCTGCTTCTGCAAAATCTCTATAAGGTCATTCTGAGCTCGTAATTGATCCTGATACTGTGAGACAGAAGATGATGCCTCTCCACGAGCTCCTCTCGAGCTGGACGCTGACATCGTAGCGGTACCATAATAAGTACCAGGAGTCACATGAGAGCCGATACCAACTACTCAGCCCTCCTCAAAGCCATACTGAGTCGCCTCATCCCGACCTTCAGCCTGTGTCTGAGAGGTCGCAACCTCATATGACTCATTCAGTTCCAATTTGAAATTAAAATTGTAAAAATATTATATGCAGTTAATTGTCAAACTGAAAAAATAATAGTAACCACAATCCGACACTGGTGATCACCTCTAATATCTCTAGTGCCTGAATCACTATACATCCTCCGATAAATGTTGAACTCTGTAATATCGGGATGCTCGAATGCCTATAGAAATATAAAATAAAAATATTTATATTTAAAGTTATATAATTTTTTAAAAAAATATACTTACCGGATGCTCTCTATGTGTACTGAATGTACGACTACCAGCTCGATGCGTCACCTCCTGTCTCCCCCGGTTCTGCCGGCCCAATGAAGACCTCCTGATGAAGCTCACATTTTCATATATTTAATACTGTATATCATTGTTTATAATCCCACAAAAGTGTTATTGGATGGGTAATTGTCATGTTTTTAGGTTTTAGTGTTATTTTGAGCCCAAATGTGAAAAACGCCTAATTCTAGATTTTAAATAGATTTTTACGTCAAGGGTATTTTGGTCATTTATGTAAAATTATATTTCCAAATTTTCTTATTCAAATTTTTTTAGAATCATTATTTTATTTCCTTCAACTTTTTCTTCTGAACCAGGAGCTGATTCAGCAATCTAAATGGTCTAACAATTAATTGAAGTTGGGAATATTTTCGGGCGGACAGTATGAAACCACCCAACGTAACGAACATCAAACTTGGCCTACACATATCTAAATGATGTGTTTTTACCTTGGATACCTCGAGGACATATAGGTATGTCTCTAAAGTAAATTTGGAGGATGTTGGATGTCATTAAGTAGGATATTGAATGACATACTTTTGGAAGAACCTTCCTGGAAGCTTCCTCCAGAAATATAAACCGAGAATGAAAAATTAATAACTCCTTCATAAGGTTTCCAAATTAGCTGAAATTTTGAGGAGAGACGGAAAAGATATTTATGAACAACATTCATTAAGGGTGGAACGTGTGAAGAGGTTATTTATGTGGCTTAAAATACAAAAACTTTTGGGGGTCTAATTCTACCTATAAAAGGAGGCCCTCGCCTCCTTCCCAAATCATCCCATTCTCCATCCATTCCTTTAAATAACCAAGGAGGAGATCTCCACCGAGGGAGGCCAGCTGAAAATCTTCCCCCTTTATTTTTATTTTATTTATTTTTTTTATTTTTAGTTTTCAATTGTAATTTAGATTTCTAATAAATTCATGCATTGTTTTTATTTTTGTGTCCACTGATTCACCCTCTTTTCTTCCTCTCATCTTACCATCGTGAACTATAATACTCATGATCATGAGTAACTAATAAGAGTAATATCCCAAGGGAGTAATCAGGTTATTGAACCCAAGACCATATTTTTAATATTCTTTGAGTTAATTCTAAGGATAATTTATAGTGGGTGTAATCCTCACTGTGGTTGTCTAAAGGTTAACTTCTTAATCTACAACCATTTTCCCTCGATTGAGGAGGTGGATGGAGGGTGTTCTTGGTGATCGCTAAGTAGAATTTTCATTCACAACCGGGGTATAATAAGGTGTGTACACATACAATGGAGTTTATACACTAAGAATATTTGAAACTGGACAATGAAGGTGCCCCCTGAATATTCTCTCGGGAGAACATTCTTTTTTCCCTAATTACATTCTGTTTAGCATTGCATGGTCATTTTGAATTAAATTTTAGTTTCTTATGATTTATGAATTTCATTTATTTTATTAAATTACATTTATTTCATAAAATATTAAACAAAAAAAAAAGAATTAGATTAGGTGGACTATAAGTAGTGATTTATTAAACACAAAAGCTCCTCAAGAGAACAACCTAGGTCAGCCACTGTGCTGCACTTAGTATAAATATTTTTGAGAGCACACATGACAACTCTTTATCAAATTGGTGTCGTTTCTGGGGATCCAAGTGGTTTTTATTCACTATTTTTATTCACATTGTGTAAATAATTTTTCTTTCATTAAAAAAACAACAAAAAAATCATAAATTTCAAAAACTAAAAAAAAATATATTCTTTGTTCATGATGTCTTTCAATTCAAATTATTATTCATGGACTGAACAATCTCAAGTGCCAGAAAATGTTTGAAATGAACTTGATGCTCAATTTCATAGGATTAGTGATAAAGTTAAAAAACTGGAGAGCCAAATAGAATGGATTGCTGAATATGTGCGCACATCCCAAGAGCAATCTGAACCCGAGCCAGAACCTGAACCAGAACGAGTAGTGGAAGTGATTTCACCAATAATTTTTTATGTTAAAGAACCTGAGGTGGGTGAGAAAGATTTACTAAAAGAAATAATCACATCATCTTGCACTCAACCATTTCTCGAGGAGGTCTCAGAAGCACACATTCCAACTAATACACTGATGGGAGGTCAACATTTTTTGGAAGAATCTTGGAATAACTTTGTTGAAGATAACTTGAAACATGATCTTCCCATACTTGATAATGAAACCTCAGACACATTCTACCTCTCTCTTTCTTTGGAAGATAATGAAGGAGACGCACCTGCTAAGATTGAGTTTCAAATGGTCATGCCTGAAGAGATCAATTACCAAGATGAATTACTTGAAAGGGAAGATTTCTTTATTAATTCTTCATGTTTTAATCTTATTCAAGCTAAATTGTTTTCTAACATCTCTTCCTTTGAAATTTATGATACATCAAAAATAGAGCAGACTATGGATGTTAAAGAAGAGACCACTCAAGTGGTGGTGATTGAAGAAGAAGAGCTAGAGAAGATGGTGGTGCGACTATCTCCTCAACAAAATTTTTTATACCATATGGAGGAGGACACCACCGAAGTTAACAGGGAGCACCCTTATCTTTTATTCCCTCCCACTTCAAAAATCAAATTTCTTCTTTATTCTTTCTATGGGGTTGGGAACATTCTTATCTTATTTGGGGTTCTATACTTTCAGTGTTTAATCATGGACATTGGGAGAACTCATATGTGGTGGTTCATCTCAAATAAACCACACCCACCTTCTTATTGGGGATAAACCACTGAAACTGCCTAACTAGGGGAAGTAAAAACCTAGCACCCACTTGGGGGTCTAAACCAAGCATTATCTATTTTATTTTGCTTTTCTCATTATTTTTATTTATTTTTCTTATGTATTTTCATTACTTTTTTGTAGTTTTAAAGTGGATTCTCCTAGGAGCTTAACTCAAGGCATCCACTTCTAAAATAATTTCAGGTTGTATCTTTCCTTCCCTTTTATTTTCTACCTTTATATTTATATTTTGTTGAGTTGAAATAAGGGGTAGTTAAATTTAAGTGTGGGGGAGTGTCAACCTGCTTAGTTCTTCTTGTGTGCTTTTCATTTTGGTTTATTATATTTTTAGGATTTTTGAGATTTAATGAATATTCTTATCAATTTTCACACATCAATTGATTTTGAAAGAGTTGAAATGATTTTTGAAATAATGCATTTTAAATGATTATTGATGTGTAAACATTTTTCTTGAATTGTATTATCAATCATTTTTATGAGTTTGAATGATTTTTGAAATCCATGCCCATGAAACACTGAATAAAAATTAATTTTTCAATCCTGTGAGGTATTCTAAACCACTTTTACATATTCTTCCTAATACCTACACTTTCTTGAGGGAAACTTGAATTTTGTGTGAGAACCAGAATTTGTGAATATTCTCTTTTGAAGATTTGGATTTTATGGAATTTATTTGAAATGATTGAGGCATCTCTTTGGCTAGACACATTTCATATTGAGACACACCTTTACATTTATCCTTAATAAGCCCTTAGATGCCATGAATTGCCTTATAGGTTTAAGCCACATTACAAGCCAATTTTTCCTTACCTACCTGCACTTTTAGTATATTTGCATGGTTATTTCAAGTTTGAGTGTGGGGGAAGGGCCTTTCGTGTGCGTTCATTGGGATGTGTATCATTTATGGGTGGTGCGAGGTGCGTTTCAATACTTTGGGTAGTGGATAACAAGAGAATTGGGCATGTGTCGTCATTTTATTGTGCTTTATTTGTTTCATCCATTTCTACTTCAAAAAAAATAAAAGAAAAAAATGGAGATGAGATTGAATTCCTCATTGTACATTCTTTTAGGACTCATGTACCTCTCCAAAATCAAGGTCATGAATTTTCATTCATTCATTGTATTCAATTTTCATCTCATCCTCCATGAAAAAAAGGAAAATAAAATAAAGCTGTGCCTTTCTGGAGCTTTGAAAAAAAAGGAGAACTGAGATGATATCATTCATTATAATCACTTCTTGGCTCATGTACCATGTCATTAAAGGGGAGGTGTTTTTTTCACATTTTCAAGTGGGGATTGAGTGAGGAATTTCCTGTGTTTTCACTTGATTTAATCATACATTGTACTTAAAAGTCCAACCTCCTCTTTCTAGCCTGAAACATTTTCAATCATTTTCCCACCAACCCTAAGACACAGAATCATTTGAACCTTTAATTAAATCCCTAATTATTAAATTTATTTCCATTTTTCACGCTGTAGAGAAATGATAATTTTTACAAACCTATGGTGATACATTCAATTTTCAAGTATGAGTATAACTCTAGATTCAATTTCTCTTGAGTGAAGAGTGACATAAAATTCAATGTGAGGTAGGTTGTGATTGGGATATAGATTGATTTATGAGGTTGAAAAAAATTTAATGATTGAAATGAAAATTAGAGAGGTTTGTTTTTTATATATGATACATGATAGAATTCTATTTTGGATAAGATCATTGATATTTTCTCATTTTTAATTGTTGTGTGGAAATTGATTTGGATGTAAGATGATTGACCAGGAGTGAAATGTTTAAGTGTGGGGGAGTGATGAAACTCACATTTTCATATATTTTATACTTTAAATTATTGTTTATAATCCCACAAAAGTGTTATTGGATGGGAAATTCTCATGTTTTTAGGTTTTAGTGTTATTTTGAGCCTAAATGTGAAAAACGCATAATTCTAGATTTTAGACAGATTTTTACGTCAAGGGTATTTTGGTCATTTATGTAAAATTATATTTCCAAATTTTCTGATTCAAATTTTTTTAGAATACTTATTTTATTTCCTTCATCTTTGTCTTCTGGACCAGGAGCTGATTCGGATATCTAAAGGGTCAAAACATTCATTGAAGTTGGGAATGTTTCCGGGCGGACAATGTGAACCCACCCAATGTAACGAACATCAAAATCGGCCTAGACATATCTAAATGATATGTTAATACATAAGATACCTCTAGGACATATAGGTCCTTCTCTATAGTAAATTTAGAGGATTTTTGAGGTCATTAAGGAGGCTATTAAATGACATAATTTTGGAGGAATCTTCTTGGAAGCTTCCTCCAGAAACAGAAACTGAGAATGGAAAATTAATAACCCCTTCATAAGATTTCCATATTAGATGAACTTTGGAGGTGAGATGGCCACGCTATTTATGAACAACATTCATTAAGGGTGGAACATGTGAATAGGTCATTTATGGGGCCTAAAACGCGAAAAAGTTCGGGGGTCAAATTCTGCCTATAAAAGGAGGCTCTCACCTCCTTCCCAAATCATCTCATTCTCCATCCATTCCTTCAAGGAACCAAGGAGGATATCTCCACCGAGGGAGTCCAGCCACAAATCTTCCCCCTTTCTTTTTATTTTATTTCTTTTCTTTATTTTTAGTTTTCAATTGTAATTTAGATTTCTAATAAATTCATGCATTGTTTTTATTTTTGTGTCCACCGATTCACCCTCTTTTCTTCCTCTCATCTTACCATCGTGAACTATAATACTCATGATCATGAGTAACTAATAAGAGGAATATCCCAAGGGAGTAATCAGGTTCTTGAACCCAAGACCATATTTTTAATATTCTTTGAGTTAATTGTAAGGATAATTTATAGTGGGTGTAATCATCACTGTGGTTGTCTAAAGATTAACTTCTTAATCTACAACCATTTCCCTCGATTGAGGAGGTGGATGGAGGGTGTGCTTTGTGATCGCTAAGTAGACTTTTAATTCACAACTGGGGTAGAATAAGGTGTGCACACATATGATGGAGTGTGTACACTAAGAATATTTGAATCTGGCCAATGAAGGTGCTCCCTGAATATTATCTCAGGAGAACTTCCTTTCTTCCCTAATTACATTTTGTTTAGCATTGCATGGTCATTTTGAATTAAATTTTAGTTTCTTCTGATTTATGAATTTCATTTATTTTATTAAATTACATTTATTTCATAAAATATTAAACAACAAAAAGAATTAGATTGGGTGGACTAGAAGTAGTGATTTATTAACCACAAAAGCTCTTTAAGAGAACGACCTAGGTCAACCACTGTGCTGCACTTAGTATAAATATTTTTTAGAGCACACACGACAACGCTTTGTCAAATTGGTGCCGTTTTCAGGAAGAAAAGTGGTTTTTAATCACTATTTTTATTCACATTGTGTAAATAATTTTTCTTTCATTAAAAAAACAACAAAAAAATCACAAATTTCAAAAACTAAAAAAAAATATTCTTTGTTCATGATGTCTTTCAATTCAAATTTTTATTCATGGACTGAACAATCTCAAGTGCCAGAAAATGTTTTTAATGAACTTGATGCTCAATTTCATAGGATTAGTGATAATGTTCAAAAACTGGAGAGCCAAATATAATGGATTGCTGAATATGTACGCACATCCCAAGAGAAATCTGAACCCGAGCCAGAACCTGAACCAGAACGAGTAGTGGAATTGATTTCACCAATAATTTTTTATGTTAAAGAACCTGAGGCGGGTGAGAAAGATCTAATAAAAGAAATAATCACATCATCTCGCACTCAACCATTACTCAAGGAGGTCCCATAATCACACATTCCAACTGATGCACTGATGGGAGGTTAACATTTTTTGGAAGAATATTGGAATAACTTTGTTGAAGATAACTTGAAACATGATCTTCCCATACTTGATAATGAAACATCAGATAATTTCTACCTCTCTCTTTCTTTAGAAGATAATTAAGGAGACACACCTGCTGAGATTGAGTTTCAAATAGTCATGCCTGAAGAGATCAATTACCAAGCTGAATTACTTGAAAGGGAAGATTTCTTTATTAATTCTTAATGTTTTAATCTTATTCAAGCTAAATTGTTTTCTGACATCTCTTCCTTTGAAATTTCTGATACAGCACAAATAGAGCAGACTATGGATGTTAAATAAGATACCACTCAAGTGGTGGTGATTGAAGAAGAAGAGCTGGAGAAGATGGTGGTGCGACTACCTCCTCAACAAAAATTTTCATACCATATGGAGGAGGACACCACCGAAGTTAACAGGGAGCACCCTTATCTTTTATTCCCTCCCACTTCAAAAATCAAATTTCTTCTTTATTCTTTCTCTGGGGTTGGGAAAATTCTTATCTTATTTGGTGTTCTATACTTTTAGTGTTTAATCATGGACATTGGGAAAACTTATATGTGGTGGTTCATCTCAAATAAACCACACCCACCTTCTGATTGGGGATAAACCACTGAAACTGCCTAACTAGGGATAGTAAAAACCTAGCACCTGCTTGGGGGTCTAAACCAAGAATTATCTCTTTTATTTTCCTTTTCTAATTCTTTTTATTTATTTTTCTTATGTATTTTCATTACTTTTTTGTAGTTTTAAAGTGGCTGCTCCTAGGATCTTAACTCAAGGCATCCACTTCTAAAATAATGTCAGGTTGTATCTTTCCTTCCCTTTTATTTTCTACCTTTATATTTATATTTTGTTGAGTTGAAATAAGGGGTAGTTAAATTTAAGTATGGGGGAGTGAAAACCTACTTAGTTCTTCTTGTGTGATTTTCATTTTGGTTTATTATATTTTTAGGATTTTTGAGCTTTAATGAATATTCTTATCACTTTTCATGCATTAATTAATTTTTAAAGAGTTGAAATGATTTTTGAAATAATGAATTTTAAATGATTGTTGATGTGAAAACATTTTTCTTGAATTGTATTATCAATCATATTTATGAGTTTGACTGATTTTTGAATTCCATTCCCATGAAACACTGACTCAAAATAATTTTCCAATCATGTGAGGTATTCTAAACCACTTTTACATATTCTTCCTAATACCCACACTTTCTTGAGGGAAACTTGAATTTTGTGTGAGAACTAGAATTTGTGAATATTCTATTTTGAAGCTTTGGATTTCATGGAATTTATTTGAAATGATTAAGGTATATATTTTTCTAGCCACATTTCATCTTGATACCCACCTTTACATTTATCCTTCATAAGCCCTTAGATGCCATGAATTGCCTTATAGGTTTAAGCCACATTACAAGCCAATTTTTCCTTACCTACCTGCACTTTTAGTATATTTTCATGGTTATTTCAAGTTTGAGTGTGGGGGAAGGGCCTTTCGTGTGCGTTCATTGGTATGTTTATCATTTATGGGTGGTTAGAGGTGTGTGTCAATACTTTGGGCAGTGGATAACAAGAGAATTGGGCATGTGTCATCATTTCATTGTGCTTTGTTTGTTTCATCCATTTCTCCTTCAAAAAAATAAAAGAAAAAAATGGATATGATCTTGAAATCCTCATTGTACATTCTTTAATGACTCATGTCCCTCTCAAAAATCAAGGGCATGAATTGTCATTCATTCATTGTATTCAATTTTCAGCTCATCCTCCATGAAAAAAGGAAAAGAAAATAAAGCTGTGCCTTTCTAGAGCTTTGAAAAAAAAGGAGAACTGAGATGATATCATTCATTATAATCACTTCTTGGCTCATGTACCATGTCCTTAAAGGGGGAGGTGTTGTTTTTCACATTTTCAAGTGGGGATTTAGTGAGGAATTTCCTGTGTTTTCACTTGATTTAATCATGCATTGTACTTAAAAGTCCAACCTCCTCTTTCTAGCCTAAAACATTTTCAATCATTTTCCCACCAACCCTAAGACACAGAATCATTTGAACCTTTAATTAAATCCCTCATGATTAAATTCATTTTCACATTTCACGCTGTGGAGAAATGATAATTTTGACAAACCTATGGTGATACATGCAATTTTCAAGTATGAGTATAACTCTAGATTCAATTTCTCTTGAGTGAAGAGTGACATAAAATTCAATGTGAGGTAGGTTGTGATTGAGCCATGGATTGATTTATGAGGTTGAAAAAATTTTAATGATTTAAATGAAAATGAGGGAGGTTTGTTTTTCATATATGATACATTATGGAATTCTATTTTGGATAAGATCATTGATATTTTCTCATTTTTAATTGTTGTGTGGAAATTGATTTGGATGTAAGATGATTGCCCTGGAGTGCAATGTTTAAGTGTAGGGAAGCGATTAAGCTCACATTTTCATATATTTTATACTGTAAATCATTATTTATAATCCCAAAAAAGTGTTATTGGATGGGTAATTGTCATGTTTTTAGGTTTTAGTGTTATTTTGAGCCCAAATATGAAAAACGCATAATTCTAGATTTTAGACAGATTTTTACGTCAAGGGTATTTTGGTAATTTATGTAGAATTATATTTCCAAATTTTCTGATTAATTTTTTTTATAATACTTATTTTATTTCCTTGAACTTTTTCTTCTGGACCAAGAGCTGATTCGACCATCTAAAGGGTCTAAAAATTCATTGAAGTTTGGAATTTTTCCGGGCGGACAACGTGGACCCACCCAACGTAACGGAGATCAAACTCGGCCTACACATATCTATATGATGTGTTTCCACCAGTGATAACTCGAGGACATATAGGGACGTCACTACAGTAAATTTGGAGGATGTTGGAGGTTATTAAGGAGGCTATTGAATGACATTCTTTTGGAGGAACCTTCCTAGAAGCTTCCTTCAGAAACAGAAATCGAGAATGAAAAATTAATAACTCCTTGATACTGTTTCCAAATTAGCTGAAATTTGGAGGGAAGACGGAAAATATATTTATGAACAACATTAATTAAGGGTGGAATGCGTGAAGATGTCATTTATAGGGACGAAAATGCGCCAACTTTCGGGGGTCGAATTCTGCCTATAAAAGGAGGCCCTCACCTCCTTCCCAAATCATCCCATTCTCCGTCCATTCCTTCAAGGCACCAAGGAGGAGATCTCCACTAAGGGAGGCTAGATGCAAATATTCCCCTTTTCTTTTTATTTTATTTCTTTTCTTTATTTTTAGTTTTCAATTGTAATTTAGATTTCTAATAAATTCATGCATTGTTTTTATTTTTGTGTCCACCGATTCACCCTCTTTTCTTCCTCTCATCTTACCATCGTGAACTATAATACTCATGATCATGAGTAACTAATAAGAGGAATATCCCAAGGTATTAATCAGGTTCTTGAACCCAAGATCATATTTTTAATATTCTTTGAGTTAATTCTAAGGATAATTTATAGTGGGTGTAATCCTCACTGTGGTTGTCTGAAGGTTAACTTCTTAATCTACAACCATTTTCCCTTGATTGAGGAGGTGGATGGAGGGTGTGTTTGGTGATCGCTAAGTAGAATTTTTATTCACAACCGGGGTAGAATAAGGTGTGCACACATACGATGGAGTGTGTACACTAAGAATATTTGAAGCTGGACAATGAAGGTGCTCCCTGAATATTCTCTCGGGAGAACTTCCTTTCTTCCGTAATTACATTCTGTTTAGCATTGCATGGTCATTTTGAATTAAATTTTAGTTTCTTTTGATTTATGAATTTCATTTATTTTATTAAATTACATTTATTTCATTAAATATTAAACAAAAAATAATAATTATATTAGGTGGACTAGAAGTAGTGATTTATTAACCACAAAAGTTCCTCAAGAGAACGACCAAGGTCAGCCACTGTGCTGCACTTAATATAAATATTTTTGAGAGCGCACACGACAACGCTTCATCACCTCTTCTGAAATCCACCACCCAACCAGTGTGCACATAATCTATCCCAAAATTGAGATGAAATGTACTCTAGTCGGTGGGCTCTACACGACTCATCAAATACTGTCGCTTCTGCTTTCTTAATGGTCTTCTTTCTCAAATTATACAAAAAATGATGAAAACGCTCATGCATAGCCACCTATCATGCTACATGGATAGCGTCACATATGCTATCATTGATGGGATACTATAAACCCTACAAATAATTTATAATATCATGTTATTAATAAAATAAATTTCAAAATAAATATTATTTATTTACGTACCAGCCAATGATTGTACATGGTGAGCTGCACATCAATGAGAATCTGTTCCCATGTGATCCATGGCTGAGAAAAATAATTGTTCAAGATAGCGCTCCCCTATCCAACAGCTACATGCGAAAAACTATGAAAAAAGAATAAATAATCAAACAATTAGTATATATATAAATAAATTAATGAAAAAGATAACTAAAATATACAGGTTATCATACCTCCGTGTGCATGGATCGAAACCAAGACGTGGTCGTCTCTCGAGGATAGGGTTAAGAATCATCATTTGCGGAAGACCACACCCCCTCTGCATACCTCTTGAACCACCAGTAGGTTGAGGGTCAGATGATCCCACATCCCCCTCATCCAAAGGTAGACCAGCCTCCTAAAACTCGCGAAATAGATCAGGATCCATCTAAAACACAAAATGATTATTGTTATAAGATATTTGAAAATAACTATCATGTATAGATATATATTAGTTATGATTATAACCAGCATTTAACTGTGTCAATGTTCACCTTCATCATCATCTTCATATCTGACGATGTCAATGTATTCATATTCCTCCTCGGCATCATCAATATCCATTTGAGTTTCACTTTCACAATCCCTTGTCATTTCAAATTCATTTTTAACATCATTAACATCTTCATCACCATTGACCCTTGATTGTGGGGCGTCATCATCGATATTCACGTTTCTTTGTGAAAAAGATGTATTTTGAGTAATCTCTTGAAAATTTTCAATTCCTTCAACTTCAGGAGAACCACATTCAGTTTGAGTAAATTGATTTTCCCAAGATTTCATTTTTATTATGCTACACTAATCACTCGGGTCTCTTGAAGTAGCACAGTACTTTGCGTAATAAATTTGATGTGCTTGTTGAGCCAGTAAAAATGGTTCATTTACTGCAAGAAGACTTTTATATTTAATATCAACAATTCCATGAGTTGGATGAACACTGAAGCCTCTCTTAGTATCCAACCACCGACATTTAAACATAATTATGTAATTATTTCCAAGATAACATAGCTCAATAATTTCATCCAGAATGCTATAAAAGTCAACTTCAGTTTCTCTATGATGCGATCCTCTCAAACAAACTCCATTGTTCATTGTTTTTTTATTCCCCATATGCACATGTATGAAATCGAAAACCATTCACCACATATGCATTATAAGATTTAACCATTTTGGATGGTGGGTTACTCAATATACATAGTCGCTTATCAATTTTATCATCATGTTAAGACACCTGAAATTTTTTAAAACAATTATAAATATAATAAAAAGTAAACTGAATTGATATTAAACCATTAATAATTTATATTACTAGTTTTTGAAACCATTGAGAAATTTTTTTGTCTGCGTTCTTTAAGAGCAGCTGCTGTAATTTGTGGAAGTTGTTTCTTGATATGATTATCATATAACCTACAAATAAAATAAGTTTACATACTATAATAGAAATTATAAAATAAGTGATAGAAGAAATCACAGTACAAATGTTTTCATTTCTTCACAGTTGAGCCGAACATATGTATGAGCTCTATGATGTTCATCATATGAAATCCATCATTCTTAAACTCCACCAAAGCCAAAATTTGGCTGATTAAAAACTGATAATTGATTGTCCATTTTATCATTAACATTTTCCTCATTCCATCCTATGCGGTTTTTTTGAGGGATATTCAGATTCAAAATAGTGAGAGCAGAAAAAAGAAATTTCCTCTTGTAAATAATCTTCAGTAATTGAGCCTTCAACTGATGCTTTGTTATATACTTTTTTCTTCAATTTCTACTTGCATATCTTGAATGGGTACATCCATTGAAACTGTATTGGACCTCCACATTTAGCTTCATGTGGAAAATGTAATATCAGATGTTCCATTGAGTCAAAGAAAGCAGGCACAAATATTTTTTCCAGTTTACGTATAATTACAACAACATATTCTTCCAGTTTGCTTAGCGCATCTTAGTCTATTGTCACTGCACAAATGTCTTGAAAAAATATAATATGTTTTTTATCGAATCCAAAATAATATAATTAAACAAACCTCTGAATCTAATCAGCATAAGTCTTTCCATTATAACATGAAAATCATGACTTTTTAATCCGGTAATATGACCATTCATAACACATCTGCCCAAATTGGAATAATAGCCACCTAGAAGTCTCAAATATGCAATCCACTGACAAAATAATAAGCGAATCTCTTTGGATAGTGTATAAGCTGCTTTTGGATTCATTAACCTATGTGATCTGACATTTTCAAATAGTTCAAGTTTTGGTCACCTGCAAATTTGGGCAAGATCTAATCATTCTTTTATAGTATCTTTGGTCTTACCTGGTGTATCCAAAACTGTATGAAATAAATTATTAGAATATTTCTTCTCAATATGAATTACATCCAACATGTGGCGGACCAACAAATCAGACCAATATGGGAGATCCCAAAAAATTCTTCGTTTTATCCAATTATGTTCTTTCCCAAATCCATGAATTTTCTGTTGGTTTACTATTGGCCCAAATGTGATGGGAGGTAATGAAAATACAACAGATTTTAACTTTGTACCTGAGATCATTTTTGGAGGTTCATCCCTTTCAATTGTGCCTTTTCTAAAATGAGATTTGTTCCTTTGAAAAGGATGACCGGTTAGAAGAAATCTGCAATGACAGTCAAAATAGCAAGGTTTTTTTCCATTGATGAGTATAAAATCATTATTGACTTTCATACAGTAAGGATATGATTTCAGACCATGTGTACTCCATCCAGATAACATTCCATATGCCGGAAAGTCACTAATCGTCCACATCAATGCATCTTTTAATGTGAAATTTTGTTTTGTAGTAACATAATATGTACTAACACCATTACTCCACAATGCATTTAACTCATCAATCAATGGTTTCAAATAAACATCAATATTATTTTTTCGGATGTCCTGGGATTAATAAGGTCAAAAAGATATAGGGCTCCTTCATCAACATCCATAGAGGTAGATTGTACGGAGTTATAAAGACAGGACAACATGAATACTGACTACCATAAGAACCAAACAGATGGAAACTATCGGTATAAAGACCCAATCGCACGTTTTGAGCTTCTAAAGCAAAAAAAGGATGCACAAGATCAAAATGTTTCCATGAATCACCATCAGATGGATGATTCAAGCTTTTATCGGTTGAAATATTTGTTTTGTGCCATGACATCATTGACACTATGTTATGAGACATAAATAAACGTTGCAGTCTGGGTGTAAGGGGGAAATTTCTCAACTGTTTTACAGGAATTGATCCAGACTTCCCTGGTTGAGCTTCTTTATACCTTGATTTTCCACATGTGGGACAACTATCCAACGACTCATTTTCACCAGAATATAAGATGCAATCATTTTCACATGCATGAATCTTCCAATAACTAAGGCCCAGATTACGAACCAGCCTCTTGCTCTTATAGTAATTTGTAGGCAACACATTTCCTTCAGGTAACAGTGTTTTAACCAAAGAAAATATCTGATCAAAACAGTTGTTTGACATTGCATTATCTAATTTAATATCCATAAATTTTGCAATTGCTTCAAATTTTCTTATCTTGCAACCAGGATATAATGCATCCTCAGCAGACCTCAACAACTCATAAAATTCGGATGGTGCCAACTCAGGAGTTAAATCGATATCATCATGAGTTTTAGTTTGTTGAAGAGATGGACCTCCAACATCATGTACTAAATGTTGGAACCATGATGGATCCGAAATCAAGTTATTAGTATCTTCTCTAGAACTATTTTCACCGTGTTGATACCAAGAAACATAATCTAGTTGAAAACCAAACTGCAAGAGATATCCCCCAACCTTATCAAATGTGTCAAACGTTTTCAGAGCACATTTTTTACAAGGACACTTAATTGTGCCTTCTGAAACATATTCTAGTTTTGATGATGCAAATGCTAAGAAAGCTTCAACACCCTCAATATATATAGGATTTAAACTAGAACCATTTGGATTTCTGTGCTGATTCATCCATGCGTGATCATCTAATAATGACTGATGTCGAATTCCTTGTTCCATATTTTTCTAAAAAATATAAAATCATCACTATTTTAGAATAATTTGAAATTATAAAAACACTATCTAAATAAAATATAACTAATTACTACTACTTCTTAATAATTACCATTAATGAAGGGTGACACAATTTCCAGTGGATTGACGACTACTCTTTTGTCTGGCGCCTCATTTACTTGCATCTTTCTCACAGTGAAATCACAGTGAAGAATCTGGTCATTGGTACACATATTCATTCTCATGCATACGAGAATGAATATGTGTACCTCTGACCAGATTCTTCAGTGTGATTTGAGTGTGAGAAAGATGCAAGTAAATGAGCAGGTGGACAAAAGAGCCCCTTTTTCGTCGATGAATCGTCTTCTTCCAACTGTCACTACATGAAAACATTATAAAAATGTGATCCTATGAATGCATATCCAATCTTGTGCATACGAGATTGAATATGCCTATGTAGAAGCACATTTTTCATAATGTTTTGAGTCGGTGAGAGTTGAAAAGGGAAAAGTCATCAAGAAAAAGAAGTGTCGTCAATCCACTGGAAATTGTGCCAAGTTCTTAAAATTTATTAAAATTTCTTTCTAACTGTTCCTAACTAATTATTACTATTTATTACTAATTATTCCTATTTATTACTAATTATTCATATTTATTACTAATTTTTCCTATTTATTACTAACTATTCCTATTTATTACAAACTATTCCTATTTATTACTAACTATTCCTATTTATTACTAACTATTACTATTTATTACTAATTATTACTATTTATTACTAACTATTACTATTTATTACTAACTATTACTATTTATTACTAACTATTACTATTTATTACTAACTATTACTATTTATTACTATTTATTCCTGTTTATTCCTATTTATTACTAATTATTACCAATTTTTACAAATTATTACTAATTATTACTAATTATTCCTATTTCTTCCAAATTATTACTAATTATTACTAATTATTACTAATTATTACTAATTATTACTAATTATTACTAATTATTACTAATTTTTTCTATTTATTACCAATTATTCTTATTTATTTCTAATTACTGCTAATTATTTCTAATTATTGCTAAGTATTCCTAATTATTAATAGTTATTCGTAATTATTAGTAATTATTAGTATTTATTACTAATTATTACAATTTATTATTAATTATTACAATTTATTACTAATTATTATCAATTATTCCTAATTATTATTCATTATTCCAAATTATTATCAATTATTCCTATTTATTACTAATTATTGCTATTTATTCCTAAATATTCCAAATTATTACTAAGTATTACTAATTATTACTAATTATTACTAATTATTACTAATTATTACTAATTATTACAAATTATTCCAAATTATTACTAATTATTCCTATTTATTACTAATTATTCTTATTTATTTCTAATTATTGCTAATTATTTCTAATTATTGCTAAGTATACCTAATTATTAGTATTTATTCATAATTATTAGAATTTATTACTAATTATTACAATTTATTACTAATTACTATCAATTATTCCTAATTATTATCAATTATTTCTATTTATTACTAATGATTCCTAAATATTCCTAAATATTCCTAATTATTACTAATTATTACTAATTATTCATGTTTAATACTAATTATTTCTCTTTATTACTAATTATTACTAATTATTGCTAATTATTGCTAATTATTGCTATTTATTGTTATTTATTGATATTTATTTCTATTTATTCCTATTTATTGCTATTTATTACTATTTATTACTAATTATTGCTAATTATTAGTATTTATTCCTAGTTATTAGTATTTATTCCTAATTATTACTAATTAGTGCTATTTATTACAATTTATCGCTATTTATTCCTAATTATTGCTAATTATTCCTATTTATTACTAATTATTCCTAATTATTGCAAATTATTCCTATTTATTCTTAAGTATTCCTATTTATTGCTAATTATTCCTATTTATTACTAATTATTCCTATTTATTCTTAATTATTCCTATTTATTCCTAATTATTCCTATTTATTGCTAATTATTCTTATTTATTTCTATTTATTCCTAATTATTGCAAATTATTCTTAATTATTACAATTTATTAATAATTGTTACAATTTGTTAATAATTATTACTAATTATTACTAATTATTACTAATTAATACTAATTATTACTAATTATTACTAATTATTAGTATTTATTAATAAATTTTACTAATTATTACTAATTATTACTAATTATTAGTATTTATTAATAAATATTACTAATTATTACTAATTATTACAATTTATTAGTAATTATTATAATTTATTAGTAATTATTAATTTTTATTACTAATTATTACAGTTTATTACTAATTATTACACTTTATTACTAATTATTACAATTTATTACTAATTGTTACAATTTATTACTAGTTAATACAATTTATTACTAATTAATACAATTTATTACTAATTGTTACTAATTATTACAATTTATTACTAATTATTACAATTTATTACTAATTATTACAATTTATTACTAATTGTCACTATTTATTACAATTTATTAGTAATTATTACAATTTATTAGTAATTATTAATGTTTATTACTAATTATTACAGTTTATTACTATTTGTTACAATTTATTACTAATTATTGCAATTTATTACTAATTATTACAATTTATTACTAATTATTACAATTTATTACTAATTATTACAATTTATTACTAATTATTACAATTTATTAGAATTTATTACAATTTATTACTAATTATTAGAATTTATTACTAGTTATTACAATTTATAACTAATTAATACAATTTATTACTAATTATTACAATTTATTACTAATTATTACAATTTATTACTAATTATTACAATTTATTACTAATTATTACAATTTATTACTAATTATTACAATTTATTACTAATTATTACAATTTATTACTAATTATTACAATTTATTACTAATTATTACAATTTATTACTAATCATTACAATTTATTACTAATTAATACAATTTATTATTAATTAATACCATTTACTACAATTTATTACTAATTATTACAATTTATTACTAATTATTACAATTTATTACTAATTATTACTATTTATTTGTAATTATTACAATTTATTAGTAATTATTAATATTTATTATTAATTATTACAGTTTATTACTAATTATTACAATTTATTACTAATTATTACAATTTATAACTAATTATTACAATTTATTACTAATTATTACAATTTATCACTAATTATTACAATTTATTACTAATTATTACAATTTATTACAATTTATCACAATTTATTACAATTTATTACTAATTATTACAATTTATTACTAATTATTACAATTTATTTCTAATTATTACAATTTATTACAATTTATTACTATTTATTACTATTTATTACTAATTATTACAATTTATTACTAATTATTACAATTTATTACTAATTATTACAATTTCTTACTAATTATTACAATTTATTACTAATTATTACGATTTATTACTAATTATTATAATTTATTACTATTTATTACTCATTATTACTATTTATTACTATTTATTAATTATTATTAATATTTATTACTAATTATTAGTAATTATTGTTATTTATTACCAATTATTATTAGTTACTACAAATTAATTATATACATTACTAATTATCGTTAATAATTACAAAATACTACTAATTATTAAAAATTAATACTAAAAATTTCAATTTATTAGTACAAATAAATAGTCATGACAAAACAATTTAAATTCAATTTAATTACAACTAATCAACAATAATAAAAATTAACATAAAAAATTGAAATAAATAATAAATTAAATAAAACATAAATACCTTTAAACTTGATTTGCTATTGATGTAGACAGTTTCACAAATTTTTCGTGACCAAAAAAATTAACTTAAGAAAAATTTTCCCTCTGGAATCACAGTTCAGAAAGAAACAAGATCTAGAAATTGAGAGGAATGAGAAGAAAAATGGATGGGGGTATATATAGGTTAGATTATTTGTGACCGGACTATTTGCGACGGGTTACCCGTCGCAAATATTATCTTTTGCGACGGGACCCGTTACAAATACCTACGCCCACATTAATTAATGTCGGTAGTTAAAAAGTTATTTGTGACGGGTCCCGTCGCAAATAGTCCCTGCCGAAAAACCTTTTACGACGGGAGGACATCCTGTCGCAAAAAGCTATTAACCGCCGCTGGGTATTTGCGACGGGCCCCGTTGAAAATAACCTTCGGGCAGTTTGGCGCGCTACCCACGCCAAACCTTTTTGCGACGAGACACGAAATCCTATCGCAAATAATCGGTTATTTGTGACGGGTTGTTACCCCCATCGCAAATAACCTCTTGGACGGACTTTTTGCGACAGGATTTATTCCCGTCGCAAAAAGTCCTTTTTCCCGTAGTGAACATGGAATAATAATTTTTGTCCATAAGTCATGATAGAAGGACATGTAATCTCAAATGAACAAACACATACCATGGTAAAAGAGTGTGAGACAATAAACATGATCCAATGGATATATTCATAAGCATATGGAAATATGGAATGTCATTGAAAAATAACTTAATAAGGAATTATTGCACAAACATAATCATATAAAATCTTGTGTATCATGCTAGCCACATCACTTTCACATAACAAATTATTAAAAAATCTACCCAAATCACATTCACCCAACAAACCTATGAATAAAGATAACTATATCACACTCACACAATAAACTTGTGAACAAATATGCCCACATCACATTCACACAAGAAACTTGTGAACAAAGCTACCCATATCATGTTCATAAAAAAAATTATGAAAAAAGATACCTAGATCACATTCATGTAACATTTCATTATATAATGTGATATGAAATCTTAACCAATGAATTGAAGGGTGGTATAGGACCCCACCCATCATCATCTATTTATACGCGTTCCACTTGAAAATAATTATTCTTTATATCAT
Organism: Viscum album; assembly: GCA_963277665.1. NCBI lineage: Eukaryota > Viridiplantae > Streptophyta > Magnoliopsida > Santalales > Viscaceae > Viscum > Viscum album. Next base: position 147,892,457 of record OY728151.1, read on the forward strand.
AAAGAAACCATAGAAAGAAAATGGGTTTTATAAAAACTTCTATTGAATATTTCATAATCCATTCAAAGAAATAAAGAGGATGGTTGTATAAGAACATATTCCAAGTATAGCGTAAGGAGCATTATAGATGTTGGCATAGATGAGAAATTCCTTTCCAAGATCATCAAGTATATAACTTTGAAAAATAATAAAAAATACCCATTTTAAATTTAAAATCATTATGAATTTGGTTTATTTAGTTTTTTTAAACATAGAAAGGAAACTTCATTTAAAAGAATGGTTGTAATGGTAAAAGAATGTGATCACATGAATAAACTTTAAAATGAGATTTTATAAAACATTATTAACTTTATTATAAAATGATGGAGTGAAAGATAAAAAAATAAACCTGGATGGAAAACCATTTTAATATTTTAAAATACATTTATTAAAATCCGATATCATAAAAATAGATAATAAAACTTTTTTTTGAAAAGAGGATAAGGTAAATATGAAGGTCACATGAGATAACACATAATTAGGTTTCCAAATATAAATTAGGACATTATTGGGAAGGGAAAATATGTAAAAGGAGGAAAAATCAACATTAAAGAGAATAGTAATTATTCTTAATAATGCATTACTTTTATGGAGAAGAAATTAATAGAGGAGGAATATTGGAATCAAAATATACATTTTCAAAATAGAGAAATTGAAAATAAAATATAAAATTTTAAGGTGTAATAATCCAATCATATAATTAGAAAGTTCAATATGAGACATTATAACTCAATGAAATAGGGTTTGAGTTAACGAAAATCCTGACATCGTCATTACATTTTGAATTGAAAACCCATTAAAGGTAAAAAATGAGGTGTATTTTTAAATACATTATATTGACTGAAAAACTATGATAAAATAAATAAATGGACAATATATACACCCAAAAAATGAAACAAGTAGTGAATATGCATCATATCTCCATGAAGAAAAATTAAGATGCAAACACCCTTACCTTTAAGCCTACTGAGCCAAACATGATCTCATATCCTATATAAAAAAATAACTATATTTATAACCTTTTTTTGAAACCTATTCATACCCAAAACCTTTTATAAACTTCATTTATTATAATTTATTAAAAATATATTAGTTAGATATATTTTATTTTCATCACTAGATGTTATTACTTCGATTGTTCATTTAGTACTAACTTCATAATGGAGGTGTCAATTTTGGTTTATAGATTCAAATTTCATTATTATTAGATCATTATAAGTATTGTGATAGATGTTTTATAATGATTTATAATTTCATTTCATAAGTATTTTAGTTATGATTTTGGAAGATGAAGTCGGTGATGAGCTTATTTTTTGTAATTTTCACTAATGAGGGGTGGTATCTTGATAACGAGTTACATATTAATGTTAACATTACAGAACAAAAATAATAATTTTTTTCTTATCATTTTCCAATATCACAAATATTAATGTTTACTTAGTTACCCATGATAGAAATTTAAGGCATTGTTCATGTAGGTGGTTAAACCGACCCAAACTAGAACAAGCTATAATCTATGGGTGAGTATGGTTAAGAATGTGATTATTTTTAATAATATCATTATTATTTAAGAAAAATGATATTATTTAGATTTTTTATGTTTTTGAATTTGGTTATAATTTATTTTGATAAACAATAAAACACTACACTGAAAAATTAAATAGATCACTTTCGTGGAGGTGGTAGTCAACATGTATGTATGAGTGACATATTTTTTTTCCATAGATTGAGAGAAAGATAGGGAATGGATTATAATTTTAAAATATTAATAATTATATATATATATATATATATATATCATATTAATCCTTAAAATTAAAATTTAGAACTAGTCATGTAATGCGATGATGAAAAATCAAGCACACTGTTTATGGAGGTGGCATTTTGCATGTACGCATGATGACATCTTCATTTTTTGAATGGTTTCATAAAAAAGTAGAAAATGGATATTAAATTAGTATAATAAAATTTTACTATATAATTAATAAAAATGTTATAATAATTTCATGTATTGAATAGGTTTGATGGGGAAGGTGAATAAAATAAAGGAAAAGGAGAGAAAAATCAGTAATTGAGAATTTTACCTTACTCCTTGGAAGTGCTTCTTTTCAAAATGAATGAAGGATTTTTGTGGTAGTATTTTGAGAATACCAGAACCTCTAGGAAGTGGATAAGATAATTGTGGAGTTATTTTTTTATATTTTTTTCATTTCCAAGAGGATTTGGTTATGAAGAGAAGTGGGGTAGTGATGATCCATTTATAAGAGTGAGGAGTGGAATTCTTTTAATATATAAAAGGTAAATTAACTATTTAAAATTAAAATGGATATAATAATGGAAAATAATAGAGTGGGTTAATATTAATCCATATAAAAACATTTTAAAACACATTTAAACACGTTTTCAATACTTTTAAACTTATATTTTCTAACTTTTACTTTTTTTAGTTTTTATCATCGTAACTAATGTTTACCTAATTAATTTAATTTTAATGCCTAAAAATAAAAAGGGAATTATTAAATAGTTTTACCTAATAATTTTAAAAATTAAATCCATTTTATCAAATAAAATTCCTAAGGGTGATAAAAATTAATTTTAATATTAGCGCACATAATGTGCAAAAACCATTTATAGAAAAATTATATTTTTATGCTTAAAAATTATGATTACGATAAAATTATCAATTATATTGATTTGTATGAAATTTATAGGTTAATTATTAACTAAATAATATTTATTTGGATTTTAAAGTATGCCAAAGAAAATTTCCTCCTTGTGAAAACATAATTAAATGAAAAAGATGAAAATGGTTTTTTATTGGAATTAAAAGATTACTTAAGATTCAAAACATTAAACAAGAGTTTTATAAATTCAACATAGTATTTTTAAATTAATCAATTTAATCCTAAAAAAATTAAATTTCATGTGTTTTTTTATAAAATTTTTAAGTTATGTTTACATCTTGGTGAATTTGGAAACACTGTGGTATTAATAAAAACTACATTTTCACTATTCACCTAAAAATCAATCTTTTCAGAAAAAACCTAAAAATTAAACCTAAGATTATTTTTGAAAAAATGAATTAAAAAATGAAGTTAATTTTGTAAAATTAAATTTCTAATATTTCAAAATTTATATTTTAAATTAAAATACAAAATATAAAGGAAAAACATTTTTATTAAAAAATGACGTTTTTAAATATTAAGTGTTTTTAATATTATTTAATAAAAAATTTTAATTTAAATAATACGAATATAATAATATTTTAAAAGTGGTAAATTAAATTTATTAGGATAAAATATGCAATATTTTTATAAAAAATTATTTGAGAAAGAATGATCCTTTTTATTATTAAATCATGTTAACTATTTATCCCTTAAATATAAGCAATTTTAGTTGATTAATATATTTTTATTTACATGGGTTTTATTATTACAACGATTTTAATAATAATATTAATCTAATATGTCTCATATTTTTTTAGTTTGGTGTCGTGTGTGGATGAAGCTATCAAATGAATTATTAATTTAGATAAAAAATATATTATAAAATCTTAGGGGGTTCTACAACTGAGTAGTAGATTATGGTTCATGAAAACTCTAACCACCTGAAAAAACTATCCTATATTGATATATAATTAATATATATTTTCCATACTTTAAAATTTTAGAGGAATTATCTATTTGGCGAGTTATTTATGGTCTTAACTAACTACAAAAGATTCAAATATATTTTTTCTCAATGAGTTTTAAATTTGAAGAAATGAAGTTAGGTTAAATATTTTTAATTTTTTTTTATTTTCATTATTCACCTAGAAAAGGAAATTTCACATCCATATCCTTATTTTAAGGTATTTTTAATATTCTATTCTAGTCCTATATTTTCCCCTAGGATCCCCATTTATACTTTTGAATTTTGAAGAAAATGGACAAGTTTTGGGTGGACAGAACCAGGTGCAAGGTCTGCCTAGACGATTTACTAAACCGTGCAGACAAAACATGCACAGTGTCCAACTCATTAAAAATATTTTGTAATTCCAATTTTCCCCTTTTGTAATTAAACCTATCTCGCCCCTTGATTCCCCCATTTGACCCTTTTATCCATAGAAGGCTCCCAAGATTTCTTGGAACCCATTTTTGAAGGGGTTTTTGGTGGTGTAACTTCAAGATTCTACAAGTAAGTGAATTCCTCTCTTATTACTTCTATTTCCTTAGGGTTTTCTTCCCTCCTTCTTGAAGTTACAAATGTACAAAAACTGGGGTTTCATACCTAGGGTTTAATTTTGTGTTTCTTGGTTCAATATTATGGATTAGGGTTTGTTTTCATCCCATTGTGATGTGATGGTGGTGCGGTTAAAGTTTCGTACAAAGATTTGGGGTTTTTGACATCTAAGGAAGGTGATTCAATGTGTAAACATTCTTTGATAAATTTATCTTGATTTATTGAACTATTTTTTCATGTTCCTCTTCCATTGTGTTTGGTTTAAAAACTATTTTTGGTATCATTGATTAAGTGGTTGTATTTAAAGGAGCATTTTTGTATGAAAATGAGTGTTTTTCATGTGTATTCCATGTTATATCTTTTGGGGTTATCTTATGACTCATGGAATTAGTTTATTAAATGTTTTTTTGGGATACAAAATCTGGTTGGGTGTGGTATTTTTGGAAGTTTATCCTTAAAAAAATATTTTTGGATTTTTTGTGTAAACCTTTATCTTACCTCTTGAAATTGTTTTATAAAATCTTTAAAGGGTTTACTATATTTCATTGAGGGTATGAAATATGTTTGTGTACTGTTTGGGGTGTGTATGATTCCGAAATGGTATTTCTATGTGAAAATGGTACTTTCATGTGAAATTGGTGTTTTATAACATGTGGAACTTGATTGATCACAAATATGGAAACCCAGGTATCTAGGTGGGCGGACTAGGACTAGTATGATAGTGATCCAATAGTGGTATCGTCCCTGTTTCACTTAGAAATTTTGATGATAACAACACTAGATAAACTTTGATGATGTTTGGGGACCACTAGGCCATTGGGCTTTCCCATCCCAGTGGCTTGTGCATGATAAGGTTATTGATTGTGGTTTCTTGCACACCAAGATACGATGTACCTGTTAGAGTTAGTGTCCTGAGAACCAACTGTTTATACTTTGATTACATGAATGTACACTTATTATATATTGTTCATTGTTCTGCATGACTATAATATAATAATGTCCTAGAATATTTGTTGCATTAATAAAGTCATGGCGGATCCACGCTATGATGAGAACCTTGAAATTCTATAACAATATTCTTAAATAAGGTTATGTGGTTGGATGACATACTATTATAGGACACATAGCATACAGAACATCATGTGCAAGTACTCGTAAGAAGACGAGACTCTCTCTCATGGAGTTCACACTTGGTAATCTCCAAGATGGGATATTATGAGAACAAACCTGCCAGTAGTAATTCTGTATGTCTTGGTGTCATCGGACATTGCTATCTACGAGCGTGTGTAATGGTCTTTAGACTAGAATATTATCATTAACTCATGTCATGACTTTCACACTTAGATCTTCGAACAAAAACCATCACGAAGACAATTGGCGGGAAGTAGGGTACATTGGGTACGCCACGAATGACATGTTGTTAATGGATAAGTTAAGGAAGGATTTGTCCCTTTCATATTTATAGAATTAGATATCTCAGGACCTTTGATTAAAATAGAACTGTCGCCAAAATTCCATGGCCATGGTGTCATGATGGGTTTATTTCTGGAAGTCAAAGAATGATGGATCAAGAATATAGGTTTATGACACTGCCATGAAACCTGCTTGATGAGATATTGAGACAAAAGGATTAAATTACATGGTAATAATTTGTATGAGGTGAAATGTCAATATGGCGTCAACTTCTTTCTCTTGGGTGCCTTGACCTATTGTTAGACAATAATCTTGAACTTTAGGCAAGTTCACCTAATGCCAATGATAAAGAGGCCTAGAGGGTCACACACTAAGTGTATCCAAGTATCTCAAGTAGAATAAAGATTATTCCCATATGTGGTTTAATAATTATTCAAGGAAGCCTGAATCATTTTAATGTTGGAGGAAGAATTAAATGAAAACAAGATATACATGTCGTGTACATTGAATTCACTCACCGTGTAGTTTTCATTTTGGAAAGGAAATGAAAAATGAGTACACGTCGTGTATTAATGATTACATGCTGTGTAGTTTTCCAGTCGAAATTTTGAGGAAATAATATTGTTTTATTAAATGATATTTATTTTAATCAGCATGGGTGCATGTTAAGGAATTAATGATTCGATATGGGGGTTTTCAATAAGAGTTAGTGAAATAAATAAAATGTGTAACGCGTTTATTTATTATCATAACTCTTTAACCTCAAACCTGATTATAAATATCCTCACAACTCCAAAACTTTTCGCTAATCGTTGTGCACAACAATTCTGGAGAATTCTCTCAAGGTCGAAAGAACTCCTTCCTCTAAGAATGCTCTCAGGACCGAGAGAGATCCTCCTCCATCAGATCAAAGAGATATAAGGTGTACAATGCAAGCAAAGGCTTCTCCATGCTAGCACCCATAGATTCCTTTGGCGAAGTCTAGAGATACATGGTGCACATGTGGATCACCACTAAAGAAAGTCTACACTTGGATCTGTGATGCAATGATGAATCACATTGGAACGTGATCAGAAATATCAATGAAGAAATAACTCCATAAAATCTACTTCTTATCAATTAATTAAACTAATTATAATCAACCTGTGATGATCCTTCTTTGTGGTTCTAGGACTATTCTTCTTCTTTGTCTATTTCTGTGATTCGATCCATGGATTCTGTCATTTATCGTCATATTTATCCTAGATTGATCATTGATAATGAAAAAAAGTCAAGTGGGAACATCCACCCACGTGCTTCTACTGTGCTCGGGACCTTCAGTACCTAGGGCCCCACAACTAGCTAGTTCCTAGGAGTGTTCCCATGAATAGTTCTCAATTACTATATTGTAATATTAACATATGAATATAGTGTGTTTTGTTGGTAAATTATTTATCATGTGTGTTTTCTTTAAAATTTCTTATTCTTTAAAGTTACCCTCATGAAAACTATTTTAATTTAAAGTTTCATCTCTTAGAAATTGTCATTTGCATTTATTGTTTTATAAAAACTTGTAAGATCTTTGTCTTAAAATTTTTATCGCATGGAATCTTTTTATGTTGTATCCTATTTGTCTTAGGCTCACACCCTACATACACCTTTGGGTGTAAGTAGACTTGGTAATGTTTAACACAAGTAAGGGCAAGGTCCTTGGTGATGGCGGTTTGGGTTGTTAGTCGCTTTCCTTGGTGTGGTTTTGTGTTGAAGGCTTGGGGGTGATGTCCCCTTTTCGTGTGGTGGTTCTTGAATTTCTTATACTTCCTAGTTGTGACCCCTTGGGTCTTGTTTAAACTTTGTATTTAAATTCTGAATTTTTATTAATGTCTTTTTGGATTAAATTTTTAGATTCAATTTATTTATTTTTATTGGTTGTTTGATGCTTCTAAACTTAGGTAAATCATTACCAAACACTTATTTATGATACTCAGGCACTTGTGCCGGCCCATGGGGATAAGGATCACCCTTCAGGACTTACCATGGACCAGGTAGGGTGCTGGTTTAGATGGAGACCATATCTAGTTTGTGAAAAATGGTATCAGATAAGGTTAAGCTCTTTGGGTTGTATTATTTATGATGAGTCTGGCTAGACAAGAGTTAGGAATTTCGGGGTTTAGAGTTCAAGATTCAAGTAGGGTTCTTAGCTCACACCTCTTGTGACAGACCTTGAGTCACCATGGGATGCTGGGATTTTAGTTTGACTTCTCTTCCAGGTGGGACGTGCAGACTACAGACTGCATGTGGACATTGGTTGGGGGTGAAATAGTTGTTTATTTCATTATCACGATGAGTTTGATTTATTTATATTTGATATTTTTACTTAAAATTTTCAGAATTTTTTTACTAATGATTTTTCTTGTGACTGTTTCTTTTTTGTATCAATATGCCTCCCCGTAAAGCTCCCATGAACCCATGGGAGGAAGCTAGGGAGAGTTATCCCTCACCTCTTGATTATAGGTTTATAGAATCTTTGGTTAGGGATGTCCAAGATCTCGGGTAGGGAGTGGGTCCTGCCCCTACTCTAGTTAGAGAAGATTAACCTGGTCCTAGGAAGGACAAGGCCCAAGAGTTTCTGAAGAACAAGCCTCCTACTTTCTAAGGTATCATGGAGCCTTAGGAAGTAGAGGAGTGGCTTGAGAAGATTGAATTCATGTTTGTGTTCTTTGAAACACTTGAGTATATCAAGGTGAAATGTGCCTCATTTCTACTAGAAGGTCCGATTCGCAGGTGGTGGGAAGCATTGCTTCAAGATGGGAAACATGAGCAGATGAGATGGAAGGAATTTAAGTCTATCTTCAATGACCAATACTATCCTGAAGTCTTGGATTATGCTGGATCTCAGGAGTTTATGGATATTTTAAGTGGGACTACTCATTGATGACGTATTCCAATCGCTTTGCTGAGCTAGTCCAATATGCCCCCAAGATAGTCTCTAATGAACAGATGAAGGCTCAGACATTTGAAAAGGGATTGTGGCTAGAGATATATTCTCTGGTAATCCTGTTTAAGTTTAAGACCTATGAAGAGGTGGTTGATTGGTCTTGTATGGTTGAGATTGACCAGGGGGTCTAGTTTCTCTAGGACAATATCAGTGATGGGAAGTGGTAGTTCATAAGAGAAGAAAAGGAAGTGAGAGGAGCAGGGTAAGAAGGGAGGTGGTAGTTCAAGCCATCCTCCCAAAATATTTTCAAATGTGGCTTCTGATGCAAGGTCCATTGTGTTCCACTAGTGAGGGAGGATATGGAACACCCGACCTATATATATGTCTTCTCCAAGGCCTTGTTATCAGTATATAGATATGGGGAACATGCAATGATTTTGTAATGTGGCACATACACTCTAGAGTGGGGTAGGATTTGTGGATTCTAGGGGGTGTCTGTTCAGTGAGATCCATTTAAGATGATGGTATCTTAGTTTGGTGGCCATGGTGGCAGGGCCGAATCATCTTCTGGAAAATCCAGTTCATAGAAGATCTATAGGAGATTGGTTGTTCTCAGGCAGAGATGAGGCATCTTTATGATATGGATCAGGCACCAATAGGATTGGATGCAGGGCCTTCGATAGTTCGAGGTACCATCTTGATTTCATCTTCTTTAGCTAATGTTCTCTTTGATACTGCTGCTACTATTTCTTTTATCTTCACCCATATTGTGAACCTACTGAATTTTCCAACTGAGTTGTTGTCTTTTGTAATGGATTTGGTGATTTCGTTGGGAAATAAGAAGGAGTACGGTCTCAGGTGCCCATTGTGTGCAATTTCCATGTTAGGGGTTGAGATGGAGTGAGACTTCCTAGTCTTTAATAGGGAACTTTTTGATGTAATCCTCAACATGGATTTAATAGTTCAATTTCAAGCACATATCGATTACTATAGGCGACATGCGAGTTTAATGGAACCTAATGGGACTCCTCAAGTTTTTCTTGGGGAATGGGATCCTCAGTCAGGTCGTGGGGGACCTACACTCCTAGAGTTAGGGAATATTTCCTTTCATTTGTCATTACTCGTGTTAGAGTAAGATGGTAGTTCTCTTGAGGGTGTATTAACTCATGTAGTGGATGAGTTCCTAGAGGTATTTCCATATGATTTTTAAGGATTACCCCTAGAGTAGGATGCTGAGTTCTCGATTAATTTGGCGTTGAGAAAACAATTGATATCTCTTCCCTAGTATCATATGTCCCCACCGATTTTATGGAATTAAAGATATAGATGGATGATTTGGAATCCAAAGGATTCATTCACCTGAGTATCTCTCCTTGGGCCACTCCTATTCTTTTTGCAAAGAAGACCAATGGGTCCCTCTGATTGTAAATTGACTACCGGAAGATGAATAAGGTAACCATAAAAAAAATATCCTTTGCCCCAAATAGATGAATTGTTTGATTAGTTGAAGGAGGAAAAGTGTTTTTCCAAGATAAACTTGTGTTTGGTTTACCACCAAGTCAAGGTGAGAGAGGAAAATATCCCAAAGATAGCTTTCTGAAGCAGGTAAGACCACTTTGAGTACTTGGTTATGCCTTTTTAATTGACCAACACTCCAATGGTTTTTATGGAACTCATGAATAGGGTGTTACACCAGTATCTTGACTCTTTCATCATGGTGTTTGTGGATGAAATCCTGGTTTTCTTTGGATCCAAGGAAGATCATGAGCATCATTTTTGGATCATGTTGGGAAATCTTCAGGATCATTGCCTTTATGAAAAGTTTTCCAAGTTCACTTTATGGATTAGGGAAGTGAAGTTTCTAGGTCATTTCATCTCAAAACAAAGGGTTTCAGTGGAACCTGAGAAGATTAGTGCAGTTACGTCATGGGAGTAGCTAAAGAATGTGTTTGAGGTCAGGAGTTTCCTTAGCCTAGAAGGCTATTAAAGGTGATTTTTTTGGGGGTTTCTCTCAGCTTGCTTCACCCATGACCACACTCACCTGAAAAGGGGTGAAGTTTGAATGGGGACCAGAATGCCAGACATCCTTTGAGGAGTTGAAGTGGTGGTTGAATACATCCCCCATGTTGATCTTTCTAGAATATAGAAAAAGCTATGTGGTGTATTTTTATGCTTCAGTCATGGGTCTCGGGTGTGTGATTATGTAGGGTGACCATGTGGTGGAATATGGTTCTCACCAACTCCAACCACATGAAAATAATTACCCAACCCATGACTTGGAATTGGAAGTGGTATGAATGATTTTAAGACTCAGTGTCACTACATCTTTGGGGAGAATTTTGTGGTCTACTCTAATCATAATATCTTAGCTTCTATCTTATCATAAAAGGATCTTAATCTAAGGCAGCATAGTTGGATCAAATATTTTTAGGGGTTTGACTTTTGATATTTTCTATACCCCAGTAAAGGGAAATGTGGTAGCTGAATCCTTAAGAAAGAAAGTTCCAGTGCAATATTTGAGGAAGTCAAGTGAAGAGTGAACTCTAATAAGGATTTTTTCCCAGATGCATGTAGAGACCAAGGAGCACATATGAGATACTTTTCTGGAAAGTGTATAGTTGACTCCCTCTATTTTAGAGTTGATTTAGTGGGATCAGACCAGTGATGAGATATGTCAGTGGTTGATGCAGTTTCTTCATAGTGGGGAGACGTCTTCTGATTGGTCTTCATCTCCAAAGGGCATATTGTGATTTAAGGGCTATTCAGTGGTTACGTTATCTCTAAGAAAGGTGGTTATGCATGATATCCACCGATCTTAGTGGGCCATTCATCCCGGAGCTACAAAAATATATTATGATGTTTTTCGATAGTTTTGGTGGCCAAGTATGAGGCGGGATATATTTGATTTTGTATTGAGGTGTTATACATGTCAATAGGTAAAATAGGAGCATCAAAGGCCCTCTAGTTTGCTTCGGCCATTACCCATTCCTCCCTGAAAGTGGGATGAGGTCACCATGTATTTCATTGTTGTATTACCTCATACACCTTGGGGTAAGAATGCTATTTGGATAGTGATTGACCGTTTAACCAAATTTGACCACTTTATTCCAATCAGAGATACATCCAAAGTGGATGAGTTAGTCCGATTGTATATTCAAGAGGTGGTTAGGATTTATGGTGTTTTATTATTATTGGTCTCATATATAGACCCCCATCTTACCTCTCAGTTTTGGGAAGGCCTAAAGAAAGCTTTGGGGTCACAAATTAAGATAAGAACAGAATACCATCCTCAAACAGATGGTCAGACGGAGTGGGAAAATCTGATTCTAGAAGACATGCTTCATTCATGTGTTTTGGATTTCATAGGATCATGGGATAACCATTTCAGATTGGTCTAGTTTTCTTATAATAAAAGTTATCAATCATATATTTGAATGGATCCTTTTGAGGAGCTCAATGGTCGGCCTTGTTGGTCCCCCTGTGTTGGGATGAGGTAGGTGAGACCTCACTATTGGTGCCAAGCATTGTGAAAGAGACATCAAAGAATGTCAAGTTGATTAGGTAGCAGTTATTGACAGATCAGAGTCACCAAAAATCTTATTCTAACCATAGGTATCAAGACCTTGAGTTCTCTATGGGTGATTGTGTATTCTTGAAAGTGGCCTCTCATCCAGGCCATCGTCATTTGGGGAAGTAGGGAAAGATAATGCTGAGGTATGTCATACCTTTTAAGATCACCGAGCAGATTGGAAATGTTGAATACATGTTATAATTGAATTCTTAGTTGACATATATTCACAACATATTCCATGTCCCCCAATTGAAGAAGTATAGACTAGATCCGTCCCACATGTTGAATTAGGAAGAGTTAGAGATAGAGCCCGATTTATCAGCGTTTGAACAACCAGTGTGAATAGTGGTTTCCCAAGAGTAGGTGCTTTATGGAAAGTCTATTACACTATTTCGGGTCCTTTGGAAGCATGGGAATGATGTGTACAAAACTTAGGAGAAAAATTCATGGGTGGATCAAGAGTACCCATTCCCATTTTCCGACCAAGCTTTGGGTTGACTTTATGAGGTGAAAATTTTTCATGTTGGGGAGAATTATCAAATCCATGTAATTATTTTCAAGTATTTTTACTATTATATTATTGTATTATATTTTCCCCCCAGGATCTCCCTCTAAACCCCATGAATTTTGAAGAAAATGGACAAGTTTTGGGTGGACAAAACCAGGCATATGGTTTTCCTGCACAGTTTACTAAATCGTGCAGGAAAACCATACACAATGTCCATATCATTAAAAATATTTTATAATTCCAATTTTACCTTCTATAATTAAACCCATATCACCCCTTTCTTCTCCAATTAGACCCTATCATACATATAAGGCTCCCAAGCTCCCTTAATCTCCCTTAGAACCCATTTTTGAAGGTGTTTTTGGTGGTGGAACTTCAAGATTCTACAAGTAAGTGAATTCCTCTATTATTCCTTCCATTTCCTTAGGGTTTCTTAACTCCTTGAAGTTAAAAATATAAATAAACTAGGGTTTCATAACTAGGTTTTAATTTTGTGTTTATTGGATCAATATTGTGTATTAGAGTTCATTTTCATCCCCCTGTGGTGCGGTGGTGGTGCAGTTGAAGTTTCAAACAAAGATTTGGGGGTTTTGACATCTAAGGTAGGTGATTATATGTGTAGAAATTATTTTATTAATTTATATTACTTTATTGACCTATTTTTCATGTTAATATTCCATTTTTTGTGTGAAAACCGTTTTTGGTAGCATTGATTTAGTAGTTTATTTTAAAGAATCATTTTTGTATGAAAATGACTATTTTCATGTGCATTCCATGTTGTGTCTTTTGTGGTTATCTTATGAATCATGGAATTGGTTTATTAAATTTTTTTAGGGCTTAAAAATCTTGTGGGTGTGGTATTTTTGGGAATTTGGCCTTAAAAAATATTTTTTAATTGATTTTGTGTGCAAACCCTTGTCTTACCGCTTAAAATTGTTTTATAAAATCTTTAAAGGGTTAACTAAATTACATTGAGGGTGTGAAACATGTTTTTGTAATATTTGAGGTGTGTATGATTCATAAATTGTATTTCTATGTGAAAATGGTAATTTCATATGAAATTGGTATTTTATAAAATGTGGAACTTGATTAAGCACAAAGAGGGAAACCCAGGTATCTAGGTGGGTGGACAAGGACTAGTATTTTAGTGATCTGGTAGTGGTATCATCCCTATTTCACATTGTAAGTTTGACAATGTAAAAACTAACTAATATTTGATGATGTTTGGGTACCACTAGGACGTTGGGGTTTCCCCTCCTAGTGGATCGTGCATGAGAAGGTTATTGACTATGGTTACTTTCACACCGAGATATAATGTACCTATGGCCCCACAACTAGATAGTGCCTAAGGGTATTCCTGTGACTAGTGATCAATGATTATATTGTAATTACTATTATAATATTGTGTGTTTAGTTGTTAAATTCAGTATGATGTGTGTTTTCTTTAAAATTGTTCATTCTTTAAAGTTACCTATTGAATACTGTTTTCATTTAAAGTTGCATCTATTAGAAATTGTCATTTTCATTTCCTATTTATAAAAACTTGTAAGCTCTTTATCTTAAAATGTTTATCAAATGGAATATTTTTGGGTGATATCCTATTGGGATTAGGCTCACATCCTACTTACACCTTTGGGTGTAAGTATACTTGGTAATGTTTGGCATAGGTAAGGACAAGGTCCTTGGTGATGGTGATTTGGGTTGCTAGCCTCTTTCCTTGGTGTGATGTTGTGGAGAAGGCTTGGGGGTGATGTCCCCTTGACATGTGGTGTTTCTTGAGTTTTACTTGATCATAATTCCTAGTTGTGGCCCCTTGGGTCTTTTTTAAACTATGTATTTTAATTCAGAATTTTTATTAAAGGCTTGTTGGATTAAATTTTCAGATTTGGTTTATTTATTATTATTGGTTGTTTAATGCTTCTAAAATCATATAAATTGTTTCCAAACACTTATTTATGATACCTAGGAAGTTATTCCAGCCCGCGGGGACAAAGAGTTCCCTTCAGGCCTTTCCATGGACTAGGCCTAGTTCTGGTTTGGATGGAGACCATATCTGGTTTGTGACATGCAATGTGTTTTTCGATTATATTAGTAGGAAAATCCAACCTCAAAATGTGAACAAACCTAAAGAAAAGTAGAGGATGATTTTGTTAATAGAAATTTTTTATATAAATTTTAATAAGAATTTATATTGAATGTGTTTATTCTATATAAATATTACATTATATATTGTGGATAATGATATGACTCCCAAATATGAAATCATGATCATATTATCATTTGAGAGAGACTCGATGGTGGGAAAATCCTTGATGGTTGGAAAAAAGATTCCAAGTCTTTTATCTATATTTATGAAAGATTAATAGTCCCTACTGTAATAAAATATAATTGATATAAGAATATTATGTATCCAGGTATGATATAAACTATGGAGTTAAAAAAATTATATTACGATATTCACCATGAACTTTGGTGGTGTAGAATGATGAAAGAGTTTATTGGTTTTATTTAAAGGTTCTACACTCGTTTGTGAATGAAATAAAGACATCAAATACCTTATAGTAAATTATAACCTCTACCACTATATTCATGTAAATGTGGTAAGATTACAATGAAATTTAGAACCATATTACCATGATTGGTTAAAGTTAGAGATACTATTTGGATAATTATGGATCATCTAAATAAGTCATCTCACCTTTTACCCATCAAAGAATCCTCTTGTATAGATGAGTTAGGAAAATTATTTATAAGATAAATTATATATCTTCATAGAGTAATAACTAGTATTATTACTAATCAATACCTAAGATTTATCTATCGATTCTAGAAAGGGTTGCATCTGTATTTTCATTCTTAGGTGATATTGGGCATATCTTTTCACCCTTAAACTGATATTCAATCCAGGAAGACCATTTTTATTATTAAGGATTATTTTTAAGCCTCTATCCTTAAATTTGGTAGCTTATGGGAAGAACATATTTATTTTATAGAGTTATACTATAATAAAAATCATCAATTATCTATATAGATGTCTCTTTTTAGGACCTTTATAGTTTTCATTGTCATTATACCCTAAATAGGAATAGAGTTAGTGAATTATATTTGATTAGTCTTAATATTTTTTAGGTGATGGTAGAGTACGTGAAATTGATTAGAAAATAAATTATCAAAATTTAAATCCTCTAAAAGTCTTATTTTAATAATAGAAATTAACCTTTAGAATTAAAGTTTAGTGATCATGTGTTCATTCGAGTCTCTTAGTGATTAGGTCACCAATGGACGGGAAAGAAAATAAATCTTACTTGAAAATTGTTCAAACCTTTTATGATCTTATTAAGAATCAGAGGAAGTTATTATTAGCTAAATTTATCTTTAAAGTTCTCTATCATTCATAATTTCTACCATGTTTCATAATTAGGGAAATACATACTCGATATTACTAATGTGGTTTGGTATAAAAATATTGAATCAAAAGTTAATGCTTTATATATGGGCTAACTTATTTTTATTGATGATTTAAGTGGGAAAATTTTGTGAGGTAATGTTTTCCCCATAAATCATTTTAGATGAAAACCTTAAATATTTAGAAATAGAACATGTTAATGAGAGGCTAAAATAAAAGTTTAACAAACAAGATTATTTACTTAAGATGAATATTGAAAGTTCTCAAGGATTATAAGCTTGATGGTTGGGATATTTTAATTATTCTCATCTAATGGGTTAGTTATTTAATTTATATTTTTTCCATTTCATTTCTTAAATGATGGTATTTGTAGTTGGGATAAACATGGAGTAAGTGGAAGTGAATTGGAGTAAGTTAGTGGAATAAGGTAGAGGGGGATATGTTGTATCAAGTTCACTAAAAACAGGAGGGCTAACCATAAAAAAATCAGTGGCCTATTTATGGGTACTACTAGTCTTGTGGTAATAAACATGAGATTTTTTTAGATTTTTTTTAGTTTTTTATAGAGTAAAAAATACCAATTCACCTATTTTTTTATAAAACCAAATACCCCATTATTGTGGATCTATTTCTAGAAATCATATGGAAACCTATTCAAACCTCTATTTCTTCTTCTCAATGTTATTCCAATAATAAATATTTATCTAGTATTAATTGATTTATATTAAGGAACTTCCATTGATGTCTTTATGAAAAGTTATCATCCTTTATTATATATTTATACTAAACCCTTTTCTAAAAAATAAAATCCCTAAATCACTATTTGTATTGGTTTTCTTAATGTGAAAAAACTTTCTCTTATTTATAATAATTATTTTATCATTAGGAAAACTTGTTAAAATTTATCACTCTTAAAAATTAGGTCTATAAAACATTTATATGGTGAAATATCTATCCCTATAAGATTAAGAATTTGGATTTGTAATTGTTTTGGTAGGTGACCCCTGCCCTCTTCCACAATTTCATAGTTTTTGGGACAATGGTTATATTGGGATGAGTAATCTTGATTAAAAATAGAAAAATTACTTTAATAATTCTATTTACAAATTTTTTAAAATATAAAATATAAATAATTAATTTTACTTGTGTTTTATTTAAAAAATACATTAGGATGTCTTGTACACTTCACTTTATAGTTAATTAGTTTTTTATGCAGGTTTTACATTTCATGATTATATTATTAGTGATTATTTATTACTACCCACATTGTAATGAGCCTCATTTATATGTCATTAGTTATCCTTTTTATCAGGTTATTTGAGTGTTGAGTAGATGTATTATTAATGGTTAAATTGAAGATAACCTAATCATTTAATATTATCCCCACATTGAATTCAGTTCATTAATCCTGCAATTGGTGTAAATTTAATTAAGAAAGAGTTGGAAGGTTTTTGAGATGATTTTGAAGATTAGAGAAAGGGGGAGATGCATAGAAGGCACTGGGTAACCAATGGAATTTTACTGAGTACTTGGCAGGGTTTCATTTTTCAAGTGGTTTAGTTTGAGCCATTGGGCACCCAATGGCCCTATACTGGGTTCTAGGGAGATTCTTAGAAAAAATTCCTTAGAAAAGGGATTTTTTTTACTTTTCAACTCCCAAATTTAATCCCTAAAACCCTTAATATCATGTTTTAATTTCATTTTATAAAGTTTCTCAACCCATTTATGATCTAAATCACCACATCTTCTATCCATGAAAAGTATTTATTAACACTTTTCTAAATTTATTCCTTTGGGTTCTAGGATCCTTCCCTGAAAAAGAGTTAGTTGTTTCCTTCCACTAATATTATATTCTTATTATTTTTCTTTATAATAATGTCTCAATACACTCTATTTATATTCTAATTCATGTAAATATATTTTATTCCTTTATATTTACTTATTTCTAGATACAATAGAGGTTTATCCTATGTGAATTAAAGATTTGTTCAATCCTCACATGGGAAGTAATATTCCTCTTCTAGACATTAAATAATTTATATATAATTCTTTAGGAAGGTAAACCATTTATTCTTCTTATAATATTCAATTTTTGAGATATAAATAATCCAAGGTTGAGTTAACTTAAATTAAATTGAGTTATTTTCATTTAATAAAGTGTTTTATAATTACTTTTTTTATTGCATGAGAACTATTTTGATCTGGTTGATCCTCATTTTTTTGATTGTCACAAATTGATTATTTAATAAGTGATGTATGTCTTGTATTGTTCTCTTTTATCATGCTTACATTATTACTAATTTTGAGTGTCTTGTTTACATGATTTAAATTTTATGTTTGGTGTTTTTTATTTATGTGTAAAAGTTATATAGGGTCACATGTAGAAGTGTTCCACTGGAATAAAATTATATCTGAGGGATTTTTAATTTAGGCCTTTGTTAATTGGGTTGTAATGTATATTGGTATGGGTTATACTGTTTCTATTTTAATAGATGTAGGTACACTTATTTTTGGTGGATATATTTATGGTTTGTGATAAACCCATAATGATTTGACTCTCATATAACCCTTCCGCTATTCCCAATGATGGGTAGCTAGGTTTTCTTAACTATAATATACATGATTTCCTTTTACTCATGAAGGGTGTTTCACCCTAAATCTAGTGATGGTTGTTATACCCTGGTACAGGTATATATGTCATATAAGATCTAATTCCAAGACAAAAGTAGACATATATGTTAAGTATAGATGTTTTTGGTATAGTGGTTATTATTATTGGAGTTGTTGTTAATGTTTAATAGTTATGTCAAAGAATTATTATTTTCTGTATTTCACTTTCCACTAGCCATGTAATGTTGTTTTATACACTTTATCTTATGATAATTGATTAAGGGGTGGGGTTGCGACTACCTATTAGGTATTATTATACCCACAACTTGCACATTCCCTCATGGGACACACATATATACTTTTTATACATGACCTAGGTAAAGGTAAATCACTTGATCATGGTATCCGATAACACTTAGAGCACAAAGATTAGGTGTTCTCTTTTTGGGCTTTTGATGGGTGGAAAAGACGATGACACGAGGGATACCCATGGTGTTCTTATTAGGAAGGTTCTCACATGGGATCAACACCTTTGGTCTTTAGTCCTCATTTGCCTTGTTTACACATGCATATCACATTTTTTCCAATCTAAATTATCTTGTAGGATTTATAGGTAATTTGGACTGTATATGAATTATATCACTTATTTATATCATCTATTACATTTTTTAATGTGTTATAGTTACAACATATATTGTTTAATTAGTTTTACCTTGTAAATCATCGATATAAAAGTGGTTCATACCAAATATATATAACACCCCACATATTTCGTACATTATTATTACATTATTTATGATACACAACAATATAATAATAAAATTTAGAATTTAAAGCTTTATTATCTTTGGAAAATTAGGATTGTAGATCATAATCATACATAAATAATAAAAAATTATTTATTTCATCCATCAAAATCCTTTCATAATCCTTTTAATATGTGTAATCACTTGGGGAACACATAAAGGAAAAGCTAACCTAAAATCCCAGTAAGGGGAGGAATAAAATGTAAGGAACATGAGACATGAATCAATATATTACATGGGTGAGTATAATAATAATCATTATAACATAAACAAAGGATTATAATCATAATCATGAAGGAATATTTTGAAAGAGGTATATTATGTGTCATATACATAATTGTGAAACATCATAACATTTTGGTCAAATCCTACACATAAGTTGTGAACAAAGCAATCATCATGTTCACACATAACATATTTTTAAAAATCACGAATTCATAAATTGTGAAAAAATATATGTTTACACATAATACACATAATCTCATGAGATATATCACATTACCCAATGAATTATAGGGATATATAATTCCAATCCCTCATGTCACATCATAATATACTCATAAACATGCATGAAACATGTAATGAAAAATGTACATAAATTATAATCATGATATGAAACCATGAGACAAGATCAATGTAATTCCCTAACCCAGAAGCCATTGAACCAGTGGCTTAAGATGGTGTGTCACATGGACTTAGGCACACCTTCACACACATTGAAGGTTACCAAATAGAAAAACAGGCCTATGGTGTTATAATAGAGATATATACCCACATATTAGAGTAAAAACATTAGTGTAAAATAAAGGAAATATCATACAAATCACATCTAGATAAAATATGCAAGAGTTAACATACCAAATACCAACCCATGAAATAACATATTAATGTCACATATAGACTAGAAATCCATTTATGTAAGCCAGTTAAGGTACAATAATACCCAAAAGTAAACAAAAAGGGGAAAATCCAAAAGATATAAAAAATATAGAAGTATCAAGATCTAGCTTGAATCCTATCTCCCAACTCTGATACTAGACATAATGTAAAGCATCATCAATAAAGATCTTTCCCTTATCCCAACATGTATCCATGAGATCTTCCCAAGTAGAAAATGAAAGACCAAACATGGTATGAGTAAAATTTAGTAGTCCAACACCAAGGATGTTCAATTAAAATTGATTATTATGTGTAAAGAGTAAGGTGCGTAATATATAAGTGAAGTATTATTAATAAATAATAAACTAAAAAAAATTAAAATAAAATGATTCAAGCCTCAAGTCTCAGGGGACGAACCAAGATGTTGCTGCCTATTTCAGCTTACAATGGTCTCTAAACATGTAAGAGGTTTCAAGGCCCAATATGGTTACATGGTTAATCATCCTAAAAACCATGGTCAAGTATACTAAAGTAATCCACATGGATTATCCAAACATTCATTTCCTATGATTCCCAAGACAAACCACTTGTCAGGTCTGAACTCAAGTGACCACCCTTAACTTTCAGTGGCACAACTCAATTGGAATCCAAGGCTGACACTTGAGGTATCCCATAATAACATAATTCCATCCTAATCTAGGGATATCATAACATTAAATTCAAATAGGATACACCTAAATAATACATGGAATTAGTATGTGGAATTAGATAATCATAGAAACTACCCGAATCTAAGAGGGAGCCACCCCATGAAATTTTCGGTAATGAATATGGGTAGAATCCATTAGCTTTATGAAGTAATTATATAACCTAATAGAATCCTAGGATCATAAATGGAATTATATGGAAATATTTATCATAATAAATTCAAGGTGGTCTACCATGTAATTCCATTCTAACAATCATTTCCAAGAATTTTTATCATGTCATTATTAAAAATTTATATAATAAACAAATCTATAATTCAATCCAAGGTTGAAATTTAATTCCAAGTCAAATTTCCAATTTAAACATTCCATGTTAAATAATTATGTCACTAGGGTATCTTTAAACCACCATCTTTGTTCATGAGGACACATGGAGAAAGGCATAACCCACCCCTATAATAATTTAAACATGGGTCTACCCAGCCCAAACCATTTTTCTAAATCCAAAAAATATTCTATGATATAAAAATGAATTTAAATAATTTATTTTAATTTTAGGATAAGTATATGAGGGGTAATCATGACCACCCATGATAATAATGAAATAATAATGCAATACCATGAGAGATAATCACGAGACCACTAACCTTAGGCTATATAGGTTGCACTCACCAGATACCGACCTCTGATTCGATATAAAATAAGAGAAATTGAGAAACAAGAAAAAATCACTAAAAATATAGAATTTAGATTAAACATAGAGGGATAGTTTTAGATAGAAAACAAAATTGAGGTAGAAAGGTATAGGAGTGATAGAATTACCAAGATCCTTCCAATGTGATAAATGATGATAGAAATGGAGGATAATCAAAGGATATCCACTCAAGAAATGAATAAGGGATAATAAATCTCAATTAAATTAAAATTTATTGAAAGGGGATAAAAATTGATTAAAAATAGGTTAGGGTTATAAGGGAATTTTGATATAATGTCACTTTTTATTGGGGTGTTTGGTTTGGCCACATGATTGGACAAACCACATGACAACCATGTAAACCCCAATGTCTAAAAAAACTCACCTCACATAGTTAGGTGAATATTTTTTCAAAATATATGAAAACCATGTAAAATGGAACTGAAATAAACTGAAATATTTTTAAAGTTACTTTACCATATTTACATGGTTTAATAAACTATGTACCTTTACATTTCTAGCCTCATGGTTGGGGTGCACGTTGACCACAACCCATTCGTTAACTATCTACACTATTCTATTTTCCAAAAAACCTGAAATTCTAACCCCTGAACCCTTAAGACACTCCTGAGACCTCCCCTGATTCCTTAAAAACTTATTAAAATAAAAAACAATGGGTTTTAGTAAAAATTAAAAGGTCTATACCTTAGTTAATAGATAGGTCTTAAAACCATCCACCTCAAGATAGCTCATCCTTAAGCTGCACCATCAAATTTCATCATCCGCTCAAAAAACAAGTCTAGCCATTGGGCCTACATTTCCATTTCCAACTCCCATGTTTTATCCCAAACACATTAGTGTTTCTATAACACATGAACCAGAGGACCATATTTTAAGTGAAGCATCTTCTCAGTTTGATCCATGATACAGACCAGGTGATCCTTAAAGGATGCATCATTCTCAAGGTTTATTTTATCGATGTTAAGAGTATGAAATAGACCAGGAACATACCACTAAAGATGAGATATTTGAAAGAAATCATATAAGGAACTAAATTTATATGAAATATCTAGTAGATATGCCACTAGGAAGTCCCTATTCATAATCTATAATGGCCCCATGTACATAGTCTCTAACTTTTCCTTCCTCCATACATGTCGGTGTCCCAATCTAGGCAACAAATGAAGAAAAATACTTAGTCACCTATCAAAACTGTGAGGGTTAATGATGTCAGACCACAAATGATTTATACCTATTATATTCCATATTCAACCTTTTATAGATGAACTAGACCATCTCTATCATCTAATAAATGAGACTCAATTCAACCATTGCTACCTTACTGGCCTCTATCCAATACAAAGGTGAATGACATATACTTCTATATAAAGCCTCATAAGGAACCATCAGAATCATCACCCCGATAGCTATTTTTATAGGAGAATTACATGATATCTAGATAGTTCTAACAAAAACTACCAAAATCAAGGATGCACACCCTCAACATGTCCCTTAAAACCTAAATAGTCCACTTGGACTATATATTAGCTTATGGGTGGTATGCTATACTCAAAATCACCTTTGTGCCTAACACTTTCTAAAACCCCTTATAGAACCATGATGTAAACTAAGTGTACCTATCAGAAACAATTCTATAATGAATCCCATGTAGTAATATGGTACATCAAAAATACAACATTCCAGATAATCCACCATAAATGTATCTTAGATTAGTAGAAAATAGGTGGCCTTCATTAGCCGATCCATAACTACCTATAATTCATATCCCCTAGGCATATTTGGTAAACTTGTAATGAATTTTATGGTGAAATCATCTCATTTCCACTCCATAATGGGAAAGGACCATAGGAGACTAGTGGGCCACTTATACTCGACCTTCACCTATGGATAGGTGGAGCATTGTGTGGAAAAACCTTCTATCTCATTCTTCATGCTCGAACACTAATAATGATGTTGAAGATAAATTTAAAACTTTATTGATCCAAGATGTACTAACTTCTTGGAAGTATCAGACTCCATCATCAACTCCTCTCACATGTTGGTAGGCACCACGATATTCCCATGAACACAAATGATCTTGTAACACCCTAATATTCTAAGTGAAGAAAATCATGTTCGATAGCGTAAATGAAACACAAAACTAAGATTAGATGAGACTAAAACTCCCTAATAATTTACAATATATTTATTTTTAAATAAAATTAGTCTCTTTTATATCTTTCGATACACATAACCTTGATGTTTTTATGTTTTATATTATATTTAACATACAACATTGAGCTTAAATGACCCACGATATATATAAATGTCATAGCATAGCCATTAAATTGGTATGTATGAATAGTATTAACTACTTTATGAAATATATATATTTATAAATAAATTTTATACTCAATATAAATTATTCATAAATATTTAGTAAATAATCAATCAATTTTTAGTAAAGTGATTTTATTCTAGAAAAATATGTTTTCTTCAAAAATGATTTTTATAGCTTTTTATGAAAAAATACTATAATTAAATTTTGGAAAATTTAGAAAATGTATTTGATAAAATAAGACTCATTTTTTAAGTAATAATATCAAAACTTACTTTGGATGAAATTTTGGTATTTTTTGGAAAATATTGATTTTTTATTGAAGAGTGAAAAATACCAATTTTTGTAAAAATGTCATTTATTTTCAATAAATTAAGCAATTTGAAAGTCCCATTATGTTTTAAATATGATTTAAATAAATATATTTATTATTTTTTATATTTAATCCACTTAATTTCTTTATAATAAAATTCAAACTGGATTTTAGTATAAGATTGTCTTTACGTTTAAAAAAGAGATTTTTCTAAAATCCATTTTAAAATGCATAATGTTTCTCCATTTTAATTAATTAAAATAATCCCTAATGGGGAATGTTTTAAATTAAATTTATATACTATATATTATTAAATATTAATTTAGTTTCATACAATGATTATTATCATACATAGTGTTAATATAAAACCATCTTGTTCTTGAAAAAAATTCATTTCTCGAAAATCCTCTTTTTCATCACGTCTGTAGATTTTGTTTCCAATTTATTTTTACCAATTTTTGAAATTTTATTTGAAATAAATAAAATTAATTTTTAAGATAATCATGTCAAAAATATATTATGGTTATTTTTTTTTTGAATTTTCTGAAATGATTAATGTTTTTAGTGAATAGTGAAAAATACTGAATTTTAATTGAAAACTATCTTTTCATTTAAATAATTTATAAACTTAAATTATATTTTAAATTGGTTTTATCATTAAATTAGTTCAATTATATATATAATAATCCAATTTAGGTCATTTTAATCAATTTAATATTGAAATTGGGTATAAAAACTTTGTAAACATTTGAACAATTTTTCTTTGAAAGCTCACATTCTCATCGTGTCTGCTAGATTAATTTTAAATTTAAATTTTCCACTTATGTGAATTTAATTTTTTAAAAAGGATTAAATATTTTGGATAATAATAATTTATAATTTCTAATAATTATAGATTAAGTTTTGACCAAAATTAATTATGAAAACAATAAGAATTAATTACCGTGGTTAAGGTAAAAATGGATTTTCTGTGGGCTTAAACTAAAAAGATATGTGTTAAAATGATATAAAAACTTGTATAAAATATATTATATGGAAATATTTATACCTTATATATTATATTATATTTAATTTCCCATTATTTGGGCCTTTTTACATGAAAAATATGTCATTGGAATTCATTGTTTTCAAACATTACAAGTGTGCCACTCACCTCACTTATAAAAGTCCACCCCCTCTCATCCTCTATTAATACCTTAAAAACCCTTTTTATAGACCAATAACTACCCAAATAACTTTTATAATTCCATAATATCATCCTAGAAGTATTATTTTTGGAATAAATCGAACCAATGAAGGCCTTTGGTGTAAACCAAAAGAATTTACCCGAAGAAGAGGTAACATTCTTCAATGAGTGTTTTTATTTTATCTCTTCCTAAACTCCTTAAATTACCATTAAAATATGATTATCTAATAAAAAAAGTATATTAAATATATTTATATATTATTATGTTATTTTCACTACCTAAATCCTTTTCCTCTTCCATTAAATGGGTTATTAAATCATAATTCATGTGTACAACAGATTACCACCTCACTAACTGATGTCATTCATTTTTTCATTACCACCTATCATGGTTGGGTATGATTATGTATATAAAATATATATATGATATTTATAAAAAATTATACCTATATATTAATTATATCATATATACCTTTTTTAATTTACATTTCATAGGGGATACGATAATGTCGCTTATGTGTACAGCAGACTACCACCACACGAAGTGACGTGATTAATTTTTCACTAACGCTTTACATGAAAGGTAATAAGGGAGAATATAATGAATATATGTGATATAAATGGAATAATTATGATATTAATTACATATTTATCATTATGAAAATATAATATATAATTTTATTTCTTACCTTTTCACTCACTGATAAATGATAACGTCATTCATGAATGTGTGGACTACCACCTTCAAGAAGTGATGTGAATATATTTTCATCACTAAACCATCTAGATGATATATATAAGTTTATTTAAAGAAATAATAATTTATATATTATATTATTATCATTATTTAAAGATACAATATCACTTAAATACTTTCTATAATGTTCATGAAAAATGAAACGTTACTCATTCGTACATACGACCTACTGTCTCCATAATCATAACATAATTTATTTTTCAAAACCATATTTCATTATTGGTATTAAAATTATAATTTATGTATAAATATTATAATTATATTATTATTATTATTATATGGATTATGGAACTATATAATATGAAAAAAAATCTGAAATTTCATGATAAATTATAAATGAGAAATCATGGTAACTAACACCAAAACAATAAAGACAATGAAATATTATTAATGAAATGGTGTTAAGATGTTATGAAAGGATCATATATTATATTATAATTATTAATATAGTTATTTTATAAGTTAATAAAATGTTAAACACCACTATATAGGTGGTTAATGTATGTTCAATCAAAAGGAAGGGTGAGGTAAGGGACTTTGTCTCAATTTCCCTTCATTGAGGAGTATTTTATTATTGTGTAACTAAGTTTTTATATATGGTGTACATACTGAAACATTGACATGTAATATCATGATTCATTAATAATTCATGATATTTTAAGATTCAATTTCAAATATTTCATCTAAGGGGGTTTTTAATTAAAGGTCACGAAGTGGTAAATAATTTCATAACTCAATTTTGTTTCATTGGGTTATATTACTCCTTCATTATATTTAATATTACAAGATTAAATGTGTAATGAAGTTTGATTATATATTTTTTTTATTTCCACTTTTTTATGTGGATTTAAAGTTGATACACACAATCTATTCATTGATTAGTTCTCACTTCAATGTTATGCTCATTGTAAGGGTTTATTTTATATTCCCATTCTAATCAAGATTATTTATTCTTGAATATCAATTGAAGGAAATTATTTTATCATTATATAATAAACCCATATAATTTTCTACTACTATATTTATTCATTATATTTTCATGTAATAGTTCCATTTTACACTATTTGGTACTTAAAATAATTTATAAATTGTTTTTATAAAAATCCGAATTTATTTATATTTTCAGTCATAAATCCATTTTCTTTCAAAAACATGTTTTATAAATATGTTTTCAATTTTTTTTAATGTTTTCTAAATTATTTATTAAATATTTTTTTACCCATTTTTACCTTTTTAACAATTTATTTTAAAGCAACCTTCATGTCATTATCAAATCAATGCCTGTTAGGATTTTACTAAAAAAGTGAAAGGAATATTTTTTTAATATGTATGAAATGAATGAAATTTCCAGCCGTCATGACCAATCAAATTTTTTAAAATACTGCACTATAAGTTTCAAAAATTATTTTCAAATAAAAATATTTTCAAAGCATTTTATGTTGTAAATTTTTTTTTCAAAATGGAAAGGATATTTTCCTCAAGAAATGTTTTTAGTGGTTTTTAAAGGTTCCTTTATATGTTTCCAAGGATTTTTTAAAAGAAATATATTTTCGTAATATTTTGTAAGTTTTTAGTTTTTAAAAATTTATTTTCAAAAATAAAAGTTTATTTTTCTAAAATTGTATTTAATAATCTTTTAATGGTATTTCCATTCATTAATGTCAAAAACTATTATTGTAACTTATGATCCCATGGGGATATTTTTTAATTAGATTATCCTCATTGTTTATCTATATGTATTAATATTTTTTCAAAGATATTGTTATAGAGACCATTTATTTTCCATGGGTTAATAATGTTTCAAAGAAATTATTATGGAAACTATTTATTTTCCACAGTTTAACCATGTTTCAAAGAGTTTACTATGGAACCCATTTATTTTCCATGATTTAATCATGTTTCAAAGAGATTAACATGAAACCCATTTATTTTCCATGGGTTAATCATTTTATGAAAGGATTATTGATTTTTTATATGTGTTTTATAATGAAATTAAAGATCTATGTGCTTTATTCATATTTTGGTCGAAGTACATTATATATAATAGGTGTGCCCAGATAGCACCAAGTGATACCATTATAGCTTTTATGATAGGTGAAACAATATAACATCGGGTTATCCCATTATAACTTATACGATGGGTATATCTAGATAGTGCTCCAATACATTAGGTAATGATTATTCTCTCTGGATAATTATCTTGTAAGTAGGTCGTATGTTTATTCTAATTATAAGGGTTCTATAAGGGTTTTATGATGATGATGTTCTAAGATACCAACGCGTTTTATCTATTATTTACCTAGGTTTATAATTTTTCCTTTGATCAAGATTTATATCACATAGTTCATGATTGTTGATTCTTTTGAATCTTTCCTTTGTTAAATACTTATTCCATGTTTCAAGAATAATGATTCAGGTATTTATGGGTATGAGTTCTTTTATTATTCGCTCATGCACTCTGATTCTGTCATCATACCCTTACACTCTTCTCATACTCATTAATGACATTCAATTGTTAAGGATTATGGTTACCCTTACTAAGAATTTTAGATCACCATTTTTATGTTTCCTTTTCACAATTTATTAAGTATTATGTTGAATGATTTATTTCTAGAAGGGTTTCATATGGATGATTATGATTACTTAATATGAAATAAGGAAATCTAGTTTAACTGGTATAAATGACAATTTAAGGACTTTGGTATTGTTTATTTAAGAGTTTTTTTCTCATTCTATAAAACTATAAACCTAAAAGGACCTTGATAATGTAAGTGATCCAATTTATTTTTTAGATTTTATGTTTTTAATTGTGACAATTGGATCACCTTTATAGGTATCAAATCCAGAAATGTAAACATTATGATTTTAACATAAAATATAGGAGTATGGGATTATGGATATTATAGTTGGTATCTGAGGTTGATTTAGATAACTTTTGAGATTATTATTTCTTCCTTTGAAGTTATTGTAAGATTTATGGATGTTGTCATAGGTTTATAAGATTAAGGATTATCATAAGTTCAAATACTTATACACACATTTAAGGATTTAAGTGATGATACCCTAAAGTGATTAATAATATTTTAGGAGAAATTTTATTTAGTTGAAGTATATATAAACATTTTATTTAACATGAAGTATGAAGTATGAATTTAATTTTTTTTAAATAATATTTAAGGTATTGATAAACTTTAGGGTTTATATGATCCTAAATATTATGGTAATTATGGGAATATAAGTTTTATCATATAGATAACCATGAGAATGAAAAGTGATTTAGGTACTAAGTGATTAATGTTATTTAAAAAAAGATATCATTATATTTTTAGGCTTTAAATCTTAAAGGTATGAGAAAACATTATAGGTTAGAACACCCTTGGATTTTGATATTATTTAGGAATGATTTAGTTTGAACTTTGGGTATTAAAATTGAATTGTGAAGATTAATATATCATATAAAGGTTTAATCATTTTGGGAATTATATTTCCACAAGCTAACCATTTTGGTTTAAGTTTATTTCAAATGGGATGGGGAATATTTTTTTATCCTTTTTATGGTTATACAATCCTTTAAAAGTTAATTTTTAGTGATTTAGGCATGAAAAATCATCTTAAATACTCATAGTTTGGAGAAAAAGATGAGATTATGGTGAAAATTGGATAAAGGAAGAAATTACACTATTTAAGTAATTATATTTCACTATGTTTTCATTATATAGTGAAATAAATCCTTAACATTAGATAAAGGATCTTGAAACAAAAATGTTATCTTGTTATATTCGAATACGATGAATCAAATAGTATTTTAAATTATCCTATATCTATGGTTTTGAGGCCCTTAAATTTCCATGGATAATTAAATTTTTTGTGATCAATTACCTCAATCACTCTCCATAATTATTTACATTTTTATTCCTTTTCAAAATCATCACTTCCCACCCATGTTCACATATTTGGAAACCTAGTATGAGTAATTCCAGATGACACTCATAATTTCCTTTCACTTTTATCAAGAATATGTTTTACTAAACATTTTTAAAATGAGGATTTAAAATAAAATTATCTTCAAATTTCCATCCTTTTATTACTTAGATAAAGTTAAAATTATGAGTTTGCAATTTATTAAAGGTATGGGGGGATGTAACGCCCTGAGATTTTAAAAGAAGAAAATTATATTTGATAGTATAAAAAACAAACATTGATCCTAGATGAGAATTAAAATCCTTAAGAATTTATGATATATTTATTTTAAAATAAATTTAATCTCTTGGGTATCTTTTGGTACACATGACCTTGATATTTTTTTTGATAACATATTCATTATGAAACACCGATCTTAAACGACCCAAGATATATATAACTGTTATAACCTAGCCATTAAATTGGAGGGTATGACAAATACTAACTAATTTATGATATATATAAATATAAATTTCCTAATAAATATAAATTATTGATAAATATTTAGTAAATAATCAATCAATTTTTAGTAAAGTTATTTTATTCCTCAAAAATATGTTTTCTTCCAAAATGTTTTTTATTTCTTTTAAAAAAAATATAATTAATTTTGGGAATATTTAGAAAATATATTTGATAAAATAAAATTAATTTTTGGAATCATCGTATCAAAAATTTACTATAGATGATTTTTTTTGAAAATACTGATTTTTGAGTGAATAGTGAAAAATACATTTTTTTGAAAAAATGTCAAATGTTATTAATAAATTAAGAAATTTTGAAGTCCCATTATGTTTTGAATATGATTTAAGTAAAAATAATAATTATTTATTTATATTTAATCCTATTAATTTATTTTTAATAAACTTCATATTGTATTTTATTATAATGTTGTCTTTGGGTTTAAAAATAATATTTTTCTAAAAACTGTTTTAAAATGCATAACGTTTCTCAATTTTAATTAATTAAAATAATACCTAATGTGGAATGTTTTAAATGAAATTCATAGATTATATATCAGTAAATATTAATTTATTTTCATACAATTATTATTATTAGACATAGATTTAATATAATAATTAAAAAAATCACACTTCTCAAAAACCCTCTTTTTCATCATGTCTGCAGGTTTTGTTTTATTTTTTTTCAATTTTAGAAGGTTTATTTGAAAAAATAAACTTTATTTTTTATGTTCAAACCATATAATGTAATGAGTATACAACTAATTCAATATTAGAATAAAATGATCATAATCCATCCAAAGAAAGAAGTTGGATGGTTGTAAAAGAACATAACCCCAATGTAACAAAAGAAACATAAAATGATATTGGTGTAGATGAAAAACATACTTAAAAAAGAATTCTTGAACGATACCACCCAAGAAGGGATAAGTAATTGTATTTTTTGGTACTATGAGTTTAATACACCAAAATATAAATATAAATAATAGGTTTGACCATGAAACATAAATCCGAATATGGTTAATCCTTTTGAATATGAAAAGTGAAATAGAAATCAAAACATAATATTTTTTTTGAAAAAATATTTGATATTAACTTAAGTAAAAAAATATAGGGTTCATTTTAGAGATTAATTTTCAAAAAGGTTAAGTTTAATCTTTTAGAAACATTTTATTTTAAAATAATCTCCAATAATTGATCCATGAAAATGACAAAATGGTTTCCAAAAAGAAATATAGAGTGGAAGATAAAATGCATGGTTTTGAAAGGGAAAACCTTTTAAAACATCTTAATATACATTTGTTTAAAACCCATATTATAAAAATATTATTAAAAAATTATTTATATAAAAACTTAATTTTCTCAAAGAGGATTATAAAATACTATATAACAAAATATTATGTCATAAGAACCTAATAATGGAAGAAAAAAGTTCACGATAAAACTGTATAAGTTAAAAGATATATTAGTTACCAATAAACCTTATGGGAAATATATATCAAGAAGTGAGAAATATTTATCAAAGGGTTTATGTGGTAATAATGCATATTACTAGAAAAAATTAAAGCATACTACATAAAATAATCAAAGAATATAATTACCCAAATTATATGAAATAAGTTCAAGATAATGATCATAATTCAATGAATGAAAGTCAAGTTACCAAAAATCCCTACTACTAGGGAAACAATATAATAAATATAAAATTGAATAAGAAATATTATTTGGATATTAATTACCATTAAATAATTTTTTTCGATAAAAATTCATTCATGTTAATTAAAAAAACATAAAAAGAAAACATGGTGAACCAAATATATTATGTCTCAAAGAATCAAAATTTAGACCATGAAAATCCTTACCTCAGTACTGATTCATTATGTACTTACACCAAACATCATGACTAATTAAAATAATTTTATTAAATATATACCCAAGAAACTTATTCAAAACTATAACCATTTACAATATTCATTTATATCCATTATATATATATATATATATAAGTTTTTTTAATTATTTTCAACATTGGGTGTAAGTAACATTTATAACTTTGAACTAGTTTCATAAAATATGTGTTAATATATATTATTTTTCCAAAGTCCATAAATATTATATTATATATGGTTCAAGAATTAATGTTACATTATAGTTTATAAATGTATAATTTCTTTTCATAGTAATTTTGGTTATGAGATAGGATGATGAAATCAGTGACAAGAACGTTTTAGTGATTCTTAATTAAGGAAGGCTAATTTATTAAATAATGAGTTAAATGTTGATATAACCTTACCATAAAAAACATTATTTAAACATTTGTATCATTTTTTAGTGAATAATGTTTCATATTCATCCATGATATAAATTCATTGTATTGTTCAAGTATGTGGTTAAACTGACCTAAACATGAACCTACCTTGATTAAGGGAAAATTATGAGGTGGTTTAGTTGTAATATCATTATACAAGAATCATAATGATCTTCTTTTATTTTTTTAGTGTGATATATATATTTTATTTTTAAAGATGATATAATTATATAAATTCATCACTTATAAAGAAGAGATCATTTTCCTCTTAGTACACTTATTTTATATGATTGAATTAACGATAATAATTTTTTGACCATATGATTAATAATTTCTCGAATTTGTTATAAAAGAACCTTAATTATATAATAAAAATCATATTTAATCATTAATAATATCCATATATCCATCCATTAAAGGAGTTAATGAAAAATAAAATACACCATTCCATGAAGGTGGTAGTCCACAGGTACACATGCATGAAAATTTCATTTTCATAGAACCCGATGATGGAGTAATATGGTTTATGATTTCAGAATCATAAAATTTATATAAATATTGTAATTATTTATTAAATTAATATTTTATACCAAACCTATAAGTCATCCAAGGATAACAAACATATTACTTTGTGGAGGCAGTAGTCCACACATACATACGATTTACATTTTCATTTTTCTTAATGAAAAAGGGAAAAGTAGTAAATTATTATACCATCATTATAATAAAATATTAGTATAGTAATGATATAGATGTTATTTTTTTATATGGTGTAATTTAATTTTAGGAAGAGGATGTGCAGATAAAGGAATAGTCATGATAAATGAGCATCTATAAAGTTATACCTCACTTCTTGGATTATATCCTTTGGAGAGTGGGCTAGTTAATCCTTTGAGAGATGGTATTTTAAGAATAAAAAACCAGTTAAAGGTGGATAGAAATGTTAAGGAGATGTTTGGGATGGTTTTTGGATTAACTAAGTGGGTTGTTGTGTGAGTGGAAGTGAGGAGGGGATATACCCTTTTATAAGTGAAAGGGATGAAATTTTTGTAAATACCCAAAAAAAATTAACAATGGGAAGTAACTCTTAAAGAAACTTAATAAAAAAATTGAGAAATAATGAATTTTATATGTTATAAGGTCAATAAACACCTAATACACTCAATTATAGTTTTTTTATCTTTTTTCAATCCATTTACCCCTTGAATCATTACTTTTATGATTTTAGATTTTATCACGGTAACTATTTTTTTACATAAGGTAACGTATCGTTATAACTAAAAAATGGTACTTATTATATAATTTGGAAATAATGATTCCAAATTTTAAATAAGTTTTATTTTATTCATTTTATAAAATTTATAAAAAATAATTTTAAAATTATAAATGTATAATATATTAAAAACAATTTTTTCAAAAATATAACTTAGGATCTAAAATGTCAAATATGGGTTTATAAATTAATAAAAATTAATATTATAAATTAAATTATAAAATATATATTTTATCTTATAATTTTTTTTCCATGAATTTAAAAATCATATTTAAATACTAATAATATCATAAAATTTGTGTAATTTCTATAAACTGTATTTTTCCAATTCATTTAAACATAATTTTTTTAAAAAGAATCCAAAAATTTAATCTTAATAAAATATTAACATGATTAATACAAAAATAATTTTCATTTTGTCAAATTCAAATGCTAAAATTTATAAATTTATCTTTTAAATAAAAATATGAGATATCATGAAAAAATATTTTTATGGGAAAATAGATTTTTAGAATATTAACCATTCTCATTCATATTTCCTTTAACTAACTAATTAAACTAGTTTTAACCAATTATTCATATCAAATATATTTTATCACCATTAATAATAATTTTATTTAAATAGAAATTTATATCATATAGAAAGTAAACATATCACAGTTATTTTAGTTCTGTTTTGCATGTGAAGAAAGCTATAAAACACATTGTTTATTTAAAGAAAATATATAGTGAAATATTGGGTTGTTACATTATCCCCCTTACATAAATTACATAGATTTTTTTTTTAATTATTACTGATTGAATAAATTATGTGAGGTTATTCTTAACATATTCATCATTTGGGGTATAACCTAAAATGTGACATATACCCTACTCTCTTAGGATATATCAACTTAATTATCTTTTTCAAACAAAATTATCCATTAATACACTCATATATCCAAGTATGCATATAACACAATTATATATTATCCATAAAATAATTTCCTCAAAACCATTTGAATCTCTAATACATTAAACCATAGTGGAACCATATAGCCTTACAAAAACTAACACTATCTTTTACCCTTAAATGGAATAAAATCACACACCAATAATTTTATACCACAATCCTGAAAAAATGATGAACTTCACAAAAAAAATCATGAATTAATCATCAAACCAAAGGTTACCAATACTGTCTAACTTAGTTTTTCAAAATCAATGAACCATTTATTATATTAAAATCAAGCATATATTAAACCTAAAAGTTATCCATCTCTCAATCATTTTTTCTCCAATAGTTATCCCTATATATAACCATATCATAAAAATCACTTTCCAAGGTTATTGATTCCATTTATTATAAGTTTCCAATACTTTAAGGGAAAAAATTATTTTAGAACAATCCTTATATGTTTTATATAATTCTCATAAATTTTAGAATATACCATAATATCATCAATAAATATCACTCACTAGTTAAAATAGATAAAATTATCAAGAATTAATTTATATTAATATATCATCATCACTACATTAGCTAAGACTAGAATACTCACCTTTTCTATCATAACATGAATATACAAAGATTATAAACTATTTAAATATGCTACCTTATTTGGTTATAATTCATAATAATTTCTAGATACATACCTTTATCAGATTCATTTTGATAACCCTGTTTCAACCAAATACTAAATATAAAATGATTAGGATAATATCCAATTGTATTAGAGTAAATGACCATATGAATATGAAAAAAAAATTATCTAATGAAACATTCATTTTATCCTTTGATACTTTTAATTCAATATATTTTACTTTAAGTTAGGTTCTCTTATACTTATTAACCTAATACATCAATGTAATTAAGAAATAAATCCTTTATAATGGTTTATAACAAGATTGTGACTGAACAAATAATATCAACTGGGAATTTCAAACCAGGTGTGCAGTTAGGCCTCTTTATGATGTACCAAGTTATGATTGAGTCAATATTCAATCCACCCTTTTTAGGGTTATTACCCCTAGGTACATTTTTGGTAGAGCCAACATCCACTTGAAGTATCGTAATAGGTATCTAATTTCTAGTAGAACCACACAATAACTAATTTTAAAAAATGTTGATATTTTATCTGATACATATAATTCTCACTTAGAATTATCCCTAGGGGATTAACTGAAGTTCTCTTATCCCAATCCCAAAAATATTAAATATTAATTCAACTAATCTAAAGGGTTATCTATACCTTTGAAATTATAATCAAACCTAACTTATTAACCTTTGATGAAAATTCTAATTCCTAATTTATTCTCAATCAATATCATCCTAATATATAAATTTATCTAAACCCTGCTCTAATACCAATTATGGTGCCCTGGAACTACACTCCTAGATTTAGTGTGAATAACACATACGTTTCACACTGGCTTTGATACCGATTATAAAATCCTATATATAACCATCCTTAATTATAAAATCAATCATGATTGTTGTATCTCTTACATACCAAATATATTTTTAGGTTTATATCTTTACAAGGTGAAGACACATCATTAAAGAATAAATAAAATAAAATATACATTATTTCCCTATGATTCTAAGAACTGGTTAAGCTGTAATAAGTCTATAACATTTCCTACAAATTCTCCACACAAGCTATCCTATTAAACATACAATGTATAGTAATTTTATTCATAACATGGGGAAATTAAAATATAAGAAGGGGTGAGATCAAATACTCAGAAAGGGAAACATATAACTAATATTGTAAAAATATAATCATGGAATACATAATATAGTATAAATAATTAAGATGAATAATTCCATAATTAATGTAAATTGAGAGCATTATATATCCCTAATAATAAATAAAAAACTTGTTATCAATAATACTAATATCATACTTATGGAATGTATAATTATAGACTTTAATAACATTCTATAAAGGCCTTGTGCCAATAAAACATATTGATATAGAGAGAGGTATACAAAAAACCCATGTTTTTTCATCTCACAATACCTATCGATGCATCGAGGGGATATATAATACCAGGTCCCACCCACCACTTGATTAAGTCTAATAAATTCATCACATGATAAATGAGTAAATAAAATTTGATAATAATTATCCATGTAGAGCTAACAAGAATATAAAATTCTAATAAATACCCAATAATGTATAAAAATTTTCAATACTTAATTAACATGCCCTAGTAGTCAATAATAATCAAGAATGTCAGCACATTCCTAAGCAATAAATAAACTATATTTCTAGGTGAACATCCTCTAATCTGAATTATGTAAACTATGATGTTCACACCTTATAGAGTAATTAGTATAAAACTAATTCAATGCTATAATAACATAATCATAATCCACATAGAGAAATAATGTGGATGGTTTCAAAATAACATAACCTCAATGTAACAAATTAAACATCAAAGGCTATTTACATAGATGAAAAACATCCTTGTAAATGAATGCTTGAACGATACCACCGAAGAAGGTATCAGATATTGGATTTTTTTGGATCCATGAGTTAAATCCCCCTAAATATAAATATAAATAAGAAGATACATCATGAAACATAAATCCTAAAAATTTAAATCATTTTGAATATGAAAATTAAAATATAAGAGAAAACATAAAATAGTTTTTTCAAAATATTTTTAACATTTTCATATGGTACAAACTTAGGAGTCAATTTAGAAAGTAATTTTAAAAAAGGTTAATTGGAATATTTTGAAAAAAATTAATTTTAAAATTAATCTCTAATAATTGATCCTTGAAAATGAAATAATTTTCCCCAAAATAAATGTGGTTTATAAGATTAACCACATGGTTTTGAATGGGAAAACCTTTTAAAACATCTCAATATACCTTTTCTTAAAACCCATGATATAAAAAGATCAATAAAACCTTATTTATATTAAAACTTAATTTCTAAAAATAGGATTATAAAATACCATATAATAAAATATTATGTTATAATAACCTAATCATATAAGAACAAAGTCTAAGATAAAACTTTACAACTCAAAGTAGGATATTTGATTTACCAATAACCCTTACAGGAAACATATCTCAAGAAGTGAGAAATATTTTTCAAAGGTTTTATGTGGTAGGAATATATATCCCTATAATACAAATAGATAATAAAATATAAAATAATAAAATGTTAGAATGTACCAAACTTATACAAAATAATTTTTAAGAGAATGATCATACCTTAATGAATGAAAGTTGAGTTACCAAAAATCCCTACTATCGAGGAAACAACTAAATCAATAACCAATTGAATAAGGGAATATTATTTCACTTATAAATCCTTTAAAATTAAAAAATTATGGTAAAAATACATCTATTTATAGAAAATACACAGTACAAAGAAAAAATGGTGCACAAAATGTATGATGTCTCAAAGAATTAGAATTTAGATTAATAAAACCCTTACCTTGGTCCCAATTCATTTTTCACTTGCAAAAAAAATCATGAATAATTAAATATAGTTCATTAAATGAATACCCAATTACCTTATTAATAACCAAAACCATTTATAATCATTATCTATAATCATTATATCCATATATATTAGTTGATTTTTACCTATTTGTAATGTCGAGTATATGTAATATTTATCACTTGGAACTTATTTTGAAAAATACATGTTGGTATCCATTATTTTTCCAAATTACATCACTCTTAGATCATCTAAGGTACTAAAATATATATTTCAATATATTTTATAAATCTATAATTTTATATCATGGGATTTTTAGTTACAATCTATGAGAATGAAATCAGTGATGAGCATGTTTCAATGGTTCTTAATGAACAAATTATGATTTATTAATTAATGATTTAAATGTTTATATAATATTAAAATAACATAAAAAAATTAATTAAATATTTATAGCATATTATATTAGTAAATATGTTCTCATAGTCATCCATGATATAAATTCATAGTATTGTTCAAGTAGGTGGTTAAACCAACCTAAACACGAACCTACCATGATTACTGGATGATTATGAGATGGTTCAGGTGTAATATAATTATACTAAAGAATAATGGTATTATTTAGTGTTTTATAGTGTGATATATTAGAATTTTCAATATTTATAAGAGAAAATAATTTGTGTAAAGTCATTACTTATAAATAATAGATCATTTTCCTCTTAGTACACTCATTTTAAATGATTGAATTAATGATAATCATTTGTTGATCATATAATTAATATGATCTATAATATTTCATAAAAAACCTTAATTATATCATAAAAATCATATTTTTCATTTAATACAATCCTTTCATCCCTCCATGAAATATAGTAATGGAAAATGGAATACATCAGTCCATGGTGGATGTAGTTCACACATACTCATGGATGATGATTTCATTTTCATATAATTTGAGGAAGGAGTGTCACAATCTGACCCGTGTTTTTGGTTGTTTTAATTATTTTATTTGGCTCTTAAATTTTTTGTCGAGATTTGGGTTGAATACCGAACATGATTCTTGAGTTTTGTAAAAAATTATGCATTTTTGAGTTGGCGTCATTGGGCGCACAGGTGAAGCGCGTTTTGTAAACCCTATGCGACTTTGCCCAGGAAATTGCACGGTCTGCCTATCTTCGAAGAATTAAAATGAGTAAGTTGTATAATTTATTATGTTATTTTAAATTTTTATTGTTGATAATATTTTTATTATAATTATTAAAATGAAATCAATATTTTTGTCATTTTTATTTTTATCGTTATGATTATTATTATTAATATTAAAAAGTCTCATTAATATTATCATAATTATTAAAAAAATATATTAATATTGTTATTATTAGGAATGAATAAAATGTTAATAAATAATTTTAATATTATATTATTATTAAATAATTGTTATTATTAAAATTATTATCTTTATCATTTTTATATGACTGTTGAAGTTGTTTTATTTATTATTATTTGTATTATTATTATTATTATTGATATTAATATTAATATTATTATTATTATGGATCAAAGCTATTATTATTATTATTGATAATAATATTATTATTTTTCTTTTTTTTTTGTTTTTTTCCTTTTCTTTTTCTTAACTTTTTTTATTTCATTTCTAACCCTAGCACAGATCCCTTTGCTATCACTCTGCCCACACGCCACCACCATCCTTCAGTGCACTCCTCTCTCCTCTATTCCCTCAATGCGAGTAAGCCCCATCAGCCTTCCTCAGTTCTGTCGCACCCACCAGCCTCACACCTTCCAGCCACCCTACACTGGTCGAGCACACCAGCCTCTCATGCTCAGCCACCCGTGCAACCAACAACCGCCACACCCTCCATCCATCCACATTAGTAGGCCGCACCCCTCCCTTTTCCTCCAACCGACACTACACCGCCCCATCCACACAACCTCAAACCACCCCCCTTCTAGCCACGCGTGACCTCCAGTGATCTCCCCTATCGTTGTTGCGCCCTGCACCCAGCCGACACCCACCTCCAGCTGGAACACTCCAACTCGGCTCTCCTACCTTGCATTGGTCGTGATGTCAACCCCCTCCCCTTGTTCCAGCCACTGCACACCCCCCTCTACTGACTAGATCCTCTCCTGACACTGTTCCCCCTTTCCTACTTCATCTGACCAGTGGAAGCGTACCATCCCCTTCCCAGCTCTGGCCGGCCAGCAGTGGCATAACGCCCCAGTGATGTCCCCCTTCGCTGCAATGCCCGCTGACTCCTCCCACCAACACCCACCAGCCACATCGACTATGCATGCCTTCGTTCAAACCTTTTTCTGGCCACCTCGCACCCGTCATCGATCGCTCCAGCCCTCACTCCCATTGTTGATGGTACTGGTGAACTTCCCCTTGCACTGCATCACCACACTGGTGGTTTTCCCTTTTGCATAACTCTGTGGGTCGAGCTCACATCTATGCCGACCCTCTTACTTCATTCGTGTGACCAACTGAGTTCCTTCTTCCCAATTGGGCATGTAACATACACCACCGTCGAAGGTGACCAGTTTAGTTTTGTTCCATTTTTCCTATAGTGGTGTCAAGGTGAAATTTGTGACATTTAATTGTTTGATTTTTTAATCAGTTTTTTGTTTATTTTAGATTTTTTTTCATCTTTTGCTGCATGTTTGTGAAGTAATACCATGATACAATGGTCATCGTCTTACGCGTACTTGCGCAAAAGTGATAGGTGTGTCGCATCATCATAATCGAGCTGCGAGTCAAGGTAGGTACCCCACCGCACATGCCTTTAAATTTAGAATTTATTTATTTCTTGCCAATTAATTGATTTTCATAAAATGTGAAATAATATTAAATAATTATTTTTAGAATAGTGATTTTCTAGAAATGAAACTATTTATTTCTTTTCATTTCACTAGAAATATTTTCTGGATGGATTGTTTCCCAATGGTGGAAAACACCCATTTGGCCTTTGAACTTAATTCATGAATTTTTAAGTGTGGTTCTGGTTTGATGTGAAATGTTTTCTTCCAATGCATGATAAAATGTTTTGGTTTCTCTTGAGAAATAGTATTTCTTTTAAAAGTTATTTAAGTCCTGTTTGGTACTTTAAAAATAAAAGGTTGTATGGAAAACTCTTCATGGATAATTCTCTTTCTTTGGTTACATTGAATGTGGTGGGAGGCCTGTGCTAAGTGGCTCCCTTGTGTTTGGATGGTTAAAAAGGAAAGAAATTGTTCCATGTGGTGACTTGGGTGATGCATGTTGTCTGAATTATTATTATATTTATGTGTGTGATTTGATGTTGGATTGGAATCAGTTGGCTCACCCTTTTTGTTACACATGTTTACATGGAAACCTAGCATAGTAAGTGAATTTTCTGCGAATGATTGTTGCACTAGTTTAGATTATGCATTGGCTAGTGGCCCATAGTAGGGGATGCTCTCTTATTATTATTTATATGGGATTGGGCCCCTCGACCAAGCCAGGTTGGGCGACATTCAGGCATTAGGGTGTTATGATGTCATTGAGTAGGCCATTCCTTCA
Source organism: Viscum album (assembly GCA_963277665.1). NCBI lineage: Eukaryota > Viridiplantae > Streptophyta > Magnoliopsida > Santalales > Viscaceae > Viscum > Viscum album. Next base: position 147,934,825 of record OY728151.1, read on the forward strand.
GGATGAGTCACACTTAGAGTATGTTCTAGATTGTTCACAAGTTCTTGGTTCGACCCATGTCTATTTGGAAAACTATTGCTCGTAGTGATGAATATTATTCTTATACGTGTATCTACATTTATATTGTTGGGTACTTAATATTGTGAATTTTTGTGTATTGTTTTTCTTATAAAGTGGTGAGCTAGTTTTTAGTAGTTTTATGAAAATGGTTTTCAAATGAAATCATTTTATTCTATATGTACAAATCTAAAAATGTAAAAACCACTTTCCTTTTTGGAATGATTTTTTTACTAATGAAAGGAATATAGTTTTGAAAATAAATAAGGGAAATGGTTCGTACTTTGTTTTTAATTAAAATATTTAGAAAAAATTACTTTTATAAATTGTAGTTCAAACTAGAAATTATTAAATTATTTATTTAATGGAAGTGATTTTGGAATAGATTTTTGGGCAAACCGACCGAGTTTTTATACACATGCCTATAGTGTTTTCTTTTTTTAGTTTCTATTGTAGGTTTGAATTGAGCTTGTTTACCATGAGAGATAGTTGTTGTGGATTGGAGAGTGACCCTCTGGGTCACGAGGAGTTTTGGTCGTGGTCAGGTTAGTGTGTTGTTGTTGGTCATTTATTCTTTTCGGTGTCATTTATTCCACCTTTTTCTGATGCTTTACTTATTTTCATTGGGAAAAATATTTCCCACTTTCTCTATGTTGATTTCCTGGTGCTTTTCACTAGTCCAGAAGGACCGGGATCACCTCTTGGGGCTTGCCGCAGATCAGCTCGGGTGACCGGTTTAGGGTCGACCCTGGTTGGTTCAAGAAAAAATGGTATCAGATCAAGTCATATCTTAGAAGACCATGATTTTTAGAGTGCTCATCGTTGTATGGGGTTTTCATGGTAGAAGTAGTAGAATTTTTGGGACTCAAGTTATTGGGACGGTAAGGATGTCATGAACCCCTGCTCATTCCGAACATCAAGTTACCATGAGATGTATGGGTTGTTGGTGTATCTTTAGTTCCATTAAACTATTTTATGTTGGGAAATGAAAAGGGTGTTGGAAAATAGCCCGTGGGCTTGTAAGGCCTGGAAATACATGTGGATCCAGGGACATTACCCTAGAATTATCTCTATGATGGTGGTGTGACTGACGTATGGCTACCAACCATATGTCTGAGTCACCAATTGACACTAGTTTCCCTTTGTAGATTTTTTGGGTCTTCTTTACTTCTAAGAATTGTTTTGTAAGGTTTTATTTTAGATATTGTGAAAAATTTAATTTAAAATGGTGATGAACATGTTTTGATTTAGTTCTTTATTCCCTTGTTCCTTAGTGTTCTCCCACACAAAGGTTTGATAAATGCCTAAGGTGCAGCTTTGGGTGGTGCGCCCTTAGAAAATCCTCCAGTTGATCAGCCCATAGACTATGTCCTCGAGTTTCAAAAATTGAACCCTCCTATCTTTTATAGACAAGTAGATCCTCTTAAGGAAGAGAAGTGGTTGTGGAATATTGAGAGGAAATTCAGTTTTCTCGTGCTTCCTGAGTCATTAAAGGTAAAGATGTATACCTTTGTACTTGAAGGTCCAACCTATAAATGGTAGAAGTTCATGTATTTAAGAAAGCCTCAAAAAGATCCCACTTGGGATTTCTTCAAGTCATCGTTCATCCAATAGTATTTCTCCAAGGTGATGAAGAGGAGGATGGAGGATGGAGTTGTGTGGTCATTAACAAGGTGTTGGATTAGTGTTGGAATTATTTCATTATTTCCAAGACCTAGCTCCGTATAAACCAGGGAATATCAGAATTGATCCTATAAAAGTTCGACATTTTGAGCTCGGGCTTCATCCTGAGATGTAGTCAAAAGTGGAAGAGATAAACCTAACCACCATCCCAAATGTTGTGGGGAAAGCCTTTCTTGCTAAAGATGAGTTAGTATGAGGGACTTAGGCGGTGAATCCTACCTCAGCCTTGGGAAGAAGTGTAGAGGATAACGATATAAAATATGGGAAGATACCTGATGCTGGTGGATCTAATAGAGTAATAAAGAGAACTTCATACCTTTAGTCATCTTCTTCATAGAGCAATGTTGTGATCTGTCACTAGTGTGATAGACAGGGTCACAAGAAGCCGATGTTCCCATGTTCTCCAAGACCCTATCACACCTATGGATGTCTAGGTCACTTACATCAATTCTGCCGAGGTGTTTTCAAGAAGTGCGTTGAACCTAGACCTGGCTCCTCAAAGGTCAACTCCGCCTGCCAGTAGGAGTAGGACACTATTTTGGATCTGTTTGGGGTTTTCTCTTTTTAGTGTTCCTTGGATATTGTAGTTATCTCTTTTAGTGTTTTGTGGTGTTTATTTTCCTTTAGTTGTAAGAATGGTTATTATTGAACCTATTTGAAACCTTTATTTTATTATAATTGTTTTTGGTGAAATTATTGTTTATGTGTTATGTTTGGGAATTTCTGAAGCCTGGCTGTGAGGTATGAGATGCTTCAATCATTGGTGTTCTATCCATAGGTCTCAGAGTGAAGCTGACACATAGTCAGAAGAATCAAAACAGTGAAAAATGGACTTGGTTAACCTTTGTACTTAGTGTGGCATGGTTTTTGTTCTTATGAGGGTGTGAAATTGTTGATATAGTGATTGTGGTAGCACTATACAAAAATCACCACATAGCAGCAGTTTTTTGTATATGGCAGTATTTTAAACCGTCGCAATATGCTTCTATGGTGGTTTCAAAAAACAGTGGCTAAATTGTGTGTTAGTATACAATACACAATAGTTTCTTCAATTTAGTAGTGGTTTATGGTAACCATCATAGTGAACACATTTTGTGGAAGTTTTTTGTGATTTTAGCAGCATTTTCCCCAATGGAAAATGATTTTTTTTTTCAAGGTGTTTTACACCACCTCTAAAAAATAATTTCATTTTCTCCAGGAAAACTGCCTCTAAAACAATGATAACTGCCGCGAAATGATAATGAAAGATGAAAAATGTGTTGCGGAGCTTTTAACCATCGCTAAATTATTGTATGTAGCGGTGGTTTTAACTACAACCGACAGTAAAATACCAAATTATAGCTATGGTTTTAACCACTGCTAAATATGATCCATTTACTTATCAGTAGTTTAGACCGCTGCTAAAGCTAGATTTACCAAAAAAACACAGCTGATTCTATAGCCGAATTACTAGTTCCTTGAAAAAAACCATTCCAATTTCACATTCACATACATACTACATCTAAAATAATACAAGGAAACCAACATTTTCATAAGAAAAATAACTTTCAAATCCACGCACACTTGTCTAAGTATCACTCATTGCATGGTGTAATAATCTTTCCACTAAGCCCATCCATGTGTTCCCCCTTTGGAACTAGTGTTACTTATATGAAGCTAAGTAACCTGAATAGTGTGATCATCCATGATATAACATGTGTCACCCCTGAATTACAAAGTATCAACTACTTATGAGACCATCCTTAGTATTCTGTAAAGTAGAAAACAAGTGTCTTTCAAGGTGTAACTAATTCATTGATTTTCTTTAAGTTTTAAATACTAATGATGCCATGTGTAGAGCTATGCCATTTTATAAATCAAGTTGATTTAATGAGGTTCACACCCATAAGAAATTTCAATTATAAATTCATAAGGAATATGTAGTAATCAGGCCATAATTCATACCATTTCATTTAATTAATTAGGAAGTACATTCCATAATTAAATTTTTATGAGAATTGAATAATGTTAATAGGTATATGTGTACTACCCATGGAAGTTAACACCATACAAAGAAAGGTATGTGGTAGGCCATGATAGCATGAATTCCATATGATAACATCTAGTTCACTCAATAAGACTTAGGCCCTAACCACTTAAAAGAGGGTTTGGTCACTATGGCATATATAGGGGGTTGTCACATCCTCCCACAATTCATTTGAACTTCAATTTGATATTTTAGAAAACAAAACACTTAAAAGGGGGTTTTATTAGAAGGAAACTAATTATATTAAGTCATTCAAGGATTACGCCATTATGTGTGGTTCAAATTTGAGGTTCATGGTCCTTAACATGGCCAATTTAATAAACAAGGGATACTAATCCTAATTAACTATGTTCAGAAAATTAAACAACAAATTCACAAGTCTCCGCATGGAAGTACTGCTAGAAATCATAACAACACAATTTATAAAACATCGAGACTCTAAGGAAAATTACCTAGACCACCTAACAAATACCATGGATGACTGACATGAACAATATCAAGGCATGTTTATATCCATATTGGGAGAAATTCTGGAAATAGATGAATGCCCTGATAATATGGTGAATTTAGCTGCACCAAAATAATGCATCTAGAGAGGATATAAATGTAAAAAGAAGGAAGAAATATTCCTAGACTCATTGAGTGATATACAACTAACTTGACAGAGGTTTAATTCAACACTAGATAATGGGGATCAATACAACCCTTTGAGAGGATAGGATAAGAGGAGCATGGGTGGGGGCCCCTTGAGAACACGAAGGGGAAATAAAGATAGGGTGAAAAGAAATAAGGACAGAGTGGATTTTTTGTAATTTCTATCCTGTTTAATGAGGCACATAGTTGTTCTACATGATTAGCCATATTTTGTGACAACCATTCTCATGACACTGATTATGGAGGGTGTTCGCACAGTTCATGGGAAAAAAATTGGGAAACCGTGTATAAACTATTCATTCTACCTCTTTTGAATAGCTACATCATGTTGTACTGGTGAAGGGATATTTGTTTGTTTTCTATACAATTATGAAACTATTAGGATGACAGTATAATGATCTAGTGGGATGATGTCGAGTGTGTTATGCACCATATATGGCTACATGTATAAAATTTTCCCTATTTTATTCATAACATGACACTGATGGATCATATAATCATGGTGAAATTCTAGATCATGCCAAGGACTAGCCTTTTGTTTTAAAAGGTGATACTTGTAAATATTTGTGTCACTTGTGTGTGTGTGTTGGGTTGTGTTGATCAAAACAAAAAGATAATGTGAGTGAGATAATAATAGAATCACTCACCTAAATGTGACAAATTAAAAGTTAATAGGGATTAAAAATTATTAATTGGACTCTAACACTGATTCAATACCCCTCTTAGTATTGATCATATCCATATTAGGATCCTATAAATTGTTATTACAATGTAGGTTCATATCTGATTGGGTTATCTATTGAAATTTTATTCACTTTTTAATGTTTGAAGTTTCTTTCATGATTTATGATGAATTTTAGTTTTAGATAAGAATGATTTGACTTTAATCAGAATTTAGTTTCTTCCATAACTTTGATAAATACGAAAAATAAAGAGAATAAAAAATTTTGAAAGACGTATCTATTGAGTAAGAAAGATGTTTCTCCATAATAGAATGATACATATGATAGATCTAGTTTATAAAGAGAAGTGATGGTGGTTTATTCTACTACTAATGAAGTGGAAAATCTCTCTACCTTAATAGGATCAAGACACTCAAGTGTTCAATAAATATTTTTAAATTATTATCAAAACAATTTTGAATAAGAAGAAAGAATAAGTGGGCATGATCACATGCCAACTATAAAACATGAGAAGAGAATACTATAAAATTTTAAGAAAGAAGGGCTATCCACTAAAAACAAGTTGAAGGGAGTTACAAAACTGAATATTCCAAAGAAAATCAACAAGAAGGTTTATCATTCATCCTTGGGTAAAAAACCTAATAAATTTAGGAAAATTGAATCATAAAAAATGATTCATGACAATAAATAAACTTATAAGATTCCATGTGGGAAGTCCAAGAAGGCTGTAAATATACCTGAAGACATTTTAATGATTTTAGAAATAGTACAAAAAACCTCATCTAGATCCTCTAAACCATATATATAACAACCTATAATTTTTTACACATTATTATATGATTCATAAAATATCCATTAATATAACATAAGGATCGTAAATTTATAGTGTCTTTGGAAGGCTGGGTTCATAATACATAAAAAGAAACATGAGAAATCAATAAAATGTTAGGTCATGAAAATGTTTGGTGGAATCTCTATGCCACACATGATACATATACAAACCGAATGTTACCATATTTTTACAACATATCAACAATACAACTAATCATTGTCAGATGATGAACACAACTCATCACCCTCTCCACCTCCATCTCTACTTCCTTCTACCACCTGTAAAAAAATTATATTGAAAATTAAATACTGTTGTATATTTATATTTAAAATTACAACCAATAAATGTTTGAAAACTAAATTATTTTGAATTTTTGTGATTTACCTACACACCACTAGTCGATTCAATACCACTAGAGGAAAATCTAGGAATCTTATGATATAAATCAATCAACACATTCTGCAAAGTGGATATCTGAGCCCCCTATTCTTGAACTGTGATTCATAGAGAAACAATCTCTCTCTGAGTATCTTGGGGTATGAACTGACTAAAACTAGAAGTATATATAACTTCAATACCCAATGGCATACCAATGACCTCAGATGGTACAGGTCCCAAATCCATCCTGCTCACTCTACGAGGATGCTCCTTCCCAAGGAATTTAGCAACTGGGTCTTCCTGGGAGACTGAGTAGGACTGCGCAGGATTGACATCCCATAGTTATTTAATTTAAATCTATTAATCAAATATTAGTCATATTATAATAAATATATATTAACATAGTAAAAACTGATACTAAGTTATTATAATGAAAAATGAGTTTATAACCTAACTTCTTTGGCATGCTAACTAACGAAACTTCCATCAGATTTTTTGTTAACATTCAACCACACTTCTGTTCAGGATGCTTGGTGCCCTAAACTCTATGACTGCATTAAACAAATATCAATCAAAAATTTAATATATTAAATATGTAATATTTTATTATAAATATTTAAACTAATGAAAAGATTACCAGAGCTGATCGATTTCTAGAAAAAACTCTTTGACCCCGTAGTGTGAGAGATGACTTGCTTAGTCCGGGTTGATGTATTCTTCCTTAAAATATCCTTAAATAAATAAAATAAAATTTAACAGTAATGTATTCAATGTCATCTTCTCATCATATACATGTATAAATGTAAAATGAGAATAATATAATAATATATATTTAAATAATATCTGCTTCTCATTATGATGTCTGTCAACATAAACTTTCCATTGCTCTTTGGGTACCCCATTGGGTAGCTTGTCATACATATGTTGGGCAGTCAACGATGTATCATTGAAATCACTCCACAATCTCCATTTAAATTCTTTCCATTTCTTGTCTAGATTTTTCAATTTCCACATTCGTGCTAGTACATCAACAATAGTAAAGTGGAAAAACATCTATAAACATAAATTAATTTTGAAAATATTATAATTAAATAACATGAAATTCAATTACACCATAATGTATTAAAATTACCTTTATTTGGGAATAAAAAACTTCATTTTTCTAGGTTGAAGTCATATGCCTCCAATCAACATACGAAATAGGAAGGGAAACTAGATTTGCAGCCAGGTGGCCTATAATCAATCCAAGTAATCCTACAACATCATCCATAGGGACCCCATATTAATCAAATGGGAAAACTATCTTCTCTCTGGTTAGATTCCATACATCTGAAATTTTTATATTTTTCTTCATACTTTAATTGTTTCCATATTTAATGAACAAACAATTATTTTAAAAAAATCTCAATAAATTTATTCATATTAAAATTTGTACTTATAACAATCACCCTCCAATATTCTCATGAAGAACTAGAAGTGGCGCACCACTCACTCAATTTTGAGGCTCCTGAAGGGGGAGTCAATGACTGAGTTGCTGAAGGGATGCCCACAGAGGGTGTGAGAGATGATATGGGGGGAGATAGTGCAAGGGGAAAGAGGATGATGGCTTAGATGCCGTAGGGCGGGAGACATATGGATCTTCATCTGTCACAATGGTCAATGAAATAGTATAGCACTTCCTCCTTGAAATTATTTTCATTTAATCAAATAAAATTAAGTTCAGAAAATATATTTCAAAAAAATTATGCATAAAGAAATTAAAAATGATAACAGATGCATAGTACCAACAAAAAAAAATATACATAACAATGATAATGAATGACTGCACAAATAAAATAAGTGGTTTCTAAATGAATGCATACCTGTACATACAATCATTTCTCCCTTCAATCATGTCGTTTTCCTACTCCATTACTTCATCCAATTCATCCATCCTTTCTAGACTAATATTTTCAATATCATGATGGACAAATAAGTCCACTTATTATTTTTGATGAGATTCAATTTCAAAGGTCAAATCTTTCACTTCATCACCCATATCATACAAATATTTTTTTTGTGAGCAACTACACTCCAACCTTTATCCACAATATCATTCACATAATATACCATTTTCTCTTGAAATTATAAGATATGCAGATCATACAGTTCATGATCACCAACATCCATCAAGCGAGATGAGTTCACAGAAGTAAATTGAAAGTAATCTCTTTTAACACCTCTCATAATATCAACCCAATTGAATTTGAATAAAACAACTGAAAAATTCCCATGTTAGTTTAATTCAATAGTATCAGCCAGCTTTCCATAGTATCCCACTTTATAAAATGTAAATATACCACTATTTTGTGTTTTCAAACCCTCTTCTTAATCAACTGTATGAAATCTAAATCCATTTACATTGTAAGTGTCAACCATTCTAACTTGTTTTAGAGGACCTCGAGAAAGAAAATTAAAATCTTTTTAAAACTCTGATTGAGTATCAATATTCATGATCTAAAAAAATATACATTATTAGATTTAAAAAATATATGTGTCTACCAAATATTCATATTTATTACAATATTTATGAACTTACATGCCGTGAAAACCATTTTACAATATCTTTATTAACAAATTTCATTATATATTTCTCATTTCATGTTCAGCCTCCCATTTGTCCCTTTGTTTGCATCCTCAACTCTTCAATAAATGGATATGAAATTTCACTATTCAGTAGCGCATATCTATGTGCCTATAATAATTTCATTTCTGTCAGTGTAACATTTGAGGTCCTCCCAACTGATCAGCCAATAGAAGGATATATTTTTGATTTCCCATGCATTTGAGATTGATTCGATGTGTCTTCAACACGTCCAAGTTGATTAAATCTTGTCACAATATCATTCAAGTATCCAGAACAAAAGTTAAGACACCCCTCTTCCAAATATCCTTTAGTAATAGAGCCTTATGGTTGAGGTTTATTTCTCACGTATGATTTAAAATGCCTAAGATATCTGTGAAATAAAATAAAAAAACATAATTATGCATTTAATTAAGTTCCATGAATTGTTTACTTAACTAAAAAGAATATAAATAAAGTACCTCTCAATTGGATACATCCATCGATAATGTACGAGGCCTCCTAATTTATCATCCTCAACCAAATGCACAGTTAAATGCATTATAACAGTAAAAAACGATGGAGGAAAGACCATATACATTGATAAAAGTTTCAATAAAAACCTCTCCAAAAGGTTGTCAATATCAAATGGATGTATAGATTTCTCACATAGTTGTCTGAAAAATGTGTAGAATTGGAGTACAATAGTAGTATCTTTTTCAGGTAATAATGTATGCAATGCCAATGGTAGTAACTACTGTAAAAAAATATGTGAATCATGACATTTCAATACATGTAACCTACGATTCTTTAAGTCAAAACACCTCAATATGTTACTTTAATACCCTTAATATTCCTTCACATGTTTTAAATTTTTAAGGAATGTATCTTTATCCCAATTTTTCATTGAAAAAATTTCTGGAGCATACTTTTCATTCTCATCTGGCCAGAGATCATGTTTTATATCCATTACTTGTAAGTATTTCCAAGAATTGAGAAGATCCTTTTACTTTCCATGATCATTATGCAATGTGAAGATCAAATTGTCACATAAATTCTTCTCAATATGCATCACATCAAGATTATACTGCAATAAATTAAATTCCCAATACATAATTTTGAAGAATATACTTTTTTTCTTCCTTTATTGCCTTATGATTTCACTTGATGATGCACTTTGAACTCATTTCCCACTATCATTAAAATGATGAACCTTTACAAATTTTGTTTAAACATTTCCAAGTTTTTCCAATATTTCAGAACCAATTAACAACTTTGGAGGTGGTCTACTATCAATGAAACCATTAAATTTTGATCTGTCCAGCTGAAATCTACGAGATACATCGAGAAATATTCAATGGTACAAGAAGCACCATTTTATATTGTGAGGTAGCCATTTGGGATCAAAATAAAATTTACAAATAGGATAATCCAAACCTATGTAAGTGTTCCAACCAATGAAATTACCAAGTCCAAGGAAGTCACTAATGGTCCAAATTAACGAAGAATGCATTTTAAACATTGTTTTAGAAGAAGTATCATATGTATCAACACTGTTGCTCTATAAATCTTGTAATTATTCAATTAAAGGTTGTAAGTATACATCAATATCCTTTCTAGGCATTTTTTTTCCAGGAATAATCATCGAAATGATAATTGATGTTTGTTTCATACACATCCATGGAGGAAGATTATTAGGGATCAAAACGACTGTCCAAATGCTATAACTGGTACTCAAAGTCCCAAATGGGTTGAATCTATTGGCATACAATCCCAGTAAAACATTCATAGGATTAGTTGAGAAATATGGATGTAATTAATCAAATTTATTCCACAATTTTGAATCTCTTGGATGTCGTATTAACCCATCATTGTTATTATCTACATGATTCCACTTCATGTGTTCGACAGTTTTCGATGACATGAATAATCTTTAAAATCAAGGTTTTAAACTAAATTAATGCAAAACATTTTCAGGTGTGTTCCTTTTATTCTTCTTTATGATAGTATGTTGATTCATACTTCCATCATCACCCATTTAATTTCATCTATAAGAAGAACATTTTTTTCAATCCTGTCTACTTGAATCCTATCACTAATAAATCATACAATCATTGGGACACTCATGTATTTTTTTATAATTCAGACCAAGCATATTAACAACTTTTTTCATATCATAAAAATAATCAGGGATGTTTGCTTTAGAAAATGTATCATGAAACAATTCTAATATCATGGACATTATCTTATTTATAATTCCACATAAACATTTTATGTGGTACAACTTCAGCAGAAAGGAAATTTTTGAATATTTCAAATATACAACTCTTGATTTCCATCATCAACTAAACCATGAAACATATTTTCCTTAGTGAAGTTTTCTATTACATTAGTCTCTACAGAATTAATAGTAGGATCCAATTATTTTTTAAAATCTTGATATGGTTGTCCTATAGTCTAAAAAAAACAATTGTCACGTCGCTATTTTTTCACCCTCATCTAGTTGTTCTAATATGTTTTGATGTTGATAGTGGGGTATTTTAATTTTGAATGCATAATTTATAAGGTTTTACATTTTATTTTCCATTGTCAATGAATTTGGGAGCTTATTCTGTGGATTTCCATCAGTGATCAACCTTTATGTAACGTTCGATTATCTATGCCAAATCCAACACAAATATTGAGCCGAGAATTGCTTCAATATTAAATTTTCTTAAACTTCATCTCTCTTCAACCATATTCTAAATTTACATTTAGGACATGGAAATATTATTCTCCCTTCAACAAATCGATTAGAAATTGAAAAATCTAAAAAATCCTCCAAACTATTAGCATATCGAGGTGTGTTACTTAGTAATTTGATCCATATTTTATCCATGTATATCACAATGTGCCAACACAATATTAAAAAAATTAAAACACATAACTATTACTAAATAGGGAAATAGATTCATATATACTAGTCGAAAAAATATATAAATATGTTAAATAAGGTTTTCCAACATAAATACATATGGTAAATAATGAACCCACCCACTAGAAAACCAAAGCATGCAAATTAAAAAGATCCATAAAATAATAGAGAAATAATAAAAAATATACCATGCTATAACAAATGAACTATATACAACATGTTAGCAAATGAATACATCATTAGTAAATCATATACATCAGAAACCAAAATTCCAAAAGACAAAACTAGGAAAAACCTTGAAGATGGTCCTAAGTCCAATACTAGTCCCAAACTCCCATGTGTTTTCCTAGTAATACAATCATCAAGCATTGAGCCTTGACCAAACCCAAACCTACAATCAAGTAGCATCAACTTGGGTACCAAGTTCTATGGTATCCTAAGAAAGGTGTGACTATAATTAAATAGGCCACCTCCAATGATATCCCTAAATATAACCAGACAATAATAATGTACATGTAGAAGTGGTAAAAATAAAAAAAATAAAAAATTTAATGAAAAGGTTGTAAATAACCACTAATGCTCAGGCTCTATGATGAAACCTGAGTCTTGTATCTACCACTATCGATCCTTAGGCCTGTGACCTTGATCGACCATACCTGATTCAGCCTATATTGGGGTGTCTATGAGAAAATCACATGGATTGTGCTAACCATGGAATCATATCCACCCTTATGGGTATTTTCTTTAGTATCTCAGGACTGCCTATGAGGGAATTTTCATGTAGTAACTAAACACTTCCTACAAGATAATTTTCTTTTAGTAACTCAACACCACCTATGAGGGTGTCTTCTTATAGTAACTCAATGCCATTTATGAGATAATTTTCTTATAATAACTCAACACTTCTTAGGAGGGTGTTTGAATTTTTAGGATCAATACTACCTGATGAGAATTTTCCAAACCAATACATATAACAATATCATTTCATAAGAGTAATTACAATCTACCCCTTTGACATCCTTTTACAATATTTACCCCATTTTACATTTTTATCATTTACTAATTCACTTTAAAATTTTATTTAAATTCACAATCTATCCATTCACATCATAACATCTATCCCCGACTTCATTACCCAAGGTTTACCAATTTTCTATGTCAAAATAAAATCATAATCTCACCATTTAATTTCATAATACCATGTTAATCATAATTCATAATTTTATAGTTTAACACTTATCAATTTATTAGGCCCAACACAAGGGTTGCGTCCCAATATTAGACTTCCCCTTAGATTCATCATTCATTTCATAAATATTTATAATACTTTCAATTCCATTTACAACATAGATGATTTTCAAATTCCATTTCCTAACCATTGATTTATATCACAATTTATTTTTAAACCCCATAAAAATAGTGAGTAATATAAGGATACAATCCAAAACAAGGTCAAGATTTCAACTAGAGTTATCCCTTTAATATTATCCACTTACTTTTTATAACACACAGATTTCCATTTTATTTTCCAATTCCAGGTTTAATTCATCATTATGGTATTCTATTTGGAATTTCATTTTTCTAAGGTTCATGGTGTGTGAAATGGGGTGTTTAACTAAGGAAAATGGAAATTAAAACTTTAAATTTAATCTAGGTCGATACATAGATAGGCCGGTATGACCACAAATGCATCACTTAAAAAAATGTTAAACTATGGGTTAATTTTAAGGACAATCTACCTTAGCCTTATAGGCTTCCACTCATCTAATATTGTCCTTTAGTTCAAGCTATAATAGGAAAAAAAATTGGTAAAAAGGATTGGAAATAGGGAATATTAGACATAAATGGAAATAGCTCACTTAACAGTGACATAAGAGAATAAGGGAAGAAGGCGGAGTTGTAGATTTACCTTAGGCTCACCAAGACCTCAGATAAAATTCAATTCAGATAAGGGATGAGTAAGATCTCACCATGGAAGAGATAGAGGAGGGGAGGGTTAAGTATGAGGGGATGCTGTAAAAAATGGGGGGAAAATGAGGGGTATTGGATTATAAAATAATAAGGGAAAATAGTAATATTCCACCTTTTAAGGTTTCCATGGTTTGGATTCATAGTTCACCAAATCATGCATCAACCATGTGATAAGAACTATATTAAACACCCCTCCTCACATGGTTCGTCTATATAATATACCAATGATGCACAAAACTAACACTATCCATTGTGATAAGAACTGTATTTAACTAAATGTTTTAATTATTGAACTATGGATCAATCTATATAAAATACTTGATATGGAATATAACAGAGATATCAATACTAATAGCATGAACATATTATTCCTTCTAATGGTAACCATAACTGTATCATATCATATAATATGATTTTGAATGCAAGTTATATAAGTATACCATAAATTGTATCTATATCAATAATGTTTTAGGTTTATAATCAACATCGTTTCAAAAACCATTAGAAAATATTATTTCATTGAACATGCCACCTGAACAAAAACCACTCAAAAATTGTAAACGTATGAAATTATGTTACATCCCATGTAAATTTTTTTTTGAAATAATTCAGAAAATACCAGCGACGATGGGCCACGAGGCGTGGTGAGGGGCGATGATGGGAGAAGAGGTGCAGTGAGGGGTGGGGAGATGCATTGAGGGATTTAGGGGGTTCTTGGGGTCATGGGGGTTGTCAGGACCATGAGATCCTAGGGATTTGGGGGGTCGCGATGGGCGGTGAGGTGAGACGAGGGGTGGTGAGGCACGGTGGGGGCTTCAGGGGGTTGCCAGGGTCGCGTGGGTCACTGGGGACCTAGGGTTTTGGGGGGTCGCTGGGGTCAGGGGAGGGGGGGGGGGTCGGGGTGTTGGGGGAGTCAGGGGAGTTAGGGACAGAAGTGTCACGACTTTAAAAAAAACATGTTTCATGGTGGTTTATTAAAAACTGATGCTAATTTTTTAAAAAAAATTAGCGATAGTTTATTAAACCGCTACTAAAAAACCATTGATAAAGGCTAATAATGTTGTAGTGTAGTTTTGATGCTATATTAGTTATACCCTTACGTTCTCCACCCTCATGGTGTGAGTTTTTTGTTTGTGTGGGAAGTTTTAATGTTCGTTTAATCACATCAGTTCTTATGGCGAGGAGACCCACAGTGGGTCTCACAGCGTTACACCTGAAGTAATTTAATGTTAGCCTGATACATATGGTGGG
Source organism: Viscum album (assembly GCA_963277665.1). Classification (NCBI taxonomy): domain Eukaryota; kingdom Viridiplantae; phylum Streptophyta; class Magnoliopsida; order Santalales; family Viscaceae; genus Viscum; species Viscum album. Next base: position 147,949,876 of record OY728151.1, read on the forward strand.
GTGTCCATTTGGGCCTCCCCATGTCAATATTAGAGTTTATTTTCATGTATCATTTGGTGGCAGGTGGTCTCGTGCATAACCACCCAATCCTATGTTCTTCCTCTTGAGTGAACATTGGGATTGGAGTACGCCCAAAAGTTTCGTTGGACTAAGATTATGGGAATAAGTTTCGAAGGTAGTTTAATTTTTTTTGATCATTGGTTGAAATGGATGGTCTGGGTTCTATTTGGTAGTGGTTAAAGTGTTTTTGTTTTGAGAATGAGTAGTGTGTTATGGGAGTTCAGTGTATGTTTGGATCAATCAACTGGAGGCACTTAAAATTTTGGAGGTGGGAGACACTTAGGAAGTTTTTTCTTTGGGTCTAGATCTTGATGTGGGTTTACAAGGGTGGAAAGCATTATGGTGGGGAGAATTGTCACACACCGACCCATATTTTTGGTATTTTTAATTATTTTCTTTACGTCTTAAATTTTTTTGTCAAGGTTTGGGTTGAATCCCGAACGAGATTCTTCATTTTTGTCAAAAAGTAGGCGTTTTTAAGTTGATGTCATTGGGCACATAGGCGGAGCAAGTTTTGTAAACCCCACACTGCTTCATCCATAAAATTGTGTGGTCCACCTATCTTTGAAGAATTAAAATGAGTAAGTTGTGTAATTTATTGTGTTATTTAAAATTTTTATTGTTGCTAATAATTTTATTAACATTATTATAATGAAATGAATATTTTTATCATTTTTATTTTTATCATTATGATTATGATTATTATTATTAAGAAGTCTCATTAATATTATCATAATTATTAAAAATATTAAAAATATTTTTATTATTAGGAATGAAGAAAATGTTAATAAATAATGTTAATATTATATTATTATTAGAGAATTTTTATTATTAAAATTATTATCTTTATCATTTTTATATTACTATTAAAGTTTTTTTATTTATTATTATTATTATTATTGATATTAGTATTAATATTATTATTATGAATCAAAGTTATTATTATTATTATTGATAATAATATTTTTTTTCATTTTTTTTCTTTTTTTTCTTTCTTTCCTAACCCTATAGAAGCTTCCTTAGTTCTCTCTCCCCCCACAGGCTGCCACCCTCCCTATGCACACTCCTCTCTCCTCTATTCCCTCAGTGTGAGCAGGTCCCTGCGGCCTTCCTCCATTCCGTCGCACCCAATAGCCTCACACCTTCCAATCGTTATGCATCTATCACGCTTACCAGCCTCGCACACTTCACCACCCACGAAACCAGTAGCCATCACACCCTTCATCCATCTGCATGACCAGGTTGTTTCCCTCCCTTTTCCTCCAATCGGTGCAGCACCGCCCCAGACACACACCCACGGACCGACCCCCTTCCAGCCGTGTGCGGCCTCCTATGATCTCCCCTATAATTGTAGTTCCCTACACCCAACTGACACCCACCTCCAACCGGTACACTTTGACCCCGAATCCCCTGCCATGTACTAGCCATAATGATGACCCCCTCCCCTTCTTTCGTCCACCGCACGCCCCCCTCCATTGACCAGATCCTCTCCCGATGTCATTCCCCTACCCTGATTCATCTGGATAGCAGCGACACACCATCCCCTTTTCTGGTTCGGACGGACAGCAGTGGTACAATGCCTTTACGACGTCCCCCTTCGATGCACTGGCCACATGCTCCTCACACAGATACCCACCAGCAGCATCAGTCACATGCGCCTTCGGCCGAAACTCCTTCCAGCCACCCTGCACCCATCATTGATCTCACCAACCCTCATTCCCATCGTTAAAAGTACTGGCGACCTTCCCTATGTACCGCGACACTACGCGGGTCATTTTCTCTTTCACGTGACCTCGTGAGTTGCGAGCACATCCGCGCTGACCCTCTTACTTCATCAATGTGACCAACCGAGCGCCTTTTTCCCAATTGGGCATGCGACTTACACTGCTGCCGAAGGCAAGAGGATTAGTTTGGTTCGTTTTCTCTTGCAGTAGTATCGAGGTGAAATTTGCGACGTTTAATTGTTTGAGTTTTTTTTAATCAGTGTTTTTCTATTTTAGATTGTTTTGAATTTGTTGTAGAGTGTTGTCTAGGTAATCCCGTGATATTGTGGTCATCGAATCGTGCATACTTTCCCACAAGTGCGAGGCATGTCACATTGTCGTAATCAAGCTATGAGTTAAGGTAGGTCCCCCACCACACTTGCCTTTGAATTTAGAATTTATTTATTTCTTACAATTTCATTGATTTTTGTTAAATGTAAAATAATATTAAATTATTATTTTTAGAATAGTGATTTGCTGGAAATGAAAGTGTTTATTTATTTATATTGCACTAGAAATATTTTCTGGATGGATTGTTGCCCAATAGTGGAAAATGTTCTTTTTGAATTTGAACTTAATTCATGAATTTTTAAGTGTGGTTCTGGTTTGATGTGAAATTTTTTCTTCCAACGCATGAGAAAATGTTTTGGTTTCTCTTGAAAAATAGTATTTATTTTAAAAGTTATTTAATTCCTATTTGGAACTTTAAAAATAAATAGTTTTCCAGAAAACTCTTCATGGATAATGCTCTTTATTTAGTTACATTGAATGTGGCGGGAGGACTATTCTAAGTGGATCCCTTGTGTTTGGATGGTTAAAAAGGAAAGAAGATGTTCCATGAGGTGACTCAGATGATGTCTGTTGTCTGAATTACTATTATATTTATGCACGTGATTTGACGCTTGGTTGGAATTGGTTGGCTGACCCTTTTTGTTACATGTATTGACATGGGAACCCAGCATAGTAAGTGAATTTTCTGTGAACGATTGCTGAAATAGTTTAGATTATGCACTGACTAGTGGCCCATAGATAGGGATGATCAGTTATTATTATTTCTATGGGATTGGGAACCTCGACCAAGAAAGTTAGGGTGACAGTTGGGCATTAGGGAGTTATGATGTCATTGAGTAGGGAATGCCTTCAGGATGAGTCACACGTATAGTAAATTCTGGTTTGTTCCCAAGCTCCTAGGTTCGACCCATGTCTATTTTGATTCTTGTTTCTTGTAGTGATGAATATTTTTCTTCTATGTGTATCTACATTTCCCTTATTGTGTACTTATTATTGTTCATTTTTTTGTATTGTATTTCTTGGAAAGTGGTGAGATGGTTTTAATTAGTTTTCTGAAAACGATTTTCAAATGAAAGTGTTTTATTCTCTTTTAAAATCTGAAAATGTAAAAACCACTTTACTTTTTAAAATGTTATTGGCACAAATGAAATGAATTTAGTTTTGAAAATAAATAAGGGAAATGGTTCATAATTTTTTTTCAAGTAAAATATTAAGAAAAAATTACTTTTATAAATTGTAGTTCAAACTTGAAATTAGTAAATTCTTTATTTAATAGAAGTGATTTTGGAATAGATTTTTAGGCACACCTACTATGTTTTTATACTAATTCCTATAGTGTTTTCTTGTTTTTAGTTTCTGTTTCACATTTTAATTGAGATTGTTTTCCGTGGATGAGAGTTGGTTGAGGATTGGAGAGTGACCCTCAGGCCATAAGGAGTTTTGGTCGTGGTCAGGTTAGTGTGTTTTTATTGGTCATTCTTTATTTTCTATGTTATTTATTTACTTTGCATTCTTCCACATTTTTTTCCAACTTTACTTATTTTAATTAGGTGAAATCATTCCCACTTTCTCTCTGTTTATTCCCTAGCACCTGTAACCAGACCAAGATTATCAGGAACGCCTCTCGGTCCTTGCTGTAGATTGGCTCAGGTGACCGGTTCAGGGTCGACCCAGGTTGGTTTGTGACAAGGAGTAATACAATTTATTATTTTGGAATCATAAAAATGATATAAATATCATAATTATTTATTAAATTTACCTTTCATACCATCCATGTTATTTGGTTATGGATAATGAACATGTTACTTCATAGAGGCGGTAGTCCGCACATATTCAAGATTCATTTTTTTGTTTTTCTTAATAGAAAAAGGAAATATATTTAATTATTATACCATTATTATAATAACATATAATAATAATAATAATGTCATCATTTTAATATGGTTTAATGTATTTTGAGGAAGAATATGTGCACATAAAGTAATATAAATGAGAAAGGAGTGGTTATAATGTTATACCTCATTTCTTGGATTATCTCTTTTCTAAAGTGGGTTAAGAATTCCGGGATGGTATTTTAGAAGAAAAGAAAATCTTGAAGGTTTATAGGAATGTCAAGGAGAGTTTTTGGAATATTTTTTGATGAACTAAGTGTGTTTTTGTGTGAGAGAAATTGAGGATAAGAGATCCCCTTTTATATGTGAAAAAGGGTGACATTTTTGTAAATACTCAAAACATTTTAATAATGGGAAGTAACTATCAAGTAATTGGATGAAAACTTGATAAATAATGGAGTGGTAAAGAGATAATATTGATCCAAAACTCATCCACAAAATAATATACATGTTGTTATCATTTTTAAATCTCTTTAAGACTTGAATGATTACTTTTACCATTTTAGATTTTACCATAAGTATTTACCTAAGGTAACTTATCTTTATGAATAAAAATAAAATGGTCTTTATTACATAATTTGGACCTAATTATATAAGATTTTAAATCCATTTTATTTTATTAAATTTTAAAAATTGATAAAAATTAATTTTAAAATAATAAATATCTAATGTATTAAAAACCTTTTTTTTTAATATAACTTAAGTTATATATTTCCAAATATGAGATTTTAAATATAAAATAATACTTTTAAAATTATATAGTAACTAATAAAATAAATATTTTTTCTTATAAAAATGTTTCTTGAATTTTAAATTCATACTTATATACTAATATTTTCAAAAAAGTCATTTTATTTTAAAAAAATGGTATTTTTCACTATTCTCCTAAAAATCAATATTTTTAAAAAAATAACAAAAATTTAATCTTAATAAAATTTTAATATCAATATTCCAAAAATAATTTTCATTTTGAAAAATTAAAATTCTAAAATATATAAATTTATCTTTTAAATAAAAAATATGAGATATAATTAAAAAAATTATAGAAAAATAGAGTTTTAGAATATTAATCATTCTCATTCATATTTCCTATCATTAACTAATTAAATTATTAATAACCAATTATTCATATAAAATATATTTTATCACCATTAATCAAAAATTTTCTTAAAATGGAAATATATATTTCATAATTTTTTTATAAATATTCATTTCATTGAATAAAATGGTTGTGTTGGTCATTTTAGCTATAATAATTGAATTTCATTCATATTAAAAGTATAATTTATTTTATTTTTATAAATATTTCATAAAGAAGTTACTCATATTCATTCCCTATAATTAAACGAATAGGTTTTAATAGTCCAAACATATCATGGTTTTGTTTTAGTTCGGTGTTGCGTATGGAGGAAGATACCAAATGCGTAGTTTATTTAATGAAAATGTACAGTGAAATATCAAGTTGGTACACTTTATAACATACCATGAAATTTTATAAGTACTCAAAAATATTTTTCTTCGTGTTTTCCAACTAGAATTTCTCTCAAATATCTCTTTACATATTGGTACCTACAGGGTGCATGGAGAATAGTAAGATATGAGAATCATCCAATAGATATTTATTTACCTCTAGTGATGATGGAATATATATTATAGTTCTAAACTAAATGATTCTATATTTATGGATATTGGATTAATAAGTTTTTACATCTTTTTTTTTCTCTCACCTTCTTTTGAATCTCAAAATCATCCCATTGTACCTCCTTGATATTCTAATGGATAGATGGTTAGGAAATCATTTAGATAAGGTATGATACCTTCCCTACATTAATGATTTCCAAATGTATCCTTTGAATATCCCAAAATATAGGGTCTTTCTCATTCTTCATTATAGACAAAGTAGTAAGATACTTTCTATTAAGAGCATCAATTACCTTATTTGGATTTTTGGGATGGTATTGAATTGGGAAATGATAGTCCTTGATTAATTATGACCATCATCATTGATTTATGTTCAAATCCTTATGTGTGAATAAATAATTTTAACTCTTTTGATTAGGATACATGTCACACTTCTCTTTATAGAGGTAATTCCTCTAAATTTTCAATAAAAAGATCATAGCTGCTAACTCCATATCAAAAATTAGGTAATCCCACTCATGAATAATGAATTTTTTTGTGGAATAACCTATCAATTCATCATTTTTCATGACTACACAACCCAAGAATTTATTTGAATCATCACTATATATCATAAAAATTTCTCCACTTAAGGTTAGTGTGAGTATAAGTGAAATTATTATCCTCTACTTAAGATCCTTAAATATTTCATCACATTCTTTCATCAAAACATACTTTAATCATGTCCATGTTAACATAATCGGTGGGATAAATAATAGTGAGAAGCTTATAAAAAATAATTATTAGTACCCATAAAATCCAAAGAAAAATATGGATCTCAATGAAACTTGTTGTAATGTGCTATTCCTCAATTGGATTTTTCTTTGAAGATTCCATAATGATTCCTTCCCTCATATTCACATTCCATGAGAAAGTGACATGATGAATCCAAAAGTCACACTTTATGAACTTAGAATACCACTTGTATATTCTTAAATTATTTAACATAATATTTATATTATTTCCTTCTCCCTATTTTATATTATAGAATAATAACATAACATAAAAAAGATCGTAATTTTTTATCAAGGCAGTCTATAAAGACTCTATTCATCAAGTCCATGAATATTATTAGGGAATTTATAAGCCCAAATGGAATCACTATGAACACATTGTGTATGTATCTCATACAGAAGGATATATTTTTAGAATATTCAATATTCACATTCAAATGTTGATATCCATAATGAAGTTTAACTTTTGATAAGTATTTATCTACTTGAATTTCATTGAACAAGTCATCAATCATTGGTAATACTCTTTCTTTATAATGATTTTTTTAGTTCTTAACTATTGATTAAAAGTTACATTGAACCATAATTATTTCTAGGAAATATCAATGGTGATCCCCAAGGTGATCCACTAAGGTTTATGAACCCCTTTTCTAAATTATCTTATAGTTGTTTCTTTAACTTTTACAGTTCTATCAGATCCATCATATAGTGGGTCTTTGATATTGGCGTGGTTCCTGAAATAAGTTATATTGATAAATCTACATCATTACCCAGGGTAAGTACAAGAAATTAATTAAGAGATATATTAGTATATTCCATAAAAATTTATATATTACAAGGTTTATTATTTCATTTGAATCAAACATTTGAGTAATATATGCTTCTTTATTAGGTACTGAAACCCACACCATTTAGGGATCTGTTAAAGAGGATTTATAATCTTCCTTTTATTGGTTTATGATCATAGGATATTTCAAGATATTAAATGAGATTTTAATTTTTGGGATAATTTATGTGAGCTCTATATAATGAGATCTAATCCATTACTAATATATAATAAATTCTTTCAAATGAAGGATTATGCAATTCTATGGAATAATCTTCCAAAAAAATGATAACTATGGAAGATCATAACACTTCATTTGCAATGATTTCACCACTAGGTGTTTTCACTGATATATATACTTCAATATATCTATGAGGTGATTTAATATTTCTATAAAAACTATAGGATATAAAGTAATTATATGAACCTAAATCAAATAAAACTTTTACCATTCTTGAGTAAATAGTAAGTGCACCTTGTACTACTTCATTTTCTTGCTCCACCTCATCAGTGGTGATGGGATAATATTTTACAAACACCCTATAGTTATATGGTTAATTATATTTATTATAATTAAGTACCCTTGGTTTGGTGTACTGGATTGTTTTATTCTATTTTAGGGTGTTTCTCTCTTCTTATGAATCCTATTTTGAGATTATGGAATGCACCCTACATGCCTCATATTTTTCAAAATTTTCACTTGTTATGAGCCTTCCTCCCTTGATATAGGTTCCAATACTATATGATCATCCTTATCTTGCAATATATTTAATCTTATTTCCTATATTGGGTATAATGGTTAGTGAGGGGAACCCTGAAGTATCTCTATATACTATGAAACCCCAAATGGCTCTATCTAGCACTGATCCTGGGATCTCAATACACTTTAGGGATATTTATCAACCCACACCCTTCAAGGATTACATTTCTTAGACTTTCGTACTTCATTCAGTGATTCATCCTCCTAGAATCATGGATATCTTAGTTACACCTCTTCCTTTGAAGCTGTTGGACTATCTTTCTTCCATCCCCATGTCCTCAACTAAGTTTTATTTAGTAGAGAACTATCATCAATGGATTCGTATAGCTAAATTTAGTTATGAATGGATGAAACTTTAGTTAATCCATATTTTTCTAGAATATAGGGTTTATCCTATATGGTTTCTATTTCTATAATGAATCACAAATACCTATAAATTCACTTTTTCTCCTGAGAGGACTTCATGTGTAATTGGGTTATAGAAGCTCATTTATGTGACAAATGGGAGTTCATTTTGTTCATATCATTTTGGTGTTTATATTATGGTTTGTATCTAAGAATGAATGTGGTGTGGGTTTGTCTACTGAGGTTCCCCTTTTCATTCTATAACACCTCCATCCTTAAAGGCATTAGAGACTCACTGGGTCATTTTCTATGAATGGAAAAAGGAACTCCCCACATTTAGAACAATTCTATCACATACATTTTATATTTAAATAGACCTCTCAAATAATTTTCCTTATAGAATTATAATTCATGTGGGAGAGTCTATTTCTTAGATAAAAATGATCTTATTTTAGTTTTTATGAGGTTATGTACTAAGTTTCAACTTCAAAGGAATTAATTCTCTAAATGAAATTAATAGCTTCTTGGAATTAAGGTGGCACAACCTGTGGAGTTCCTCCTTCTAAATAGATATCCCTCTCAAGGGGTGCCCAAATGACTCCCCAATTAATCTCTTATTCCTCATATTCTAAATATATGGTCTTGTATATTGAGATACATATACCCCCTTATAATAAAAGTATAAGTTTCATACCTCTATAACCATGATAAAACTTTTTTCTTGACTGTATTTGGATCCCCATGGCATGGATCCACCTTCAAAGGAGGGAGAGCCCGAACATATTGAGGAAGTTGGGACCTAAAAGGATATCATGGTTGAGGCAGTTCCTATTCTTTTTATGGGTGTCACAAATTCTCTACTCATTTGACCTCCAAATAGGGCTATCAAATCTCCATCCTCAAATACTAGTCCCCAACCTACCCATATTTTTTTGACTGAATCCCCTATCAACATCCCTTTATCCCCTAACCCTTGTGAGGCTTTGGAAGAGGCTAAGGAAGCTTCCCTAATATATAGTTGATGAGAGGAAAATCCCATAGGAGGATATCCTAGATTAGATCTTCTAGTGGCATGTTAACTGGAACCAAGTCCAAATCAATTTTAGCTTCTTCAAGGTGCTCTACCAAAAAACCATGGTTTTTGAACCCAAGTCCAACTACCACCCATCTCAATGATATTATTTTTAATATTAAATGATACGGGCTTGTGATACTATGATAATTGTGACCTCATTTACAATGAACTCTGAAATAACCAAGATTCTATGATAGTTGTCCTAGAACTTAAGAAAAAAATGGAACAACAAAAGGTAATTACATTGAGAATTAGAATTAGTGAATGCATGAATGAAGACTCCTACAACAAGAACATATGGATTTTTTAGAATCTAGGTTTAATATTAGAGAAGTTTAAAGTCTATCTTCCAAATATCATGATTAATTCTAGAAATTATCTTATATCTATATATATCTTAGTCATTTATGAAAAATGTCATATATCAGACATGGAAGATATCTGGTAGTCCTTATCCTCCTATAACCTAGGGACTCATCTTGGTACACCAGGGGAGATTTTAATACCATTATAGAGTAATCAAATAATAGAGTGCTAATTGGGAGGGTCTATAAAAGGAAATAGATAAAAGGCCTTGGAACTTTTAAATCTTAGAACAGACTCATGGAAATGGTATATACATGAAACAAGTATACATGGTGAAATAATAAGAATGAAAATAATAGAACATTGAATTGTATAGATGGTTTCTTAATTAATATTTAGGACATTTCATCTTTCCTTCTCATGAGTGTGACTCGATTGGATAGAACCCTTTCTAATAATTCCTCTCCAGATGTAATGCCCCGACCCCAGTTACCCAGAGTCGGTGCATTATTACATAACATTGGCATGATCACAAGAAAGATCAAATCTCAAAAGACCGATTGGTTTAGTAGCCTTAGAAACACTAGATATATTCATAAGTCTTACATTACATCATAAAATAAAAAACTACTACAACAACATATTGTCTCCATAATCCACACTCATATCCCCACATAATATCCATGCAGGTCATTCATAATTTACTTCTTCACTTCCTGGGAAAAATAAAACATAGAAAAGGGGTGAGCTCAAATGCCCAGTAAGGATAACAATATAGCAGAAACTTTCATAAATAAGAATAAACATTTAAGTCAATGTATAACTAAAACAAAAGCCTTTTAAACTTGAAATTTCAACATAGTATGGCATAAATAAAATGAAATAATTCCATTTACTTATTCACATGGATATTCTACTAATCGAATAATCACATGCAAAATCAATAACTACTTTCATAATGATGGAATGCATAATGCCAGACTATCATAACCACATAGCCCAGGCCTCGTGCCAAGACTATAAATAAGATTTTGCCAAGGCCTTGTGCCAAGACACTAGTTTGTCTCATGAGACCTACTGATGCATCGATGAGCTATAGCGGGCTCCACCCGTCACATATTAAGTCCAATGCATTCCCATATGAAAAGGTTTAAACATAACATAAACATTCGTATTAAAACTAGCATACAAAATGTCAATACTTTCACCATAAACCATGAATGGTATAAAAATAGCACATCCATAGTCAAACATATCACAAAACTTTCAATACAACATAGAAGTTTTGTATCATAATAAATAAACATCACATAAGTATAAAATCCAACAAAGGATGTTGACATAGATGAAATCAAAACTCATTTTAGAGAAATATCTCTTTTATTTTGAAATCATTTAAGATCCATATAAAATAAAACATTTTCTTTGAAAATATTCTTATAATCTTGTAAGGGAAGATTCAACAATTTTATAATGGTGGAAAATAGCCGCACCCGCCGTATAAGTTAAAAAAACATTCTTACCTTAATTTTGTCAAAAACGTTAAAAAGAACATTGTTTGGAAAACGACAGAAAGATTCCTTTATAAAACTCTTATAAAAATTCAAACAAGGGTATAAATGAATTTAACCCATATTCTTGTGAATAGTAAAAATGTTTTGAAATACATTTTTAGGAAACATGGATGTGGATGATAAAGAGATCCCAGTAGATTATTACGTATAAACAACCTTGGATAATGAAGAGATTGTGAAATAACCCTTACCTTGTACTTTTCCTTGGTTGGGGTAGGTTAACCTCCTGTATAATGGTGAAATAATTGTTATTAAATTATACAAGAATCATATATATTAATATGATATCATATATGATCTTTTAACATTGATTTGTTAATGATATCTTTGAATTATCATTGTTTCGGGTGTTAACTTACTCGTTTTCTTTTATATGTTTTGTTACATAATCCATGTTTTTCATGGATAGGTTGTATATTTTTCATATACATAATTATATAAAGTCCTTAAACACCATTTTTAAATCATCAAATGATAATTATACTTGAATGGATATGATGGAGAATGAATCTCATCGCGTTCATGGAGACGGTAGTCCGTACGTACGCACGAGCGACAATATCATTCTTTTGATATTAAAATAATATCTAAATGGATGGTATATCATATATACAGAATAATAACATGTTATATTTATTATTTACATGAGTTACACATCATTATTATACCCATCAAAATAATAATATATTGAATAACAATTACACCACGACGTAGAGACGGTAAGTCGTACGTACGCACGTATGGTGACATGTTATTCAAAGGGTGGATAGAATACTGAATATGGTTGTACCATATTTATAATAACATCACAGTATATATATGATACTGGAGTTATTAGTTTAGAATGGTAACAACAAAGGAAGAAGAAGTGGATGAAGAAAGGAACTTGGAAAAGGGTGGTGAAATCATTACCTCTTCTTCGGTTTCTTCCTTTTGATTTGATCAAAAGGGATCCTTATGTTGGATTTATGATCAAAATAAGGCCTCTAGGTTGTATTGAGAAAAGTTGGGAGAGTATTTGGGTAGAGTTTGGCGGAACCAAAAGGCTTTGAAGGTGTGAAGAAATGAGAAGGAGGAGTGCCCTTTTATAAGAGGGGTGAGGGGCACCTTTGGAAAAGCTGGAAATATTATTTTATAATAAATTCATATTCGGTTTCTAATGGATCAAAAGTTGATTATTTAAATTTTAAGTCGGGGATTGGTCGAAAACAACTCAACCGTTAGAATTTAGACAGGTTTGGGTACTTATATTAACCTTATCTTTAAGTATTAACTCTAAGTTAATTAGTTTCACTTTTACAATGTCTCTTTGTATTTTTATATAATATGGTTAATAAACTTACTATATACATCCAAGAGACCCCCAAGTGGTCCATTAATGATGAAACTATCATGATATAAGTCTCTTGGCCGAACCTTAGATTTTTAGGAATTTAATATCAATTAATAATATAATATTTTTTTTAAGAATTCTTTTATGTCAATTTTGACAGTATTCAATAGTTGATTTTTTTGAAACTTATAAAAGATTGATTACTTAGAAAAAAGTCAATTAAATCAATAATAATATATCATATTATCCAAGAAAAGTAGTTTAATTTGTTAAAAGTTTCATATTATATTTATTTGGGTATTTACAATATTAATTATTTTGATTTTTCACAATTATAGTAATTACTGCATCATATTTGTGTCATAAATAAATTAAATTATTTAATGTCTAAAAATTATAAATAAAATATAATTATGTAGTAAATTGTTTTATCTTTCTAATGAATATTTATAATCTAAAATCCAACATATATAACCCTATGTAAAAATTGTTTTTCTAAAAGATATATGCTTGTGTCATTTTTGTATTCATTTTAACTTAATTAAAATAAAGTATCCCTATCACCTACAAGTAGTACCATGGGGTCCCAAAATCGACCCAAATATGCCTATGTCCGAACATGTAACTACCAATAAGGCTAGGACACGTTTTAGGGTAATTTAGTATTATTATAATATTATTTTTTAACCCTTATTTATCGGATTTACCCTTAACCATGGTAAATAAAATATTTACCGCAGTAATTATTCAAAATGTCTAAAAATAAAAGTTACCTATTTACACAATTTGAACATCCTGATTCCAAATATGGAATCCATTTTTCTAAATTCAAAACACAGAAGTGGCAGAAATTAATTTAAAATTAATTCCCGCTGTCAAAACAAAAAAGCGTGTTTTTAAGAGATAATAACTATCAAAAGATTGACACTTGTTTATGTTCGGTTTAATTGTAAAATTATGTCCAATGATCAACATTATATTAAATGGTAAAAATATATTCTAAATATACTTTAAAACCACTCAAATTCATAATTTATCACTATTAATTATTTTGATTAAAAAAGTTGTTTTTAATTAAAATTTAGTAATTTTCACTATTCATCAAAATATTAAAGTTATCCGAAAAGTACCAAAATTTAACCTTAGGCTAAATTCTATATTCCAAATCCAAAAATGAATTCAATTTTGAAAAATAAAATATATATAATTTCAAAAATTAGGTACTACTATTCATAACGGCTAGTTTGATTGGTTATGGTGTGTTAGAACTCGGTGTTGCGTACAACACACGCTATCACATTATTCAAAGAGAAGCGTACTGTAGAAGCTTAGGGTGTTACATTCTCCCCTCCTTCAAATAATTTTGTCCTCAAAATTTCTAGAATACTTATCACATGAAAAGACTTGGGTGGTTCTTCATCATAAGTTCCTCGGGTTCCCACGTTGCCTCTTCCATCTTATGGTTTCTCCACAAAACTTTTACCAGACGCGTCGTCCGGTTTCTCAGTACTTGTTCTCTCGTATCAAGAATCCTGACGGGCTCTTCACAATAGGAAAGATCGGGTTACAGCTCTAATTCCTCATAGGTGAGTACATGCGTTGGGTCAGGCATGTATTTCCTCAACAGAGATACGTGGAACACATCGTAAACTTTAGAGAGACTTGGCGGCATTGCCAATCTGTAAGCTACAGCCCCAATTCGTTCTAGAATTTCGAAAGGTCCGATGTACCTGGGACTCAATTTACCTTTCTTACCAAAACGTATGACTCCCTTCCATGAAGATACCTTCAGGAAAACATGATCACTGACTTGAAATTCCTAATCCTTTTTTCGATTATCGGCATAGCTCTTCTGCCTACTTTGAGCTGCTTTGATGTGATTTTGGATTACCTTCACCTTTTCCACCGTTTCCTCCACCAGTTCTGGGCCTACAAGTTTCCTTTCACCAAATTCATCCCAACAAGTTGGTGTACGACATCTCTTTCCGTATAACGCTTCATATGGTGCCATCTGAATACTCGAATGGAAGCTATTGTTATAGGAAAATTCTACCAGAGGTAAATATTGATCCTACATACCCTGAAAGTCAAGTGAGCAAGATCTCAACATGTCTTCTAAGGTCTGAATAGTCCATTCTGATAGTCCGTCTGTCTGAGGGTGGTAAGCAGTGCTCAAATGAAGTTCAGTATCCAGGGATTTCTAAATACTTTTCCAGAATCTTGAAGTAAAACGGGGATCAAGATCAGAAACAATCGATAGGGGTACTCCATGAAGTCTCACAACTTCATTAATATATAGTCTTGCTAGACGTTCCAGGGGTAGATCTTCTCTTATAGCAATAAAATGTGCTGACTTGGTAAGACGATCAACAATAACCCATATTGCATCGTTCCTTCTAGGAGTCTTTGGTAGCCCCATGACAAAGTCCATCGTAATATTGTCCCATTTCCACTCCGGTATGGGAAGAGGTTGCATGACTCCTCCAGGCTGTTGCCTTCCAGCTTTCACTTGTTGACAAACCATACATCTTGACACAAAATCAGCAATCTCCCTCTTCATGTTGTCCCACCAAAAATGTTCCTTCAAATATCTATACATTTTGGTGCTCCCAGGGTGTATAGAGAAATTGGAACTATGAGCATCATCCAGCAATTCCCTTTTTAGATCACGTAAATCGGGAACATAATGTCTCTTACCGAATTTCAAAATTCCATCTTCACACACAAATTCTCTCAATCTCCCATCATTTACAGCTTTAATATTCTTTTTAAATTCTTCATCATTGGTCTGAGAACTCTTAATCCTTTCTAGTAAAGATGGTTTGGCAACCATTTGAAAAAGAATTGATGTTTCGCCTTCCCTGGTTATTCCCATGTCCATCTTCACTAGATCCATGAAAATTGGATCCCTTTCAATTCTCATATTGTTCAAAACTCCATGGTCTTTTCTACTCAAAGCATCTTCCACCTTGTTCGCTTTCCCCGGGTGGTAGTGTATCGTGCAATCATAATCCTTGAGTAATTCAAGCCATCTCCTTTGCCTCATGTTGAGTTCTTTTTGTGAGAAAATATACTTCAAACTCTTGTGATCAGTATAAATCTCACATTTTTCACCATAGAGGTAGTGCCTCTATATCCTCAAAGCAAAGATCATAGCTTCTAACTCGAGATCATGAGTAGGATAGTTTTGTTCATGAATTTTCAACTATCGTGATGCATAGGCAATAACTCTATCATTCTGCATAAGGACACAACCAAGTCCTTTCTTTGATGCATCACTATAAATAACGAACCCATCATTCCCCGATGGTAGAGTCAATATAGGAGCATTGACTAATCTTCTCTTCAGTTCTTCAAAACATTCTTCACACTCTTTTGTCCAAACAAATTTAACCCCTTTACGTGTGAGCTTCGTTAATGGGTTAGCTAATCAGGAAAAATTCTGGACGAAACGTCGATAATAACCTGCCAAACCAATAAAACTACGTACCTCAGTTATACTCGTAGGTGCTGGCCATTCTTGGATTGCCTTGGTCTTAGAAGGATAAACAGAGATTCCATCTTTAGAGACAATATGTCCAAGAAAAGAAATCTCATGGAGCCAGAATTCACACTTGCTAAACTTTCCATATAATTCATGCCTCCTCAGAGTCTTCAAGATAATGCGCAAGTGATTTTCATGATCTTCGTAGGTTTTGGAGTATACCAAAATATCATCAATAAATACCACCACAAATTCATCGAGATACTCCTTAAAAACTCTATTCATCAGATCCATGAATACAGAGGGTGCATTAGTCAATCCAAAAGGCATTACAGTAAACTCGTAATGCCCGTACCTAGTTCGAAATGCTGTATTTGGAATGTCTTCCTTCTTCACACACAACTGATGGTATCCAGATCGAAGGTAAATCTTTGAAAAGTATTGAGCTCCATGCAGTTGGTCAAATAAATCATCAATACGAGGTAGGGGATACTTGTTCTTTATCATTATAGCATTGATCTCCCTGTAGTCGATACATAACCTCATAGATCCATCTTTCTTTTTAACAAAAAGAACAGGGGCTCCCCATGGAGAAACACTAGGGCGAATAAATCCTTTATTACTCAACTACTCTAGTTGTTTCTTTAGTTATACTAACTCTAAAGTGGCCATTCTATAAGGGGTCTTCGATATAGGCCTTGATCTAGAAATTAAATCAATGGAAAACTCAACTTCTCATTCTGGAGGATGTCCAGGTAAATCTTCCGGAAATACATCTACAAATTCTTTCACAACAGGTACACCCTCTATTTGAACATTCCTTTCCTCACCCATAGTCATTTCATTCTCTTCCTCCCCAATAATTGAATTAAGTTGAGCTACTGGGGGTGGATCTAAATAAGAATTAGGTAGTGATGATTCTGCTCTAAAGATAAGGTGTTCCTTATCATTATCATCAAGAATTTTAACCTCTTTCTTCTTACAATAAATCTTCGCATCATAGTCTG
The DNA here is from genome assembly GCA_963277665.1 of Viscum album. Classification (NCBI taxonomy): domain Eukaryota; kingdom Viridiplantae; phylum Streptophyta; class Magnoliopsida; order Santalales; family Viscaceae; genus Viscum; species Viscum album. Next base: position 147,967,006 of record OY728151.1, read on the forward strand.
AAATCCAGTCTATACCGAGGATTATATCAAACTCAATCATAGGTATGACGATGAGATCAGCAGATAAAGAACATTTATGTGCTCTAATGGGGACTGATTCACAAAACTTTATTTCAATGATACTTCCCTTAGGGGTTTTAACTGACAACTCCCTTATTAAATCAAATTGGAAATATCTAATTTTCTTAGAAAACTGGGAAGATATGAAACAATGTGATGATCCAGAATCAAATAATGCATTTTATAAACTTGAGGAAACCATTAAATTACCTACCACTACGTCTTTCGAAGCTTCTACATCAGCAGTAGTGATAGCATAAGCCTGGCCTTGATCCCTTGGCATTTTCTGAGGTAAGTTCTCCTGACGCTTAGGACATTCATTTGCATAATGCCCCATCTCCCTGCAATTGTAGCACTGAACGTTGGTATCTTCCTTCTTCCCCTTACAATCACGAGCTTGGTGTCCTTTTTCACCACACTTGTAACAGACTCCCATTCCCTTCAAGCAAGTACCATGATGTTTCTTCCTGCATTTACCACAGGATAGACATTCAACCTTTCCCTTCTTCCCCTTATTTCCATTCCCAGATTGATCAGCAGGTCTCTTCTTCTCTTGCTTTTCTTTAAAGTCATAAGACTTAGAGAATTCCTTTTCGGTCTTGATAGCACATGAGACAATGTCTTCGTACGATGAAAAGGATTGTGAGACTAATTCTAGATGGAGAAATGGTTTTAACCCATAAAAGAAATGATCAATCTTACTTCTTGGGTTACGTATATAATATCCAACATACCTTTCTAACCTTGTAAAGTTAGCCTCATACTTTGTGACATTCTCATCCTCCTTCTGTCTCAAACTCAGAAATTGCCTTTCCATATCTGCTCGATGGTCGCGAGGAAAGTATTTTTCTAAAAATAGATCTTTGAACTCCCTCCATTCCATATTTGATACTTCATCATCTTCCTTCATGTTTTGAATCAATAACCACCATTGATCAGCATCTCCAGTGAGGCGGTAAACTGCCATGATAATTTTTTCCCTTTCACTGCTCCCCAAAGCCTGAAATATTTTCTCTAGGGAATTTATCCATTGCTCAGCAACTAAGGGATTTGTACTCCCATTGAACGTTGGTGGTTGTTTCCTCATGAATCGATCTAACATTGATCCTCCACGCTGTGGATCAGGACGCTCCATACGAGTAAGGTTATTATTCATAACCTGAATGAGTTGTCCCAGTATGGTGATTAGCTGATCGGCACCAGTTGCATCACCAGCTCCACTATAATTATCTTGAGCAGGAGGGAAATCCCTACATGGAGTGCGTGCATTGATATGGTTTCCATTTCTTCCACTAGGCGCCATTTCTAAACAATGGCATAAACTAAATCAGTTTATGAACCAAAATACATAATCCCATACTTATAAAAAACTTAACATAAATTGAACTATTTATGGATATAATCCATAATCATAAAAAAAAATTCTTTGAGGAAGTATATACTCATAAACCCTTCATAATGATTTGTAAAGAAAATGAGAGTTATCCTAAGCATATCCCCCGGGAGTGTCGTAACCAAGAGTGCAGCAGGGCCCGTTGTCGTGCACCAGTTCCCGTTCGAGTCTAGCTCAAAGCGGTGTTTTCGGGTTTTACCCCTAGGTACATCTGTTCCAGAGCCGCCTCTACATTCTCATATCCAGATAGGGATGTATTGCTCGGAAAACTCCCAAAATCTCTACAATACCAAAATTCTAGGAAGTTATTCTATACTAATCCTCAAAGTTCATCTTAGGTCTATGTGCTCTAATCAGAGTTTATCTAAATCTAGCTTCCAAGGTTTGTAATAAACTTCCTATGATACCAACTGTAACGCCCCGACCCTAGTTACCCAGAGTCGGTGCATTATTACATAACATTGGCATGATCACAAGAAAGATCAAATCTCGAAAGATCGATTGGTTTAGTAGCCTTGGAAACACTAGATATATTCATAAGTCTTACATTACATCATAAAATGAAAAACTACTACAACAACATATTGTCTTCATAATCCACACTCATATACCCACATAATATCCCTGAAGGTCATTCATAATTTACTTCTTCACTTCCTGGGAAAAATAAAACATAGAAAAGGGGTGAGCTCAAATGCCCAGTAAGGATAACAATATAGCGGAAACTTTCATAAATAAGAATAAACATTTAAGGCAATGTATAACTAAAACAAAAGCCTTTTAAACTTGAACTTTCAACATAGTATGGCATAAATAAAATGAAATAATTCCATTTACTTATTCACATGGATATTCTACTAATCAAATAATCACATGCAAAATCAATAACCACTTTCATAATGATGGAATTCATAATGCCAGACTATCATAACCACATAGCCCAGGCCTCGTGCCAAGATTATAAATAATATTTTGCCAAGGCCTTGTGCCAAGACACTAGTTTGTCTCATGAGACCTACCGATGCATCGTGGAGCTATAGCGGGCTCCACCCGTCACATATTAAGTCCAATGCATTCCCATATGAAAAGGCTTAAACATAACATAAACATTCGTATTAAAACTAGCATAAGAAATGTCAATACTTTCACCATAAACCATGAATGCTATAAAATTAGCACATCCATAGTCAAACATATCACAAAACTTTAAATACAACATAGAAGTTTTGTATCATAATAAATAAACTTCACATAAGCGTAAAATCCAACAAAGGATGTTGACATAGATGAAATCAGAACTCTTTTTAGAGAAATATCTCTTTTATTTTGAAATCATTTAAGATACATATAAAATAAAACATTTTCTTTGAAAATATTCTTATAAGCTTGTAAGGGAAGCTTTGACGATTTTATAACTGCGGAAAATAGTCGCACCCGCCGTATAAGTTAAAAAAAACATTCTTACCTTAATTTTGTTGAAAAGGTTAAAAAGCACCTTGTTTGGAAAACGACGGAAAGATTCCTTTATAAAACTCTTATAAAAAGTCAAACAAGGGTATAAATGACTTTAACCCATATTATTTTGAATAGTAAAAATGTTTTGAAATACATTTTTAAGAAACATGGATGTGGATGATAATGAGATCCCAGTAGATTATTACGTATAAACAACCTCAGATAATGAAGAGATTGTGAAATAACCCTTAACTTGTACTTTTCCTTGGTTGGGGTATGTTAAACTCCTGTATAATGGTGAAATAATTGTTATTAAATTATAAAAGAATCATATATATTAATATGATATCATATATGATCTTTTAACATTGATTTGTTAATGATATCTTTGAATTATCGTTGTTTCGGGTGTTAACTTACTCGTTTTCTTTTATATGTTTTGTTACATAATCCATGTTTGGCATGGATAGCTTGTATATTTTTCATATACAGAATGATATCAAGTCCTTAAACATCATTTTAAATCATCAAATGATAATTATACTTGAATGGATATGATGGAGAATGAATCTCATCGCATTCGTGGAGACGGTAGTCCGTACGTACGCACGAGCGACAATATCATTCTTTTGATATTAAAATAATATATAAATGGATGGTATATCATATATAAAGAATCATTAACATGTTATATTTATTATTTACATGAGTTACACATCATTATTATACCCATCCAAATAATAATATATTGAATAACAATTACACCACGACATGGAGACGGTAAGCCGTACGTACGCACGTATGGTGACATGTTATTCAAAGGGTGGATAGAATACTGAATATGGTTGTACCATATTTATAATAACATCACAGTATATATATGATACTGGAGTTATTATTTTAGAATGGTAACAAAAAAGGAAGAAGAAGTGGAAGAAGAAAGGAACTTGGAAAAGGGTGGTGAAATCATTACCTCTTCTTCGGTTTCTTCCTTTTGATTTGATCAAAAGGGATCCTTAGGTTGGCTTTCTGATCAAACTAAGGCCTCTAGGTTGTAGTGAGGGAAGTTTGGAGAGTATTTGGGCAGATTTTGGCCGAACCAAAAGGCTTTGAAGGTGTGAAGAAATGATAAGGAGGAGTGCCCTTTTATAAGAGGGGTGAAGGGCACCTTTGGAAAAGCTAGAAATATTATTTTTTAATAAATTCATATTTGGTTTCTAATGGCTCAAAAGTTTATTATTTAAATTTTAAGGTGGGGATGGGTCGAAAACAACTCAACCAATAGAATTTAGACAGGTTTGGGTACTTATATTAACCTTATCTTTAAGTATTAACTCTAAGTTAATTAGTTTCACTTTTACAATGTCTCTTTGTATTTTTATATAATATGGTTAATAAACTTACTATATACATCCAAGAGACCACCAAGTGGTCCAGTAATGATGAAAATATCATGATATACGTCTTTTGGATGAACCTTATATTTTTAGGAATTTAATATCAATTAATAATATAATATTTGTTTTAAGAATTCTTTTATGTCAATTTTGACACTATTCAATAGTTGATTTTTGTGAAACTCATAACAGATTGATTACTTCGAACAAAGTCAATTAAATCAATACTAATATATCATATTATCCAATAAAATTAGTTTAATTCATTAAAAGTTTCATATTATATTTATTTGGGGATTTATAATATCAATTATTTTTATTTTTCACTATTATAATAATTACTGCATCATCTTTGTGTCATGAATAAAGTAAATTATTTAATGTCTAAAAATTATAAATAAAATATAATTATGTATTAAATCTTTTTATCGTTCTAATTAATATTTATAATCTAAAATCCAACATATATAACCCTATTTAAAAATTGTTTTTCTAAAATATTTATGCTTGTGTCATTTTTGTATTCATTTTAACTTAATTAAAATAATGTGTCCTTATCACCTACAAGTGGCACCATGGGGTCCCAAAATCGACCCAAATATGCCTATGTCCGAACATGTAACAACCAATAAGTCTAGGACACTTTTTAGGGTAATTTAGTATTATTATAATATTATTTTTTAACCCTTATTTACCGGATTTACCCTTAACCATGGTAAATAAAATATTTACCGCAATAATTATTCAAAATGTCTAAAAATAAAAGTTACCTATTTACACAATTTGAACATCCTGATTCCAAATATGGAATCTATTTTTATAAATTCAAAACACAGAAGTGGCAGAAATTAATTTAAAATTAATTCCCGCTGTCAAAACAAAAAGCGTGTTTTTAAGAGATAATAACTATCAAAAGATTGACACTTGTTTATGTTCGGTTTAATTGTAAAATTATGTCCAATGACCAAAATTATATTAAATGGTAAAAATATATTCTAAATATACTTTAAAACCACTCAAATTCATAATTTATCACTATTAATTATTTTGATTAAAAAAGTTGTTTTTAATTAAAATTTAGTAATTTTCACTATTCATCAAAATATTAAAGTTATCCGAAAAGTACCAAAATTTCACCTTAGGCTAAATTCGACATTCCAAATCCAAAAATGAATTCAATTTTGAAAAATAAAATATATATAATTTCAAAAATTAGGTATTACTATTCATAACGGCTAGTTTTATTGGTTATGGTGTGTTAGAACTCGGTGTTGCGTACAACACACGCTATCACATTATTCAAAGAGAAGCGTACTGTAGAATCTTGGGGTGTTACATTCTCCCCTCCTTCAAATAATTTTGTCCTCAAAATTTCTAGAATACTTATCACATGAAAAGACTTGGGTGGTTCTTCATCATAAGTTCTCTTTTTGAGTCCTTTATTTTAGATGAAGAATACAACATTAGAGAAGGACACCCAATGGAAGATATTTGGAATCCATTCTCAAATGAAATTACAAATATTATGGAAGAAATAAATAATGAGTTCTTAAATCCACCCCATAGGAGTGTGAGATTAAAGAGTAAATTTATACTCTAAATCTAGACAATTTTACTAGACTTTACAAGTACCCTAGATCATTTTACACTATGAATTTTGAAACTATCAAAGGTGATATGATTGAGGTAGTGCAAGACTACTTCTGTTGGGTTGATCTTCCAAGAGTGGTTTGAACTACCACTACATTCCTCATACCCAAGGCAAAGGATCTAAATTTTTTATACCAATACTAGCTTAAATTTATGTGCAAAATAATTTATAAGGTCTTAGCCTATTTCAGAAATAGAATAATTTAATATATCATTCCAAAAATGATTTTTTAATATCAACATGGCTGCATCAAAGGTAAAATTATACAGGAGGATATAGGTATGGCTTAAGAAATGACAACAAATATCAATAAAGAAATGGTAATGTCCAATACAATGATAAAAGTAGGAATTAAAATGACATAAAATAGAATGGAATGGAACTTCATACCATGAGTAATGAAATTATTTAGTTTCTCAGAGTCAGTTTTAGATCTATACTTTAAAAAAATTCAACTCTATTGTTCAAAATTTTACTCATTGGAAGGAGGTTAAACTTCTTCAAGTTAGTTAATGGGATTTGGTATGGAGATATTCTCTCACCTAGTTTGTTTATTTTGTTTTAGGATACCTTTTGTAAGAATATCAACTGTGGAATCATGATAGGTGATTTTTTTCCATTAAATGATGATATGGTTTCTATGGAATTCCGCACTTGATTTTTATAGGCAAAATGATTCTATTCATAAATTGATGAAAAATATCTATCTAGGTATTCAATGAAATTTTTTAGCAGTATAGTAGATGCGTAGGGAAAAAATAATCCAAACTGAAATTAGTAACTTCATTTTCAATTCATTAAAATTAGGGAGATCTAATATAATTCAGGATTATCTAATCTTAGAAAATAAGAATTGTCCAATTAAATATATTGGGGCTCAATTTTCCTATGAAAATATTTAAACCCACTGCTTTATGTGATTTTTAACCATATTATATTACACATAAATAATTGGAAAATTAATATTTTTTTACTTAGAGGAAGGAGAAAAATGTCAAGAAATGTTCTCTCATATATCCCTATGCATGTTCTCTTTATCCTTAGAGTTACCAAGGCTATAATATAGGAGATTTAGATTACTATGAATGGTTTTATTTTATACTCACATCTAGAGGGGAAGTTCCACTAGAATTATTGGGATATGATGTAAAAATATATTAGATAGGTATGAATCAACTTAAGAAGAATCAAAGAGACCATGCACTACTTGTAGGAAAATCTAGTTTGGGAAGTCATCAAATAAAAATCCATTTTCGCAAGGTTAATTCATGGAAAGTATGGGAATAAATACTACTCCAATATTCAATTGGGAATTTAGGATTCCTTACTTTATAGTATCTTATAGGGGAACTTGATTACACTTAAAACCATGCATATTTTTCTAATTAACATAATGATATGTACATCTAGAAATATAACTCTTTAATGGAACCCAATTCTTCCCTAGATTCTTGGTCTCTGATATATCTTTATGTATTTACATTAGGAATACTAGATTCATTCAACCCTCAATTCTAATTAAAATAACCACTATGACACAATTTAGATTATAGTTGAACCTGAGTTATTTTTTTCATAAGGAGTGATTTAGGAACCTTTGACATCTTGAATGATCATAATATTTTACATGCACCAAAATAGAAAAATTAATGGGTGGAACTTCTATAGTATAAGTAAATCCCAACCAAGTTTCATTTTATAGTATGGAGTATTTAGAATCATGATACACCCACAAATATAGTAGTGTAATAGTGATGTGTCTACTTATCTTCAAAATGATTTTTCAATCATCAATTAGAAGTTTATATAAATGTCTATATCTTATTAGAAATTGAATGGGAAATCACCACAAGTAAGAACCTCAGTGACTGCATGGGATTCATGGTCTAAGGGGATTTAGTTTATACCTTCTTATTAACATGGTTTCTAGGGTCTTATCATAATTCCATGGAATCTTGGGCATGAAAAATTATCTTATAATCTAGTTTTTGGATTATCTAGGAAGCCAGTGATAATGGTAGGATTGAAGGTAGTCCATTACATCATCATTACATGAAAGTTAAAGTGAAATATCCCCTATTTAGGATGGGTGATTTGATTCAACATGGGTTTAAGTTTCTATTTATTCAAAAACTTATTCATTAATGTATTTAACATTTAATAGGTGATATTAATATTTCTTAGGGGTGGTGGGTATACTGGAGGCCTCTTAGAAAAGTTATGATGATCAATTTGGATCGATCATGCATCTAGGGAACTATGAGTGGTTACATCATTTTTTAAGACATAAGGGGATACATTGTGTTTATTTAAGTACATTATTTATTCTAGAAAATTATCTCAAATCTAAATAAATATCTATATTTAATGGCCTCTATCTGTACAAGTAATATAATATTAACCTAGAAGTTGTCAAAAAATAATTATCCCATGTGTATGAGTCCATTATTGGAAACTTCCCCACTCCCAGGTTCATTATTTACTAAACCAAATAATATAGGAATCTTTTAAATGATCAAGTAAATATTCATCACATGTGGAATGATGTAAAATTTTTATTGATATCCTTACTTAAAAAGTAAGGGAAAATGATTTCCTTATCATATAATCTAGTATTGGATCCCTTTCCATTAATTATAAGATCATTTTTAATGTGGATTCCCTCAAGATCAATTATTTTTGACCTCTATGATCTTGACTTATAACTTTTTTCCCTTTATTAATAAAAATATTTAAATATGACTGTGTGTGGTGCACTAGTTTACATAGTGCCCATATTATTTATATTTGAAGAATTTAACCATTGGTGGTTAATTGGGTGGTTCCTTACTTTCTTCCATAATATTATTTGTATTCTTCATGATCTTCAATATTCATGAGTTTGATGCCCATCTCTTCTACAGTTGTTTCGTTTACTTGTTCCATTGAGGAAATTTCCATGGTTATTATTTCTATATCTTTGACATGTGAGTGTTTGAATAATTTTTCCTCCTTTATCATTTGATTATACAACTTATAACTCCTTCCTATATTTCCTATCTCCATGTCTATGGTATTTTTATCCAAAATCCATATTTACTTTGAGAGAACACTAGAATAATTCTTCATAAAACTCCAAGTTTGGGATAACTAGATCCTTTTAGATATGTGGTTTTAAACCAATATAGAGTCTATAATTTTTATATCATTATTGATAAAAAACCTAAGGAATATATTAAAATCTATATGAAATTTTACTTTTAGTTTGTGATAAATTCAATATACCTTTTCTTAATCTCCAAAAAATCTATCCCTATCTTGGTGAAAAGAGTTTGAGGGAAATTATTGTTAAGAAATTTATTCTTAACGTATTTCCACTCCATTTCTTCCATTTCATCCTTTATATTTGTATTCTTGATCAATATCCATCCTTGATCTTATTATCCTTATAAATTATAGACAAACAAAGTAACTTTATACCTCTTGGAATAATGAAGAAAAGAAAATAAATTTTCCATGTTGTTGAAACATTATTTTTCAACAGGTGGTTTAAAGGATCCATTAAATGCCTATGGTCATTGAAGCATAAAGGACAAAATTGATAATCTCCCCTTATTAGTAGAATCATGATGTTTTATATAATTATTGTTATTATTAATAACCTGGGGAAAGTTATTAAGTACTACCATAATATTTTGAACTCCACATCCCATTACATTGGGAATTTCATTTATACAATCATTGAATTTTCCATCAAATTGGATTTTGGTCTAATTTCTCATAGTTCCCACCATTTTCAAAAATAAAAAAGTTTAAAACAAAAAATTAGTCAAGAAATCATGGATAAATAACTTATTCACATGTGTAAATAAATTCTAATTTCTTCAGGTATGGGATACATATGTTTAGACTAAGTTAAATATTACAAATATAATTCAAAAAACAAAATAAACCTTTCATTGATACCAGTTATAGAAACCCACACCTTTCATATATGATTATTATAACATTTAAGATAAACATCATAATAATAATACAATATAGAATAAAATTGTTTATAATCTTAGAAAAAGTGGGTTCATGCATTATAATAATATATAAAACATAAAACATAAAACATAAAACATAAAACATTTTTTATTTCATATAGAATAATTATGAAATAATAGTCTTCTTAATATTTATAATCACAGGGGAAAAATTAATTAAATGGTGAGATGAAAGATCATTAAAGGGAGGAATAAAATTAAAGGAACATGAGACATACATCAATATAGTACATGGGTAATAATAATAATAATCAATTTATAAGTAAAGGATCATAATCATACACATAAAGGAATTATTTAAAAGAGGCATGGAATATGTCATATACATAAAAACAAAACAACATAACATTTTGTTCAAATATCATACATAAGTTTTGAACAAAGATAACATTATCTTCATGTATAAAATATGTGTACAAATTAGGACTTCATAAATTTTGAAAAATATGGAATATGTTTACACATAATACACATAATCTCATAATATATATTACATTACCCAATGAATTAAAGGGATATATAATTCCAGTCCGACACATCACATAAAAATATTCTCATAATCATGTATGCCACATGGAAGGTAAAACATACATAAATCATAAACATTATATGAACCCATGAGATAGGAAAGGGTTCCATAGTGATTTCATAAATATTATGTAAAATAATAAATAGGAAGTTCCAAAAAGATGAAGGAAAACATTATTTTGGTCTTGAAATGGAGGTATTATCATAAAAGATATCTTAAGAAGAGCTAAAGAGATGAAGGAAAAATAATAAAATAATAAATATAGAACTTCCAAAAAATTAAGGGAAAAAATATTTTGGTGATGTAATGAATGTATTAGTAAAGAATATATCATACTTCTTAGAGAAAATAAGAATAAACATAAGAAGACCTGAAGAGATTTTTTTAAGAAATGTCTTTGATAAAAAATCATGGAGGTATCTTAACATTCACATCAATAATATAAGAGAATTAATATGCATATTAGAAAGAATGGAAATAAAAGAGTTGATAAACTCAAAGGGAAATAATTGGGTTTATGATTTCCCTTACCTTAGGTCTGGATTTATTTCTTCAACTCTAGGCCTCCCATATAATTTTTTTTAATTTTAAAATATGAATATAGAAGTTATTTATATTATTTTAAATCACTATTAGTCAATTTTAATCATTAGATAATATTTTTTAATCTTTGTTAAAGGTGAAATGATTTGATGTCATGTTTTATTTAAATTATTCTGTCTTGTTTCAATTTCATGATTTTGATTCAATTCCATTTATAAATTAGTAAAATTAATTCTAGAACATAAGAAATATATATAATTACATATTTATATATTATAAATATTTTTTTAACCATACATGTAGTCATTGACAAGTAATTATTTTTAAATTTCCTCGAAGATGATTAACCAACCATTGATGAGACATTTTTAAAAAAGGAGGGAGGTTTGTAATATATAACTGTATTGTAAAAAAATATTTATAAAAGATAAATATCATTAATAAAATTTTTATATAATAATTAAATGACTTTGGAAGTGTAGGTATATAATTGTGTGGGATAATTGAAGGAGAAAGGTGAGATGAAAGAAAAGGAGGAGGTTACCTTATTTACGACGTCACTCATTTGTTAAGACCTTAACACCTTGAAGTCTTGGAGCTGTATGACTCCAAAATGTACCTCAGGGTGGTAGGGGGATTAATATAGAGTAATTGGGAAAATATTGGTTTTATATATGTGTATAAGAAGTTATTTTCCAATGGAGGTTAGAGGGGGTATTCATACTTGAGGAGAGAGTTATTTTTCTGATAAAATATTAAATAAATTATTATTTCTAAGTTAAAACATTAATTATTGATATTTTAGATATTATGAAAAAATTGATTAAAAATATAATATTTTATGACTTTAAAACCCTTTATACACCAAATTTATTATTTTAAATAAAAGGAACGATGGAAAATGGGAAATAATTTTTTTAAAGAAATGATTTACATTTTTAGACTTTAGAGATTACTTTTTTATATTTCAAAATTATATTTATTATTTTTAAATGACTCATTTATCTTATTAAATTAAATTTGGGTCAACATTACCAATTTAATATTTAATAGGTCATTATTACATCATTATTATCCTATAAAATATGTGGTATTTGAAAAATTATATTTATACTATTCACCTGAAAATTAATGTTTCACAAAAAAGTATTAAAAAATCACACTTAAAAAATATCAATGTGATAATTAAAAAAATTTAATTTAATTTATTAAAATAATTTTCTAAATTAGTCAATTTTAATTATTAACATAAAAATTATGGTTTTTTAAAAATATTTTAGAATACACTTTATCAAAAATATACTTATTCTTTCTTTGAGTTTCTAATTTAAATACTTATTTTGTGGTATTCCAATATTTATATTTTCTTTATTTTTTAGGGTAAACAATATTACCATTCCATTTTCTATTTTATTTTTTAAATTACTATTCTAATGAAATTTTTTTTATTTTAATAGTGAGCTTACCATTATTAATAGTCAAGTTACTATTCCAATGGTCATATTACTATTTCAATAGTCATGTTAGTTTAATAGTTTCTATAAATACCTCTTAATTCCTTAATTCATCATTCAATTAAATTATTCTCAAGGTTTTAGATTCTTTTTTTCTTTAAAATAATGATTTCATTACTAATGTTATGTTTCTTTTTGCAGTACTATTTGTGAGTATAATAATTCTAGAACATCAAAATGATACCAATTTCCCTATTATATATTTTTATATTTATTATCTCATTATTATATCATCAATTTTATTGTGTATATTTATTATTTGAATATAATTTTCTTAATTAATGAAATAAAATATTACTGGTTTTTTTGTTATATGGTTCATGTGTTTTATACTATATTATTCATAAATATGTCACACATGTTTGTTCAGAATGAAAAATAACATATATAAAATTATGGATTTTTACAATATTAAAGTGACCCCTATATAGTAATTTTATCATCATAAGGGGGAAAATAATTTACCACATGCATGTTACTCAACCACTAGAAAAACACCAGCCTCTGAAGACTAGGATGTGTGCCTAAGGTGTTGTGATAGTATGATCTAATCACTGTTTGAGTAATCAATTTGTGGTCATTATAAATTGGCATCAAATAACACTTAGTGATATTGGTTATGGGTTTTAAGAGTATTTAGGAGATATGGTTTCCATGAATTATAATTTAATACATAAATAATCATAACTAGCATAATTATGGTGGATGATTATGTTACCAAGGGTAATCCAGTGTATTTTTTTCTTGATTTAGTTCTTGGTCATTGAGTTTGATGCATCATGATAGGTGCAAATATGTAGGCATAATTAGGATGAAATAACAAACCATTTTATTTCCTATGTTTATTTACATTATTTTTAAAATCAGTTGATGATTTATATTATCTAAAATATCAACCATAAATAAATAGTTGTTTCCTATATATTTATTATTAATGACTAAGTTAATATTGAAAAAATTTGATTACTTGGGCTGATAACCCTCATGTCTACTACTAATAACTAGATTTATTCATATTATTCAAAAATCATTCATTTAATTTTTCTCATGGGTATTTTGAGATTGTGGAATTGTTTTAAAAAGGATTATAAAATGTGTTTTAAAGTAGAAAAAGTGTTTTGTTAAAAAAATGGAAGAAATAAAATCTACTAATTTTTATTTCCAGACTTTGAATGACTATATTTAAAGCATGTATTTACATGTTATAAAAAGGTATTTAGAGGTATGTTCACAAGAATGATCAAAGTTTTTTAAATATTGTAATTAGTCTTAATAGTGAGTCTATTCATGCTTGTATATAAAATGTATTAAAAGGATTATTGATTTTTTTTTGAAGTACAAGAACTGAGATAAATGGAAGTATAGGATATGCTAGATGGGTTTTAAACCTAACTAGTACAGTCTTCCATTTAAGTTGATATTGTTAGAGACACATAAACCTTGTGGAGTTGTCTCAAGAATTCATTATTAATATCTTAGGATGATATCTTGAATCTTAAGCTTAAGGTGGTTAGTAAGATCTATCTAATTGATGAACACCTTTATCATGTGTAATTATTATATATGATTATAGTATTATACTGAATATTATATTGATTTAGAAATTAATATATGGTACATAGGTATATTTATCCTAAATCATTTCTCTAGGGAGATAAATAATGGATTTTTATCATTAATTTATTTAATGGTTTGATTAAATAGATTAAAGGCATTTAAAAATTAGAATTTTTATTAATTATTTTTTTTGAATAGTTTTGAATATTAAAGATACTTTTAAATTAATTATGTTTGAGTTAAAATAATAAAAATAAAATTATTTTTTCCTAAGGAATGTGTTTTTTAGATCAAATTAAAATGGGTGGACTATAGAATTTTATTCGAGAAAAAAAAACTAGTTCTGAAAAAAATGGTTGCAAACAGGTATTTTATTAGAAATAATTGTACAGATTGATGTTTTCAAGTTTATTTTAGTAAATTATCTAGTTTTTGAAGTAAATAAAATTAAATTTCATTCTTTTTCTTCTATTATCACCTTAATAAATTTTGGAAAAAAATTTAAAATGATTTCATTAGGTAAGAAAGTGGGAATAAAATATTTGTTTTAATTTATTAAATTAAAAAAAAATCTATACATATTTAGATTTATATTTTTTAATGTTTAGAGTATATATTTTGTGATAGTTAGATAAGTATAAGGGATTAAAATAGGTATCTTGGTTCTATGGAGTTGGAGAATTTCAGGCGATGGAAGCAGGTGGCCACTGAGTACTATTGTTTTGTTACCGAGTAAACAATGAATGAACTAGTGGAACATATCCTAATGAGATACCATCAATTGGATAATGGTACTCCACTAGGAACTTGGTTTAATCCTACCAGTTCTTTTAATATTTAAGATATAGTGATTCCATTCCTATCATTTTCCTTGAACCCATTTTGGGTTTTCTTCAAACCCATCATTCTTTAGCTATTATCTGAGTGGGGGAAATCATATATCCCTTATTCTTATTCTATTTTTTATTTATTTAATCAAATATTCTATAGATATTTCAATCTCTAAATCTAATGTAATAATATTTATTCATTCTCTTACAACATTCTTCACTCTTTTTCCACATTTATTTTATCTCTATTAGGGGTTTTGGTTTGTAAATTTCCCACAACTGGATGAGAGTACCTCTTAGATAGAGATTCTTATGCTTCTTCTTAGGGTTAAAGAAAACCTATATGGTTTATATTTAATAAAAACCTTAGGATATTGTTATATATGATATATATTTTTAATTGTATCTTAATCAAAACCAAATTGTTTGTTTTCTTAAAAGATCAAACATAGAAATAGTCTTACCTAGATAATTGAAATTAAAAATATTATTTTCATTGTAATTATAGCCTTGGTAATTTATTTCTTTTAATATACTTTTTTAACCCATAATATTCCCTTAAAATATTTTTCATCCCATTCTTAAAACAAAATATTTTTATATATGTTCATTTCCACTAAATTAGGTTTTAAAGATGGAAATCCTATTTTGAATAAGGTATTATATCTTTTCCAATTTGATTATATTTTAAAAGGTTATTATTTTATACCTTATGCGAATTATAATTCAATTATTATATACTTATTTATGTGTTAAACTAGAATTTATTTTTCATTTTAAGGTATAAAATATTTTATAGGATGAGTTCCTAAAAAATATATACATATGACAACTTAAATCATACTTTTCTTGGTTAAATTTTACCTTGATGTATAATTATAATTTCACCTCATTGAAAATGGTTTCAATTAGTAATAGTTACCTTATAATTATTTTAAAAATGGGAAAGGTTTAATTAGTTTTAATCCAAATGTTAATGGTTCTAATTTTTCTGAACTCACTTTAAATAGAAATGAAGACATGTATGCCATTTAAATTAATCTATGTGAACTACTTATTTGAAAATTTTATACGTATTTAGTCCATGTATTTATTATTTTCTGTTAGAAATACAAGTGTATCTCTAAGTGATTCATCTTTTCTATATTACTTGAAATGGTTGATAAATGATTGGTTAAGGAACTTGAAATGGGTTATATGGTTATGTCCCTAATAATGGCATTTTCTATTATAATGTTTTGGACCAGATTACCTGAATAGTACTAGAATAGTAGCTCCAGGTGGCCACAGGAACACCTCCCTATACACTACATACTGTCAAATAATAGTGAGGATCCAATACATTATATGGGGAGACTATACCCTCTAGTATCATTAAAAATAATAAAAGAAAAAAATAGAAAACTCTATAATAACTCCACATCATAGTGAAACATATGGTTTTATAGTGAAAATAAAACCATAAAAATAACATATACTTATTAAAAAAATATGTACATACAGGTCATATAATCATATAATAGATACAATACCACTTATAGGCCAGTCATAAACAACACATCAAGACTAAAAATAAAAATAAAGGAGACTCAAGCATTATCCTTAACATCTCCTCAATCCTGTCTCCATAATCCTACTAAGATTCATTGGATCATCCACATATACGAGGGCCATCACCCATACATACATACCAATCATAAGATCTTAACATAAACCAAAGTGTCATTTAGGTTGTAATCATAATGCTTAGTAGTCCCCCAATAATAGTGTCACTAATAAAAACTAGTATTTATGTGTGTTCATGTACTAAGTGAAAATTAATCTATAAACATCACATTCTTACACCCATAACACTATTGAGTACTCATGAAGCCACCATGATGGCCAAATCATGCTTACTTCGACTAGTGTTATAATGGTATAATACTTATATAATATGAACATAACTTGAGTGTGAATAATTTATCACTAATAACATCATTAGTCAAGGGTAATGAGCTATATCCTTATCAAAACACATGGTTTAATGAAGAATCACCCTTACATTGGTCTAAGTGAATGATATATAACTAACTCATATCTAAGGTGAACAATATATCTTCATTCTTATCATTAAGGGTGGATGATTCACCACCAAATTCAATATAGGGAATGTGGTATCACTTGTCTAAGCATGTATTTCCAAAAAATAATGAGGAAAATGATGTATTACCAGGTGATAATATATCACAATGAAATAAAAAATGAAGAATAATATATTACCAGGTGAATGATTCATCACTAATCTGATGATAAATAATGGGAAAATGGTTCATCTCTAGTTAAATTATATATCACCAACAAATCAAAAACTATAGGTGAATGATTTATCTCTAGGTGAATGATATATCACTATATAATCAACCATGATAGGAGAATGGTTTATTTTTAGGTGAACGATATATCACTGTATAACAAAAATGATGAGGAATGGTGTATCTCTAGGTTATTAAGGCACCACCTATCAATAATTGTGTTAAAATAAGCATCGTTGAGTGAAAAATGAATCACCCATAAAAAATAGTGGTGAATGAGGCATTACTGAATGAATTATGCATCACCCAACCAAAATATTCAAGGTGAATGATATATCACTTGAATATCCAAGGTGGATGATTTATCACTAATTTATAAGTCTTAATGTGTATAACCTTCCATTGACACCACAAATAAGGTGAATTATCGAACACAAGAAGTGCATAATTTATGAGAATAACTAATCACAATGGACACAAGAATACCTACACATGTCATAGCCATGGTGAAAGAGTTATCACCCTAGTACTTAGTTCCACCAATCCATTCCCTCACTAAGATACACATTCTAATAACATAGTACACCAAGAACACATGTATCAAGCCTAGCCTCTAATAAAATGACTTAATATCTCATATATTTACCCATCACATAAGAGTTATTCCATCATGACACTCATCATAACTAATTATTATCATAAATGACATCTCACCACATATTCTAACCAAAAATGAGTTTCTATCATTTAGGAACACTTGAGAATGTTGTAAAGGGATCACAACATACTATAGGTATTAAGAAATCCACTCATGGACCCATTCCCTAAGTATCCTTCCATTTATAAAGATATCATGGATATTAGTAGAAACATGCCTAATAGACAAGGATATAGGGATCTAGCATGAGGTAGGTATCCCAAATAATAACTCAAGAGATAAGGGATCCCCATTTGGTTCTAGCTCATGTCATTATCACATATATACTCAAGACCATATCACATATGGAAAAATCTATAAAAATAAAATAAACTCACCCCTAGCCACTACTCTAGGTGAGAACCACTTATCACTATATGGCCATCTTAGTTCAGGAGATCCATAACTCAAATAATAGACACAACTCATGGTTCTATTTATCTCATATTAAGCCTGTTACATAGTCTAAATAGCCATTGATGGTTAGTTCATAAATTCATGAAACCTAATGTATTTATAAGAGTCTAACCAAACTCTTTATCCTTATTTCTTATAAATAAAAACCCCTTATGGTTCTCATTTGAGTCTCTCACACTCACTTACCTGTTGAGTCAAAAAATTTACTTTCTAATTTTTCCATTACTTAGTTTTGTAAATCACAAACACTTTATTAAAACACTATTTACTAACTTTATATATCCCAAGTGTTTTATTATTTTTTAGAAAAAATATTTTACAGTGAATGAAAAAATAATTGTAATAAAAATAAATATAAACTTTTATTATTCAATGTGATCCATTTGACTGAAGGCACACTTGATACATCAGAAAAAAAATTGTACTGACTAGTGGTTAGAATGATATTCTATCTACTAGAATGAAAAAATTCATGAACATAAAAATTAAATTAGTAATAATACATCAGATTAACCTTTGTTTAGTTTATCATATTGACATAAAATAGTGAATTCCAGCATACTATCAAAATTTTATAATTTAAATAATTAGAATTATATATATAAAACAAAATCCAAAAGGGCATTGTGATGGTGCTAAACTAAATGGCATCAGAAAATGAAGTATAGTTCATTCTTAGATATCAAGAATCAATATCCAGATCATTATGAGATATTAATGTGAAATCTATCTAAGGATATTGCAACAAACTCTGAAATATGACCATTGGAGGAATATCTATAAATAAGAGGTCATTTGAAGAGATGGGATCTGATGCATTTATAACTCACGTCATCTATTTTTTTTCTCTTCTTTAACATACTATTCTAAATGCTTTGTAAATTTTTAGAGAGTTGTAGTTATAAGGAATCTATGTGGGGATTTTAAATTTCTTAGAACTTTTGCTTTGGTATTTTCTATGTCTAATCGTGGTTAAATTGAGGGATTATGTGGATATGGAGATGATTGAATCCAATCCATCAGATTTAGGGCTTATGGGGCTAGGAATATAGATATGTTGATCATCATATCAAGGGATTAAATGGGATTAGAAGATAGAGCTATACCACTGATTGTATCAAGGGCTTTCTCTATGAGGAAATATAAACTTTTATAGTAGGTATTAAAACCATGGATATTTTATGTCAGGATTTATGAATTCCTTAACTTTGAAGGTTAAAGTGTAAATTATTTTACAAATCTTATAATTCATTCTTACTATTAAAATCTTTTTATTTCTTGTTTATAAATTTTTTACTTTCCACTATGTGTTACATTAGAAAGTTAGTTATTTTAACTATATTTCTAATAAAATCTTTTATCAATGTGTTTGTGATATCAATAAATAATATTTTATATTATATAGTTATTGGATCGAATTTTAATACATTTATCATTAGACAATCCATGAGTCTGATATTTTTGACTTAAGAGGATTTTTGTTTTGTCTTATTTTAATTTTTTAAACTACAATTCACCCCACCTCTTGTAGCCATCATATACTATTATGATCCAAAAATTGGTATCAAAGAAGGTTCTATTGATATACTTGCTATGTTTTTACTCTTATTGCATATTTAAAGTTATTAAACTTTTATTATAAACCTTCTATTTATAAATTTTTATTACACTAATGTGTTTTTAAACAAAATAGTTTCTATTTTAAATAAGATGGAAGGGTTAAATATTGGAACCCTAGAAAATATAAATATGAGCAGACCAACTATTTTTTATGGTGCTGATTATGAGTACTAGAGAGATTATATGAAGACATTTTTATTACTACTGGTGCTGATAAATTTTTGATGTTAACTAGTAATTACCATATTCCTGATAAGGATGTTACTACCTTTATAAATAAAGAAAAGTCAGAATATAAACTGAATTATAGAGCAAGGAATAATATTTTATGTTATGTGACTCAAAATATATATAGTCATATTTCTTTGTTTGAAGATTCTAATAGTATTTGGAATAAGCTATATGTAACAGATTTTGTAACTTCTAAAGTCATCAAAACAAGAAGATCTATGATTTTTTCTAGTTATCAAACCTTTGGTTTTCTACCTGGAGAGTTAGTTGCAAAGATTCACCAAAGGTTTATGACTATTTTAAATAGTTTATAGTCTTTTGGAGAGAAATATCTTGATGATAATATTTTAGTTAAGAATATCATAGAGATCATGTATGATGAGTGAGAATCCAAAGTATTAGCTTTGGATGATACAAAAAGGATTAAAAAATTACACTTGATGATCTTATTCGTACCCTAATGAAATATAAAGGAATATTGAAAAGGGATTATGTAAAGACCCGTAAATTCCAAGGAAATTTTTTTCTCAATTTTCTTTGGAATTTTACAAGAACGCAGTTTCTGACGGCACCTGATTCTGAGGCCCGGTGTGCCCAGAATCATTTTCCGAAGTTTAGCTCGGGTACGTTTAGTGAACGGACGAGCGGGTTTTTCTAACTTTTGAACCGGTGCTCGGAATCGAATTCTGAGGGCACCGATGGAATTGTAGTGCCGGTAATTGCTTAGAAACGCCTCTTCCGGAGTTGCGTTTTCTCGGGTGTAGTTTTTAATTTTTGGGCTTAAAGTTAAGAAATAAAATAAATTGTACGACAAACTTTATTTTATTTCACTTAAGCAGCTTGGAAGCCACTTGAAGCCACTTAAAGTAGCTTAAGTTGAGTTGTTTTGGATAGGGTTCTATCCAAAAATATCCTACCCTCTTGGTAGGATATTTGTGAGGTGGGACCCGCACGAGCCCCACCGTTTTTTTCCACTAAGTAACGCACCCGCGGAAACCCGTCATTATGAAAGTCAACTGACGCGTTTTCTTAATTTCTTAACGCACCAATTAATTGGGCGATTTTCTTCATTGAATTAATTGGCTGGTTTATTTCGTTGAATTAATTCTACGAATTAATGGGTCGTTACTTATCTCTTTATTCGTTTCTTAACCGGTTTGAAATCCGTTGGTGTAGTAATAAAATAAGACCAACGCCACATCTTGAGGATTACACTTTGGGAGACATTGACAGAATTTATGTACCTTCACCCTTCTTCGCGAAGAACGCGAAGAACGCGAAGAACGTGAAGAACGCCATCACCCTCGGAGATTGACGAAGCTTCTTCCGAGACGTTCTTCCCCGAAATGATCTCCGATCACCAACTGCTTGAGGTAGGAGATTTCGGGTTCCTCTTAGAACTTCTTTGTGGTTTTTATCAATGCACGAATTTAATTATTATTAATTAAATCTTCATGTTCTTGAACCTCGGAGTTCGTCGACGCGTCACCTTTCCGCGACGCGACGATCGCCTCTTTCCACGACGACGCGACGCCCTTCTGCGATGACGCGACGCCCTTCCGTGATGACGCGAGGCCTTTCCGCGATGTGACGATCACCTCCTTCCGTGGTGATAAAATCCGCGAATAACGCGCGTACGACGACTTGACGAAGTAAGGATTTTATTTTGGAATACCTTTATGTTTCCGTGAACGTTTCTTTAAAATTAAAGAACCAGTTTCATATGAAAAATTTTAATTTATTAAAATTGTAGTTTCATGTGTTGAATAATTCTCCCATTGATATTATCTAACGTGGAGGGTGCGGGCCAAATGAACACGGCCCGACAACCCTCTGCAGATTGTTTATTGATGTGTGGATCGACGGGTGACGACAAACGAGGCCGCAAGGTGATTTTGAGGCCTCCGCAGTGAAGGTCGAGTCCTGGGAGGACTATAGGTGAAGACGGCAGGAGAAACGGACCACCGGAGTGCGTCCGGTGGTCCGCGGAGGGCGGCGGCGGCGTGCCGCCGGAAGGGAGGCGGCCGGCGGTTCGCCGCCGGCCTCAATCAACGGCGAAGGGCGGGGGAGCCGCGCACCCCGCCCGCGGTGTCCGGTCGGCCGCGTTGGCCGAGCCGCGGCCGGCCGGTCGGGCCGGACCGAACCGGACCGCGCCGGGCCGAGCCCAGCTGGGTCAGACCCGGGTCGGGTCGACCCAGTTCGGGCCAACCCAGGTGGGGTCGGGCCGGGTCGGCCAGGGCCCAGACCCCCGTTTTCGGACCACTTTCGGTCAAATGCCCGTAACTTGAGCTATGGGCATCCAAACGACTCGCTGTCAGCGGAAACACGATCCTTGGATCGAGATGGTCGTTTCGGTATATCGCACTCAAGGTTTCGGAATATTTTTGGTTCGGCCGGGTTGGTTCGTACATGAAACCAACCGGGCCCTCGGAGCGGAAACGCTCATATCTTGAGCTACGGACGTCCGATTGACGTGCCGTCAGCTTTGTTGAATTCCTCTAAGTGAGACAGATCTTTTGGCTTACTCCGCTCGAGGTTTGGATGCTGTCGGAGTGCGGTCGGGTTGGTTCGCTCACGAAACAAACCGGGCCCCTGGAACGAAAAAGCCAATAACTCACAGACCGGGCGTCCGATTGACGCGCCGTCTATCTCGTTGTTTTCCTCTTGATGAGATGGAACTTTTGGCATTCTTCGCCCGAGTTTTGGATGCATTTGGATAGTGGCCGGGTTGGATTGTACCCGAAATCCAATCGGGCCCCTGGGACGGAAAAGCTGATATCTTTCAGACCAGACGTCCGTTTGACGAACCGTCAACAGCGTTGGCAATCCCATTGAGAAACTCTCTCTATGAGTATACCCTATGAGTGTTCGGGGTATAGTTGAGTTACAGCGGGATTGGTTCGCACACGAAACCAACCAGGCCCCTGGGACGAAAAGGCTAACAACTCACAGACCGGGTGTCCGATTGACATGTCTTCTGTTGCGTTGAGACCCCTATGACGAGGCGGTCCTTTGAGATACTTCTTTGTGGGACTTTGTGATACTTAGAGTATCGACTAGTAGCTCGTGGAGCGGACCCTCCCGGAGACGAGCGTGTGGAGTACGGAGACCGTGTAGCCGGCTGAGACCTGACGACTGCTTGACCGACTCGACTTGGAGTGAGTCGACTAGCTCAGTGGATGGAGTGCCCGATATTTGGCGACAGACCCACAGCGGACAGAGCGCCCGGTAGTTGGCCACAGACCCACGGTACTCGACAGGAGGAGTACCTCTGTAGGCTATTGGGGGGAGCTCCCGGTATTTGGCGACAGACCCACAGCAGACGGAGCGCCCGGTAGTTGGTCGTAGACCCGCGGTACTCGACAGGAGGAGTACCTCAGCAGTCTTATGTTAGTGAGAAGTACCTCGAAGTCATGACAGGACCATTGTACACTCTAGAGATGGAGCTCTTCAGCAGTTACGGTTTCGATAATGAAAATCCTGGTTTGAGCTGAATCTTTTGACCTTTGTGTTTACCTCATGATTGAGATGGGTCGCTTGATAATTTAGGTATATGTATGGGCATATACCTGGGTAGTGGTTATCCGTTGATTTCACAATCCTTGTGTTTCCTCATGATTGAGATGGGTTACTTGATAACTTAGGTATATGTATGGGCATATATCTAAGTAGAGGTTATCTGTTGAGATCTTCTTGTGGTTATCCTTGTTGGTTTAGTGAGACCTTGAGGGTATCGGGGTCCCTACTGAGTATCATTATACTCACCCATGCACGGGCTATGCCCCTACCTCGTTGTGTTGGTTGCAGACGACGGGCAGTGCTGACGGAGGCCAAGTGTTCGAGGACTGTTCCGTACGCGGAGGTGGACTACACGACGAGTCAGTACCCGGAGGTTGACTACACGATGAGACGACACACAGAGGAGGTTGACGGACGAGAGCGTGGAGGAGGCTATCTGTACCTACCCTTCAGGTAGGATCCATGGTGGACGACCAGGAGCTGCGCTATCTGTACCTACCCTTCAGGTATGATCCGAGGAGGACGACCCAGGAGCTGCTTCCTTCTTCCAGCTGTTTGTCTTTTTCCGTTGTACCTTGTTCAGTTGTAGTTGTACTATCTTTTGGGTTTGTATTCTGGCCCATTTTTCTTTTCAGCTTTTCTTTTGTACTTAGTGTTTTGCTTCCTCTTGTACTCTGTGGTGCTTATTTTCTTTTATAAAGGCAATGCCTTCCCAGTTATCGGGATTTACTCCTTTGGTACTAGTCGCCAGCCCCTGTCCTATGGAAGGCTGGCTTGGGGTAGTCACGGCACGGGCCCCGAGGACGGGTCGTGACAAATTGGTATCAGAGGAGTTTGGTTCTACCGCAGAACTTATAACTCTAATGTTTCTTTCTGTGAAGCAATAGTGTTAAGAGTACCGAGTGTGGTTTTCAGTTCAGGGAGTCCAGTGTTGGTGCGGGTGGCCGACGTATCCATACACCAGGACCCTGACAACTTATTTCCGACTTTGTGCATGAAAACACTGATTGCGTGTGTGTTTTCCAGAAGTTTTATTTAAATGTCAGCTCAAACCAGGTCAGCTCACCATGGATAATCTTTTGACCGTGTCACGATGTTTCTTCCAGGATGCCTTTTCACAGACTACCAGCTAGAGCCCGGAGGGATGTGCGTGCTGACAGCCTGTCGAGCGACGAGGCTTCGGTATAGGGCCCTCTTGCAGTTGAGGCACCAGCGGAGGCACCAGCTGTACTACCATACGTTGGGCCGCCGATGCCACCAGCCCCAGCAGTAGCCAATGCATGCTACTTGAGTGCGCTGCACGAGTTCCAGCGCCAGAGGCCACCCTGGTTCTGGGGAGAGACGGACCCGCAGGCGGCTGAAGATTGGCTGGAGGCTGTGGTGAGAGTCTTCAGGCTAGTGGGGACACCGACAGACTTCATGGTGATCCTTGCTGCCAGCCTCCTTCAGGCAGCAGTAGGCAGGTGGTGGAGCCACTTGTTCCAGTTTTGCGACGGGATGACCTTCGCATGCGAAGACTTCGAGACCTTCTTCAGGGTGGAGTTTTTGCCAGTAGCTCTACACCCCGAGCGTGTACAGGAGATTCTGCCTTTTCCACAGGGTTTTTGATCAGTTTCCGAGTCATCTGTGGGCAGTAGACAGATGATGCAGAGGTCCAGGAGGACCAGACCAGCAGTTGTACGATCTCGGGTTTTAGGATCAGTGGTGCGGGGCACCCGGGGTGGGGTTAGAGCCAGGAATTCCAGAAATGGATAGTGTTTCTCCAGCGTCAGGAAGGGTCACCTGGCACGTGACTGTACGACCCCCCACACGGTTGATCAGTGGGTGTTGGAGGAGCCACTGAGACAGAAGCAGCGGCTGGTGCTTGAGCAACAGTCGAGCAGTGGACAAGGCAGTAGAGCTCCGAGAGCAGGTGGATAGGAAAGGGACTAGTGGATACGTCTTTTGTACTTCTAGTTCCATGTTGCTTTTGTATTCGTGTCTTTGTACTATGAGCTGCAATAATAAAAAGACACTTATCTTTGTTTGCTTTCCTGTCCTTTTGTTTGGTTGATACTGAGTGGTCCCGGTTAAACTGTTGACTTGACCCTCACTTTCGATATTTCTACTGGAGGAGACCCAGTGACCTCACACTGATGCTGATAGTGTGACTCTACCTTGGAGGCGAGAGTGACAGTTGGATCTCTTGGTAGTTACGTCGAGGCCTTACGACGTCATCCATGGCATGAATGCATCATTCATGTCAGGATTGACTGTATTAGGCAATGAATGTGGTTCATCTAGGGGATGATACCAGATTTATCTTATCGGCAAATAAGAAATCATAGCAGCTCTTGTGAGACTAAAGAAGGTCTAGGTCATCCAAGAGAGGATGAAGACTGCACTGTGCAGTAAGAAACAGGAAACTGGTGCCAGTCTTAGAGACTCGGGTATGTTAAATGTTTCAAGAAGTGGAAGCTTTAAGGATAGATGAGTCTGCGAAGCAGCAGACGTGGAGGCAGAGCTAGGAGAGCAGTATGAGGTGGTGTACATCTTAACAAGCTACAACCACCCGCCTTAGTTATCCCCGCCAGGCTCAGGGAGCTGGAGGGCGGTGGAAGAGTGCGGCTGCGTGCAGTCAAGGAATGTGACCCAATGGCTCTAGAAATGATTCAAGGGACAGTCTGTGTCCACTACTAGCTGTTGTAGTAAAGGACGTCGATTTGAATCATTCCTTGCTTTCACAAATCTTGTTCTATACCTAGAGTTTCCAGTAAGCTGTGGACTTGACCATCACGTCTGGAGATACCTTGGGAGGAGACTCGATGATCACACTTACGCCGACGGTGTGGTCGGACCCTCGAGGCGAGAGTTTCGGTTGGAATCTCTTGGTGGTAGCGTCGAGTCCTTACGACGTTAGTTTAAGTATGGAACGGGCAATAACTGTCCATACTCAAATTGACAGTTTTAGGCAAACATCGGGATGGGTTTTCCTTGGTCGGTGAAAAGGAAACCCCAGGCAGCACAGGATAAACTCTTTCACAGGAGGGTGCGACTGATCACTCTTGAGTCGGTCAACCATACCCTCGTGGAAGCAGTCTTTTGAGTTTCAGTTCTAACAGAAAATGGAGACCTTTGGAGTTCGAGGATGACGACCACGTCTTCTTACGGGTCTCACCTCGACGAGGTTTACGGAGATGTGGACAGGGAGGCAAGTTATCTCCGAGGTTCAACGGACCTTTCTAGGTCCTCAACCGGGTAGGCAAGGTGGTTTACTGCTTGAACCATCCACCTCAGTTGCACTAGGTGCACGGCGTTTTCCCAGTATCTCAACTGAGGAGATACATGCTCGAACCTTCGCATATCATCGACCATGAGGAGCAGGACAATGGCGATGGGGTTACTTCCTTGGAGGTTCTAGTGAGGATCAAGGATCGACAGGAGCGGATCCTACGGGGACGATCGATTCCTCTGGTGCACTTTATTTGGCAGCACGGGAACCTCCAGGTGAGCACATGGGAGCGGAAAGCTCAGATGCGTGCTCAGTACCGCCTTTGTATCTCTAAGTTTGTGGTGAAGCTTTACAGGGACGTAAAGCCCTGTAGTGGGAGTAATGTAAAGACCCGTAAATTCCAAGGACATTTTTTTCTTAATTTTCTTTGGAATTTTACAAGAACTCAGTTTCTGACGGCACCTGATTCCGAGGCCTGGTGTGCCAGGAATCATTTTCCGAAGTTTGGCTCGGGTACGTTCAGTGAACGGACGAGCGGGTTTTTCTTACTTTTGAACCGGTGCTCGGAATCAAATTCTGAGGGAACCGATGAAATCGCAGCGCCGGTAATTGCTTAGAAACGCCTCTTCCGGAGTTGCGTTTGCTCGGGTGTGGTTTTTAATTTTTGGGCTTAAAATTAAGAAATAAAATAAATTGTACGACAAACTTTATTTTATTTCACTTAAGCCGCTTGGAAGCCACTTGAAGCCACTTAAAGCAGCTTTAGCTGAGTTGTTGCGGATATAGTGCTATCTAAAAATATTCTACCCTCCTGGTAGGATATTTGTGAGGTGGGACTCACACGATCCCCACCGTTTTTTTTCGCTAAGTAACGCACCCGCGAAAACCCGTCATTATGAAAGTCAACTGACGCGTTTTCTTAATTTCTTAATGCACCAATTAATTGGGCAGTTTTCTTCGTTGAATTAATTGGGCGGTTTATTTCATTGAATTAATTCTATGAATTAATGAGTCGTTACTTATCTCTTTATTCGTTTCTTAACCGGTTTGAAATCCGTTGGCGTAGTAATAAAATAAGACCAACGCCACATCTTGAGGATTACACGTTGGGAGACCTTGATAGAATTCTTGTACCTTCACCCTTCTTCATGAAGAATGTGAAGAACACGAAGAACGTGAAGAACGCGAAGAACGCCATCACCCTCGGAGATTGACGATGCTTCTTCCGAGACGTTCTTCCCCACAACGATCTCCGATCACCAACTGCTTGAGGTAGGAGATTTCAGGTTCCTCTTAGAACTCCTTTGTGGTTTTTATCAACACACGGATTTAATTATTATTAATTAAATCTTCATGTTCTTGAACCTCGGAGTTCGTCGACGCGTCACCTTTCCGGGACGCGACGATCGCCTCTTTCCGCGACGACGCGACGCCCTTCCGCGACGACGCGACGCCCTTCCGCGACGACGCGACGTCGTTCCGCGACGCGATGATCGCCTCCTTCCGCGGTGATCAAATCTGCGAAGAACGTGCGTGTGATGACTTGACGAAGTAGGGATTTTATTTTGGAATACCTTTATGTTCCCATGAATGTTTCTTTAAAATTAAAGAACCAGTTTCATATGAACAATTTTAATTTATTAAAATTGTTGTTTCATGTGTTGAAAAATTCTCCCGTTGATATTATCTAACGCGGAGGGTGAGGTCCAAACGAACATGGCCCGACAACCCTCCGCAGAATTTTTATTGATGTGTGGATCGACGGGCGACGACAAACGAGGCCGCAAGGTGATTTTGAGGCCTCCGCAGTGATGGTCGGGTCCCGGGAGGACAGACCCCCGTTTTCGGACCACTTTCGGTCAAATGCCCGTAACTTGAGCTACAAGAATCCAAACGACTCTCCGTCAGTGGCAACGCGATCCTTGGATTGAGACGGTTGTTTCGGTATATCTCACTCAAGGTTTCGGAATACTTTGGGTTCGGCCGGGTTGGTTCGTACACGAAACCAACCGGGACCTTGGAGCGGAAACGCTCATATCTTGAGCTACGGATGTCTGATTGACGTGCCGTCAGCTTTGTTGAATTCCTCTAAGTGAGATGGATCTTTTGACTTACTCTGCTCGAGGTTTGGATACCTTCGGAGTGCAGTCAGGTTGTTTCGCTCACGAAACCAACCGGGCCCCTGGAACGAAAAAGCCAATAACTCATAGACCGGGCGTCCGATTGACGCGCCGTCTGTCTCGTTGTTTTCCTCTTGATGAGACGGAACTTTTGGAATTCTTCACCCGAGTTTTGGATGCAGTTGGATAGTGGCCGGGTTAGATTGTACCTGAAACCCAACTGGGCCCCTGGGATGGAAAAGCTGATATCTTTCAGACCAGACGTCCGTTTGACGAACCGTCAGTAGCGTTGATAATCACATTGAGAAACGGTCCCTATGAGTATACCCTATGAGTGTTTGGGGTATAGTTGAGTTACGGACGGATTGGTTCACACACGAAACTAACTGGGCCCCTGGGACAAAAAGGATAACAACTCACAGACCGGGCGTCCGATTGACGCGCCGTCTGTTGCGTTGAGACGCCTATGACGAGGCGGTCCTTTGAGATACTTCTTTGTGGGACTTTGTGATACTTAGAGTATCGACCAGTAGCTCATGGAGCGGACCCTCCCGGAGACGAGCGTGCGGAGTACGGAGACCGTGTAGCCGGCTGAGACCTGACAACTGCTTGACTGAATCGACTTGGAGTGAGTCGACTAGCCCAGTGGACGGAGCGCCCGGTATTTGGCGATAGACCCACGGCGGATGGAGTGCCCGGTAGTTGGCCGCATACCCCTGGTACTCGACAGGAAGAGTACCTCTGTAGGATATTGGGGGGAGCGCCCGGTATTTGGCGACAGACCCACAGCGGACGGAGTGCCCGGTAGTTGGCCGCAGACCCGCGGTACTTGACAGGAGGAGTACCTCAGTAGTCTTAGGTTAGTGAGCAGTACCTCGGAGTCGTGACAGGACCACTGTACACTCCAGATACGAAGCTCTTCAGCAGTTACGGTTTCAATAATGAAAATCCTAGTTTGAGCTGAATCTTTTGACCTTTGTGTTTACCTCATGATTGAGATGGGTCGCTTGATAACTTAGGTATATGTATGGGCATATACCTGGGTAGTGGTTATCCGTTGATTTCACAATCCTTGTGTTTCCTCATGATTGAGATGGGTTACTTGATAACTTAGGTATATGTATGGGCATATATCTAAGTAGAGGTTATCTGTTGAGATCTTCTTGTGGTTATCCTTGTTGGTTTAGTGAGACCTTGAGGGTCTCGGGGTCCCTACAGAGTATCGTTATACTCACCCCTGCACGGGCTATGCTCGCACCTCGTTTTGTTGGTTGCAGACGACGGGCAGTGCTGACGGAGGCCGAGTGTTCGAGGACTGGTCGGTACCCGGAGGTGGACTACACGATGAGTCAGTACCCGGAGGTGGACTACACGACGAGACGACACACAGAGGAGGTTGACGGATGATAGCATGGAGGAGGCTATCTATACCTACCCTTCAGGTAGGATCCTTGGTGGACGACCAGGAGCTGCGCTATCTGTACCTACCCTTCAGGTAGGATCCGAGGAGGACGACCCAGGAGCTGCTTCCTTCTTCCAGCTATTTGTCTTTTGCTGTTGTACCTTTTTCAGTTGTAGTTGTACTATCTTTTGGGTTTGTATTCTGGCCCATTTTTCTTTTCATCTTTTCTTTTGTACTTAGTGTTTTGCTTCCTCTTGTACTCTGTGGTGCTTGTTTTCTTTTATAAAGGCAATGTCTTCCCAGTTATCGGGATTTATGCCTTTGGTGCTAGTCGCCAGCCCCTGGCCTATGGAAGGCGGGCTTGGGGTAGTCACGGCACGGGCCCTGAGGACGGGTCGTGACAGATGATGTAAAAAAGAAAATGAAAAATGGAGGAGTATCTTTTAAAACAACATCAAATGTTCCTATAAAAGCTCAATTTGATAATAAAGTTGTGGAATATTTTAAGAAGAAGAAAGTTGTTATTGAATCAGATACTAGTTCATCAGAATAGACTAAAAAACAGTGGGAATATATTTCTGGATGGATAAATATGATAGTCATCAAGAAAGACTTAAAATACAGATATATAAAACGTTATATAGATAAGAGTGATAAGAAAGACTTTACTAAAGTGATTTTTTATGAATGAAAAAATGCAGGACACATCAAACCCGATTGTCCTAAACTTAAAAGGAAGGATAAGAAAGATAGAAATTCAGACAGGAATGCTAACAAGTACTATAATCATATGATGAAGAAAATTTTGAAAGATTTTGAAGCTTAGGGTACAATTGGAGGAGATAGTTCTTCATATAATTATTTGGACAATGAATGTTTCAAACAAATAAATATTTGTTTATATACAAAAAAACCAAATTTTAACAAATGTGTTATGGTTAAGGTACATACTACTGAATCTCCAATAAACCTCACTTTAAATAAAAATTACCCTAAAAGTAATGATGAAATAAATTCTATATCTTATGATGAAGAATTTTCCTCAATAGAAGAGGATAATTATTTACCTATTTATGATGAAGTATCTTGGTTCTCTAAACTTCTCAAAAAAGAAAATTGTAAAGTTTCCAAAAAACTTGATAAAGACTGAGAAAAACACATGAAGAAAAATTCAATAATTAATAATCTTACTACTGAAATATATAACATTTCTAAATATCATGATAAGTCTAATTATAAAAAATATATAATTTCTAAATATCTTGAAATATATATTTCTGAGGAAAATAGTTTACAAAATAATTTTTTAAAACTCGGTTCAAAAACTTCTATTACCAATGATACTAATTTAGTTATAAAACTAAATTATAAAATATATAGTTTGAAAAAACTTTTGTCTAAGTTTCCCTATGGGAAGTAAAATTTTGATAAAGTGTATAAGAAAATTATACCTCATACTGATATTTTTTGGAATGTGTTTTACTTTTAAAAAACCCATTTTTAGTAATAATTACGTTGTTCCAAAGAGTTATCTATTTTTCACAAAATGTAAAAGTGGAGAGCACTAGAAAGAAAAAATGTTACTTAAATAAAGTTCAATATTTGTGTTTTAATAAAGAATATTTTTTCAAAATAAATGAAATTTTCTCAATGTTGTAATTTTGAAAAATTGTGGTAACCAAAGATTTTATTTTCTAGTAATACCGGAGCTAATAAGCTTTGGGTTTAGAAACACTATTGTATTTTTTTTCAATAAAATAAATAAAGTATAAACAATAATAATATTTGGTACATGGATAGTGGTTGTTATAGATATATAAATGGAAATAAATATTTCTTTAAGATGATCATAAATATTAAAGGTGGTAAAGTAACCTTTTAAAATAATTCTAAAGTAGAGAATATCGATATAGGTAATATTTTTCTTCTTGGAAAAGATTTAATTTTGAAGATTTTATTTATTACAAGACTTAAGAAAAACCTTATAATAATAATTCAATTACTTTATGAGGGTTATCTTGTGAACTTCAATAATGAAAATTATACTATTCATAGTTCTTAAGATGAGTATATTATTTCTGCCAACCGACATGATATTGTTTATACTTTAAACTTAGAAGAACTTAAGATCCAAGATCTAACTTGGATTAGTTCTATGTAAGACCAATCTTGGTTATGGCATAAAATATTTGGACACTGTAACCTTAGAACTTTAGCTATGTTGTCTAATAAAGGAATTATTAATTATCTACCATAACTTAGGTTTGATAATTCTAAAGTATATGATCCTTGTCAATTTGGTAAGAAACATAAGTCAAGTTTTAAATCTATTAGTGAAGTCTAAACTTCTGATTCTTTATAGTTAGTGCACATGAAATTATTTGGTCCTACACAAACTTGAAGTATTAGTGGAAAACACTATGTATATGTTTTAGTTCATGATTACACTAGATATACTTAGGTTTATTTTATAGAAAGGAAATGAAAATCCTTTATTTGTTTTAAAATTTTTGTATCTATAGTTAAAAATGAGAAAAAACTCTCCCTGATAACTATTCATAGTGATCATAGTGAAGAATTTGTAAATTTTTATTTTGAAACTTTCTGTAGTAAACTTTTCATCACCCAGAACTCCACAAAAAATGATGTATTTAATAGATTATATGAACCATGTTGAGTTAATACTCAATTGATAAACATTTTTGGGCTGAAGTAGTTAGTACTTCCTATTATAATATAAATCTAGTTTTAATTAGACCTTTTATTAATAAAAACTCTTATGAGTTGTGGACCAGAGGGAAACAAAAAATTTCTTACTTCAAAGTTTTTGGATTAAAAGTATTCATGTTGAATTCTAAAGATAACTTACATAAGTTTACACCAAAATAAAATGAAGGAATATTCTTAGGTTATTCCAAAACTAGTAAGGCTTATAGAGTTTTTAATAAAAATACAAGTACTATTGAGGAAATAGTACATGTTAAGTTTAATGAAACCTATCCATTTGTTTTTAAATAACCCCAACCCATATATTAAGATGTTATTTTTAAAATTTATTTTCAACATATGTTAGGGAGTTCTTCTCATAAGAAAAAAACTAAAGAATATGTTTTTGAAGTTTTTCCTTAAGAATATTTTCCATCTATCATTGAGAACAAAGTTTTACGAATCCAAGAAATCAGTTGTTTCTTAGGAATCATCCTAGTGATAACATCATTAGTGATGTTGATCAACCAGTTTCAACTATAAGATCTTTAAGAAATGAAATTGAACATCTAGTATTCTTATCAAAATTAAAACCTAAGAATCATGATGAGGCTTTAGGTGATAATGATTAGATAAAGGAAATACAGGATGCACTCAATGAGTTTAAAGGGAACCAAGTTTGAAATTTGGTTGAATGACCAAAGGTTACATATTTAATTGCAGTAAAATAGGTTTTTCAGAATAAATGTGATAAAAATGGTATAATAGTTAGAGATAAATATAGACTTATTTATAAGGGTTATAATAAATAGGTGGGAATATTCTATTAATAAACTTATGCTCTGATATCTATAATTGAGGCTATTTATATACCTATAGCTTATGAAACATTCTTAAATTTCAAAATATTTCAAATGGATGTGAAGTCTATTTTCCTTAATGTATATTCTCAAGAGGAAGTTTATATATAATAACCACTTATTTTTAAAAATAGAAAAAATATATTATATGTTTATAAACTTACCAATTCACTTTATATACTCAAACAAGATCTTAGATCCTGGTATGATATATTAATTGAATTTTTGTTACAAAAAATTTTTGTTAAGGGAGATACGGATCCAACACATTTTATAAAAGAAGTTAATAAAAATATTATGATTGTACAAATATATTTTGATGATATTATATTTGGTTTAACTCAAAAATATTTAACAAATTCCTTTGTATATCTTATGAATTCAATGTTTGAAATGAGTATGATGGTTGAGTTAACATACTTTCTAGGTTTTCAAATTTCACTAAAACTAGAAGGGAATTCTATATCTAAATAGAATTATATAAAATATTTACTTAATTAATTCATATATGAAAACACTAAAAGTATTAGTACTCCCATATAATCCTCAAATACTTTAGGTCTTGATGAAGCTGGGAAACCAGTTGATTAAAAAAACATTTAGAGGTATGATGGGAAGCTTACTTTACTTAATATCTATTCATCTAGATTTAATGTTTTTGGTATTCTTATGTGCTATATATCAAGAAAATCAAAAAGAGTCCCATATTAAATCTGTTAAATGAAATTTTTGTTATCTTAAGAGAACTATGGATTTAGTTTTGTTTTACTCTTTTCGAAATTATTTTATGTTAAAGTTTTTTTAGATGCTGACTTTGGTGGGTGTTGAATGGATAAGAAAAGTAAATATTTAGCATGTCATTTCTTAGTAGAGGCTTTAGTTTCTTGGTCATGTAAGAAAAAATACCCAGTAGTACTTTATACTGCTAAAGATGAAAATGTGGTAGCTGGAAGTTGTTGTTCTCAAGTGTTGTGGATGCAATACACAATCACTAACTATGGAAGGATTTTTTCTACAACTAAAATATTTTTTGATAACAAAATTGAAATTTCCTTAATTAAAAACATAACACATCACCCACATTCTAAGTACATAGATATAAGACACCATTTTCTTTGGGATCACAAAAAAAGGATATATCATTTTACAATTCATCAAAACACAAGAAAAACTTTCTAATAACATTACTAAACCCCTTAGTTCTTATAGATTTTAATATATTAAATAAAATATAATAATGATAAATATCAAATTATTATTAATATATACTTCTTGTTTACCAATCTACTTAAATTAATACACTCCTTCTCAAAGGGTGAGTATATATGTATTTATTTTTTCTAAAACTTCTATTTTTTCAAAAAAATTAATCAAACTTATAGTTTTTTTAAAAACTTTTAGAGTTTTGTTTCTCATAATAACTTTATAGGAATAATTTTTTTAAAAAAAAATCTAGAATCAATTTTTTCAGAAACTTTCTAGTGTCAAATTATTATAAAAATTATTCAACGTCAAATAAAATTTGGATTCAAAACTGTTAACAAAATTTTTTTGGACAATACATTTTTTATAAACATTATCATAATCTATTTTTATTACAAAAACCAAGAATAATAGGTTATTCATACCTATGAAACCTTCCTACTATGAAAGGTATTCTTATTTTTTTTTACTTATTCATTACTTCATTTTATAGATGTTTTTGTACATTTTTTGTACATTTTTTTACCAACATAATAGTTTTTCTAATCAGATTATTTCTCACTCCGATGAAAAGTTTTATTAAAACCATTAAGAGTTAATAATTATTTTAAAATATTTATTTGATTAAATATAGATCGTTTGATAATAAAATAATTTCCAATCTCAACCGTTGATTTATCTTTAATGTTAACCATCACTCATTGTGCCTATATATGGGTGGTTCACCCAATTCCCCACATCGATTTCCAGATATTTTTCTCCCGACTCTCTCCACCTCTTTTATTAATCAGTTTGAATTTTTCTATTCACCTTACCATCGATAAAAAACATAAAATGATGGAAATTTATGAATATTTTTTTCCAAATGAGAATCTATCTAAGAGAGTCTCATTGAGAAAAATTGTTATGAGAAATTTGATTCCTTATTGAAAAGAGTAATTAAGTTTCAGTGTTGGGAAGAGATTTGTGTTCAGAAAGATTATTTTGAATTATATCACCCTGAGATATTTAGAGAATTCTATGCTAAATTTGAGTTTCTTTATGGAGATGATAAGGAAGAATGTATTTTACTTTTTTTTCTTAAAATTATAAACATTCATATCATCAAGTCACAAAGTTAACAGAAGTACCTTTTGAGGGTGAATCATATCTTTCATCTCACAAGTTACCTAAAAAACTTGGAAGTTATAAAAGTCCAAATAAACTTTGAACACTTAATTTGAGAAATTAATTAATATTTCACACCTCACATAGTAATCTAGGGTCATAAATTTTTGGATTTTGGGTTATCTAATTCCAAGAAAGGGTGACAGGGATACCCTAAAAGTTTTGGATATTTTTGTATTATATTTTGTAATGAATATGAGGTAGATAAAATTAGTAATTTTTTTATAATAGTTGAATCAATCAATAAGGCATAAATCAAATCAAATATTATGATGTTCTATTATTTTATAAATAATTATTTATTTAATTAAATAAAAAATTTCTAGATAAATAATCATAAATATCCTATAAGGGAAAATATTTCCCTAATTGGTGAAGAGACCTTGTAATGGATGAAGTTAGTTTTTGATATAAATATAACGAAGTTTATTGATAGAGTGGATAGAACCATGTTTGATGTAGGATCTTCTAAATAGAATGAAGTTTTGAAACAAAAAATAAAAGTAGATAAATCACCACCCAAAGTTCAAAAGAACTGGAAACACACGACTAATTAGAAATTAAAATAGTTCAAATAATATAAGGCATAAAATAAACCTGGTGAACCTTATTTTTGGATTGATAAGAATGTGGTCAATGATTCAAAGATTTGTATGGATAAATAATTGAATGAATCTAAGAAAAAGAAGAAATAAAAGAAAAGTTTAGCATCGGAAAAAATTATTGAGTGTTTAATGAAGAGAGTTGAAAAAGATCCAGAGAATATAATTTTATCCATATCTCCCTTATCTATTGTATAACTGGTATAAGAATCCAAAAAAATTACTCACACTAATCATACTATTACAGATACTGGTTTGGAGTGTTTTAAAAATCAATTATTCCATTAATTATTCCATCAGCTGATGATAGAGGAAAAGGCAAAGATATTACTAAATAATCTCAAGTGAAAAATTCTATAACAGAATCTCTCCCAGTACATGTTAAGAATATATATGAGAATTAAAAACCAAAATCTATTAATAAATTTGTAAAAGGAGTTCTTAGAAATGAATGATAGCTGTAAAAGGAATATGATGAATAAGAAGAAGAAAAATAAGAAGAAGAAGAAGAAGTTGAATAAGAACATCAAGAAGTGATAGAGACTA
Source organism: Viscum album (assembly GCA_963277665.1). Lineage (NCBI taxonomy): Eukaryota > Viridiplantae > Streptophyta > Magnoliopsida > Santalales > Viscaceae > Viscum > Viscum album. The sequence continues at coordinate 148,004,558 of OY728151.1, forward strand.
AGGAAGAATCAAAGGAAAAATAAACCTCATTAGAGTCACCCACAAAGTCTAATTTTTTATCATCTTATTCGGACAAGAATTATGAGATAAAAGTTTCATGGTAAGTGAAATAATCTTCAAAAGAAGAAAAAGATGATCAATAATCTTGAATGAAAGTATTTGACAAGGTTGAGTCCGATAAAGAAGTGTATGTTGTAAAAGTATCAAAAGATGATTTTTTTTGTAAAGGTATTAGTTGAATACATGTTGAGAAGAAAGAAAAATTGAACATCAGAAGTTCAAGATCACATGTTTCATAAGTTCAATCAGAATCATATGACTCAACTACAATAGAGGCACAAAAAAACATTGATTATATTTTCCTATATTTGAAACTTTTAACAGATCAGATTCCCTATTTACCAAATATTAAATCATGATGAAAACATATTCAAATTTGTATGAATGAAAAGTTATAAATGAATCTGTGATCCAACTTGAGGCTAATATCAAAAAATTAAAAGTAAAGAATAAACCTCACAAGTGAAGTTTTGACCAAATGTTTAGATGGTCAAGATAGGTTGATGATGATTTATGGGATAATTAGGATTAGGTAATAAAAATTAAGAAACTATCCCTTGAATATAATGATTCTTTTGATAAGTTTTCAAAATATTTTTTTGATAGAGTAAAGTTTGTTGAAGAGTTCAAAGACATGGTGGATAATCAAGATAAGGAAGTGAAAGTTACAAAAGAAAAAGTTCACAAGTTAGAATTATAAAATAGACAACTCCAATATTGTGAAGACAAATTGTTCATCATGAAAGAATAGAATAATAAAGTTGGTGAAGAGGTTGAAAGGTTGAAGGAAGAAGTTTAAAAGAAAACTATTATGGAGTAAATCTTTGTAAATCTTGAGTCTTTAGTACCTACAGCTGAGATGGATCCTAAAGACATCAAGATTCTATAAGAAATCATTTATAAACATTATAAAAAAGAATGAACTATTTTATATGGACTCTTAATATATTTTTAAACTTTTTTAATTAATTCTAAATGTGAATAACTTCCATGTATTATATAACTGAATGTATTCTAATTTTGGATGTTTGTTCTTTCTTTTATATTTTGGATTATTAGTTAATTCACATACAATTGTTTCATATATTATACTTTTCTAACATTTCAGGTGGTTATATACTTTCCCTATTGTTTTTGAAAATCAAAAAGGGGGAGAAGTTTTAAGGACATAAGTTTAAGGGGAAGAAACTTTGGGAGATAAGTTTTAGAGATAAGCCTTGGGGATATGTTTTAAGAGTATCTTTTTAAGGGGAGTTATTATCTAAGAGGGATTTTTTAATCAAAGAATAATTTTTACAAATGGGGATAATCCTAAGTTTTTATATCCATTATATCATAAAGAAATTAAAAACTTAGTGGGAGTTAAGATATGAAGTATATCTTTGAATATATTAAAACAAAAAAAGAGTTGTAAGTATTTCAAAGTTATTATTTTTAATTTTAAGTGTTGTGTTTTGTGATTCCAAAAAAGGGGGAGATTGTTGAGTTGAAAGTTTTAATTTATAATTTTACTTTCCTTAGTTTTGGAAATCACAAACACTTTATTAAAACACTATTTACTAACTTTATATATCCCAAGTGTTTTAGTATGTTTTTTAAGAAAATATCATTTTATACCGAATGTATAAATAGTTATAATACATAAAAAATATAAACTTTTATTATTAAATATGATCCATCATAATGAAGGTGGGTTTAATACATTATAAAAACTATTGTATTGGCTAGTGGTTAGACTAATGTTCTGTCTATCAAAATGACAAAAGTCATGGCCATCAGACTGAAATTAGCACCACTATATCAGATTGACCTTTTCTTAATTTATTAGATTGATATACAACAGTTAAGTTCACCATATTATCCAAAGTTTATAGTCAGAATTATTATAATTATATCTATCAGACAAAATCCAAAATAGAATTGTAATAGTGCTAAACTAAATGATGTCGGGCAGTGAAGTACAATTCATTCTTATCTATCAAGAATCTAGATCCAAATCATTATGAGCTGTCAAAGTGCTAGTTATCTCATATTGTTTCAACCAACTTTGAAATATGATAATTATAATAATACCTATAAATAGAAGGTCATTTTAAGAGTTGTGAGATTATTCATTTGCAACTCAAGTAATCTATGTTTTTTCTCTACTTGAACATATCTTTCTAAATGGTTTTTAATTTTTTAGAGAGTTGTGGTTCTAAGGAATCCATGCAAGTATTATAAATTCCTTAGAATTTTTGATTTTGTATTTTATATGTCTGGTCATTGTTAAATCAAGGGATTATGGGGATAAGAACATAGTTGAATCCAATCCATTAGATCGATGCCTTATGGAGCTAGGAAGATAGAGACATTGATCATCATATCAAGGTATTACATGGGATTGGAAAATTGAAATATACAAATAATTGTATTAAGGGATTTATTGGAAAGGAAAGATATACCTTTACAATCGGTATTAAAACTATGAATATCTTATGTCAGAATTTATGACTTCCTTAACTCATAAGTTTATAGAGTAAATTATTTTATAAAGCTTGTAATCCATTCTTACTACTATAAGATTTCATTTTTCTTATTTATAAATTTTTTACTTTCTTCTATACATTACATTATAAATTAAGTTCTTTTACTTAACATTATAATAAACTATTTTATCAGTGTGTCAATGATACTAATAATTACTTTGTTATATCAAAAAGTTATTGGATCTAATTTTAATTATCTGATCATCAAATGATCTATGAGTCCGATCTTTTTATCTTAATAGGATTTTTGTTTTGCCTTTGTTTATTTTTTAAACAAAAATTCACCCCTATTGTAGCCATCATATACTCTTATGATCCAAAATTAACCATACTTAAAAATCCATACAATATATGTAAATGTGTATAAAGCGATAAAATCATATAACACCCACCTCAATGATATATTTATCTACTTAAGAAATTCTTACACCATCTTCGGTCAAGTAATCAACAAGGTTAATCATTAAAATCCATTAACTAACTCATTACTATATGGTATAATGATGCCAATACATTAAGAAACAGTGTATGATTCACTTCTTATACAACCTTAAGAATATCTCAATTAAAAAACTATCAATGAAATACAATTAATCAACCAATTAAATTATAATTTGGTAAAAACCCAAGGAATTACTATGAAAATGGATTACCTAAAGTGATATCATATAAAACTATGCATGCTCACCCTCATATATTCTTCTATATCTATGACATCCCTAGCCTGATTCACTGATAAGTAACTGATCCAATGGATTATATAGCCTCAAGTGAACCTCCTCGAAATCTAGATACTTTCAACTAATAGTGAGGGTGTATGGGTTTATAGTGGGGAGACTATACCCTCTTTATAAAAGTGAAATATATTAGAAATAAAGACTAAACATTAAAGATATATAATAAATAAAACACGAGTAAGTATAAAAATAACAATATATATAGATGACGTCATGTTAGTGAAAAATACAAGTCAATAATATCACGGAATAAGTCATTCAAGAAGTATTATACTAAGAAAAAGAAAACTAAAGACCTAATACTGCTAATCTCTATGATAATCTTGAGTCTCATCTTGAACCTCTACTCCCATGCTCCTAACTTAAGATAGAAATCAAGCATCCACTGTAGGGTTCTTTCCTTTATCCTTTCTTGCATCCATGAAATAAGCCTAGGTAATAAGCGGTGGCCCAAAAAATGTGTGAGAAAAAATCAGTAGTAAACCAACAATAGTGTATAATGAATATACATTATGTGAATATAAAATTTAATGACATGTAGATATAATAAAATTAATAGAAACTATGTCAATATCAATCTCCTTGTGGGATACCCAGTTGTCCCAAACCTCTTCACCCAAAGTTGTATGTCTCTAATCATGTGATATTTTAATTATTTCTGGGTCTTGAGGCATATATACAAGGAATCTAAGAGTAAATAATTCTAAAGAATCTACAAAACTACTCCAGAAATTCCCACATAATGAACCCTTTTTGAAACCATGAGGGACCCATGGAATTATTTACATTTAGTTTTTAAAGCCAACTTACGATGATCAATCTGTGATGTCCAACACTTGGGTTTTGAGTTTAATCCAATAGATTAATCCTTTCCATTCTACTCTAAATTTTTATCACCAAACTAAGGAAAACTGTCCTTGCATTTTAAGGTATACCTAAATTGGAATCCAATGGGATTACCTAAGGAATTCCTTATCTGAGGACAATAAGCCCAACCTAGGAGATCAACCGAAGAATTCCAGTTTTTATATAGTTTTATATGAATCCATGAATATTATCCATGGAATTCATGAGAGTAATACATTGGCCATATCCAATTTGGGTTTTCCACTTGGAATTCACAATAATTAATTAGGTGACATCCTACGGGTTTTCTCAAGGAATTCCATGGAAGGAATCTGAGGATTTATCAAGGAATGACACACCTTTAATAGCATAACCAATTTCCATAATTGGTAATCAAGTAATCCATGGTAATAAATCACAAGCATCGAGTAAATCATTCAAGTCAAGGATTTTATCATAAATACATCACAACTTTGGAGGTGCCTCCCATGATTTTCCATGAGATACCCAAATTATTTCACAATTTATTCAGTCCATTCCTCTTGAAATCACATAAAAATCATGGTGTTTGGGATATATCATTTATATAAGTCACCCAATTAGTTTAACTATGTTTTAAGTTACCCAATACATTAAAAAGGTCCATATTATTATTTTCCTTTTCTAGGTGACACTCCAAACACACCTTAAGGGCGGGGGTTTGGTTACATATAATATAACATGTTTTTATCCCTAAATGTCAATTTAAAAACACCATAAGGGGTGTTTTGGTTATATCTAAAGTGTAGTTGTCATGGGTGTTGGAAAAAACACACCCTAAGGGGTGGTTTGGGTTGAGTTCGGCAACTAACAATGACATTTTGGAGGTCTGTAGTACATCTATATGAGGATTAATGTGACAAATTAAAGGAATATAAATTCTAGGGTCGATGCTCAAAAATACCGACATGTAGAAAAAATTCACATTTTATAAATGGTTATAATTTTAGTGAAAATCACAAATACCACCTACCTAGGGATCATGGAAGACTCCTCATCTAGTATCGACCTTATATTTGAGATGGAACAAGAGAAAAAAATAACCATATATAATCCCATAAAATAGGGTATTTACATTTTATATTATGAGGGGTATTTAGAAAGAGAAAAAATAAGGAATGAAGGTAACATAGTGATAACGAAGAAACTTTGTGATAAATTATTTTTAAAAAGTTTTTGTTGACAACTATCCTTTTTAAAAAAAGAATGTTTTTTTATTTAGGAATTATACCCAGTCCATCATAATGAGTTCTGTAAGAAAGTTTAAAGTTGTTGAATGTTCAAACCCAAACAAAATAAGGGAGAAATTTTTTTGTCTCTAAGAATGTTTTTTTCAGACACAGGTTTCTGGACACATATATTTGGACTAAGAATCACCAGACTCATAGTATTAGATCCATCAACATTGGATCCATATCATCAGATACAAAATAATTGAAGGTATATTTTTTTATTGGAAGTTTTCATTTTCTATAATCAGAGAAAGAAATATTTTTTTGAGTTAGAAAGATAAATGTTGCTGAGTGAAGAAGTCGTAATGATACTGAAAAGGTTTGTTGAATAAAGTGAAGTGAGAAGTTCTAAAGTTATAAAACTTTCTAATCAAAGTAAAATGATGATTTTATTATCCTGTAGTTCTTATAAATCATTATACATACTCATGATAAATGATTTTGAAGAAATGGAGGAATCATAATTATTGAATTAGTTCCAGTTATCAAGAAAAAGTTTCCATTGCATCTAGAAGTACCAAAAAAAGAATATCAGATCCAGAATTTAGAATGTGTGAAGATGATAAAGATTGAAGAAGATCAAAGTTTCTATGTGGATTTATCATTTAATACTTTATATCTTTATTGAAAAAGCATCAAAACGGGATTTCCATTGTAATGGGAAAATACATCATAATGGGATTTCCATTGTAATGGGAAAATACATCGTTATGGTAATTCCATCGTAATGGTAATTCCATAATAATGAGGATTATATTAGAATGAATATAAGAAAGAAATTTAATACAACTGTACTGATAAGATAATTAAATTTAGACCATAATGTGTTGAGAAAGAAAGGAAGATCGTAATGATTTAAGAAAGAAAGATTGATCATATTAAGTTGAGAAAGAAAGGTATATCATAATAATATAATAAATAATGGTAGATCGTAATGATCTAATAAAGAAATAAAAATCATAATTAGATGAGAATAAAATACATATTATAATAATTTGGGAAATAAGTTTCATCATAATGGTATAAGGATCTTTCATCATATTTAAGAAAATATAGAAATTCCAAGAAAGAAGATTATAGAAAATAAATTTTATGAAGAGTTGGAGCGATCAAAATTTAAATTCAATTTGCGTAAATCTAGAAGAAATATGAGAAGGTTTAAAGAAGTCAAATTTTATGTTTAAATGAAAAATATTTTCATAGTTTTGAAATATAAGAAATCAAGGAAAGTTTTCAAGTTTCCCACTCTTGATTTTCTCAGTCGCATATAAATATTTGATCAGATCATTTGTTCGTTGATAAATTTTATGTAAGTAGAAAAGGTGGAGCACTGAAGAATTTGAGTGAAAGTTATTTCCAAACTGATATCTCTGAAGAATAACAGACACCTAAAATTCTTATTTACTGGATAGAAGAATCGTATTGAGCTAATTGGATTCAGTTAATCAGACTTAAGAAGATCTTACTGAGTATTTAAGTAGATTTTGAGTTTTACAGATTGATAATGGGTTTATCATATAGAGAAGATCGTATTGAGTCGATTAGAATGAGAAATATTGTATTGATATTCAGAGTATAGTTTGAGAAGTTCAGATTGAGAAAGTAAGAATTATATTGACTTCATTGAATTGATAAAGTCGTATTTAGGAAAATCAGACAGAGGATTCAGATAGAGAAATTATGGAGTAGTTTCAGCAAAATATTTATTCCTTTTTTTAGATTAATTGTTTTGTAAGAAACTTTGTAAATTGATAGAAGTGGGTATAATCTTTCCTATCAGGATATTGAAGTTGTCTAATGTGATTAGACACAAATGGCATTCACTTATTCACAATAGTGAATTTTTATAGACCCACGGGAGTGGATATGAAAAGGATATAGGTTCTCACACTGAGAATAAACATTATAAATCTTGAGGTATTTACTTGGTTTCCTAATTTTTCATGCATTATTATTTACTAAAATTTTATAAGGAAATAAATCTTAATAGGTTGTAGGGTTTATGTTTCTTAAAGTTTTGAATCTCAAAAAAATGAACAACTAATTCAACCCCCCCATCTTTTATTTGATCCTTTGGAACTTTAATTGGTATCAGAGGGAGGTTCCCTTGTTGAAACCTTATCATGGATAGTATAAATTCTATGAATAATAAATAAATTACGACATTTGATGGAAAAAATTATTATGGATGAAAAAATAAGATGATTCCTTGTCTCCTATCTCTTGGACTGGAAGTTTTTGATACTCCTACTATTGGTTTTCCACCTATTGATAAAGATTATCATGTGACGTTTTCTAATAAGAGAAATATAAAAGTTTATGGAAAGGCTATAAATTTAATCCTTATGTACTTATTATATATTTTTTATTAGAAGTTGATGAGTCTCAATACTTTAAAAAGTATAAAGGATAAGTAGGAAATTATTTTTGAAGGGAATACTAAAGTCAAGGAAGAAAAGTTACAAATATGGAATAGTAAGTATGAAGACTTTAGAATGAGAGATAAATAAACTATTGATGAACACTTCACCAGTGTAAATGAAATTATTTTAAACATTATAGGATTCATAGATTTCCTAGAATATTCTACAATTATGAAGAAAATTATGATAAACTTTCTAGACATGTTTGATTTTAAAATATCCTCTTTAAATGATATGGATGATTTATCTCTTGATGAATTGCATAACATTATTATTGTTTATGAAAATTAGAAAGCTCCAATGTTTAAAAATAAGATGAAAGATGAAATGGATTTTGAATCTACGAGAAAGATTAAAATAAAATATGTTGAAGAAGATGAACCTTGTGAGTTTGAAGATAAGGAAGATGATGACTTGAATGATAAGAATATGTATCTTTATCTCTAAAAACTATCAAAGAGGAAGAGGAAAATATAGAGGTAAAATTAATCTCAAATGTTTTGAGTTTGGTGCAATTGGACACTTTGATATGAATTTCCCCAATAATAAAGTTGGTCAATATTGAGATGATTTTGATGAAAAAAATCAATGGAAGAAGTGGAAAAAAATGATAAAGAATAAAAGTCATCCAACAAATACAAGAAGAATTTTACTAGAAACAAAAGAAGTATATTGAGTAATAAATTTGAATCAGACTCAATTGAAAACAATTCTTTAGAAGATAAAAGTTTATAAAAATTTAGAACTTTCATTGAAAAAGTTGCGAAAACAAAAGATTTCTTAGTTAGGAAGTTGGTGGTGAAGAATATTATAAAGAGTATCAGCTCAGAATAGAACTTATTTCATGTATTGAGCATAAAAAATCTCTCAAGAAAGAAATCAAAATGATAAAGAAAGATTGTGAAGAAGTTATTGAAGGAAGAAAAGTTGTTATCAAGTAGGAGGAAGAATAAATTCAAGAGATATTAGGTTACAAAATAAAAATTTATGAATAGGGAAATATGATTGAAGATCTATGTAAAAAGTTGGAAGTTAAGGAAGAAGAAGTTAACAATTCTCAATAAAAAATTCTTGAGTATAAAAATACCACGAGGAAGATGAATGAAAAATTCATCAAAGAAACAAAATTATAAGATGGTACTTCTAAAGTTTATGAGAAGGATTGAAACAAGAATCAGGTGAAATCTTCACCCACCAAAAATAATGTTTCATCTGATTTTTTAAAATTTCAGGTTCTAGAAAAAATTATTGGTAAATATTTGGTTGAAAGTGAAGTAAGAAACCTGTAACATCTACAAAAGTTGAAAACTCACCCAGGAGGAAATATGGTCTATGACCAGAGTATGTTGAAATGGGAAGAAGTTATCAACCTCAATAGGGCTTATACAAAGAAAGATCTTACTTCAACAGAAAATAAAGATTTTATGGATATTGCAGGTGTTGTGTAATCTATGGCCATATATCTTATAATTGTTTTCATAACCCATCTCTTACCAGAATAAGTGTTTATGAAAAAATAATGATTAACTTTCCTAATCCATTGGGAGTTAGAAATGAAAAATATCAAGATGTGAGAAACCATCTAATAAAAAAATCGAATGTTTGGAAGAGGTTTGTGGAAGATGTCATGATGTTGGTCATCATGAAAAAAAATATATGACACTACTTCTAAAACAAGTTTCTTATGGTGGAAAAGAAAAGTAATTTGAAAATAAAAAAGTTAAAAAAAGATATTTTATTGTTGAGACAACTTTAAAATTAAGTAAAAAAAACCATGGATAATTGATAGTGGTTGTTATTCAAATATGATAGGTGATATAAAAATCTTGAAACATGTTGAAATTCATGATGGATGAGCAGTTACCTTTGGAAATGATAGTCCCTTAAAAATTAGTGGAATCAGAATGGTTGAGATTGAAGTAGATTATTTGAAATCTAAGGAAGTTTTAATTGTTGATGGGTTAAAAAATAACTTACTAAGGGTAAGTCAACTTTTTAATGATAGAAAAGAAGTAATCTTCAAAAAATATTCTTGTGTTATAAAAAGTGTTAATGATGGAAAAGTGATTACAAAAGGAAAAATAACCACTATAAATATTTTCCAAATAGAAGAATTTAATAACCCCTATTACTTAAGTGTCGAATATGAAAATAAATTATGACACCAAATAAATGTCCATCTTGGAAAGAAAAACATAAACAAAATTTCTAAATTTGATTCTATTAGAAAGTTTTTAGAATTTAAAATAAGAGAGAAATATGTTTATATTATTTTTCATAAAGGAAAAAAGACTAATAAAAGTCATAAGAGAGTTGAGATTCAGTCTACCAGTCCTCTTGAACTTATTCATTCTGATTTACATGGGTTTATGAGGCATCAACCAAAAAAATGATATTTATACATTATCACTTTTATTGATGATTTTACTAAGATGAAAACATCATGTTTATGAAACATAAGTCAGAAGCTATCGAAATGTTCATGTTTTTTAGAAAATAATTTTAGAATGAAATGTGGGTTTATATAAAAAATTTGAGAACATATAATGGTAACAAATTCACCAGTAATTATTTTGAAGCTTATCTAAGAAAACATGGTATCATACATTAGTATAGTCCTAAATATACTCCACAACAAAATGGAGTAGCAGAAATAAATAATAGAATCTTGGTGGAAATGGGAAGAATTATGTTAGAAGAATACAAACTTTAAAATTTTTACTAGAAATAAGCTATTATTATTGCATTACATATTTAGAACAGATGTTTTCTGAGACTATAATGGACCATTAATTCTTATGAAATGTGGTATAACAAAAAACCTTAATTGAATTACTTCAAAGTCTTTGTAATTACATGTTTACTTAAAATGAAAATTTTATATTTTGGAAGGTTTGATGAGAAAGATGAGGAATTAACTTTTAATGATATTCAATAAATAGAATAAGTTACAAATATTGGAACAAACATTTACAGAATTTTGTGGACATATATGATGTGAATATAATTGAAAATAAAAATCCCTTAACAAAAGTTTTTGAGAATGTTGAGGAGGATAAACTAGATATTTCCAACAATAGTGAAAGTAAGTGGAAACATTCTTATCAAGATTCAGAAAATTCATGTAACAAGGAAAGTTTAATTGGGAAAGAAACTTTGAAATTTTATACTTTACAAAAACATGTTGAGTCCAAAAACATTATTGGAAATAAAAATCCACCAATTTATACAAGAAGAAAGTTGAGATAATAAAATCAAACTTCCCTTATCTCAAAAGTTAAACCAGAATTAGTTTTAGAAGCTATTGAATACAAAAAATGATAGGATTCTATGAATGGAGAGTTGTATTAGATTTAGAAGAATTAAACATGGGAACTAATTTCATGGACATCAAATAAAAATGTTATCAAAACAAAGTGGGTTTATAGAAACAAGTTAAATGAACATGGAGACATTTCAAGAAACAAAGTCAAACATGTTTGTAAAGGCTATGAATAAGTGGAAGGTGTGGATTTTGAAGAAATTTTTTCCCTAGTTTCAAGATTAGAAACTATTAGAATGTTTATTTCAGTGGACACACATTGTAATTACAAATTTTATCATATGGATATAAATTTATCTTTCTTAAATGGTGATACTGAGGAATAAGTTTACATTGAAAAACCTTGTGGGTTCAAACTTGATGAGGATGAAAAAAATGTTTGTAAACTAAAGAAAGATTTTTATGGAATGAAATAATATCCATGTACTTGGTATTTCAAACTTAATAATTTTTTGATAATTTTAAATTTTTTTTAAGGAAAAGTTAATAGAAACTTATATGTGAAATATGCTGACTCTAGAAATCTAATTGTAATTGTTTATGTGGATGATCTAAATTTTAATGAAAATAAAGAATATGTTTTTAAAACATTTTCTGAAGAAATGAAGAATAATTTTGATATGTCAATGTTGGGAAAATTAAATTTATTCCTCGGGTTACAATTTCAAAAAAAAGAAAAACACATTTTATTATCTCAAGAAAATTATACTCGGGAATTGTTAAAGAAATTTGGAATGGAATAATCCAAATAAGTTTCTACTCTTATTTCAGTTAGCACAAATTTGAGTAATAATGAATCTAGAAAAGTGTGAATTGGAAAGATTTTCGGAAGATGATTGGAAGTCAACTTTATCTTAAATCCTTAAGGAATGATATTGTTTATGGTGTGAATTTCTGTGCCAGGTATCAATTTAATCTGAAATAATCACATATGTTGGTAGTAAAAATAATTATGAGACATGTCAAAGGAAAAAATTCGCATGGGTTGTTATAAAAAATAAATAGTGAGATAATGTTTCATGAGTTTATTGATGCTTATTGGTCTAGATATTGTAATGATAGAAAACCAAATTCAGGAGGAACATTTTTCGTGGGTGAATGTTGTGTGAGTTGGCATTGTAGGAAAATAAGTTTAGTAACATTGATCACAACTAAATCTGAATATGTTTCAATTACTCAGGACTATACTCAAATATTTTGGATGAAAGTGCGGCTAGAATATTTGAAAGTAAAAGTTTCTAAACCATTGAAGATACTTTGTGATAATCAGAGTGAAATTGTTCTTTCTAAAAATACTATCCAACATTCAAGATCAAAACACATTTATATAAATTTTGACTTTATAAAATATAAAGTTGTTTCGGGAGATGTTATGCTAGATTAGATCTCAAAAAAGTATCAAATTTATGATATTTTCACCAAATTTATGTTGAAAGAATGATTTGTGAAATTGAGGATGAAACTTCATGTTCACCCTCCACCCATGACTTCTTAAACCTTATAAGGAAGCTCCCCCACCATGCTTTGGATTATGTTGATAAAGGGGGATATAAATTAACAACTTTTTTACTTTGTAAGAATTTTTTACTTATCCTTCATTAATGAATATAAACCTATGGTTATCATAAAATGGGGGAGAGAAAAAGAAAAGTGAGAGGAAAATGAAAGTGAGGGAGAGTTTAACTTTACATGGCCGTAAAAATTTCTTATCACCGAGGGATGAAATTCCTTCAAAAAATTTCTTTATCCAATAGCGTGGTGTCATGAAACTCTATTTTGAGAAAGAATATGTTTTGATAAAATTCAAAAACATGAGTTGTTTACAAAATTTTATTTGTGATTCTAAGAGTTGAAAAAGTTATTAATAAGGGATATCAAAAAATCCGAATGGGGAAATTGAAGAACCTTTGTGATAATTTTTTTTAAAAGGTTTTTGTATATGTTGAAAACTATCCTTTTTTTATAATAATGTATTTTTTATTTAGGAATCAGACCTAGTCCATCGTAATAGGTTTTGTAAGAAAGTTAAAAGTTGCTAAATGTTCAAACCCAAACATAATGGGGGAGAAATTTTTTTGTCTTTAAGAATTTTTTTTCCAAACATAGGTTTATAGAATCACATTTTTAGGCTGAGAAGCACCAGACTTAGAGTATCAGATCCATAGGTATCAGATTCAGATTATTGGATCCAAAATAATCAGAGGCTGATTTTTTTTCTAGAAGTTTTCCTTTTACGTAAATAGAGAAATATATAAGTTTCTGAGTTAGAAAGATAAATGTTGTTGAGTGAAGAATTAGTAATGATTCTGGAAAAGTTTTTTAAATAAAGTTAAGTTAGGAGTTAGAAAGTTCTCAAACATTCTAACAAAAGTTAGATGATGCTTTACTGATCATGAAGTTCTTATTAATCATGAAATAAACTCATGATAAAAGATTTTGATGAAATGGAGGAATCATAATGATTGAATCGATTCCAGTGATCAAGAAAAAAGTGTACATTAGATCAAGAAGTAACAGAAACAGAATATTAGATACAAAAGATAGAATTTGTGAAGTTGATAATGTTTGAATAAGTTCAATATTTCTAAGTAGATTCATTGTTGAATACTTTCCATCTTTATTAATAAAACATTGTAATGTGATTTCCATTATAATAGTAAAATCCATCATATTGGGATTTCCATCATAATGGGAAAATCCATCGTAATCAGAATTCCTTCATAATATGAATTCTATCATAATGAGGATTCCATTAGACTACCTATAAGAAGAAATTTCAATCAGATCATAATGAGATAATAATGAAATTCATACCATAATGAGATGATAAATAAAGGAAGATCATAATGAGCTGAGAAAGAAAGAAAGATTATAATAAGCTAGGAAAGAAAGGGAGATCATAATGAGTAGAGAAAGAAAGGTAGATCGTAATGAGGTTATAATGAAAGGAAGATAGTAATGAGTTAATAAATAAAGGTAGATCATAATGATCTGAGAAAGAGGCTTCATCATAATGAGTTGAAGAGGTTTTATCGTACTGAAGAAAAGATAGGAATTTAGAGAAATATGATTACAAAAAATAAGCTTTATGAATAGTTTAAGTGGTCAAAAATGAAATTCAAATTTGCATAAATATTAGATAAATATGAGAAGGTTTGAATAAGTCAAAGTTGAAGTTTAAATGTGATATATTTTTGGAGTTTTTAAATATAAGAAAGTGTGGATTGTTTTTAAGTTTCCCAATATTTATTTTCTCAGTTGTCTATAAAAAAATTGCTTAGATCATTCATTCATTGATAAATTTTATATAAGTGGAACTTTTATATAAGTTGAAAAGGTAGATCATTGGAGAATTTGAGTGAAAGTTATTTTCAGACTAAGAAATTAGAATAAGATTAGACACATGATTTTTTTTGTTTACCTGATAAGAGAATCTTGTTTATTCAATCTAATTGAGTCAATTGGACCGAAGAAGATTGTATTAAGAATTTGATTAGATTCTGAGTTTTTCGTATTGAGAATGGGTTCATTATATTGAGAAGATTATTTCGAGTCGATCAGACTAAGAAAGATCATATTGAGTTTCTAAGCAGAGTTTGAGAAGTGCATATTGATTAAGGAATAATCGTATTGAATTAATCAGATTGAGAAAAACAAATCCATCCAAATTAGACTATGGATTCAGACTGAAAAATTTTGGAGCAGTTTTAACAAAATATTTTTTCTTTTTTTAGATCAATTGTTTTTTAAGAAAATTTATAAATTGATGGGAGTCATTATAATCTTTCTTTTTAGGAGACAAAAGGTGTTTAACAAGATTTGACACAAGTTGTATTCACTTCTTCATAATAGTGAATTTCCATAGACCCACAGGAGTGATTATGACAAGGATGTAAGTTCTCACACTAACGCGAAACCTAGTAAATCTTATGTGCTTTACTTTATTTCTTAATTTTTCATGAATGTGTATTTACTAAAATTTGGAAATGAAATAAATCTTAATATGTTGAAGGGTTTATTTTTTTAAAAGTTTTGAAACTCATAAAAAGTGAACAAATAATTCAACTCCCCATTCTCAGTTGTTATTCAATCCTTTGTAACTTTAGATAGCCTCTCCAAGATCCATCTAACTCAATATATGGAAGCAAAAATATAGGCAGGATAAGTGAGATCTACGAAATTAGATGAGAGGAGATAGTTGATCCTATAATGGAGTTGTTCTTCATAAATTATGAGAGGAAGGAAACAAATATTTTTAAGGGTAAAAAAGGAAAAGAAGGTAAATTTACCCATTTTTAACTGGTCACATGGTTTGGATGCATGGTTGGCCAAACCATTCTCCAACCGTGCAAACTATAATGTCTAAAGTCCCACACCCCGCATGATTTTTCATATGGTTTTTCAAATCATACAAAAACCATTCCTAAAATAGTTTCAATAAAATAAAGGCCCCCACACAATTTCCAAACACCCATACAAACCATTCATCCCGTTTTCAAGTCGCATGACTAAGGTGTATGGTTAATGTAAACCATGAACTAACCATGCCCCTGCTATGGCTTCTCAAAAAACACAACTCCAAGACTGGACCTTACCAAATTCTCCCAAAACCACCTATACTCACTTGAAAACTTTTATTTAGGTAAAATTAAGTGAAATACAATAAAAATTAAAGGAGTCTATGCCTCATGAAAGAGAGGTATATTACAACCTCCCCTTATTAAGACAACTCATCCTTGATTTTTACCTCAGAGGGTTGTTGAGATACATAAAAGAATAATTCAGGACATTGAACATATATATTAGACTCTCATTATAGTGTTTTCACCTAAATACATTTGTGTTTCCATAACACTTGAACTAAAGGAACCATTATTCCTTATATATTCTTAATTTGATGATCGATTAAATGAAATGAATACTCCTCAAAAGAAGTATTATCCTCTAATTAAAATTAAATAGGATCAAAGACATGAGACGAGTCGATATAATAATATTAGATCTAAGATATATGGAAAAAAATCATGCTTAGAATTATACCACAAAGGTAGATCTAACCGGTAAGATACCAACCCGACCCTCTCTAAAGTCTTGAATGGACTAATAAATCTAGGTGACAACTTTCCTTGCATATGAAACCACTGATGGACCAATATAGGTTAAACACACAAGAATAAATTCCCCCCGCCTTAAAAATATAGTGGTTAGTAAACTTGATCGATATATGAATTTTTCCTCAACTAAGTCATTACCATATACAACCTGATCAGTTTCACTTTAACTGATGTCTCCTGAATGAGTCTTGGTTCCAGAAGTGCTATATTCCTTTACTCTATCCATCATAGAGGTGAATGAAATAACTTACCATATAGAGCCTCATAAGGATCCATATAAATTTTTTCTTAGAAGCTATTATTATAGGAAAAATTATAAAGAGTTAATTATTTCTCCCATGAGCCTATAAAATCAAGAACACATGCACAAATAATGTCCTCCAGTACTTGTATATTCCTCTCAAATTGGCTGTCAGTTTGAGGGTGATATATTGTACTCAAGAGTACCTGTATACCAAGATTATTCAATAACACATTCCAAAACCATGATTTAAACCAAGAATCCCAATCATATAAAATGTTATATGGAATTCCATGATGATTTATGACCACTCATACATATTACCTCCCAATATCATCCACTGAGAAGGTCTTATGAATAGGCAAGAAATGGGTGACCTTCATCATACTATACACAATCACCCATACGATATCACTGCCTTGGGGTGACTTCAGTTACCCCATCATGAAATGTATATTTATATTATCCCATTTCCATTTTGGGATGGGTAATTGATGTAATAGGACAACAATTTTTTGGTGTTCCACTTTCACCTACTGACATATGGAACACCATGTGAAAAAGCTCAATATTTCCTTCTTCATCCATGGACACCAGTACTAGTAATGAAAATCATGATACATATTTTCTATTACAGGATACAATTTTAAATTATAAGTAAGATATTCTCATTTAAATTCCTCTCGCATACCTATAGGGATCTCAACATGCTCATGGGAATGCATGATCACATCATCATTAATAACCCAACCAAGTAGTGGATCATAACCCTAAATATCACCCCTTAGGACCAAGACTTAAGGATAAGAAAGATCCCTCCTATTAACGTAATTTAAAAGTGATGAAATAACTAATAAATACATGATAATAGGTTTCCCCTAACACTCCCAAACATCAAGATTCATTTTATAAAAATGTGATATTAGCTTCTATTCACTACTCACTTCCTAAACCAATTGATCCTGAGTCTTTTGGATTAAATAATCCACAAAATTATTACCTTTACTTGGTATATATGTGATATAAAATTCAAAAGACTAAAGATATTCAACCCACCTCCACTACTTGAGGTTTTGTCCCTACTAAGAAAATATAAACTTGGGCCTCTAATAGACCCTATATACTATGAATCACTCCCCCAGGAGGTAATGTCTCCAATAATACCAAGCATGAAAAAAAACTACTAACTCAAGGTCATGTGTTAGGTAGTTTTTATTGTGAGGAATCAACTTCCAAGACATATATGCAAAAACTCTAAACTATTGTATTCATATAACTCCTAGAACGATGCCTAAGGTGTCACTATAAATTGTGTACTCTCTGTCAGGATCATCAAAAATAAAGATCGACACTGCTGTAAATCTACCTTTATAATCCTAAAAATAATTTTCACAATATTTAGACCATAAAAACCTTACACCCTTCTTGTTTAGGTATGTAATAAGTGATTTAACATAATAAATATTCCAAATTAATTGACAATAATAACTAGATAATCCCATGAATCATTAAATATCCAAACCATTCTTGGGATGATCTCAAGAAACAACTACTCTCACCTTCTTTGAATCCACTGATACCCCTACTTATAATTTTATGTGACCATATAAATGAACTCTATTTACCTAAAATCTACACTTTGAGAGTTTTTCATAAAGATGATGCTCTTAAAGAGTAGTAAAAAAGACCTCTAGGTGCCATATGTTCTCCTCCTATAACCGGGTGTACACAAATATATCATTAAAAAATGACCTTAAAGGAATCCAAATGTGGATGGAAGACTCCATTAATTATGTCCATAATGACTAAAGGTGTGTTCATTGGTCTGAGAATCATTACTAAATACTCATATAATCCATACCTGCTTCAGAATTCTATATGATGTATGTACAAGGGACTAAATCTCACATGATGATAGTCTAATATCAAATTAATCTTTGAGAAGATCCTATCTCCTTGAATCTGGTCAAAGATATCATCCATAAAAGGAAGTGGGTATCAGTTTTTAACTATAAACTAATTTAACCACTAGCAATCTGCACATAATAAAAAATGATCATCTTCTTTTATAGAGAAAATTACCTATGAACCCCAAGGAGATGTACTGGGTTGAATAAGCCCCTTGGATTCTAGGACCTCAAACTTTATCTTGAGTTCCTATAGCTTAGTAGAATCCATAATATATGGAATAATGTATATTGGTTCTTCTACTATAATAAGATAAATAATAAATTCATCCCATATCTTAGGAGGTGGACCTAAAAAATCATCAAGGAAAATGTCCTTGAAGTGGTCCAAAATTGGAGGAAAGATAGCACGTCGTACTATATGATCATCTAGTAAGAGGAAAACCATCTAGTTTGATACTCCGCCTATCTCATGATGATTAGGTCCAACATGACCTATTTGAATATCCCATTCTCACTTATATACATAGCTTCCACCATTAAGTTATGAGAAGGATACCCATTAGTGATATCATTCAATATGATATTGAAAGGGTACCAGCTAGTACATCCTAAGAATTAAGTTGAAGCCTACCATCTCAAGGAGAAAATGTCCCCATAGATATTAGTAACTATATATCTCAAGGTAAAACTCCATGCAATAATGAATTTCATCTGACTGGATTCCTAGCAGTGCGTCAAGGGACATTAACCCATATAGGTATTCAATCTCTAAATATAAGCTTCCTATAAAAGTTGAATAAATTAATAAGTGAAAAGAGACAATGTCAAACAAGATAGAAACTATAGTTAAGGCCACTAAGATCATACCTCACATGGTAGATAGCCAAACGCTCTGCTCACTAGTTTTCAACTACACTGTATGTAACTAGCCATATCCATAGCCCTGAGTTATAACTTTAACTACCTAATAAGCATCACTCTACTAGAGTTATACATCCTACAACCACCTTGGATTAAATGATCAGTAAGACTGCCAATTATTTTCTAGTTTAGTGCTAAAGATTCCACTCAATAGTTCTACACTAGTACAGATCCCCAATCACTAGGTATCATTGTAAAGGTTCTATAAAATCTCTAACAATGGCCCATTTTACAACAATCTCAACACTCTACTGGTTCCCTATCACACTAAGACTTTATGTCAACCAGCCTACCACATCAATGACAAACCATAGAACTACCAGTGCACACAACCTGGATGCCACTACCCTGGAGAGAAGTCTCATGGAAACACTTCCTTTCACCGGATGATCCACTCCCTATCCTTGCTTCTAAACCACCTTGACCTATACCTTCAACTTCCCTCATATTTTTCTTGTAGATAAGGGTTTAGTTTACCATCTTAGATATAACAGTCAGTAAAAATATGTCCACCTGAGATCAAATATCATACCCGATTCCATCCTTAAAATTTCTTACATTAGATATCTCATTACCCACAAGATTAGGTGAAAAGCGTTAGAGTTGGGTGATACATGAAAGAAATATTACCATACTCCTAATTCATGGATTCCTTAGCTCAATCAACTATCAAAGTGTCTAAGAATATGTAATCAAATAAGATAGTCTGGAATTCCCTCCAGACCATGGATCGATGATGATATTTCAGATTAAGAATTTCCCATCATAAGTGGTAAGCTTCACCATCATATCAAGAGGAATATCTAAATAATATAAGATATTATTCATAACCTTTAACCAAGACTCTATAGCCTGGGGACCACCTTCTCTTGAGAAAGTATGCTGATGCTACTACTCGAACTCCCTATTAAGATTAGACATCATCAAAACAAAACATGGAGATCCCTCTTTAAATTGTAAAAGATGTAGAAAACCATCTTTAATGTTAGCATCAATGATCGGTCCAGGAAAAGTGGGTAGTATAATTGGAGGTTCCATATGTGGCCCTGTTAATGGAACAGGTAGTGGTTTATGTCCCACTACCTTAGGAGCATGATCGTCATCACTTTCTTGGTTCTTGACCCAAGGCCTTCACATATTCATGTATCTAAAATTCTAAGAACACTCCTTAGAACACAATACTATAAAATATGACATTAAAGATAGGGAAAAAATTAACAGTATCAAGGCCTCACTACCTGATATATGCTAAATTCATTAAAATATTTAATTTAAGTGATTACACTAACCCCAAATACCAATTCCTAGGGTCAGGTTACATGGTAATGTTTAAAGCCTTTATCATAATATTTTAGTTATACATGTTTTCAATCTAAATTTAAAGAGGTAAACACTATTTAAGTTGCAATTAGAATTCTATTTAAATACAACCAACTTTCTTTGTTTTTAACTTCAGGAGATAGAATCTAAAAAATATACTTATAATAGTTTTTTTTATATGGGTTTCCATTCCCAATTTATAATTGTATATGCCTTATAAGTTTCAATTAGCACCCCATTTAATGGTAACTAGTTTAAATTCTTAGCTTATGTAACCATGGTTTTAAGGATTTTATTATATTAAGGTTAGTTGAGTAAAATTAAATCATCAGGATATGTGGGAAAACACTCTTTATGTTTTTTTATACACATTAAATAACCAAATTTTTCAATTTAATGTTAGAAATTACAAGCATAACAACCAATTCATATAATATAGGAAATAATTAATGCATGTAATGAAATATGCATAGAATTTATTATGAATGAAATATAAATACCTATGTTCCTATGATGATTCATGAGCTAATGACCCCTTAATGTATTGAAATAAGGGTAGAATTACCATAAATATAACATGGTATAACATGTGCATCACCTTAAGGTAAAAATATTACAACTATAACAAGAAAATTAAAGAACAACAAGTCCCTTCCCTGGAAACTAGAACTTTCCACCACATGTGGGTTAAATAATCCTAGGAATAGGATTATTACCAGGTTTAGAAACTTCCTAGTCTCATATATACCAACCAAAATAATAATATGAATGATTAAAAAATAAAACCCTCTCTGATACAACTTTGTGACATCCCGACCTAGTTTACAGATAATTAACCAGTACAATGGGATACAAGACCTCAAGCGTGCATCCCCATATGCTATAGGATACTAAATAATAGTAATGGTGTAATGTGTTATTATAGGGAGACTATAATCTATTTATTAGAGTGAAACATAGTGGAAATAAATTCTAAAAATTACACCAAGATAATAAATAAAATAGAAATAAGAAGAAAAACACACTATATACAGATGACATCATGGTGGTGAAAAAATTTAAGTAAAGTGTGTCTTAGAAGTAGTCATAGTAGTAGTACTAGGATAATAAAAATAAAAGTAAATGCCAAAAACTAATAAGATCCTTGATCATTCCAAGTCCTATATTATTTCCCCACTCCCATGATCCTAACCCAAGAAAAAAATGAAGCATCCATAATATGGTGCTTTTAATTATACTTTCCTACATCAATGAGAACTTCTAAGGTACCAAATGGATACCCAAAAATGGTGTGAGAACAACTTAGTAGGTCACAACCAATGATGTATAATGAAAATATAGTTTATGAATATAAAAGGTAATAGTGGGATTATATATAATTTAAAATAATAAAGTAATAGAAATCATGTTGATTTTGGCCTCCTTGTGGGATACCTGAATGACCATACCTACTTCTACCTAAGTTGGATTTCTCTGATCATGTGAGATTTTAATTTTTACGGGTCCTAAGGTATGTAGTTAAAAAATGTAAAAATAAATAACTTAAAGGAATCCAAAGAACCGATCTAGGAATTCCTATATAATTCACCCATTTCAAATCCATGGGAGACCCATGACATTATTTACCTTTAGTTTTTTTATCCAATTTATGGTGATCAATATGTGATATTAAACACTTGAGTTTTTAGTGGATTATAAGGGATTGAACCATTGTATTATAATATAAAATTTTCTAACCGAATGAAGGGAAAACATCCTTGAATTTTAGGGTCGGCCTCAATTGGAATCCATGGGTCTTACCCTAAGGAATTCACTGTTTGAGAACATAAAGCCAAACCAGGGAGATCATACTGAGCATTATAGTTTTTCCAAAGTTTTATATGATTCCAAGATAAATAACCATGGAATTCATGAGAGTAATAAAATGATTAGATCCATGATGTGTTTACCACTTTTCATTAGCATCAATAAATTTGGTGACATCCTATGAGTATGCTCACAGAATTCCAAGGAAGAAAACCATGGATTTCTTGAGGCATGGAACACCTTTGACAGTGTGACCAAGATCCATAATTAGTAAACAAGGAATACATGGTAATTAATCATTAGTGGTGAGTAAATAATTAATTTCAAGTCTTTTATTATAATTATATCCCAACCATAGAGGTGTCTCCTAATATTTTCCGTGAGATACCCATATCATTTCACAATTTATTTTGTCTATTAATCTTGAAATCACATAACCATCATGGTGTTTAGGATCTATAATTTATCCAAGACACCCAATTATTTTAACTATGTTGTATGTTATCTAAGACATTACAAAGTCCCATCTTAAATTTTTTCTCTTCTAGGTGACATGCCAAACACACCTTAAGGGTGGGGGTTTAGTTACATAGAAGATAATTTGGGTGGCTTCACTAAATTTTAATCCAAACACACCCAAAGGGGTGTTTGGTTACATCTAAAGTGTAGTTTTAATGGGTGTTTTCAACTCCCCAATATTTTATATATATTTCCTTGGAAATAAAAATTTAAGTATTCAATAGGTTTCCTTACACATAACCCCGAGTCAATATGAATTGTGATATTGTAAACCATTATAACATAGCCAAAAAATTGAAAGGTATGAATAGTAATACAAAAAATTATAAAAAATATGTATAAAGGATTTTAATAGTGTAAATGTATTGATTAATGAATAATAAATAAGTACTCAATTTTTAGTAAATTCATTTTACACTTCAAAAATATGTTTACTTCAAAAATGGGGTTTATCACATTTTTGAACATGAAATTTTTAATTAATTTATACCCTTATTAAAAAATTTATTTTATAAAATTAATATAATTTTTAAAATTATGTTGTAAATATTATAATAGGGTTAATTTTTAGGATTTTTCTAAAAATATTTATTTTTCAGTGAATAATGAAAAATACTGATTTTTGTAAAATTATCATTTTTTTCAAGTAAATGTAAAATTATGTATTTAATTTTATATTAAATCAACCTAAGTTTCCTTTAATTATAAATAATATAATTAATTACATATGAATATGATGATCATTATCGTACACACTCTCAAAAATATTTATTTGTGATTAACTAAGTGCAGCACAGTGGCTGACCTAGGTCGTTCTATCAAGGAGGAAGTGAATTAAACAACCCTTAATAGTCTTTAAGAAAACAAAAAAATGGAAATAAGTGAATAAAAATAAAACACAATATAGGGGGGTTTGGTTTTGTGACTTTCGAACATAACATTAAACAAGCGAATGAGATGGAACAATCAAAGACACGTTTTATTTAAAAATACTTATATAAGAAGACGTAGTCGATCTAATATGACCCATTTTTCATTAATTTATCCTTATCACATATGATTAAAATTCATTAAATTGTAATCCACTAACCTTTTCAACCCCTGAACCCTACAAAAATTAACACGACCAAAAATATTAAAAAAATGAGCCTTCGGTCAACTTCAGAAATTCCAATCGTAGCACCCTACCTTGATTGTAATCCAAAAGAAAACTTATGATCAGTGGTAAATTAGGTAAGTATACCCTCCCAAGATTTGAGAATTAATTGAGTTAGGGATGAGACTTGAACCATACAATTCTATCCCAAGTTGATTAGATTTTTCGATTGAGGTTTCCCTCACACAGTTTACTCAAGCCCAACCACACGGCCAAGTGCAAGTCGATTGAGTAACTTAGAAATTAGAAATCAATTAATTGATCAAAATTAAAGAATTATAGTATATTTATGGATTCAAAATAAATAAATGAAGATATTTTGGATTATATTAGCTACTAAAGTAATCACTCTTCCATGGGCAGAGTTGTCATCATGGAGAATTTTTGCATAAGCAATGGGTTGATTGGGGAACACCCAATCTCATCTCCACTCTTAGATTCCAGACCAAGAAGAAAATTAAGAATATTAAAATAGAGGAACACCAAAGATTTATTGAAGAAAATTCATGTTACAATCATAAAAACAAAGGAAAAAAAGTGGAGGTGGGAGAGGAGAGCCTTTTTAGAAGAGATGTTTTCACAAGGAATTACTTCTTCCAAGAGTTTTGAAGGGTTCCCAGGAGACAACCTTTTGGCCGCACCTTCACAAAGCCTCTACCATCCCTCTCAAAGAGTGAAAAAATACTTTAAAGAGATTTAGAAAGGCCTAGGGTTGCAAGACATTATTAAATGAGAAAGGGGAATTTGGAAGAAAAAATTAATCCCACTTTCACCGCATATTTGGCCTGCTTAACGCACAAATTGGATGGAATTATTGATAGAGTATTTGTTCCTACTAATGTCCCTGAGATTATCTCTAAATTTGGGCCTAATACATGTCTGGATGAATAAGATACAACCCAAATGGTGAAGTGATGTTCAATCTAGATATTTCAGTCCAACTTTGTCTTCATAGCCCATTTACTCCACTCAAATGAATGCTTTAGCTCCCATGTCCTTAATAGAACTTATAGCTCATTAAGTCAGGAACAAAGTTAAAAAATTTAAATTAAAAATAATTTACATCAAAATATTTATTTCTGAAATACTATAGTGAATTTGAAAATGGTAAAACTTGAATTTCCATCAAATTTTCAAATAAATGACCTAATCCCAAATTTTCTATAAATTAACAAATTTATCACAATATGAGGAAATTATTTCATTTATTATCAATAAAATATTCAATAAAATTGTGTTTTATCAACTCCCTCACACTTACCCCTTTTCACTCCTGGGAAAAACCTCATATCATGTATTCCAAACAGATTTTTTGATAAGATATTCATGTTCATATTCCACACTCCATAGTAGAAAAATAGGAAAAGTAATAATCAAATAAAGAGTTAATATCAATAAATTTTAAAGTCATTTTCTCATAGTTTGTTTCAAAACAAAATCCAATGAGATTAATAACACTAATCAGAGTAAAAATAATTCATTGGTCTACCATGCCACTAATTCACCACATGTGTGTGTGCCAATCATTTCAATATTGTCTCTCCACCATTTATCTAGTATATTTAGTTCAATAAAAACTTTTCTTATTACTTGATTCTATTCCACTGAACCTGTTCAGCATCCTTTGCAATCAAATTCCAAAACTAACTCATTTAAGCATTCCCAGAATTCAAACCATGAGCTCCCGACCTAAATACCCCCACATGTTGTACATTTCATCACTCCCATATTTATTGATTTTTTTTTATTTTTTGTATATATATTTTATTGAGGGCGTAAAATAGTTAGATATTAAGTTCACATGCATAGGTTAATCTGGTACAGTAATGGAAATAATCGAAAGATAAACGAACATATGGAAAGACCATGTTATAAGATGAAAATAATTAATTACCCTAAATACACATTCAATTGGGTAAGAAAATCTCACAAGTCATGATTGTGTGAAAAGATGCGTGAATAAATTAATGACATAATTTACAACGAATAAAAATCACAATGGATGGTGTCAAAATCTAAAAGGTTTTATTATGACATAACCAATCATATCATCGACGAATTCAATTTTTATAAAAAACAACCCTTGATGATGAAATATTACTCATGCTTATAATTCTACCAATGAATCTTGAAAACATGCATTTTCCATATGTTCTACATGATAATGTTACATGATATATAGTTTTATTATTATTATTTTTGGGTTTATTATTATTATTTTTGAAAATTTTAAACATAAACATAATAGAAAATACACACAAAATACACAAAAAACATAAATGAAAATCCTAAATATCTACCGCAAAATGTTGTCCCCAACCGCACACTTAAAATATTGCATTGTACTCAATGTGAACCTATATTCACATGAAATTTATTATTTTAAATTGGACAAAGAATATAAAAGTGAAAGTATTAGGAACAGCCTGATACACCCAAGTGATGATGGAGTTATGCAGTGTGATGAAATCCATTGCATCAGTAGGAAGTCCCTCAATGTATTTCTTCAAAAGTTTCACATTGACTATAAATATCCTTCCAGCATCCTCTTGTGTGATCTCCACTGATCCATAAGGAAAAACATTAGGTAGAATATAAGGACCTAACCATCTAGAATTCAACTTACTGGGCATCATTTTTAGTAATGAACTGTAGAGAAGAACATTCTCTCCAACATGAAACTCCCTTTATTGGATCATTTTGTCATGATATGCCTTTGATATTTCCTTATAGAGCCTTGAGTTCTCATATGAGGACAATAGAATCTTCTCAAGCTATTGAATTTGTAGCTTCCTTTGAATTTCATCTTGGGCCAAATCCATGTTGCATTACTTTATAGCCCAATGCTCGACTTCCATAGGGATATGATAGGCCTTCCCGAAGACAATTTGAAATGGGGACATATCAATGGGAGTATTGTATGCTTTCCTATAAGCCCATAATGCATCATCCAAGCACTTTATCTAATCCTTCCTATTCGGTTTCATGATTTTCTCCAAAATTTATTTCAATTCACAATTTGAAACCTCATCCTGGACATTTGTTTGGGGGTAGTATAATGTTGATGTTTTGTGTGTCACCCCTTACTTATGAAGGAGGGAAGCCAAATTCTAATTGCAGAAGTGTGTCCCCTGGTCACTGATGATAGTCTTTAGTACTCCAAAACTATAAAAAATATGTGTCTTGAAAAAGTCCACTACAACATGAGAATCATTAGTCCTGGTGGCCTTACCCTCCACCCATTTACTCACATAATCAACAACAACCAAAATATAAAAAAACAAATGAACTAGGAAAAGGGCCCATAAAATCAATGCCCCATACATAAAATATCTCACAGAATAGTATGGGTTGTTGGGTCATCTTGTGTCTCCTAGAAATGTTCCTAGTGTGTTGGAAACATGAGCACGACTTACAATACACATGAGCATCATGGAATAAGCTAGTCTAGTATAATCCAGAGTCTAAAACTTTCCTAGATGTCTGTTGGGGTCCAAAGTGTCCACCACAAGAAAGCGTATGAAAAAGTTGATGAATAGACTCAAACTTGTTATCTAGAACACACCTCTTAATAACTTGATCACTACACATGCGCTAGAGGTAGGGATCATCCCAAACACAATACCAAAACTCACTTTTTATTTTTTGGACTTGATGTTTCTTTAAATTTGCAGGGATTTCAGATGAAACAAGGTAGTTCACTACATAAGCATACTAAGGATGTGTACCTAAGATGGAATAAATATGCTCTTTGGGGAAAGTGTCCTGAAGTGGTACCTGGGAAAAGGTGTCAACATCTAGTGTGTGAGTAATCCTACTCATGTGGTCCTCCACCAGGTTTTCAGACCCATTCTTGTACTTTATTTCAATATCGAATTCTTGAAGAAGGAGCATCCATCGGATAAGTCTTGGATTTTCATCTGGATTCTTTAAAAGGTACCTCATAGCTACTTGGTCAGAAAAAACAACTACTTTAGAGTCCAATAAATATGAACGGAATTTATCTAAATAAAATAAGACATAAATAAACTCCTTTTCCATGGTTGTGTAGTTTTATTGGGCTGAATCCAATGTCTTAGAATCATAGGCGATCACATGTGAACATCCCTCCACCCTCTGTGATAAGACAGATCCAATCGCAAAGTTGGATGCATAACACATAATCTCAAAAGGAATATCCCATTATGGGGGCAGTATGATCGGTGGAGTGGTCAGACACTTCTTCATCCCATCAAATGCTACCCTGCATGAATCATCAAACACAAAATTAGAATCCTTTTGATGTAATTATGACATAAGAAGAGTAATCTTACTAAAATATTTGATGAAGCACCGATAAAATCCTACATTCCTTAGGAAATATCTAACATCACACACACATTAAGGATAGGGTAAGGATGAAATGATATCTACCTTAAATCTATCAAACTCTATCCCTTGTTTTGACACTACATGCCCTAAGACAATGCCATTGTCTACCATGAAATGACTCTTTTCAAATTTCAAGACCAGATCTTCTCAATAAAACAATTCAATACCTTTCCCAAACTACTTATACATTCATCAAATGTGGATCCATACACTGTAAAATCATCCATAAATACCTCCATGAAGGTCTTAGGAAGATCAAAAAAATACTCACCATGCATATCTAGAAGGTACCTAGGGCATTGAAAAGTCCAAATGGAATCCTTCGGTAGGCAAATGTGCTAAAGGGATAGGTGAATGCAGTCTTATCCTGATCCTCCGGAGCTATAGGAACCTGAAAATGTCCATAAAATCCATCCAAGAAACAATAATTTGTCTTCCCGATTAGTCTCTTGAGCATTTGATTGGGAGGGGGAAATAGTCTTTACAAGTGGATTGATTTAGTTTCCTATAATCAATACACACACGCCAACTATTTTGTACCCTCATTGGAACTAACTCATCTTTCTCATTTTTAACAACTGTAACTCCACCTTTCTTAGGCACAACCTGAATAGGACTTACCCACTGAGAATTTGAAATGGGAAATATTATACCTTCCTTAATAAATTTATCAACTTCTTTTTTAACAACTTCTATAAGGGTTGGATTGGGTCTCCTTTGTGGATTTCTCACTGGTTTAGCCCCATCCTCCAAAAGAATCATGTGCATGCAAATAGAGGGGATAATACTTGATATTTCACCCAAAGTCCACCCAATTTCCCTGATGTTCTCCCTCAAAAGATTCAAAAAAAATTCTTAATGTTCAAAAGAGAGATTTTTTGCAATGATAACATGTAATCTTTTACCACTAAATAAGTATGAGTATTTGAGATTGGGTGGAAATGGATCAAGTTCTAATATAGGGGGTGTTGTATGGATGGGGATAGTGAAGGAACTGAAATATGTACACAAAGAGCATTGGTATTAGAATAGACATCATCAAAATCAGAGAATAGTTCAACAAATCCATCGGAATACTCAACAGCCATGTCATAATCAGAGTTCACATGATCAAAATCAAAATATGAATCCATTTAAAAATCAAATATAAGAAAGTCTTGTTCATTATAAATGGGTGTTGAAGTGATCTTAGACATCAAACTAGAACCAATGATCATAATCTCTCTAAGAATAAGACAATCAATTTCCATGGGGTTTTTACTTGGTGGTTCAAAATGGGAGATAACAAAATCAGAATGGTCCTCTGAGGGGTACTTCATGGAGTCCATAACATTAAATATCACAACTTAATCTACAAACTCCATGTAAAGTGTTCCCTAATATACATTTATGATAGTTTTTACAGTTTTTAGGAAGGTCCTGCCTAAGATAATTGGATCATAAGAACTTACTTGATCATACTCCATGTTAAGAATGTAGAATTATGCTGAAAATATCCTTTAAATTACCCTAACAAGTACATCCTCAAGGACTCCCACTGGATATGTTGTAGCTATATTCTCCAACTGCACCACTACTCTTGTCGGATTCAACTCACCAACCTATAATGAAGAGAATATAGAGTGAGGCATCACATTTATAGAAGCTCCTAAATAAAATAAAGCATCAGAAAAGCATAATTCCCCTATGGTGCATGGGATGGTGAATGTCCTGAGATCCTTGAACTTTGTTAGCATCGCTAGAGTTGATGTAATGAGTGATGAAATATTTTTTCCAAGATTGATCCTCTCATTCCCCTTGAGTCCTCTTCAATTGGTACAAAGTTACTTTAAGAATTTGACATATATTGGGATTTTCTTAATGGCCTTAATAAAGGGGATGTTTATTTCCACATGCTTGAATGTGTCCAAAACCTCTTTTTCATCACCTCTTCAGCTATCTTCTTGGTTTGTACAGCCCTATTTGGAAATGGAAGGGGTTTTGGAGGAACATCATTAATATTTTTCTTACCTTTATCTTTCTCCTTGGGTTTCTCATCAACTGATTTTGAATGGGGATTTTATGGAGTTAAGGTGAATCCCAGTGGAATGATAGGTACAGATATATTGGTTGTTTACTTCCCACTTCTCAATATGATGAAACTGACATTCCATTTGGGATTTGGAGTAGGTTGGGAAGGTATATTTCTATAATTCTTACTTACCAGTTCATGGAGGGCGGTGGCAATCTGGCTCATTTGATTCTTCAACTCCCTCAGCTCCGAACCTTGACTCTTCAGCTAATTCTATTGATTAAGAAAATTTTGCTTCAAAATTTCATCAGTGTTAGAATATAACTTTGGTTGATAGTTCCCTTTTTGTTGACTTGTTGATGCTTGAGATTCAAATCACCTTTGGGGTTGTTGGAAACCATGTTGGTAGGGCGGAGGATGCTAGAAATTTTTTTGAAAATGGGACCTTTGTTTTGGTCCATATACATACCTCATGTCTGATTGATCCTTCCACCCTTGGTTGTATGTTGGAGCAAAGAAATCAAGATTATTTTGGGGATATGGTTTTTGCCACTGCTGCTATGGTCTCCCAGGAAACACTATTGCACAATCTTATGTTTCTTGTAGTTGGGGGCAATAATCAGTTGGGTGGCTTGTCTTAGTGAAAATGCCACAAGGCCTTGAAGGAGTGGGTTGAGATGTCTTTTGAGCCAAAGAAATCTTCCTCACCATATTGTCCATTTATTATAACTTTGTATCAATTAAATGACTCTCAAGAGAAGAAGTATTTACCTGGTGTACTCCACTAAAATTTGGTGCACCTCGATAGCCAAATTGTTGATATTTTTGTGCCATCTTGTCGATCAACACACGTGCATTTGCTGTTGTTTTATCGACAAATTCCCCTCCAGCTGCGACATCCACCATTCTCCTCTCCATAGGTGTGATTCCTTCATAAAAGTATGGGATGAGGAGTTACTAAATGATTTGGGGATGTGGATAGCTTGCGCACAACTTCTTGAATCACTACCAGTACTCATACATTGACTCCCCTTATACTTGATTGATCCTAGATATCTTATTACGAATAGAATTAGTCCTTGATTATAGAAAAATTATTTTTAAGAAAAGACATTTCAAATCGTTCCAACATGTTAAATCTTCAGTTTGTAAATAATACATCCAATCTTTCGCAGCTCCATCAAGTGAGAATGGGAATGCTCTTAGTTTGATTTGATCTTCATAAAAATTTCTTATTTTTAAGGTTGAGCAAACTACATTAAATTATTTAAGGTGTTTATTGGGATCCTCATCAAGGAGGACATGAAAATTTGGAAGAAGGATAATTAATCTAGATTTCAATACAAAGTTTGATTTGAGATTTGGGTATGAAATACAATTTGGTTGATAATTAATATCAGGTGAGGAAAATTACAGAATGTTTATATTAATTTCATTTTTATTATTTTCATCCATTGGTTCGTGTTTTAGGTTTGATGTATAAGTGTTTACAATTTCAATGTTCTTGGAGTAGAGGAATTCTCCAATTGGTTGAATGTTGAAACTTCCTGTAGACTTAGAATGTTTGATTCGATCTCTAAGGCTACGTTCAATCTTAGGGTCAAGATATAAGAGATATTTGGGATTAGTTTGTGTCATAAATAAAATAAAAATGTAAAGAAGTAAAGTGGACCATAGTAAAATAGAAATGAGAATTTTGAGTTAATGGTCCAAAAATAAGAAGAAGAAAAATCAGATTGGGTAAAGTAATAAGAAATAAGAGAAGAAGATAATAAAATGTAAAATAAAATAAATACCTTTTATTGGTTGAAATAATTACTTGCCTCCCCGGCAATAGCGCCAATTTTATGAGCGTTATCGCACACGCTCTCAAAAATATTTATTTGTGATTAAATAAGTGCAACACAGTGGCTGACCAATGTCATTCTATCAAGGAGGAAGTGAATTAAACAACCCTTAATAGGCTTGAAGAAAACAAAAAATTTAAATAATTGAATACATATGAAACACAAGATGGGGGGGTGTGACTTTTAGACAATACACTAAACAAGCGAATGAGATGGAACAATAAAAGTCACAATTTCTTTAAAAATACTTATATGAGAAGACATAGTAGATCTAATATCCCCTCTTCATCATTCATTTATCCTTATCCCATATTATTATAATTATTTCAATTGTAATCCCCTAACCTTTTCAACCTCTGAACCCTATGGAAATTAACATGACCAAAAATATTGAAAAAATGAGCCTTCGGTCAACTTCAAAACTTCCGATTGTAGCATCCTACCTTGATTGTGATCCAAAAACCAAATTATGGTCAATGTTCAATTAGGGTTATAGCATCCCACCTTTTTATCACATAAATGTTTATTACATTTTACAAAACCGAGGATCTTTAAGGTTTAGTGTCTTGGAAACCAGGAGCATTAAACATGAAAACATAAAAGATTCTTCTTAAACACTTGAAAGGCTTCTCATCATGTTCATCCTAGGTTCATTACTGCATCTCATAACCTGGGGACATACATCAAAAGAAAGGGTGAGCAGAAGGCCCAGTAAGGGAAACAAGAGAAACATTTTACATGTGAACTTGAGATACTTCAATAAGGTCATGAAAAGAACATTATGGTATGAGAAAGAAATCATGAGGCATGTCATAATAAAAATAACATTTTTTATAACTTGAAGATTTGGCTACAATATTTAATATAGAAAATCATGAACATATCACCAAGGTCCATCCCCAAGGTGTCATTTGAAAATTACCAAGGTTATTCACCAAGATATTGTGAAAATTGTAATCTCTAGTGGTTACATCATTACCTAATGCATTGGAGATCTATCAGGGAAAACCCTTAATTTGTCTTTATTATCATTTGAGCCACATATATCATCATTAAACATTTCATAAATAACACATATAGCATAAAATAAATGGGTTTCATTTCATAATCATAATGTTTTAAAAACTGCTTTAAAGACATGATATTTACGTCACTTTAAACCCACGGAAGGGGAGAGCGGGTCTCATGTATGTAAATACCAGAATTTAAAATAGAACATTTTGATATATATGTGAATACCCATATAGAAGGTAGAGATTTGAGTATTCACTTAATAAAATAAAATATCTTTAGAAAAAAAGAGAGAGACATTTTGAGACGAAAATTCTGCAGCATAACGACTATTTTACAAGGTTTTTAGAAAACATTGAAAAGAGAGGGGACATGGGTCAAACATTCATAAATGACCCATAAACAGTAGAGGGACAGAATATAAGGTATTTAAGAACATGGTAATGAAATTTTAAAATATACCATATGAAATGAAGAACATGAAAGGAAGACAAAAATAAGATTTCTCTTATGAAAATTCGGCAGCCTAACAGCGTTACATAAACTTCAACCAAAAATGAATTGATGAGATCAAATGGGGTCTCTCATCATATGAACATAAAAGATCAGTATGATAGATATAGAGATCATACCCCAACATAATAAAAAGTAACTTGCAAGACATGACATGGAATTAGAACTTTGAAAAGGGAGAAAGGTGCAAGGACCACTTAAAAATTCAGCAGCCTAACGACACCACTTAAACTTCAAAATTCTGAATTGAAGAGATCAAATGGGGTATCTCATCATATGGTCATAAAAGATCAGTATGATAGATATAGATATAATAACCCAACATAACAAAAAGGAACTTGAAATAATTGACATGAAAGTAGAACTTCAAAATGAGAAGGGTGAAGAACCACTTAAAAATTCGGCAGCCTAACGGCGCCACTTAAAACTTCAAAATAATGAATTAAAGAGATCAAATGGGGTCTCTAATCATATGATAATAAAAGATCAGTATGATAAATTTAGAAATCATACCCCAACATAATAAAAAGGAACTTGAAATACTTTACATGAAAATAGATCTTGAAAAATGAGAAGGGAGAAAGAATCTGTTACAAAAATTTTGGCAGCCTAACGGCGCCACTTAAAACTTCATAAAACGAAATAATGAGAGTAAGAGGGGATCTCTCATTATGTGAACATGAAAAGGGAAGTAATAGGAGTATAAAATAACAACATTTAACATAAGAACATGGAGCATAAAATAAATTACATAAAAGAGATTTCTTGAAAATAAAGAGAGAGATCGGATCCCTTACCTTAAAACGTAACTCTTAAAACTCAAAGGTTGGGACCTTGAGGGCTTGGGGGCACCTTGGGAGGACTCCTTTGGAGGTAATGAGACTAGAACTTCGTTGGGGAGAGTGGGGAGTCGAATGGATGAGAGGATGGCTTGGTATTTATAGGGAAAGTGAGGGGACAAGGCATTAATGGCCAAGGGACACCTCATTAGTGGTTTTGGAAAAACCATGGGCTTGTCCATGATATTTGCCCATGGTATTGGCCACTTGGGACTCCTAATACCTTATATTACTATTCATAAGTCGACCATATTGATTAAATACTTAATACATCATTTAATGATGTCATTAAACACCCGTAACTTAAAAACTGTATTTTCACTATTCATCGCAAATTCAACTTTCTCAGAATAATCCCAAAATTTCACAATAACAAAATATCAATGCTCTAATTTCAAAAATGAACTCCATTTTATAAAAATGATTTTCTAAATATTTTTAATTTATTTTTTAAATAAATACACTATTCACCGAAAATTCATTTTTTCGGAAAAAACCCCAAAAATGACCATAACATAATATCGGTGCTCTGAGTTCAAAAATGAAATCCATTTTATAAAAATATTTTTTTTAAATATTTTTAATTTAATTTTTAATTAAAAAACACTATTCAATAGAAAAAACTAATACTTGAATAATAATTTATGAAATCGTTATTTAACCATTTTATTGAATCACATTACTTAATCAAGGTGCCTAGATTATATTAATACTTTATTTAAGTGAGATTACTAATCCATTTGGACACATTACTAATACTAATCATAAAATCACTATTCATAATTTACTATTCATCAAAAATTAAGTTGATCTTATTAGACTCTAAATTTCGTACTGAGCATAATTGTAGAAGACCATTTTTTGAATATCATTACACATTTTTAATTATTTAAGGTTTACATAAACATTTTTAAAATATCATTTTTCTGAAATTCATCAAAAATATGCATACTATATTTATCCGGTCATTTGAAAATTCATAAACTTCATCATAAGAAGAAATCCCAATTTTTATTTAAAACAAAGGATTACACAAGGTAGTTACTGTCTCCTTACATAGCCCCTTATCACACCAGCATAGGACCTAAGTGTAAGGTGTGCTAAGGTGATAGAATCTGAGGGAGGATCGGCTAACATCGCACGAGTAGTAATTTCTATCAGTTTGAACTTCTCGCAAAGTCGATTCCCTTCTAGCTTCACACGATGAAGTTCGGCTTGGGTTTGGTCCAGAGCAAAGCCCAGTGGTGCTACCTCCTTCCCAAGTTCTGTTAGATGGGCTTCGATCAGTCCAAAACTACTGGGTGAGGCCATCGAATCTTCTTTCTATAATAATTAACCAAGATTACTTGTATTTAGAGACAATAATCAAAACGTTTAGTTTCCAAGGGTCATATTGACCAATGGTCATATAACTGTCAAAACCCAATGGTCTCATTTTAATTATACTCATGTTATCAAATGAAACATTTTTGTTGAGTATAAAAAACAAAATAAAAATAATACATTAAATTAGGAAACAAGATTTATTCAAAAATTTCGGGTCGTTACAATCTTCCCCCCTTAAGAAATTGCGTCCTCACAATTTTTTAAAATTGGGTTTTGAAATTTCATTGAAAGTCCCACATCGGAAAAGGAGTCAGTAAAAATATTACTTTAAAAGAAAAAAAGGTAAGTACAAAGGTCACCCGAGTTAGCCCACACTAGGATTCCATGTACAAAAACATGGACATGGAAGAGAAAACAAAGGGTCAAGTTCTGAGGGAGAGTGATAGAAAACATGATTAGGAGAAATTTAACCATAATAAAATCCTAAACTTATTATGTGTGTAAACGGTCTTTGATTACCCAGTAGGAAACGTAAACCAACAACGTTTTTGTTTTACGTTCCTTTTCATAATTTTGAGGAATTCATTCACAACATAAAACAAAAACATAAGAAAATATACCTATCTTCATGTAGAGTTTCATCCTTTAATAAGTTTCTACCCAAAACTAATCTTTTCTCCAAACTATGAGCATTCAAAACTACTTGGTCACATCAAAACACAAGAATAATCTTCTAGAGAATCACATAATCCACAAAAGATTAACTATCTATTTCTTCTATCTTTAAACATTATCCCAAAAACAGAAAGGGTAAGGTAAAATAACTCTTCAAAAAGAAATAATCCCATAGGAATGGAAACTACTTTTAAATCTTCAAAGTTCCATGGTACTACCCAAAGTTCATCATAGTCCATTCCATAAATAACGGTCCTTAAAATTCCTCAAAATAAACCAAACTAAGATTGAATCCCAAATAGAAGAAGGATTTGATAACATAGTCTTCCAAAATAAACATCATTGTTCATCTCCAAACAACATCAACCACTCCTAACATCTTATGACAAAAGTATCTAACCTAAAAATATTTTACCCAAGATAGGTTAATCATTCCCATAAGTAACCTAAATTACTATAAGTCCACCTTAAATTCATCGATTCTTCAAAATATAAGTCAAACTTACTCCTCAATGAAAATACCGTAGTAATCTATTTACCTCGATCATATAGGCT
Source organism: Viscum album (assembly GCA_963277665.1). Taxonomy (NCBI): domain Eukaryota; kingdom Viridiplantae; phylum Streptophyta; class Magnoliopsida; order Santalales; family Viscaceae; genus Viscum; species Viscum album. The sequence continues at coordinate 148,041,880 of OY728151.1, forward strand.
CCCCAAAATAGTGAACGTCTTCCAAAATAATAATCATATTTTAATCCCCTAATCATCCCTGTCATATTAATACTACAATCGTCACATTTCCTATCACATTGGTTGTTGGGACATGTTCTTCCATTTCCCACCATTAACTAAGAAGAGAAAGAATAATTAGGGGCTTAAGTACTTTGCCAATAATCATGAAAAGGAACTGAAAGCATATAAGGATAACTTGTAGAAGAAAAGTATACCCTAACTTGTGATCCCCTAGGTTCCCATCTAGGTTATCCATGATCATATATTCTTATGTGAATCTTTATTTTATTTTATCTTTGTTCCTTTAACAATGGTTCATACTAAGCTTATGAATTTACCAAAGCATATCCCCCGGGAGTGTCGTAACCAAGAGTGCAGCAAATCCCATTGTCTTATACCAGTTCCCGTTCGAGTCTAGCTCAAAGCAGTGTTTTCGGGTTTTACCCCTATGTACATATGTGCCAGATACACCTCTACCTGCTCGTATCCAGACAGGGATGTATTTTCTTGGAAACCCCTTACTCAATACTCACCAAAATACTAGGAAGATTTCCAATATTTAAACTTTTCTATAGGGTTCTTCCTAGAGCTTTCATATCCTAATTTCCACAAATAACTAAACCATCCTTTGATACCAACTATAGCATCCCGCCTTTTTATCACATAAACTTTCATTACATTTTACAAAACCGAGGATCTTTAAGGTTTAGTGTCTTGGAAACCAGGAACATTAAACATGAAAACATAAAAGATTCTTCTTAAACACGTGAAAGGCTTCTCCTCATGTTCATACTAGGTTCATTAATGCATATCATAACCTAGGGACATACATCAAAATAAAGGGTTAGCAGAAGGCCCAGTAAGGGAAACAAGAGAATCATTTTACATGTGAACTTGAGATACTTCAATAAGGTCATGAAAAGAACATTAAGGCATGAGAAAGAAATCATGAGGCATATCATAATAAAAATAAAATTTTTCATAACTTGAATATGTGGCTGCAACATTTAATATAGAAAATCATGAACATGTCACCAAGGTCCATCCCCAAGGTGTCATTTGAAAATTACCAAGGTTATTCACCAAGATATCGTGAAAATTGTAATCTCTAGTGGTTACATCATTACCCAATGCATTGGAGTGCTATCAGAGCACACCCTTAATTTGACTTTATTATCATGTGAGCCACATATATAATCATTAAAAATTTCATAAATAACCCATATAGCATAAAATAAATGGGTTTCATTTTATAATCATAACGTTTTAAAAACTGCTTTAAAGACATGATATTTACGTCACTTTAAACCCACGGAAGGGGAGAGCGGGTCTCATGTATGTAAATCCCAGAATTTAAAATAGAACATTTTGATATATATGTGAATACCCATATAGAAGGTAGATCTTTGATTATTCACTTAATAAAATAAAATATCTTTAGAAAAAAAAGAGAGAGACATTTTGAGACGAAAATTCTACAGCATAACGACTATTTTACAAGGTTTTTAGAAAACATTGAAAAGAGAGGGGACATGGGTCAAACATTCATAAATGACCCATAAAATAGTATAGGGACAGAATATAAGGGATTTAAGAACATGTTAATGAAATTTTAAAATATACCATATGAAATGAAGAACATGAAAGGAAGACAAAAATAAGATTTCTCTTATGAAAATTCGGCAGCCTAACAGCGTTACATAAACTTCAACCAAAAATGAATTGATGAGATCAAATAGGGTATCTCATCATATGAACATAAAATATCAGTATTATAGATATATATATCATACCACAAAATAATAAAAAGGAACTTGCAAGACTTGACATGGAATTAGAACTTTGAAAAGGGAGAAAGGTGCAAGGACCACTTAAAAATTCAGCAGCCTAACAACGCCACTTAAACTTCAAAATACTGAATTGAAGAGATCAAATGGGGTCTCTCATAATATGGTCATAAAATATCAGTATGATAGATATAGATATCATACCCCAATATAACAAAAAGGAACATAAAATAATTGACATGAAAGTAGAACTTCAAAATGAGAAGGGTGAAGAACCACTTAAAAATTCGGCAGCCTAACGGCACCACTTAAAACTTCAAAATACTGAATTAAAGAGATCAAATGGGGTCTCTCATCATATGATCATAAAAGATCAGTATTATAAATTTAGAGATCATACCCCAACATAATAAAAAGGAACTTAAAATACTTTACATGAAAATAGATCTTGAAAAATGAGAAGGGAGAAAGAATCTGTTAAAAAAAATTTGGCAGCCTAACAACGCCACTTAAAACTTCATAAAACGAAATAATGAGAGTAAGACGGGATCTCTCATTATGTGAACATGAAAAGGGAAGTAATATGAGTATAAAAGAACACCCTTTAACATAATAACATGGAGCATAAAAAAAATTACATAAAAGAGATTTCTTGAAAAGAAAGAGAGAGATCAGATCCCTTACCTTAAAATGTAACTCTTAAAACTCAAAGGATGGGACCTTGAGGGCTTGGGGGAACCTTGGGAGGACTCCTTGGAAGGTAATGAGACCAGAACTTCGTTGGGGGAGATTGGGGAGTCGAATGTATGAGAGGATGGCTTGGTATTTATAGGGAAAGTGAGGGGACAAGGCATTAATGGCCAAGGGACACCTCATTAGTGGTTTTGGAAAAACCATGGGCTTTCCCATGGTATTTTCCCATGGTATTGGCCACTTGGGACACCTCATACCTTATCGTACTATTCATAAGTCGACCATATTGATTACATACTTAATACATCATTTAATGATGTCATTAAACACCCGTAACTTAAAAACTGTATTTTCACTATTCATCGAAAATTCAACTTTCTCAGAATAATCCCAAAATTTCACCTTAACCAATTATCAATGCTCTGATTTCAAAAATGAACTCCATTTTATAAAAATAATTTTCTAAATATTTTTAATTTATTTTTTAAATAAATACACTATTCACTGAAAATTCATTTTTTTCAGAAAAACCCCCAAAAATTACCATAACATAATATCGGTGCTCTGAGTTCAAAAATGAAATCCATTTTATAAAAATAATTTTTTAAATTTTTTTAATTAAAAAACACTATTCACTCGAAAAAACTAATACTTGAATAATAATTTATGAAATCGTTATTTAACCGTTTTATTGAATCACATTACTTAATCAAGGTGCCTAGATTATATTAATACTTTCTTTAAGTGAGATTACTAATCCATTTGGACACATTACTAATCCTAATCATAAAATCACTATTCATAATTTACTATTCATCAAATATTAAGTTGATCTTATTAGACTCTAAATTTCGTACTGAGCATAATTGTAGAAGACCATATTTTGAATATCATTACACATTTTTAATTATTTAAGGTTTACATAAACATTTTTAAAATATCCTTTTTCTAAAATTCATCAAAAATATGCATACTATATTTATCCGGTCATTTGAAAATTCATAAACTTCATCATAAGAAGAAATCCCAATTTTTAATTAAAACAAAGGATTACACAAGACAGTTACGGTCTCCTTACATAGACCCTTATCACACAAGCATAGGACCTAAGTGTAAGGTGTGCTAAGGTGAGAGAATCTGAGGGAGGCTCGGCTAACATCGCACGAGTAGTAATTTCTATCAGTTTGAACTTCTCGCAAAGTCGATTCCGTTCTAGCTTCACAAAATGAAGTTCGGATTGGGTTTAGTCTAGAGCAAAGCCCAGTGGTGCTACCTCCTTCCCAAGTTCTATTAGATGGGCTTTGATCGGTCCAAGACTACTGGGTGAGGCCATCGAATCTTCTTTCTATAATAATTAACCAAGATTACTTGTATTTAGAGACAATAATCAAAATTTTTAGTTTCCAGGGGTCATATTGACCAATGGTCATATAACTGTCAAAACCCAATGGTCTCATTTTAATTATACTCATGTTATCAAATGAAACATTTTTGTTCAGTATAAAAAACAAAATAAAAGAACACATAAAATTAGGAAACAAGATTTATTCAAAAATTTCGGGTCTTTACAAGGGTATTATATCCTCCCTATATTTTATAATTAATTGAGTTACGTATGAGACTTGAACCCTACAATTATATCACAAGTTGATTAGATTTTGCGATTGAGGTTTCACTCACACGGTTTACACAAGCCCGACCACGCGATCAAGTGCAAGTCGATCGATTAACTTTGAAATTATAACTCAATTAATTTATCAAAATTCAAGAATTAAACTATGTTTATGGATTCAAAATAAATAAATGAAGGTATTTGGGATTAGATCAACTACAAAATAAATCACTCTTCCATGGGCAGAGTTATCATCGTGGAGACGTTTTTCATAAGAAATGGGTTGATTGGGGAACACTCAATATCATCTCCACTCTTAGATTCCAGACCAAGATGAAAATTAAGAAGATGAAAATAAAATAACACATAAGATTTATTAAAGAAAATTCATGTTACAAGCATAAAAACAAACAAAAACAAAGTGAAGGTGTGAGAGGAGAGCCTTTTTTGAAGAGATGTTTGCATAAGACATTACTTATTCAAAGTGTTGTGAGGGGTTCCCAAGAGACACCCATTCGTACAAACCTTACTAAAGCCTCTACCATCCCTCCCAAAGAGTGAAAAAATCCTTTAAATATATTTGGGGAGGGCTAGGGTTACAAAACATTATTAAATGTGAAAGGTAAATTCAGCAAAAAAAATTAATCCCAATTTCACCGCATCTTTTACCTATTTAACGCGTGAATTGGCTGGCCTTATAGAAGGATGATTTGTTTCTACTAATGTTCCAAAGATTATCTCCAAATTTAGGCCCAATTTAAGTCCGAATAAAGAAGATACGGCCTAAATGGTGATGTAATTTCCAATATGGATAGTTTGGTCCAACTTTATGTTCATGGCCCATTTACTCCACTCAAATGCATGATCCATCTCCCATGTCCTAAATAGAATTTGTATATAATTAAGTCAGGAACACAATTAAAAAATTTTAAGTCAAAATAATTTACATAAGAATATTTATGCTCGAAATACTATAGTGAATTTTAAAAGGGTAAAACTATAATTTCCATCAAATTTTCAAATGAATGATCTAATCCAAAATTTCCTAATAATTAACATATTTATCACAATGTGAGGAAATTATTTCATTTATTATCAATAAAATATTCAATAAAATTGTATTTTATCAGAATCATCATTATAATTTATTTTGGTATAAGATAATTATTTGAGCTTAAAAACACATTTTTATAAAAAGTTGTTTTTATGCATGCAATGTGTTTTGATCTTAATAAATTAATTTAATATCTATTTTTTCACAAACCAAACCGAGTCAACCTGGAACTGGTCACCTGATCTGATCTGTGGTATGGCCCAAATGGTGTTCCTGATCCCCACAGACTATAAACTAGTGTCGGGCATCAACAGAGTACAACAAGGGAATGATTTTACCCATTAAATAAATAAGGAACTAAATAACAAAAGATGCACAAGTTTCTCAATATATAAATGAAACTAAACTGAACATTATTTATACAAGAATCTAGAAATACAACCAAACCAAATAGCAATACCAACTAAAAATATGACCACATGATCTCCATGTGACCCTGCAGGTCACTCTTCAACACAAAGGGAAACCGCCACCCGAAGAGACTGAACTCAAGTTAACACCTACACCAAAGGCTAAAAACAAAAAAAATAACTATAGGTTTGAGTATTAAAACTCAGTTGTATAGCTCGATAATTTATTTCCAATTCACTTACTTTAAAATAAAATAAATATTAATTTCAAGTTTGAACTACAATATATGAAAGTATACTTTTATAAACATTTTACTTAAAAAAAGTACAACTCATTTCCCTTATTCATTTCCAAAACCAGGTTCATTCCATTAGTGAAACATTGATATTTTCAAGGGAAAAGTGATGTCTAAAATTTTCAGATTGTATTAAGGGTATAAAGTACTTTTATTTGAAAACAATTTTCATGAGCCTTATTAAAATCAACACATCACTTTCCAAGAAAATAATTACACAAGAAGGCACTATTGTAATCACAAAACAAAGGAAATAGAAATAATCATATAAATATCACATTCATCATTGTAAGAAACTAATAAACAAGATAAATAGGTGAACCAAGGAGATAAATAATAATCCAGAAGATACTAATACATGAGACCCCATCCTCAGTATCATGCCACACACGATAAAATAAAGAATTCCCAATACGCTCGACCCCCTAACTCAGGATAGACCGAGGGAAAATCCCATAGAAATAAACCCAAATATATCCACCTAATATGGGCCATTTTCTAGTATGTCAACTACTAGTGAAACAATCATTCTTAGAAAATTATCTCAATATTCTAGGTTACCATGACTCATGTATATAATAGGGGAGAGCCAACTGATTCCAAACGAGCATCCAATCACAAGTATATATAATAATAAATCAATAAAATAAATCACCCCAAGCCACCCCAAGGATCAGTCTAATGTCATGGAATAAATTTAACACAAAGATTCTAAATTGAGGAAATCTTATAATTGATTGAAAGGATTCCAAAATGAGTATATCCCATCCATTATACATAGAATAGGATTGAGAAACATCCCAAGGAGGTTTTCATAATAAAAAATTCATCATTTTCACAAAGTTGCTGAATAGGCCTTTAAGAATTTTACAAAACCAACATTTATCAACGGTACAAAATACACTTTTCATAAAGTGGTGTAAACAAACCATTTTTCACATATAAAGATTTATAAACTCCTTTAAAATATTCATATTACGCATTAAAGGAACAACCATTTTTATAAAAATTCCGAATGATCCATCCATCGACAATGCATGACAAACCACCTTAAAAACCAAATATAATTTCTTTATAAAAACCAAACACTCATGGGAAACCATAAAATGAACCCAAAATATTATTTTCATGCATTTAATATATTTATAAATCCAAACCAACCATTTTATATCACAAAAAAACTCATAAAATTCAACTGGGAAATTTACCAAACATAAGGAATGTAATATTTAACAAAAAAAATCAATTTAATGCTAAAAAATGCCTAAAACACTGATTGAATTCCATAAATTTATTCAAATTGTTGAACCATGTTTTAAATATCACTATCTATGTGCAGAAGCTAACATAACATTTTATTAAACAAGCGATGTGCACATTTTTAACAAAGCAACACTATTTAACACAAAATAAGGCATGAACTGCTACTTTTCACACCAAAAAATTTAACCAAAGATCATATAGAAATATTCAGAATGTATAGATGATGTGAAAACCATGAAATCAAAGATTCTGAAATTATAAATTCAAGCTCTTGGGAAAACAGCATCAAATCTAGGGAAGAATGGAAACACACGCTGAAAATCACTCTAAGAGGGTTCCAAAATCCTATATCTATGAATAATAATGATAAAAAACAAAAAAAATAAATCACAATCATGGGTAAAAAATACCATATTTCTATCATGAATATGGGATAAGAGAAAACCAATAAATAATGGAAGAAGAAGGAAGAGGTAGGGTAAAGGAGGAGAAATTACCTCGGAGAATCAAGCCCTACCTTGAGGGTTTCTTAGATCTACACTGAAGGGGAAAGAGGAAGGTCTTGGAGAGCATTGGAGAGGCCTTTATAGGTATAGATACACCTGTAGAATCAATTTTGGGTGGATTTGAGTCTAAAATCCAGATGGGGTAGTTTAGGGATTTTTATTTTTTTTTATTCTGGGTAGACTTTCACGGTTAGGCCACACTGTTTATTAATCTATGCTCCAAACCATGTGGCAGACACAAGATAGACCACATGGTTACTTCTATGTGGCTGAATTACCGTGTTCCAATCATGTGGTAGGTTTTATACCTACTGTACGATTACCCGGGTTCGGCCGTATGGTTTATAAAACCATGCGCCAACTGCGTGTGGAGCCTTTTTAAGCTAAGCTTCCATATCTTCTTCAAAAACTCCACAACAATCCAAGGATCAATCATGATGAAAATACTAGAAAACAAAAAAAATAAAAAATAAACACCTGGAACCCAAGAAAAATCAATATTCCCAATGAACCGGAACATAAACCAAAACCTAAAAAACCTGGTGTGAAAATTCTCTCCACCATTAAGGCTTTCCATCCCTGGAAAACCATAACACATTCTAGCTAACTGAAAATTACCTAAGGATTCTACATCAACATGATATAACCTCTTAAACCATGAACATTTCAGTCACCAAAAATGTAACTTAAGCCTATTTCCTGAAACAAAACAACAACCCACAACTAATTCTCTTGAACAATTGGAGGATCATGACATTACATCCACAACCAAGCCAAAAACCAGATTGTTGGGTCTTCTACCAAAGATCCCAATGATTACCCAAACCAAAGAACACTCATGAAAGCCTAATGATTTCAAGGGAGGCTATAACAGACACCCTACCATTAGAAAAAGACAAACATTCGACAAATTATTAGAAGAAAACTCAACGAGACCCGTGGTGGGTCACCCCACCATTAAGAACCAACTATCAAAGAATAAATTAGAATTATATACGAAGAAAAAACTAGGCCTTTTACACATAGGCCAACCTAAAACTCCCTTATAATGACCTATCATCCTAGTCCAAGAAGAATGCAACAAAGACATTGAAACTACCCACCCCTGAATGGAGGGGGTAAATCTGAGCCAACAACCCCTACAAGAAAAAAAAACCCATCACAAGGGGAGGGGAGGGAAGGGACCTAATTATTGGATCAATGAAACCACATATTACAACCAACCACCACTCTTTATCTAGGGATGGATAAAATCCAATACCTCAACTGATTCAGATGGTTGGTCCACACTCCAGGGATTCCTGATTACATGTCAGCTTCACTTCAAAACCAATGGATGGAGCCCTGATGGATGAAGAATCTACTGCCTCAGATTAAAGAGTTTCTAATCCAAAACTAGAACATGAATAACCTGATTAGATAAAAGGGAAAGACTAGAAAATTAGAAATAAAATCCACACTTCAACTAAAAATATAAGTTCATAAGGATACTCACAACATCCCTTACATTCAAAAAACTAAAACACAATCGGTACAACTACCATGAAAAAACATCTCCTACTATGTAAGGAAACTTAAAAAAATAAACTTAAAAAAAGTACTGAACAACACATCACTTCTGAGGATTTCCTCCATGATGGTTTTGATCAATTACTAAACAAACCCGCTACAGGTGACCCAAGCATCCACAAACATGGCAGGGCTTTGGATCTTCCAGACTCGATAGCTTCTTGTGACCCGGATTTCCAAACTGGTAACATACGAGGATATCTTGATCTGAAGAGGTTAATGAAAGATCCTGAGGCCTTTTTATTCCATGAACCGCTCCATTAACTTTCAAACACTTTCTCATATTCTTACCAGAATTTTCCCCACTACTCCTAGGGATTGAAGGAGGGAGGACTACCTTGTGTACACCTGCCATCATGGCTTCAACATGAAAATCTTGCCTCACCACTTCAAAAAAATAGGTTATATTGGACTTCTACACCTTCAACTGCAGATTAGTATGAATACCAACCTCAAAAAATCCAGCCTTCATGGAATCATTTGCAACACACCCTAGATTATAAGGGACTAGATCTAAAAATCAATGGAGATACTACAACACTGATCCATCAACCTGCTGAAAAACAACCCATCTCCATCCCCTTTTTCACCCTTTATTTCTTAGCAAAATACTGAAGAATGAACAAATCCATGAAGAAATACCAAGTAAGATCTTCATGGGCCATGTTACGGGACACCGACTTCCACCAATTCCATGGTAAACCTTCAAGTATGAAAGTTTCAAACTTAACCTTAAAAAACTTGGGTAACTCGATGAGGCTAAAGTTCCTTTCAATCCTTCACATCCACTCCTCTACCTCGAGAGGATCCTCTTGTTCATAAAAGAGAGGTGGATCTAGATTTTGAAACTCAAGAACAAAATCCTTAGGTTGATCAACTATAAATCCTACTAACGTGGAATCACCTATAGCCACACTAATACCACCCATCAAATCTCCACAATACAACCACTGGAAAAATGAAATCCAAGAACTAAATCAAGTCCAAATCAATAACTAAAATCCTCATGAACAAACACCATAGAGGTGATAAGCTTTGAACATATGAAAACAAGACTTTATAACCTCAAAAAATTCCTTTTGAAAAGATCTTTAATTTAAAATAAACTTTGTGGGTTGAACACTCGCCATTAGTATTCCTTAGAGTCTCACTCACATGTAAGTTTTTGTGCCACCCCGAGAACCCATCCTTTATGCAATACCAAAAATTCATTCAAATTACCATATACCACCATGAATGTGAGTACCCATGAGAATACCAAAGGATAAAACAAAACATTTTTATTTTCCAAAATAACCCATTCGACCCATTTCAAAATAAAAAACCTTCTAAAGGCTCACTAACCACCAAGTCAAAAATCATTTTTCATATTCACATATCTAACCATTTCACTATACTTGGTAATGAAACCATATAGATTTCCATCAAAAATATATTTCACTTTTATAAAAACATTTTCCATTAAATAAAAAACCACATTTCATCAAACCATTTGATTAAAAAAGCACTCCCTTTCATTTAAAACAACTTCAAAAATAAACATTCAATTTCCATAAACCCCGTGTTTTGATTAATAAAGACAAATTCCATTAAACCATTTCAATTTTACCCCCAAGAGTTCATTTTATAAAAACTCATTTTTATTATGTATTCCACAAGGTTAATTATGAAAATCCCTTTTCTACAATTCCAACACAATAGTTTTCCAAAAAAATCAGAATTCAAAGGAGACCTAAAATAACTCAAAAAGGAAACTAGTGTCAATGGGTGACTTGACCATATGGTTGGTGGCCATATTCCAAACACACCACCAACATGGAGATACTTTTTGGACCATACCCACAGATCCACATGGTTTTATAGGCCCTATGAGCTCATAGAGACTATTAGTCCAACTCTCCTTGTCATATCATAATCACAAAACATTCCCTAAAGACCAAGAAAATAACAAAACTAGACTTCCCATGGAAACCTAAGGATCAGAATGAGAAAGAGTTCATGATGTACTTCATGAACCTTCCCCTTGAGCCCCAACAATCCTAATTCATCTACCAATACATAACCAAGTAATAAAGGGTTCTATGAAAAGTAAGTTCCTCTAGGAGTTGACCTACTTTGATACCATTTTGTCACAAACCAACCCAGGTCAACCCTAAACTGGTCACTCGATCCCATCTGTGGCATGGTCTGAAGGTAATTATCAATCCACAAAGGCTGGAAACTAGTGTCGAGCATCAATAGAGTAAAACAAGGGAAAAATTTCTCCCATTAAATAAATAAGGAACTAAATAGCAGAATATACACAAGCATCCCAATATATAAATGAAACTAAAATTGAACATCATTTATACAAGAATTTGAAAATACAACCAAACCAAACAGCACGGAAGATAAAAAATATGACCACATGATCTCTATGCAACCCCACGGGTCACTCTCTAACACAAAGGACAACTGTCGCCCGAAGTGACTATACTCAAGTTGAAACCTACACCAAATACTAAAAACAGAAAAAGAACTATAGGTGTGAGTATTAAAACTCAATAGGCAAGCCCAATAATCTATTCCCAATGAAATTAATTTAAAATAAAATAAACATTAATTTTATGTTTTAAATACAATATATCAAAGTATTAAATTCTATATATTTTACTTAAAAACAAATTAAAACTCATTGACCTTATTAATTTTCAAATCCAGGTTCATTCCATTCATGAGACATTGATATTTTCAAGGGGAAAGTGATGTATAAATTTTTTAGATTGTATGAAGGGGATAAAGCACCCTTATTTGAATTTTTTTTCATAAGACTTATTAAAATCAACACATCATTTTCCAATAAAAGCATTACATGGCAAGGCACTATAGCAATCACACAACAAGGGAAATAGAAATAATCATATAAATATCATATTCATCATTGTAAGAAACTAAGAACTAACCGACATTAGTGAATCTAGGAGATTAAGAATAATCCAGAACATACTAATACATGAGACCCCATCCCTAGTAGCATGCCACACATGATGAAATAAAAAAATGATCAATACACTTAGCCACCCTAACTCAGGACAGACCAAGGGAAAATCCCATAACAATAAACCCAAATATATCCACCTACTATGGGCCACTGGTCAGTACATCAACTACTAGTGAAACACTAATTTTAGAAAATTCTCTCGATATTCTAAGTTACCATGTCTCATATATATAACAGGGTTGATCCAACCAATGCCAGCCGAGCATCCAATCACAAGTATATATAATAATAAATCAACAACATGCATCACCCTGAGCCACCACAAGGATTGACATCATGCCATAGAATAAATAAAACACAAAGAGTCCAAACTGAGGAACTCTGATAATGGATCACAAGGATTCCACATAGAGGACATCCCAACCATTATATGTATAAAAGTCATGAGAAAAGTTCCAAGGAGTTTTTCATAATAAACACTCTCATTATTTTCATAAAGTTTTCAAACGGGCCTTTAAGCATTTTACAAAACCAACATTTATCAACAACACAAAATCCAATTTTCATAAAGAGGTGTAAACACACCATTTTCAACATATAAATATTTATAAAATCCTTTAAAATATTAATATCACACATTCAAGGCACAACCATTTTTATAAAAATGCCAAACGGGCCATTCATTGACAACACATGCCAAAACACCTTAAAAATAAAGATAATTTCTTTTTAAAAAAACAAAACCACATGGGAAACCATATAAGGAACCCAAAATATTATTTTTCACACTTTAAATATATTTTTAAATCCAAACCAACCATTATATATCACAAACAACCCATAAAAACCAATCGGGTAATTTACCAAACACAAGGCATGCAATATTTAACAAAACAATTTCAATTTGATGCCCAACAAGGAATAAAACACCAATTGCATGCCATAAATTTATTCAAAGTTCCAATACTAGTTTTAAATATCCCTAAATACATGCTAAATCTAATAGATCATTTTATTAAACAAGTGGTGTGCACATTTTTAACAAAGAAACACTATTTAAGACAAAAAAGGCATGTATCGCTACTTTGACACCAAAAAATTTAACCAAAGCTCATATAAAATATAAATAATGTATAGATTATGTGAAAACCATGAAATCAAAGATTCTAAAATTATAAAGGTGAGCGCATGGGAAACCTACCTCAAATACTGGGCGGAATGGAAAGGCACACTCGAAATCACTCCATGAGGGTTCCAGAACCCTAAATCTATGATGAAAAACCATAAACAACCAAAACCCTCATCAAAATCATTTAAAATAGTACCCTAAGTTGAGAATTAATAGGGGAGAAGAGAAAACCAATAAATAATGGAAGAATAAGGAAGAGGGAGGGGAAAGGAGAATAAATTACCTTAGAGAATCAAGCCCCACCTTGAGGGTTTCTTAGATCTACACCAAAGGGGAAAGTGGAAGGGATTGAAGAGAATGGGAGAGGCCTCACAAGGCCAAGACACACTTAGAGAAGAAAATTTGGGTGGATTTGGGTCTAAAATCTTGAGGGGGTATTTTATGGGTTTTTAATTTTTTTTAATTCTAGGTAGAATTGCACGGTTAGGCTGCACAGTTTATTAAACTGGGCATCAAACCATGTGACAGACACCAGATCAAACTCATGGTTACCCATAATTGGTTTTATACCCATGTTCCAAACATTTGGTAGGTTTTATACCTACCACATGGTTACCTTGGTTCGTCCGCACGGTTTATCAAATCGTGCACCAACCGTGCGCAAAGCCCTTTTAATCCAAAATTCCATGTTTTCTCCAAAAACTCCCAAATTAACTAAGGATAAACCATTAGGAAAATAATAGACTAATAAAACACTTCAAAAATCAATACCCATCACAGCTAGAACCTATGAAAATATTGGGATTCCCAAGAAACCAGAACATAAACCAAAACTTGAAAAATCAGGTGTAACATATTTAATAATGGTTTTAATGAAATATATATATATATATATATATATATTATTTTTAACATAATATTTTAACATTATTTTTATTGTTTTTAAAAGGTAAGGAATGAAAGTAAATTATGTTTTACCCTTAATTCATTATTCAAAAATAGGTTTTCATTGCGGTTTACACGCTTAATTAAAATTAAATTCTACCACTCATATAAATTGAATCAGGTCAAATTTATTCCGTGTTTTTAATTGGAATAATTAATATAATTTAATAGGATCATATTAATTTTTGGTCTTAGTGAATAGTAAAAAGAGAAAATTGTGTTTCCATATTTAAGGGTAAAATGAGTTTACTGAGGGGTTAAACCATGATATAAGGGTATGATTGCCACCCAAACCAATAAAATTATTATTTTTTTGTTAATATTTCAACCTTATATTATCATAAATTATTATACCTAGGAATTTAGATCCAATTTACCATGAACATGACCTTAAATCATTGAAATAATTTAATAAATTTCATGTGTGTCCCCCCTTCACTTATAAAAGGGACCCTCTCCTACTCCCTTATTAAAACCATTTTATCCTTCTATATTAGACAATACATAATAAAAATAATTCCTATAATCCTTCCCTTAATCCTATATATTTCGTTTTTCTTCTAAGACTAGTCCTTCAAGGCTTAAGGAGTAAGCCAAAGGAGCTCTCTCAAAGAATAGGAATAGATCTTAACCGCACTCTTTCAAATTTATTTCTTGTTATACATACTCTAAAATGTTTGTATCCATAAAAACATGATGGATATAGTATCATAAAAATACTGATATTTTATTATGTTGATAGAACAATCATTTTCACCCCCTCTCTATCAAATGAGAAATAAAAGTGTTGCTCATGTGTACGTGTGGACTATCACCTCCATGTAGTGATATGAATAATTCACTATAGAAACAACTGATTTAGCAGTGAGTTTTTCATGATGGGTTTAAAAAAAACTGTTAATTTTTTTTAAATATAGATTTTATTTTTTAAAATTTTCTTTCTCAAAAAAAATTAAATTCATTTCTAGAGGCGGTTTTTTAAAAAACCTTCAAGAAATATAGGCGTTTTTTAAAAACCTCCATGAAATAGCGGTGGTTTTAAAAAAATAGCCGCTAAATTAAAGGAATTTTTTAAAAATAAAATATTTTATTTTGATTTATGCTTTGTTATTTACTATAATATATAGTTTATTATTTATAATTTTAATTAATTATAATGTTTTAATTAATAAATATTTATATTTATTAGTTAATAATAATTTGAAACTTAAAACAAATATTCAATAAGTTGAAAATCATACTTCGACATCAAATGACCATAACTTTTGATCCGAGAGTCTGTTTTAGCTCCAAAACCAGTCAAATTGAAGCTTATGAAATGAACTAAAACCAAATTAGATTTAAATTTTTTAATAATTAAAAGAATAAAATTTATTTAATTTTCAATAAAAGTAAGAAATCAAACATGAAATTCAAACATGCATAACTTTTGATCTGGGTGTCCATTTGGGTTATAGCACATATCAAATCAAAGCCTATAACGAGCCATACGCCAAAGTGACATGGGGAAACCCTGATCATGTTTTTAAAGGCCACAAAGGCCCAGAAGGCCTCCAAAACTATGTTTTCAGTTGGGGAATCTCAATTTTTGAACATTCGATGAAATTTCAACCATGTTTAAGGGGGCCTTATTATCTTTTTTCGATGGGGACTGAATTTATTCCTAGAGATTACATTCATATTGATATTATTGTTTTGAATTTTCATCATTTTTCATAATTTGGTTTAATTTATAATTAAATATAATCATATTTTCTTATATTTACTTATAATATATCACTTTTATAAATACATATTTACATAGAAATGTATTTTTATACATATAAACCATATGGAAATAAATATTTTTTATTCATTTAATTTAAAATAAATAATTAATGATTTTATTTACCTTATAAAAATGTATTAATTTGTATATATATACCTACACAAGTAATGTTTATATATAAACATTTATGTGTCAATAAAAACATCTATATTTATATATATCTTCTAATATATCTAAATAAATACATATATATGTAAATATTTGTGTGTGTTTTTGAGAAATATAAATATGTAGTTGTGTGTAAATAATATTGTGTGTATACATCATTTATAAATTATTTTTTACATAAATATATCATTATTAGTAAATATAGTATATAAATGAATTTATAGTAAAATTATATGAATACACATACACATATAAATAACGTTAATATATATGTGTGTGTGTGTGTGTGTGTGTGTGTTGATAAATAGATATATATTTATATTTATATTCAAATATATGTCAATAAATATTAATATATAATATATTAAAATAAATTTAAGTATATGCATATATATCATACACATTTGGTGAGATTTCAACTTTATTTAAGAGTGAATTTATATACTTTTTATAGATATTTATATCCATTTATTATTTTATTATTTATTATTTACTATTTATTATTTATTCAATTATTATTTATTATTTATTATTTTAATATTTATTTATTATTGATTTATTTTTATTATTAAATTACTATTATAAACTATTTAATACTTATTTATTATTTATTTAGTATTCATTTATTATTTATTTATTATTCATTTATTGTTTATATATTTATTTATTATTTATTTATTATTTATTAATTAATTATTATTTATTTATTTATTTATTTATTGTTAATTATTAATTAATTAATTATTATTTGTTAATTATTATTTAATTATTATTTAGTTTTTTATTTATTTAGTCTTTATTTACTTATTTACCATTTCTTATTTATTATTCATCTAATTTTCATCATTATTTTATTATTTTATTATTTATTAATTAATTAATTATTATTTATTTAATGTGAATACATTAATTATTAATTTATTTTTAATTTATTTTTATTATTATGTTATTATTAAATTATTATTATTTTATTATTAATTTATAATTAATGTATTATTTATTATTATTTTATTATTTATTTTTTATTTTTTATTTTTTTATTATTTGTTTATTATTTATACATTAATTATTAAGTATTTTTAAGAAATTTATAATTTTATCATTTTATTATTAATTAATTATTAACGTATTATTAATTACTTATTACTTATTTATTTTTATATATTTAATGATTATTTATTCCTAATTTAAAATTTAAAATTTAATATTTAATATCTATTATCTATTAATTTATTTTTTATTTATCATATATTAATTTATTTTTTAATTAATTTATTATTTATACAATACTTATATATTATATGTTATATATTTTATATTATATATTATATCTTTTATTTATTTATTAATTATTAATTTTTATTTACTATTTATTATTTACCACTTATTACCATATGATATATATATAGACTTATTATTCATTTATATTTTATTCATTAAGGTGTTCAAATCTCACCTAATGCAGAATTTCTATATATAGAATATACATGCATGTGCATGTTCATTTGCATGTACTTAGTAATAAATAATAAATCAATCAATCAATTAATTATGAGAAATAATAATTTTTAAAAATAATAAATTAATAAATTAATAAATTAAAAAAATAAAATAAAAAAATAAAATAAATAATGATAAAATAATGATAAAATAATAATAAAGTATTAATAAATTAATAATAAAAATAAAAAATATTAATAATGAAATTATGAGAATTAAAAAATTAACAAAAATAATAATAAATAATAATAATAAAATAATAATAACAAAATAATAAAAGAAAATAATAATATTAAAATAATAAATAATTAATTCTGAGAAATAAAAAATAAAAAATAAAAAATTAATTAATTAATTATGATAATAAATAAATAATATTAAATAAATAAATAATAAATTAATTACAAGAATTATAAAATATTAAAATATTAAAATAATAAAAAAATTAATTATAAAAATTTTAAAAAAATTCAAAAAAAAAAACTGTCGCTAAATGATTCCCCCAATTTCAAAAAACTATCACTAAATCATTCTGTAGTGGTTTTAAAAAACTACCGCTCAATTAATAATGATACACGATTTAGAAACAGTTTTTTAAAAGTATCGCGAAATGATTTAACAGTAGTGTAAACTTTTGTTAAATGAAAAAACCATCGCTAAACGCCTATTTTGGAGTAGTGACTTTCTATCACTATATTTCATGAGTGGTTATAATGATGAATTTAATGTTTATATATGATATTTATAACATAATTATTCTTCTATAATTATAATATATTTTCTATCTTCTTACCTTCTAATTCATTGGTAAACGATAACGTCATCTGTGCGTACGTTTGGATTACCACCTCCACGAAGCTATGCGATTTGTTTATCATCTTCCAATTTTCATGGTTGGTAACAAGGATAGATTTAATAAACATATATTATATTTAGGATATAGTAATGATTATGGAAAGGTGAATTATCATTTATCTTTATGTCATTGCATCCATCAAAAATTGGAATCATCACTCGTGTGTACGTATGAATTACCATCTCCCTGAAGTTATATCATTTATTTTTCATCAACACATGATATTAATGGTTATAAATATGTTTCTTATGAGTATATATGGTATTTATATTATTATTAACAATCTGTATATGTAGTAACCATGATTAATGTTGAAGGACCATAACTATTGAACTAAAACATAAATGAAAAATGAAGTAGTTAGCACTTGATATGACGACTTTAATAGAGATTTATTAATAAATAGGTGTTAAAATGATATATATGGATTACATATGATATTATATTCTTTAATATTTTCTTTTCATAGAATTATAAAAAATTTAAATTTATGATACATGAGGTTAGAGTGCTTACAAAGCAAGACAGACTTGAGGTAAGGGTTTCTTTGTCACATTTTCAAATTCATAAGAAATGTTTGAATTTTCACACAATCATTTCTTATATGTATTTTTCTTACTACCTAATAATTTTTTTTTGAAATATTAATGATATTATTGTGGTTTGAATATCCATATCATGTTCTTTTTTTATATGGACTTCAATTCAAAATATATTGATATTATAAGCATTTTAGTCTCAATTTCTCTTTATTGAGACATGTTTTAATGTTCTGAAATAATTTATTATCTCTATGGTGTATATAATTAACAATAATGTATTTTATAATACTAAATGATTTAATTCATGTGATATATATATCCATTTGATTTTCAAGAATCCAATGACTTTTTATTTAAATATTACTAAAGACATAATGGTTTTATATCACTTTCTCATATTTATCAGGATTGTTTATGCTTAAATTTATGATGCTAAAATTATATGATATATCTATCTTTAAAATTATGTATTTTTTTATCCTATGGTAATTTATAGAGATTACATATTTTCCTTTCATTTTACTCTCTACAAGTACTCAAAAGGTTGAAATAATATTATTAAGAAAAACAGAATTCATTTATTTATTCAATTGGGAATCTTTTATTCCATGCCTATATTTTCTTTAAAATATTTTAAATGATGTTTTTTATATTCTAAAAAGATTATTTAAATTCATTTTTATTTATGTCTAACTTTCTTTACCATGTTTTAAAATGAATCTTCTTATTGTTTTCCAAATATGGTACTTTTGAATTTTTACCAAAAATGTGAACGAATTTTTTGTTTTAACATACACTACATGAATGGATTTTCCTACCATCATGAATAATATTTTTTTGAAGCTTAATTTATAAGTTTCCCTGGTTCTTTTCAATGAAAATTATTTCCATGAAATTTTGGAAATTTTTAGATTTTAGATAAAAGATTCCAAAATGAAAGGTTATTTTCCTCAATAATTGTACTAATGATCTTTTAATATAATTTTCATCTATAACAACATCATTTGATGTTTCTTATGATTTAATGGGGATATGATACAATGTTACCATATTTATTATTTATCTAGATAGTTTATTATTATGATGATGAAATGTTTATGAAACCTGTATCCTTTCTTTAGTTTATGATATTATGAATCTTATATGATCTTGGGGCACACATATATATGGTTTTTATTATATGATAGGTGGTCCCAGAATTATATAGCCCAAAAATGTATTAGAAAAAGTAGGATATCTCATGATATAATAAGGACTGTAATGGGGGGTTATCCTAGTTTAGTAAGGTACTTTCTCCAATAAGATTGTCTTGGGAGTAAACCTTGACTAAGGAAATGATGGAACATGGAGTGAACCCAAAACACTATTATATACTTGGTAGTGATCATTAACTAAGGGAATTATTTTCTATTCTTATATGAATTCAAAAAAATCATGTCTTATGGTTATGATATTTTTTTCATAGCTCATGATTGATTATTGATGATTCTACAAGCTTATGAATTACTTTATTCCATGTTTCATGATTGCGATCTATTAATTAATGGTTATGATTTTCTAATGATTATTTCATGTACCATTATTCTTATAAAATACTCACTTATGGTCATTTATTGATATATCTTACATTTACCCTTACTGAGCATATCATATCATCCTTTCTTATGTTTTCCTTCCGCATGTTATGGAGAAATTTTTGGAGTATGTTATTTTTAAGAAGGGTTCTAGTTGTGAGGAACTAAATTGGAAATTATGTTGATATTTTATGTCCTAATTGTTTATGTATTTAATTTTAAAAATGCACCAAACCTCTATGATCCACATGAGTGTATTATTATGAAATGTGTTAAATTTTCATATAAAATGATGCAATATTTATGCATGAAAATTATAGGTCACTATATTTTTAGGAAAAAAAACTCTAAGTGGTAGTTTGGGTTGAGGTCTTTAACCAATAACAATGTTTGGAAGGCCTGTAGTATGTCTAGGTTGGGCTTAAGGTGAGAAATTAAAGGTATATAAATTCTAGGTTTAACACCTAAAAATATCGACATGTATCACAAAAAAATCTATAAATGGAGATAATATTAGGGAAAAGATTATATACCACCTACCTAGGGATTTTGAAATACTCCTCATATGTTATTGACCTCATATTTGAGTTGGAATGAGAGAAAATGAAGAACCAGACAATAGCTCTAAAAATATGGTATTTATGGTAGATATAGTGAGAGTGACTTGAAAGGAACAAAATAGCTATAAAGGAGGGTAACATAATGATAACCTTACTTAGATCCATCCAACACAATAAACAAAAGTAGAAATAGAGATTGAATTAGGGAGATCCTCCAACTTGGAGGATATAAGAGGGGAGAGTCTACGATGGAGTTTCTATGAAAAAATGAGGGGAGGAAGTCCAAAAATAGTTTTAAGGGTAAAAAGGTAAAACATGTAATTTTCCCTAATTTTTAACTGGTGGCACAGTTTGGTTGTACACTTTTCCAAACCATACAACAACTATGAAAACCACACTATTTTGAGGCCCACACCCCACACAGTTAGGAACACTATTTGTCAAACCATCCATAAAATATCTTTAACAAAAGGCAGGAACTTACATGGTTTGTAAGATCCTATATAACGGTTTAAAAAAATATTCTACTCCCCTTTTCAAACCTCATGAAAAAGGTACATGGTTATTCACTAAAAAAATGGGCATTTTCAATGGTTTAAACCACCACCTAATAATATAGAGGTAGTTATTAAAACCACTACATATTGCAAAATCCCTAGTCTTTTAGTAGCAGTTTCTTTAATTTTGAGGCGTTTTTTCTATATGTTGGTTTTGGATCATTTCATGGTGGTTTCTTGTTTATTTATTGATGGTTTTTCATAAAAAATATCCACAAGGAATATAAATAAAACAAAACTATTCTTCGTTGAACATAATATCGTTGGTTTGTTTTAGAGGTGGTTAAGTGTAACCGCTACTACACATATTTTAATTTATGTATTTAGTGGTGGCTACTAAAAATCATTGCTAAATTAGATTTTTTTAAAAATATTTAATAAAAAACTGTAAATATTAAAAAACTAACATGAAATAAAAAAAATGAATTTATGATAAACTCATCACACATACATCATATATCCACAACCATATATACAAACATTCACATTCATCATAATCTCAGTCTTAGTCAACCCATAAATATTTCAACCAATGCCTCGTTCATCAATATATACATATAAAATATGTCCAACAACAACCCATACTTAATATACATCCACATCACAACCTCCACTACAACCGTTTGCCTCCACATCATCTCATCAACTGAAACTGACCACATCATCCCATCAATTGTAACAAAAAATAAAAATAAAAATAATAAATTAAAATTAAAATAAAATAATTGATAAAATTTTAACATACCATTCAAAATGAGAACCATAAAAACTAAATTCTAAATAATATCATGGATTATAATGGTCAACCATCTAGCTACTGTCAGTATCTGCCACCTACAATGAAAACCCGAATATTAAATGCGAATGAGAAAAGAAACAGAATATATTCAGAATGTTTCACATAAAATTTGTTATTTTTTCAATCAAATAGAAGAAAATTTAACATAAAAAAATAATATATAATGAAAAATACATTAAAAACAAAAAATTACCTATTTAAGATATTATTCGACACTTGAAACTGAGAATCAATAAGTAAATAATCTAATTAATTTTTAAATCGATGTGTGGCGTGCCTAAAATTTACATAATAATTTTTTAAAGACTTTGATATCACAACATATACTATATTTAAAAAACAAATCATTGGTGGGTTTTCCATGATTCCATGTCAATATAAGGTTGTTTTTCTATGGTTTTGACCATTCCACACACATTTTAGTGTTTTAAAACACTAAAAATGCTTTTATGTCCATCTTAGGAAAACCATAATTTGGAATGATGTTCCATAAGTTCCTACATTTAAAAATTAAATCTATGATCATTATATCATAATTTTAGGGTAATCAGATGTCTTTTTCCTAATTTTGATCCTCTAATACTTGTTTTTAAAGTCTTTTGTACATTTAAGAAGTGTTTACCAAGCTATTCTAACTACACTGCACATTGAATTGATGTGTTTTATGTGCGTACACAACAAAAATAACTCACCAATGGTTATAGCATAATATCACATCAATATAAGTTTTTTAATTTAGTTTTAACCATTCCATGCATGTTTTAGTGTTTTAAAACATTAAAAACATGTTTATGACCATCTTAGGAAAACCATAATTCATAATGACATACCTTTAGTTCTTATATTTTAAAATTAAATCTACAGTCATTTTCCTTTGATTTCATGTCAATACAAAATAGTTGTCTTGGTTTTGACCCCCCGATACATGTTTTTAAAGGCTTTTTGTACTTTTAAGAAGTGTTTACTGGGTCATTCCAACCACACTGCTGGTTGGATTAACATTTTTTAAATTCTTACACATCAACAATAAATCATCAGTGGATTTCCCATGATTTCACATCAATTTGATGTCTTTTTCTATGGTTTTGACTATTCCACATATGTTTTAGTGTTTTAAAACACTAAAAACATGTTTACGGACATCCTTGGAAACCCATAATTCTGAATGAAATACCATCAGTTCCTAAATTTCAAAATTAAATCTAAGGTCATTTTCTCCAATTACATGGAAATTTGGTGTTGTTTTCCCAGTTTTGACCCCGAAACATGTTTTCAAAGATTTTTGACCTTTAAGAAGTGTTTACTGAGTCATTCTGACAACATTACATGTTGGATTGAGGTTTTTTCTATGCGTAAACATAAAAAAATAAATCATTTGTGGTTTTCCCATGATCTCACATCTATATGAGGTTGTTTTATATCGTTTTTACCATTCGATGCACATTTTAGTGTTTTAAAACACTAAAAAGCAATTTATAGCCATCCTAGAAAAACCATAATTCATAATGATGTGATGTATGTTCATAAATTTAAAAATTAAATCTACAAGCATTTTAATTTAATTTCAAGACAATACAACTTTGTTTTCCATGTTTTGACTACCTAAAACATGTTTTTAAAGGCCTTTATACCATTAAGAAGTGTTTACCAAGTCATTCTGACCACACCAAATGTCAGATTGACATGTTGTATGCATTTACATGTAAAAAAACTCAACGGTGGTAGTCCCATTATTTCACATTAATATGTGGTCTTTTCCTATTGTTTTGATCATTCAATGCATGTTTTAGTGTTTTAAAACACTAAAACCCATTTATGACTATCCCAAGAAAACCATAATTTGAAATTATGCGTTGTCAATTACTAAATTTAAAAATTCAACCTATAGTTATTGTCCTTTTATTTTACATAATTCTAATGTCATTTTCCTGATTTTGGCCACCCAAAACTTGTTTTTAAAGGCTTTTGTACCTTTAAGTATTGTTTTCTCAGTAATCCCAACCACACCACACGCCATGTTAGCATATTTTCTATGTTTACAAATAAAAAATAACTCATCGATGGGTTTAACTTGATTTTATATCAATATGAGTTAGTTTTCTATGGTTTTTATCATTCCATGCATGTTTTAGTGTTTTAAAACACTAAAAACACGTTTATGACCACCCTAGGAAAATCGTAATTTGAAATTACATGCCATTATTTTCTATATTTAAATATTAAATAAATGGTCTTTTACTCTTTATTTAAGGGAAATCCTATATCTTTTTCCTAGTTTTGACCCCCCCCCCGATAGTTGTTTTTAATGGATTTTGTAACTTTAATAAATTTTTACCAATTCATTCTGACCATAAAACATTTCTGATTGACATGTTATCTATGTGCACACATCAAAAATCACTCATTGGTAATTTTTCCATAATTTCACATCAATTTGAGGTATTTTTCTATGGTTTGGACAATTTTATGCACGTTTTAGTGTTTTAAAATAATAAAAATTCATTTAGAGCCATCCCAAGAAAACCATAATTCATAATGACATTTCGTCAGTTCTTACATTTAAAAATTAAATCTACGGTATTTTTCCTCTAATTTTAGTTCATTCCAACATTTTCCTAGTTTTGACCCCCCAAAACTTGTTTTTAAAGGCTTTAATACCTTTATGAAGTGTTTATTGAGTCATTTCATCCACACCACATGTTGGATTGATGTGTTGTCTATGCATACATATCATAAATAACTCATTAGTAGTTTTACCAGGATTTTAGATCTACTTTTGGTCATTTTATATATCTTTGACCTTTCCACACATGTTTTAGTGTTTTAAAACCCTAAAAATTCATATATGGCCATCTCGAGTTAAAATTAATTCATAATGACATGCTGAATTTCCTATATTTCACAATTTAATCTACATTCATTTTAGTTTTATTTCAATGCAATATGATGTTTTTTTCTTATTATTGAACCCTATATTCAAAGGGGTGAAGTATGTTTTGTTTATTTGAGGTCGATGACTTGATATTGAGGTCTCTAGTTACATTTATTATATTTATTACATCAATATAATTTATTTTTGTGGGGATTTTTATAAAAAAACATATTTTTTTGAAACACAATGTTAAAGGGGAATTAAAAAAATTCCAATCAATGGAAATTCATATGAATTTTTATGGAATTAAATAGAGCATACAACATTTTCACCATTTTTCATTGATCCTTTCATACACTGATTAGATCACTTAGGGATGGAAATGGGTATTAGAAAATTATGAATCTGGTCTTACCTGACCTGATTAAATCATATTTGAGTAATGTTTAATTGAATCCGAGTATTGTTTAATTGAGTTTTGGTCCTATTTCTACTTCCAGATTATTAATTGAGTAGATTTTGGGTATCAAGGATAAGATACCAAAAAACTCAAACCCATTTCTTTATTTATTATTAATGTTCACTAAAAAACACCACCTGAGTGGTCATATGGTTGGGTTAATCATGAGAGGGTGGGGGGCATTGAGGATTTATAAGCCTCTACATGCCATAGGGATCCTGAACAACACTCCCCATCCCAGGGCGCATCCCTGCTGTTGTTCCCTCCCAATAGTGTGTCTAAGAACCATCTTCAACCATTTTGAATTAGAAAAAATGGTATTTAAATAAAATATAAAAAATAATTAAAATGATCCATTTATTTAAATACGTATTAATTCATTAATTATATTAGGTTTAGGGTGATAAATAAATAGATATAAGCCAGTTTATAAAGTTTAAATAGAGTAAAACATAATCAGATTCAGGGGTAGGGTACCCAAAAAATAACAACATTAATAAAAATTATAATTTTATTGTGTCTATGTTATTAAGACACTGTAAAATATGAAATTAACTCATGAGATGCATCTATGTTTATATCAAGAAATAGCTGCCATTTCTTATCAGAAATGACTTCTGACACTTTCTCATACATCTGTCATTAGCTTAGATAAGTGTCACTAAACTCATACCATAATCTCTATTTAAAATCTCTCTATTTCTTGCCCAAAATTTTCAAAGTCCATGGGTGTGAAATTGAGTTAGGTACATCAAAATGAAAAAAACATATAGAAATAAAATACATAACACTTTATAAGTATATTACAAAATTTTACTCATGTATTTTAAATTAGTTATTAATGAAAATTAAATTAATATTACCTTTACTCGAGTATCAAAGAAATCATTTTCCCAAGATGTAGGAATATTCATCCAATAATTATAATTAATGGGAAAGATCACCGTCTCATAAGAAATATGCCTAAGAATATTTCCATAGATTTCGGCCGCATCACCAGTAGGCACACCAAACTCGTTAAATGGAATAATTATCTTGAAGTCCTTCAAGTCCATTCATATTCCATTTTCGTATTTGTATCCCTTATATGTTTGCATCTATCTATTTTACAAATGCCTTAAAAAATTATAATATATATATATTTTTTGAAAAATGACATAAATACCAGTAACAGTAACTCACCAATATTACCTAGATGGAGGGGTGACCAACTACTCCATCATTATAGGTGAATTAGGTAGTGGTCTACCAATGAAATCTGGGGAAAAAACTAGCTTTCTAGTAGTGTTTGGTATAAAAAAATCACTAGGATCCATAGAATATTATTATAGTGGTGGCGTGCTCTGAGATGCTGATCAGTTAGGATCCTGAATTTTTTCTCTCTCAATATTCATATATTTCAAATGGTTAAGGTATATTAAGTGTATAAAAAATGAAAAACTAAAATATTTTTACCAAAAAAACTAGAGCATTGTATATATGTATGAATCACTTATCAATGATAAATTTTAATATATTTTAATTACCAATTTATATATTCAATTATCTTCATCTTTATTAACTTAATTATTATCAACCTCCATTACAAAGAGTCCTTCATTTTCACCCTTTCTTGCATGTTCTACTATTTTGATATTGTCAGGGAAAAACTTTTCAATGTTTTGTGGTTGATGAGTTTCACTTTCTCAAAGAACCAATTTATCTTCATCACCCATACCATATAGGTCTTTGTTCTTTAAGTGTACAACAACACTCAAACCTTCATGTATTTCATCATCCACATAATAAACCATATTCACTTTTGAATCCAATATAAATGGATCATGCTCCGCACTCTCACTAGTATCCATCAACCATGATATGTTTATAGAAGTAAAATTTAACAAATCTTTCATTATACCCCTATCAAAGTTGACCCACTTGCATTTGAATAAGACAACTGAAAATAGGACATGAACGTTTAATTAAATTATATCATTCAAATTCCCATAGTATCCAACATTTTCAAATATAGATACACCACTATTTCTAGTTTTCAAGTATTCTTCATTATAAATTGTATGAAAATTGACTCCATGAATATTGTAGCAATCAAATCTCTTAGCCCACCGTAGATGACCTTGAGTCATAAACTTCAAATCATTCAATATTTCAAATATATTGAAAAATTCATTATCTAGACAAAAATATAAAAGGTTTCAATTTTAATATAGACAAAATAACTACACATAAAAAATATGAATATGAGTATATACTTACACGACGGGCGAACAATTCACAGATCTTCTTATTAACAAATTTTGTTAATTCCATCTCATTTCAAGCTCGACCCCTTAGTTACCTCTTTATTTGCTGTCACAAGTCTTCAATAAATGGATCTGTAAAAACACTATTGAGTATCACATATCTATGTTCTTGTAGAAACTTCAATTAAAATAGTGTAAAATTTGACACCCTTCCAATTGGTCATCCAATAGCTGGAAATACCAATAACATATTTTCAAAATGATAATTAGTAGATATGTCATCAACACATTTAGTATGATTGAATATAATCTCAATCCAATACAAATACCTAGAACAGAAGGTAAAATACTCTTCAAATAGGTAACCTTCTGCAATAGAGACTTCTGATTGAGCTTTATTCTTTACATATGGTTTCAAATAACCTAAGTTCCAGATGATAAAAAATAATAAAAATATAAAAAAAATTTACATAATGATTTGATAAAATCAAAATATCCAATGAATATAAAAATAATATCAACAAACCTCTCAATTTGATACATCCATCAATAGTGTATCGGTCCACCACGTTTATCTTCTTCAATCAAATAAATAGTTAAATAAATAATGATTATAAAGAATGAATGGGAAAATAACATCTCCAAATGAAAAAAAGTGTTAAAAAATATTTCTTTAAGTTTATCAAGATCAGTTGGATTTAGAGATTTTTTCACAAAGATCTATAAAAAAGGTACAAAACTCAACTAGAAACACATTTAATTTCCAAGTAATGTATTATGTAATGATAATGGAAACATCTACTCCATCAAAATATTTGATTCATGAATTTTCAATACATGTAACTTTTGATGTTTTAAGTCAATGCACCTTGATACGTTACTTGATTATCCATATAGAACTTTTATATTCTTTAAAGTTTGAAGGAATACATCTTTATCATGATTTTAATTGTAAAAATAGCCTAAGGATACTTTACATTCTCATTTTCCCACAAAACATGCATTATATTCATTGAATCCAAATCCTTACAAGCATTAAGGTGATACTTTGACTTACCATACTCATTAAGCAATGTAAAAATTAGATTTTCACAAATTTTCTTCCTAATATGAATTATGTCAAGATTATAACCTATCAAATTAAACTATCAATAAGGAAGTATGAAAAATATACACTTTTTATTCTGTCGTTATGTTCTAGCTTCTTCGGATACTGTACCTCATACCCTTTTCCTCCCTTCTTTAAACTAATGACATTTTCCAAATTCATTAGTGATATTTATTAATTGTAACAAGATGTGTGATGCAGATAACACCTTTCATGACTTTATCATCTCAATATCTCCGTTGAATCATTTATTGTTAAACTTTAATTTATGATAAGCATCAAGAAATTGATGAGGACATATAAAACACAATTTTCTTCTATGAGGTAATCAGTGAGGTTAAAAATAAAAAATTACAAACCAGACTAGACAAACTTGTATGTGTGTTCCAACCAGATAATTTTCCTAGTCTATGAAATTCAATAATTATCCACATTATAGAAACATGCATTTTGAATAGTTGTCTCTTTGAATAATCATATGTTTCTATTCCAAAATCCCATATTTCTTTCAATTCTTTGATTAGTGGTTGAAGGTATACATCAATGTCATTTGAAGGTATTTTCTTTCCAGGATTAATCATTGAAATAATTAAAGAAGTATGCTCCATACACAATCATGGAGGTAGATTACAAGAGATCAAAACAACTGGCCAAATTCTACAATTAGTACTTAAATTACCAAAAGGGTTAAAAACTTAACAATACAATCCCAAACATACATTCTTAGGATCAGAAGAAAAATATGGATATAGAGAATCAAACAACTTCCATGATGTTGAATCTTTTGGATGTATCATTAAGACATTATTACTATCATGAGCATGAAACTTCTTGTTGTATGCAGTCTTATATGACCTAAATATTTTTTCAAGCATGGTTTCATAGGAAAGTAATGAAATAACGTTGAAAGAGTTCTCTTATTCTATTTATTACTAGGGTTGTATTGATTTATACTCTCATTTTTTCATTGACTTCCATCTTCTTGTATAAAATCTTATTCATTCTACTTTATTAGACTCTTCTCCCCTTTAAATCATACAATCATTAGGAAGTGCATGGAACTTTTTATAATCAAGTCCAAGTTTTTTGATGACTTTATTCTTCTCATAGAATGAAACATATATCTTAAATTCACTAAAAACATAATGAAGAAACTCTAAAATCATGGAAATTTCTTTTTTAGTAATTCCACAAAGATACTTGATATGATACAACTTATGTAGTTAATACAACTTCGAATAATTGGCACACCCTTTATACAATTCTTGCTTTCCACCTCCAAATAATTCATAAAAATCATTTTTTCTATTGAAGTTATGAGAAACATTAACCTTCTTAGGATAAAATAAAGGTTCTACTAATCTATTAAAATATTGGACGTTGTATTTTGAAAAAAAAATGTGTCATTTAATAAATTATGAACTGAATTCTTCTCTATCGGGTCACTTTGTGTTTCATTGATAGTATTGTCAATGTTTTGACTATCCATAAAATTTGATTCACCATGCTAAATCCAACATACATATCGAGAAGGAAACTATTTCAATATCAAATTCTCATATACTTTGTTTCTATTCAACCATCACTTTAATTTATAATCATTGCACAAACATTTTATTATATAATCCACTAATCAGTTTTCAATTGAAAAATCT
The DNA here is from genome assembly GCA_963277665.1 of Viscum album. Classification (NCBI taxonomy): domain Eukaryota; kingdom Viridiplantae; phylum Streptophyta; class Magnoliopsida; order Santalales; family Viscaceae; genus Viscum; species Viscum album. The sequence continues at coordinate 148,072,810 of OY728151.1, forward strand.
TAAAATTATTCAAAACCCTTGGCCTACCAATGTGTGTTCAAGGTAAATTAATCCAAATTTTATCCATAGTTATTGGATTTTAACTGTTATCGCTATATATATATATATAAAGATACAAATTATTAATCAAACATTAAATTTCACACAACTTCTTTATCGACACATTCATAAAAACTATAAAGGAAAATGGGATGAATCAAATAATTAAATTTTTCATAAAAAAATTATAATATAAAAACATGAATCAAATATATTATTATATCTCACAAACATAGATGAATAAAATCATAAATTAGATGAAAACCATATTTTTATCATCTAATAGGGATTTAACTATAAATTAAATAACCTCCCTCTTTAGAAATATAGTGATATTTTTCAAGAAACAGATATCCACCAAATTATTATCACCAATTAGGGATCACTATAATAATTGTAAAATGTCGAATTTATCACTAGAAAAGAGGAAAAATTCCATGATATATATAACCTACCATTTTATTTCATCTATTATGTATAAATAAATAGGTTCATTAACCTCCAAATGAAAACTTCCATAGAGGGATAATGACACAAACAATCTCATTTCATGGAATATTTAGAAATCACTGATGACCATCATAAAACTACTTTAAAATTTAACTTAATTCGGCATGTAAATATAATAACAAAAAAATATAATTAATTTAAATCATAATATATTAATAATAAAATAAAAAATAAATCAACAAATTCAAATAATTGAATAAAAATTTCAATAAAGAGCACTGAAATCACATAAATATAATTTAATTAAATAGAGTACATGTAATAAACAATTAATTTCATATAAAAATTGATGATAATAATATATCATGAATTCAAAAAAGAGTAATGAAAGAGTGTTTTATAATCACACAACCTTATGGGGGGTCGGGGGTCGAGGTCACAGTGGTCCCCAGAAGGGGGGATAAGAGTCATGACAATAGCCAGAAGAGGGGTTGGGGTCATGGTAGTAACTGAAAACAAGGTCGGTGTCACCATAATAAATGATTAGGAGGGTCGGGGTCACAACAGGTGATGATAGGGGGATTAGGGGTCACAGAGGTCACAAAAATGGGGATCTAGGTCATAATATAATCTGATAGGGATGTGGGGTGATGCCGGTTGCCAATAGGGGAGTCAGGGTTAGGGCAGTCACTAGTAGGGGGTCATCACATACATGGGTAGAGGGAGGTTAGAGGGAATGCAAGGTCACTAGAAAGGGGGATCTAGGGAGAGGGAGGAAAGAGGGGGGGTGCAAGTCGCCACCGAGGTGGGGGAGGGGGTCAGTATTTTCACCAAGGGGGGATCTGATATAAGGCGAGTGAGGTCAGGGGTTTATTGAGGTGGGGGGGGGGTTAGGGTCACTTCTGAGGATAAAGGAGGTAGGTCAGAGGGGGGTCAGGGGTTGTTGATGAGGTGGTAGGGTTGGGGTCACCACTAAGGAGGGGAGAGGAGGAGGTTAGGGAGCTGGGGGGGATTGGTGTTGGGGTCACACAAAGGGAGTGGGGGAGGACGAATTAATGGATTTTTTTGAAAAAATTTAGCAGTGGTTAAATTAAAATTACCTCTAATTATTAAATTAAAAAAATATATCTGTCATTTTATTAAACTGCCTCTATGTTATATTTTTCTAACAAGATTTATTTTGTGGTGGTTATTAGAACCACTTCTAAGTAGTGATTTTTTTGTAGTGATTACAAACCACATACTAACCATGTGCCCTTCTCTTCCTTCTCAAAAACCTAAACTCTAATCCTAAATCTTCTCAAATACTCCCAAAAAAAATACTTTCTTGGAAAATAACATTAATCCAATTTATAGGATATAAAATAAAAATTAATGGTGTCTGTTCCTCATGGAAGAGATGAATATTTCACTGTCCATCCAGATTAAAATCCCCTTCAATATGACCTGATTTAACCATGCTCTGGTGAAATTGGCACCAAAAACCTAAATCTGGGTCAATGAAATCAACTATAGGAGAAGAGAAATAATAAGGATGATAGAATTAGGGATGATATAACATCTACATATAAATAAACCAAATCCAAAACCATTATATAATAAAGGATTAAAAGGGTAAAATGGGAAGACGTGCGACGTCGTCTTCCCTCTTGATTGGAATAATCCCAAATACTAAGGGTTTTTAAATTTAAATTTCCCATATTTTTAAAATAATTAAATCAAAGGCCATTCCAACATGAAAATATGCATCACATTACAATGATCCTACAAAGGGGAGCCTAAAAACTACATATGTATGCTTTTTAGAGTGACCTCATACATCACGAATGAATACCTCATCACTGGGAAAACTAAAAAACCAAAAACAAATGTTGTGGTGTGTTCATATTTCCTCTTATGAAAATAATTATTCCAAAGTCGAACAAAAAATACAATCCACCCCAGCCCAAGGTCATGTTTTGGAATGAATCTCTTCATGAAAATATAACAACCCTTTTAGGGAAGAACAAAAAAACTATAGAAACCCACTACATTATGGCCATGTTCTTCATGAAAAAACCCCATTCCCTTAAGTAGGCCTTTATATTTCAATACCTTGGTTATAGTGTGACCAACCACCTTCTCTAAAATTTTAATCTTAAAAATATCATCACCACACTGCAATTATTTATTATTTCATGACCTTTAGCCTGTAGTAAAAGTTTTATCCCAATCCTAGTCCAACTTCCCAAAATACTAACCCTTGACATTATCCAACTCCTCCAAAAGTCAAAAACCATTAAAAACATTATATAATAAAATTAGAAACAATATATGACCTTGGAATATGAAAGGTGTTATATAATCCCCAACATGGCACTTATTATCTTGGATATGTCTCCTTATGCATCTCTCATGAACCATATTGGTCCTAGAGGTTCCATGCACACTACAGTTTCCAACATCCTACTAGTTATAGTTGGGATCACAACACACTTAAACCTATAGAATAGTGGAAAACCTAGATTCCTAACACTATAGATCATTACACATTCTAGTCTCACCTAAAATAATTCATGATGATCCTTTCTTACACCATAAATATTTTTCATATGAAAAACATAATAACTGGAACCCTAGTGCATTTATTATCTCTACATCCCAACTACCCACACATTGCAGTACTGACCAACTCTATCAACTCTATGATGATTCCCCATAGTCAATGGAATTCAAGAATTCCAAATTTTTTGATGTTATATGATAATTTTTAATTTCACTATGCTACACTAGGATATTTCTCACTTGACTACACACTCAAGAATTTTTCAACTATTCTCATTAGAAAAACCTCACTATGATACTATGCTCATAACATGAAGCCTCACAACATCATACATGAAATCACAGTTTTCATAAGGACCACCATTCCATAAACATGGATACCCCATTGGTGTGTATCCTATATGATCATATTGGTAAGTTACCAAACAAACTAACTATAGCTAATCCACACCAATTAATATCCACATCTAAGTATATTACAATTTTCAAAAACAAACCAGTTTCATTAATCCAATCACCAATAAAAAATCTAAACCAAAACCAAGTTGGGTCTACCAACATGTCACCTTAAATGTTTACCAAGATCCTTCAATAATGAGCATCACAAAATATGTCCATCTATGGTGTACTTCTTCTATAAAATTTCTCTCATTGTTGATCTATTATCATGATCCTACCTAAGATCTTCTATCAACCAAGCACTGAAAATCACAATCCCAAATTGTTATAACCCAATATAATCATACGATGAGGCATGATATTGGGTCAATAACATATTGATTCTTTAAACCATTTTATCTTAATTTCATTGATGAAATGATTCCATAACATCTAGTCTAGATCAACTCACCTTCACAGGACTCTCACGATCCAACTGCATTGACCACTCATAAATCCATCTAGCGATTCACCATTTTATCAATTCCAAACATAGCCTATTTAAGTTTGATAGGATCTCAATGGGATGTTTCCAACACTATGAGTGGTGGTGAATCAGTTTTGGTATATTTTTAGTCCAATTTAAACTTTTATCCATTTTCACCTCTTCACGGAATGGATATCTCTCTTTATTTATAACGCCTTTAGCCAGTATAAATGAAGAAAAAAATAAGAAGCAATTAAACAAGGATAATATGATTTTTTAACAATATTCAGCTCTGTTTATCATTACAATATCCCTAGTGTATGGTGGTTATTATTCAACTCTCACATAGATTCATTATTATTATCAAAATAATCATGGGAAATGGTATGGTCATGGAATTTCTACCTTGGTACCAAACATGTATAAATAAAAAAATTAATTTCTATTTTATAATTCTTTATAGAATATAGGATTCAGTCTTCTCCTTATGAAGTGTGATTAGTAAAAAAACACATTTCTTCTGGAATAAATAATTCTGATCTCCTTCCTCTATGTGCAACAATATTTGAAGGTACCTCAAACTTAACATCAAGGTGTTGTCTCACATATGAAGCAAACAAAGACTACAATTGCCTCATTCAGAATTTACTATATATATGTATACCATAAGATGGATATCGCATATCTTTGGTAAGTAATAATATCTGATAGAATCATGTTACCCTCTTAATATTATCTTTCCTCTTCAATGTGCAAGGATTAATCTCTTAATACTGTAACATCTTCTATTTCACTCAACTTCACAGGTTAAACTAATGAATATAGAGTTGGGTATTATTTTTTACATTGAATGTTTGTAATAGATTTTGTATTTATTATAAATTCTCCCCCCCCCCTTCAACTTTTATAATATTTTCTAGGCACACACAGTCAAGATCACCCTTTTCTTTATTCTTATAATATATATATATATATATAAACATATTGTGTGAATATTATTTTCCATAATATTAAAAAAAATCCATCCCAAAATTATTGGAATTTGAATCTCTTAAAATCTTGTATTTATAATCTTTTAATATTAAGTTATTTCTCTTCATACAAATTTTCCTTTTTTATATGCTTTAAGATTCAATATTTAAACAACATCTTGTGGTATTCATATTTTATACAAAATTTTCTTCTTTCTAATATTCATAATTATTTAATGAAACCTACTTCAAAAACTAAATCCATACATGCATGAAACCATGCATAACATAGTTATAGTTTCTCTTTTCTACATGGTGTGAGAATCACTTAAATTTTCCTCTCCTTCTATCACTTTCTAGGATAACGATTAACTGAATTATGATATTTGAATTTTAATATTTAGTAAAGGATTTTTAGATACAAATTCATATTCTTTCAGAATATTCCCATAGTCAAAAAAATTTCAAAGTATAATTTTCATAAGGGTTTCTTATGAAATTAATCTTTTATACAAAACTCTTTTATATGAGGATTTTATTTTATATTAAGTTCTTTCTTTCATAGGAATCCTTAATTACTTTCATATGATATTTCACCTCTCATACAAAGTCCAAATTCATATTCTAAAATACTCAAATATAATATCCACTCATAAAAATATGTAATTGAAACATAGTATATTGGGTTATAATATACATAAAAAATTCCTTTTCTAGAATTTACATCAATTCAAACTAGTTTGAATACATAATTTTCATACATATGTCAAATGGAATCAACTTTACTCTTATATATTCAAACAACTCAAATACAATTAGAATACATTCAAATAAATTCCAAAATAATTCAAGTACAAATCCAAATTTTATATAGTGTGTGAAAACTACTTGTCATATTTCAATATAATACAACCACCCCCACATTTTCCATCATCAATATTATTTATTTATAAACACTAGTATGAACCTCTAAATCTTTCTTTAATAACTTCTTCATAGAGATAAATAATTTAGAAACATTAAAACCATACAAAAACCTTCCTTGATATTATAGAACTAGTTATTCAAACATCTTTTACACCATTTTTAGGGATATTTTATAATCTAATTGTATAACCTTATGATACTTATCAAACCTATTGCAATAGATTCTATACATGAACTCTAGGAAAATATTTATCCAACATTACCAAATATTCCTCTCAACTATTCCAAAGATAGAAAATAATTTATTTCAATTATTTTCTATATAAAAAATATTTTAATATCTAACCTTATAATCATTATGATTAATATCTAATATTCATTCATTTTTCACAATACAATCATATTTTTGGCACCAAGACATGAGAACTCTATTTCATCTTCCCATCAACCATATTGGAGACACCATCTTCCTTCAAAGAATCTATTGTTCATTACATATTGAAATCATGAATATTCCATTAATGATTTTGATATTATTTACAACAAATAAAACACAAAATAAAAGTGGGTTCAATAACCCCCCTCTGTATTTATTATCAGTAACTCATAGAAAATGATATATCAATATGTGATCTAACTCTTCTTCTCTAGAATTTTCTGATTGTATTATTTCATTTAATTATATCTCCTTTATTGAAAATAAATACAAAGTGCATGGAATAGGATGGTATCACTTTATAATTAAGTAATTTAACATCAATTTTACCACTATAAGTCTAATTGATCCATGATTGGTGATGAAATAAAATGGGTTAGATTTAGACAAAAAGGTACCCATTGATCAATAGATCATGATACCTATTGATAAAAATTACCATAAATGAATCAAAGGATATCTAAATATGATTAGGATGAAACTATATACTTAAAATTGATAACTTATTTTATCTTTGTATTACCAACCCAAGCCCCTACATTCATCTCAATATATATATTAGAAGCATACAAACACATGCATTTGGTTTTAGAAATCAACCATGAGATCTCCTAAAATTTTCTTTTTTATCTTTACATTGATCAATTAAAATTCCCCACCTTAAATATAAAAATGATTCTTGGGAAATAGAGGATGAGATAATAGGCATACATACCTTTTCAATGATATTTTTTCAAGAACATTATATAATTAATATTTTAATGAATCATGAAATTTTTATAAATTATCATCTCTTATATCCACTTGTATCCCCAATAACGAGGATACATCATTAGCTTATTCATCAAGGTTGACCTTTTAACCAATTTTTTTTATAATTTCTATTGGAAGATTATACCAGGATTGTGGTTGTCATAAGACATGAAATAGTTATTCCATATTTCTTATGTAAACCATAAATCTCTAATATATCCTTATGTGAACAATATTCACAATTAATTCACTAAATTTAATCACACAAATATAATTTAAAAATAAGGGAAAAGGTGGATATCCTTGATCATCAATGTGAGAATCTTGGCTAAGAATTTAATCTCAAATGGTTTTCTCTTTAACTTTTAGCACCATGCCTAGATAAAATCTTAGTTGATGAATTTATGCATCTCCAATAAATATTGGGAAACATGGATAATTTTTTTCTCTCCTTGTGTGATATCTTATTTTTAACATAATCCATCAAATAAATTTATCACTTAGTATAACCTTTGTGTAATTTAGGATTTATTCTTAGGTTAATATAAATGTTATAAAATCCTTTGAGTTGTGTATATATTTCTTGATCCTCTAAAAAAAATTTATGAGATCTTAGGATATCCCCATTTTATATCCTCTTATGAAATTCATATTCTTCTTCATTTGGAGATTCTATTTTTTCCTTTAGCACTTTCCTCTGATTGTGATTCTTCAATTTTCTTTTTTCCTTTCTAGTTGTTCAATACATATAATTATACATACTTTTTGAACTTGATATGATTTCTTAGAACTTATAAATAAATTCTTATGAATAATTTTCACCAAATCAATCTCATTGTTATTATATTACACTGATAGTTTTTTATATCTAAATTTACTTTATTCAATGAAAATGTCCATGGATTGTTTCCAAAAATCCATGGAATGTAATATTATTCCCAAAAAGAAGAATATTATTCTTTTTTATGTAGTAATACTCTTACAATTATTAGATAGTTTTTAAATAGATTTATTCTCTTATTTATACCCAAAGTGTGTCATTCCATTTTTCTATAGCTATCTTCTTATTAGTACTCCTATTAGTGTTTTCATCTTGAGTATTTCCCATGGAATTCTGATATCCTATCATTTTATTCCATGTTATTCTTCTTATAGGTTATTTAGATACATGATTATACCATTTATAAAAACAATCCTATTCAAAATGAAAAAAATATATTTCAGGTACCGAATAGATTTTTATGTTTTTCAAAAAAAATTAATAAATAGACTCTTCACTTTCATCTAAAACTTTATGATTCTTCTTAGCATTTATACCCTAGTTTTTTTATTATAAATTATCTAATTTGTTGGAATATTATACCAAAAACCCAATGTTTTATTCCTAAACCTATTATAACACTAGAAAAAATCAACAAACCTTATCTTCTTTTCTTAAACTACTATTTGGAAAGATTTACACCCTTGATGTTTTATGCATTTTACTCTATTAATTAGGATTAACTTGGGGGAAAAATTATCATTTGATTACTTACAAAAACCATGGATTTAATGGTTGGATTATCAACATTTTCCCTGTCCAAATTTTCACATATTTTTAATTTTAACATGTATTATTCATGAAAACAGATTTTGTGTAATCATTGTTCACAAATGTGGATGGTACCTTTTATTTTTTGGATAATATATATTGATCATTAGTTGATATAAGAATATTTTTTCGGCCTTATAAAGGTATATTAATATAATAATATTCCTTGATATTTCATGTGGCATCTACCCTCTTTCCAATATATTATGAAGACTCAAGTTGATCTATTTCTAGATTTGGAAGTTTGGGATCAAGCACATGAAATCTTATATTGAGAAAAATATTTTCATCTTTTAACATTTTTATTATTTATTCAAATTCCATAATAATAATTTAAAAATAATATTCATACATTTTTATCTTTCCTTGCAGCGTATGTCCAAGATCTTTAATCCTATTTTCCTTGACCAATAGTTAATAATTTTTAATACCATTTCCTTCTTTAAATGTAGGAATATTTTACTAAATATTTTTATTATGTTACTCTCCCTATTAATTGTATTTAAAAAATCATTTAAAAAATTGGAGCATATTTTTTAAATATATTTATTCATTTATTCTTTGGATCCAACTTTCTTAAGAATATTTACAAAAACCTGCACTTTCTATTCAATAGATTTTTCTATGTTTTTTTATTATTTCTTAAGCTCAGTGATATCTTCCTATATACTTTTAAAAATTACACATATATAAATGACTATTTATTTGGGAAAATTATGAAAAATAAATTTTAATATAGAAATTGATTCATCTTTAATATCTATAGATGTATGATCACTACCACCCAGTCTTGGGTCTTATTGAGGACATTATTTACAATAATTTTCAATTATCTCTTGATCGTTTGACTTCATTGGAACTTATAAGGTATAAAATTTTCCCATATACTAAGTAGAGGTTTAAACTACCATATTTTCTTCTTGTATGTCAGATATTTCTTTAATAGAGTCAAAATATGGGGGAACTACTTAAACTTCCTCTTTGTACAAGATTCTTTCATCATTCTTTTCAATTTCTTCATCCTTCAATTCTAAGGAATTTTCTAAGAGATAGATTTAAGATTAGATATTGATAAAAATATTAAAAAATTTCATTTTATGTTCCCTTTAGAATAGAGATATATTCTTTAAAAAAACATCAACTTTAAGGATATAACCAGACATGTGAATAAATTAGATACCAATTGATAGAATCATAATGGAATGTGTCCAACATTGAGGGGGAGGGTGAATTAATGTTGGTATAGTTTTAAACCAATTTAAACTTTTATCACCTTTAACTTTACTTGTTTAGTGAATGATTATTACTATATTTATCTCATATTTGGATGATATTAATGAAGAAATAAATAGTAATAAATGAAACTAGAACACCTGTATTTGTTAATGAGGTTCACCTCTATTTTTTATGACTACATCCCTAGTGTATGAAGGTTGTTATCCCAATTACACACTAATTACTTCTTATTATAAAAAAATGATAATCAAGGGTATGTATTTGGACCCATTACACTAGAAACAACTAGGTATAAAGTAAGAAACATATTACTATTTTGTAATTATTTACAAAATATAGGATTCATCTTGCTCATTATGAAGTGTGTTCAGCAAGACAACACATGTATTTTCAACTCAACCAATCCAATATCCTTCCTCATTGTGCAACAATATTACAAACTACCTAAAACTCATCATCAATGTGTTGTATCACACATTTAAAAAAAAGTATGCAATGATATACTTTAGAATTTATAGTATATATATACTATTGGAAGTATATCTCACCTCTTTATCCTATAACAATATATTAGAGAATGATGATTCCCCATTTCTCTCTTCCATATTCTTTAGTATGTACTGAATGAAATCTTACTAATGAAACATCTTATTCTTCCTTAAACTTCATAAGATGAACTATTGAATGAAGAATATGGTATTTCATTATTTCTCAAACACACAATGACTTCAACTGGTTCTTATATCGGTTCTCACTTATTTTTACCCCCTTTCAACTTGCATAGTATTTTCAAGGCACACACAGTCGAGATCACCCTTTTCTTTCTTCTTATTAGAATATATATTCATATATTTTGTGGAACTTATTTTATATAATATTAAATCTTTTAATCCTTAAAAATATTATCATTTCATGCTCTTAAAATATCACACCTAAAATTATAGAGTTTTTAGTTCTTTATCTTCGAACATAATTTCCTTTTATTAATACACTTGAAGAATTGTAATTTAAACAACATAATACTATATTCATCTTTTAGAAAAAAAATAATTCTTATCCTCTAAATAATCCTTCCACAAAACATAATTCATAAAATAAATCAATGTATGAACGAAACCATTTATAAAAATAGTCATGATTTATTCTTTCTTCAGGATATGAGTTTATCCAAAATATTCTTCTCCTTCCATCACTTGATAGGATCATGATTAGATGAATAAGTATAATTTAATTTGAACATTCTGTAAAGAATCATTAGATCCATATTCCGATTCTTTTATAATATCCTTATATTTACTAAAACATCATATATTATTTTTATATGTTATTCATACAAATTTCATCTTTCATATATATTATTTCATTCAAATATTTTTTTTCATACAAAGTTCACCCTTTTATATGAAATATTTATTTATTTCATATGAGATTTCACTACTCATATGAAGTCCAAATGTCTTTTCATAAATATTTGAACATTAAAACCATTAATACATAGAAGGAACTCATACTTATGAAAAGGGATATCATATGCAGAATAAATTACTTTTTATAGAATTCACAGAAAATCTTGTTTCTATATAAGGTTTACTCGTACATCTCAAATGTTAGCAATATGACTTAGATATCTTCAAATGATTCAAGTCACTTTAGAATAATTTCAAATCAATTCCAAAATATATCAAGAATAACACTAAATTTTAAATTTTATATGAAAAATCCTTAGAATATTTCAATGTAATACCAATACCTCTATATCTTCTACCATTAATTCTATTACTTTGTAAATGATATGATGGACCTTTATAACTTTATTTATTAAATTCATCATAGAGATAAAGAATTAATCAACATCAAAACTCTATATAACTATTTCTCTAATCTTCTTGAACTATTTATTCAAACATATTTTCCCTCATCTGAATGGATGATTTATAATCCAATAGAAGTACCTATTACTACTTATCAAACTTGATCTAATATATTCTATACTATAACTCTTAGACAATCATTTTCTAACCTTTATATTCAATTCATATCATCCATTCTAGTGGAAGAATATCATTCATTTTTTTTCAACATAAAGAATAAAAGTATATCCAAAATTATAATCTTTAAGATTCATCTCTAATATTCAATCATTTTTCAAATATCAATAGTATTTTGACACCAATACTTTGGAACTATATTTCCTATTCTCATCAACTAGCTTCGGAAAATTATTTTCCTTCCAAGCATCTCATATTCATCACATATTGGCATCATATATCTTCCCTTAATTCCTTTGATCCTTATTAATAAAAAATAAAACAAAAAAACAAAGTGGGTTTAGCAAAGGTACTCTCTGAATTCCCAATAATCACATAGATCCACTTAGACCCTTGACATTTAATAAGACATAAATGTCACCTTACCAAGACTAAAAACTATTAAGAGGTCACCACTCACTACTCAAATGAGATGACCATATAGGTTTTATCATCCCCCCCACTAGAATTTGGTCATTTTATCATTAGACCATAGGGACCCCATCCCTTAAACCAGTTATACCTTAATCCACCAATATTGATTGGTCAATATACACTCAACTAGATCTATAGAATCCCCAAATCTTATCATTATTTCCACAACTCTATAATAGATATCTCCCTTATCCATTTCTAAAATAGAACATGTTTTCTCACATCCATCTAGAAGAAACTCATACCCAATCACAACCCAAGTGTGATAATCTAAAATTCATAATAAAACCCAAAACCTAGCTTTTAAAATTCAAATGATAATAATTCTTAGACCCCATCATGCATACAATCACCTCTCAAGGTCCTACACAATATACATGTATCAAAATAACTGAACACACAACCTAGTTTACTAAACATATATAAAAGGAAGGATATATTTTGTAATCTCCATTATTTGAACAAATATACATATCTTAGTTATTTTTCGAAATCTTCCAACCAATATATCTCATATTCCATCAAAGGTTGGCCACAACTAACCAATTGGTCATATCACAATCGAATGGATTATCTTTAGTTACATAATCTCATATTCCTCATATATCAACCAAAAATTCACTATATTATTCCCATGTTAATAGTCTATTTAGTATACCACTCATAATGGTGCATAAATACATGCATTACCCAAAAATTGCATATCCAAGAAGGCATGCATCTCACTGCTACCCTATCATACCACTCGACTCATGCCATCATGAGTTATATCCTATTTTTCCTAGGATAACATGATTAATCAACCAACCATATATCCTGATCATGTAAATTTCCTTTAGAATGATTCCCCAACCATGCTCCATAATCCACACTTACCTAAGGAAACCCTCATGCCAAAACAAAAACTTGATCACACCTTACCCATGTGATATTCCCATTATAAGAAGCATATAAACCTGATTAATATCAATAATGAATCCATGTTACTAGGATAGTATCACTATCTTTAATAACACCATATATCAAAACCCATCCTAGATTTAATTAAGAAAAAATATGTCTACTTGACTAATACTTGACTCACCAAAATATAGAGATAAAAACCATAATTATTAGGCTTTAAAACAAATACTATAGACCATATCATACATATGAAATATAATGTGAATAAATCCCATGATTTGGTCTCAATAATTTTAGGTAACTCATATGAAATCACCCCATCATATAGACTTTATCAACACTAAGTATCTATATACCCATACTAACTACTCACTCTTGTTATATTATCAATCACATAATCACATTAGTGATGTTATCCACAAGTAATGTGTATCATCATATTATGACATAGAAATGAAATTATATTAGTAGATAACATGACTCAATACTCTACATGCACCCTATAATATAAGGGTCTCATATCACTTGGCATTGATCTAGCCCAGCCTACCATCTCTCGAGTCTATATATCAAATACACATAGATCTACATAACTAGTCATTATATAAATAAAAATATTTATAATCCATTTTTTATTTGGGTAAAATTATACAAATAAATTATATAGTAAAACACTATATAAGTTATTATTATTACTTTAAACAAGTAAACCCTCATCGTGACCATATAGTCAATCACATACAAGTATATAAATTTTATGTCAATGTCATGTAATAAATACGATGCATGAACCCACACCTATTTCCACTTTATACTAAGTGAAAATTTATAAATCAATAAACAAAAATATCACCCTTAACGAAAGTCAACTCAACTGTAACAACAAATACCAAGAACAAAAATGATGACTCCCTAACAACTTAGACTTTGGGTAAAGAAAGTTTTAGAAAGTTATAAATATAGTTTATATCCTAATCCTCAATTAATACTATATCTATATACCATATTCTAAATAGTACGATAAAGAAAACAAATATCTAATACCACTTTCTAATATTCCAACCTAGACTATCCAAATAGTACCAAACCGATTGATCCATGTAACCTCAAGCACACCTCATCATACATTAGAGGTTTATGACAACCAGAAAATATATGATATATCATGAGGGGAGCATATAATCTCTAGAATCATCATAAAAAAAGTAAACAATATAAAAATCCATAAAATGCATCACATTATATTGTGATATATGGAATTATAGTAGAAAAAAACCATAAAAATATCATGTCCATGATATAACAATATGAACATATAGGTCATACATCCATACAACCAATGTGAGACTGAGAGGACCCAACCATAACATACCTACATATTTCATAATTTTACATGAAAATTATTTAGTTTTCATAATAATAAACACCATATAACCTATTGTTTTAATGGATTTGGAAACTAACTAAATAAAAAACATATGTTATAAAATATCTTCAACATATCCCATATATATTATTCACACATAATCCCCTTATAGGTATATCATACATAATATTATTATTTATTATCTCGGAAAGAGAAACATAGGAAATAGTGAACTCATATTCTCAATAATGGTATACATAAAAGATAACAATCAAAGATCCTAAGTGAGCATAAGGTGAACATATGGGCATGAAAACATAATCAAGGTACATAGACATAACAAAAGAGAATAATTCCCAATAAAATATAGATTAGAAACCATGATTCATGTGATAATTATTTTAGAATAACATATTAAATAAATCATAGAAGTGTGGAAACACGTTTCAATAATCACAATCCATTAAAACATAACATAGGCACATGAATATAGTATAAGAATATGTTAGACACATAATAATAAAAAATTATTTATTTTAGTATGAATAACTATAAAACCATCATCACATAGTGGATGGAGTCCCATAGTGGATTGAGTTCCCTCACCATTCATATAAACATAGTGGATAAAGTCCCATAGTTGATTAGGTTCACTCCCAAATACCTTAAATGTCATATAATGAGATATAAATTTTAAACCAATTCATTAGAGGGCTATATAAATATGATAAATCCCATAAAAAATTAAAATCATACATATGTATTCCACATGAACTAAAAAATAACCATAATTTCATTATAGATTAATTGAACCCATAAAAAAGAAACACATTATAGGGAAACTTCAACAATACATAATCATAATCCATATAGAGTAAGAAGATGGATGGTATCATTATAGAATATCCCCAGGGAATAATAATAAACTTTAAAGTATGTTTATATAGATAAAAATAATTTTATAAGAGAATTATCAAATTGATTTGAAAAATGATAAGAAATATGCTTTACTTTTGATAATTTTAATTTTTAAAAAAAAAATATTGGAATAAAAAATATTTTTGAAGACCATGAAAATTTGGGGAGGTAGTTTATTAAAGAAACATAAAGAAGATGAAAGGAAAATGAGTTCATGAGGAAAATGATAAAAAATATTCCTTTCATAATTTTTTAAAGAAATTCAATAGATAATAACCCATGTGAAAAATATTAAAAGAAATTTCCTATCATTATTTTTAAAACAAAGTAAATAGTAAATAATCTTAACTAATCTAAGAATTTTATATAATCAAATTTGAAAAAAAATAAAGAATATGATTATGGAGGAGAATGATTCCTAGATAAAGAAGAAGATATAAGGTCGGTTCTACTTGTAGGAACCCTTTCAATGGATTCATGAACCAAATCAAAGTGGAATTGAAGGAATACATTTAAACCATTGAAAATAATTTTTTTATAAAAATAGACATGTTTTTAGAGATAAGTAATAAAAAATTTCCCCTAATGGAAATTTAATATGAACTACATCAATTTCAAAGTGAGATTGTAAAATAAACTCTTACCACAAACTTCAACTTGGTTGGACATATTATAATACCTATATAAAAAAATTAGAATCATTATTAATATAAATAAAAAACTTATTAAAATTTATTTTACTTCATATCATTCTTTTATAATTTCTTTTTACCCATATTTTACTTGTTTATAGTTTAAATTGGTATTTAGGTGTTAGTTGTTCCATTTTCCATGCATGTTTCAGTTTGGTGGTTCCAATACTTTCTAATTCATCATGGGTTCATTGAATATATAATTTTAATGAAGATATAATAGTTATTTTGATATTTTTTTGGAGTCTCATGGTTATTTCATGTAACTTGTAGTGATTTTTTTCATGGAACACTTAAAATCATATTTTTTATGAGTTTAGATTTAAGAAAAATAATTAATTTTTTAATGAATATAATTATGTATATTACCATTCTATTATTATGAAAACATATTAATTTTTTGGTTATTATAACTTATTATTAGTATTTATTTTACATTATTCATTCATGATGTAAATGTAATAACATAATTCATGTAGGTAGTAAAACTAATCAAAAGTCTATATCCTAAAATATAAGAATTACTTGAAATAGGGGACTCTAAGTAGTTTATCTACATATTATATCTCATTATAGGGATTATTATTGGTGTTTTATTAGAGGATTGGGGCGGAGTCCAGTGAGAATATTCTTTGGCATAGTTTCAGACTCTCTTCCTTCTTTTTTTATTATTTATTCCTTATATTGGATCTCCTTACTTCACTATGTATTGAGGTTGTTTTCTTTTCATATGAGGTTCCTATTCTTTGGTATTCTCTTTATTCCTCACTAATAAATATATTAACCGCACTTAGTATAGATATATAGTGTTTTAGGAAGTTTTGTATTTTTATGACATATGTTCGGGTTTTCAATTTTTTTAGTTTTATGTTTTTCATTTATAGGTTTTTTTTACATGGTCACGAACCTCTATCATTCCATAAGATTGTTTTATCCCTGATATTTCTTATTTATCTGCCACACTAGACCATATTTTGGCTAGATGAAGTGATTTTCATGATGGTTTTGAGATGTGAGGGTTGATCATTTTTCAGTGGTCTAGGAGGCAAAACCTTCATTTGTATTTAGTGATGGTTGGTAGTGAAGGTGGTTGATTCCAACTCATTTCTTGATTTTTTGGATGTTTTTTCATGGGATAAATTTCTATATAGGGTTTTTATTTAAGTAGGAGAAGATATAACTATTTTAAATTTTTATTGAGGTGATTTTGATGGAAGGGATTGATTATCCTGGTGATGGTTGTAGATTTCTATTGAGGCCATTTTTTCTTCAAAATCTACCATGGATTCATATTCCATAAATACTTCCCTTTTAATTTTGGTGTAGTTTTTTTTCAAAGATGTTTTGGGAGGTGAAGTTTGAGTGGTCTTTAATGTTCTATGAGGAATTAATTGAGCATGCTTCTCTCATTCTATTAGGTTTTTGTGTAGATTTTCCAATGGTGGATTTTTCTCTGCATGGTTCCTATGATGGTAAATATTTATGGTTCAACATGATTTATCCATGATGATGATATTTTTATATTTTACTATTTGTAGTCAAAATTTTGAGGTGTTGGTATTTGGTTTGGTTTCTTCCATCTTTGGCCTCTAGTTTGGTGTTGAGTTTTGATGGTATCTAGCGCCATTGGCACTGTAGAAGTGTTTGGTTATGATCGGGATGGATTGTTTTTGTTGGATAGATCTATTAAAATAGTATTTTAAATTTTTTACATCTAACAATGACATTTTTAGCATTGTGGGAAGGATTCTAGAGTGTGGTATTTGAGGTATCAACTGATTGTGTGGATTGAGGCAGATTGTAGATACGAATTCCATGATTTTTTATTCATCTGGGTTTTGAATTTAAAATTTCAATTTATCACATTTTTGTGTTGTTATTTTTCTATGTTATTTTATACATATTTATTTCTAATATTTTATACTCCCACTCAACTGAAATGTGGGTTTACTTGAAAATAAAAAAGTTGAATTATTGAGAGTAAAACTAACCAAAAAAAGAACAATCTATAATGATAAAATGAGCATGAATATGTTATTTTATAGTAATAATATCACCATTACAAAAGAATAACGATTTAAAAAACTTTATATTAAGGTGAAAAAAATCCAATAAGTGGTGTATGAATAATATATACAAGAATGATTAAGGATATGATAACACTTAAGTTGATGGATTGAATCTCCTCTTAGAGATATTATTGAAAATGAATGATTTTGGACACTTTATTATGAATAGATGTTACAAAACATGATAAAATTTTATTAATGAGAGAATTTGGTTAGGTATTAAAGAGAAATTTAAAAGAAATATGGTGGTTGAGATGGGTAGAGAAGGGGACCTTTTATAGGTAAGTTTAAGCGACATTTTCACAAATACTGATCACTTAATGTATAATTTTGTCATTTTAAAAAGTAAAGTGGTAAAAAAAGAAGAAATAATAGATAAGTAATTAATATAGGTTGATCATACCCTAATCCATAGAATTAAATATATATATTTTTGTGATATTTTAGGTATTTACCCCTTATTTAAACACTTTTACCCTATTTTAGCCTTTTCAGTGATGACTACCTTTTACCTTGGTAGATTTTTTTTACACATAAAAATGAAATTGACTGTATTATACAACATGGATGTGTAGTTTAAAAATATAAAATCCATTTTATTGGATTCAATTTCTAAAGGTGAAACAAAGTAATTTTAAAATGATTAATTTATAACATATAAAAAAGGTTTTTGAAAAATATATTTTTAATCCCAAAAATATATTTATTATTAATAATTAAACAATAATATTAATTATATGAATAATATATTATTTTATTATATGTATAAATAATATAAATCATTAAAATAATTCCTCTATAGTGATCAATTTAATTATTATTATAAAATTTCCCAAAAGCAATGAAAAAATTCTGTAAAAATCATTCCTTTTGAATTTAATCACATCCCATTATTTATCCTCTAACCACTCATTTTCATAAATACATAAGTATTAGAATATTTTTTTGGACACATCAAATAATTATTTAAAAATAATATATAATTAATAAAGTTATAAATTTTTATAATAAAATATTATTTTCTTTTTATTTCATTCTATAATAATTATTTATATGTGGATTATAATTTTTTAAATTTTTTAACAAAAATTACACAATCTCAATGTAATTATTGGATACAAGTATATCCAATTACCATATGTTTAATGAATATATAAAAATGACTATATATAAAAAAATCATATTACATTCCTATATATATCATTACACACATATCTAAAATCATTCATCCTATTAATTTAATTCATTCTAAAAAAATCTATTGTATTTATAATATTTTAACATATTTCTATAATTATAATCATAAGTATGTTATTTAATAAAAAACATGTGAACAAGGATTTCATATTCATAGAATTTTTATTTACATATGGTTTTATTCCTAGAATAGTTTTATTAATAATTTTTCATATTGTATTATCATAATACATTAGTATTTATCTCTATCTTAATATAATATATTATAGTTCATTTTAGTTCAATATTTCATGTGAAATAAGATATCAAACTTATAAGATTTATTTAAAGATAAATCTATACTAAAATCATTGCCTATTATATTCTTCCCTATTAAGAGAATTTTACCATTGAAATTTCATTACTCTAATTAAAAAAAGCAGGGTACTTTTTTTTACATTACATCATCTGGTTCCCACATTACTTTATTAGCCTTATTATTCATATATATAACTTTAACTATGTGAGTGGTACTATTTCATATTATATTATTTGTTTGATCCAATATTTATACTGGTTATTCCTTGTAAGAGATATGATTCTCCAGTTTTAAAAAATTTGAGGTTAATACATTTGATGGATCGAGTATGTACTTCCTTAAAAGTTATAAGTCGAAGACACCATGAACTTGATAGATTTTTTATGGAATTTCAAGATAATAAAAAACTCCCCCATACAATAAAGTATTTTTAAAGGGATAATATATCTAGGGCTCAAATTTTCCTTCTTCTCGAATCTCATAAACCTATTAAATGGTGATATTTGGTGAAATACCTTCTATCTAACTTCAAAAAATACATATAATGAATTATTATTAGTGAAAATATTCTACCGTTCTTTTTATTTTTAATGTTTCATTGAATGGTTTGAATATTATATAACATTCCTTGAGAAAGATCTAGTCCCATATAATTATTCTCTCTATCCTTGTCATAACCTGTTAGAGTTATGAACTTATTCCTATATAAATACTTATAAAGTACCATATAAATTCTATAATAAAAACATTTTTATATGATAAATCTAATAGGTAAATGTTTTTATCCCATCATATGTTAAAATCCATTGAAAAATAACTTTTAAGGTATTGTAGATCCTGAATTATTCTTTCAAACTGACCATCAGTTTGAGGATTATAAGAAGCTATGAGGCTCAACTTTGTATCAAATTCTCATTTAATACTTATACATAACTTCAAGTTAAACCTTTAACCTCAATCAAATACTATTCATAATGGTACTATATTAGGACATACCACTTCCTTTATGTATATGTTGGTAAGTTGATCAAGTGAGAAATCTTATCGAATGAAAATGGAATGTGTTGACTTGAAAAGGTGATCAGATATAACCCACATGGTATTAAGGCCTTTAAAAGTCATGGGAAGACCTAAAATGATATCCATGGTGATGTTCTCACATTTTCATATAGGTATGGGTAATGATTGGATTGTATCCTTAACTTCTATAAATTTTCCTTAAGTTAATGGAAAACTAAACCTCATGATATATATTCAAAAATTTCCCTCTTTATTTCGTCCCAACATAAATGATTCTTGAGATATATATACATATTTTTTCTTCCATGATGGATAAATAATGATGATCTATTTTCATCTTCCAAAAAATCCATCAATTTTGGTATTTATGGAATACATATTCATTTTTTAAATCTTATAATTACTTTATTTTCAAGGTTGAACTCTAGAATATTCCTTACCTACTTCCATATCTTCATATCCTTATTATATTCCACCATGATCTTTATAGGGATTTATGGTTGAGAAATTACTTGATAAACATATTATTTCTTCTATTCCATTGTGATTTCAAGTTCCATACTTTATAAATCAATGAGTATTGGGTCACTTTCAATCCTCATAATTCATATATTAGCATGATCCTTTCTACTCAAAGCATCAAACACCTTGTTTTTCTTCCCTAGGAAGTAAGGTATTGAGTATTCATAGTATTTTATAAACATAAATCACCACATTTGAAAAAAATTCAACTCCATCTATTTGAATATATACTTTAAGCTCTTATGATATGAATATATATAACACTTATCACCATGTAGATAATCCCTCTATTTATTTAATAAAAATATTATCACCACTAGCTCTAAATATTTCATTGGATATTTTTTATCATGAACCTTTAATTTATGTGAGTCATATGAAACTACCATGTAATTTTTCATGAGGTTACAACCATATCCCTTATTTGATGCAACATTTCATATATAAAAATCTTCTCCATTGCTGGGTAGTGATATTATAGGTTCACTTACCAATATTTTCTTCATCTCCTTTAAATTTTCTTTATATTCATCTTTTAAAAGTAACTTTACTCCCTTCCAAGTTAACTTGGTTAATGGATTTGAAAATAGTGATAAATTTCTCAAAAATCATTGGAAGAATCCAGTCAATCCAAGAAATATATGAATTTTAGTTACAATGGTTAGTCTAAGTGACTCTATAATTAGCTATATTTTTTACGGATTGACATATATACCCTAACTTATGATTATATGACACACGAATGACATATATCTAGAATTAACACTTGCTAAATTTGACATATAATATTTTATTTCTCAAGATTCTAAAAATAATAGTCAAATGATCTTTATACTCTTACATTATCTTAAAATATATGAAAATATCATCAATAAATACAACCCAAACCTAATTAATGTAATATTTAAGGACTATATTCATCATATCCATGAACATATTGGGGGAATTCATAAGTCTGGATAGAATTACTATGAAATCATGGTGTCTATATTTTGCACAGAAGGTTGTTATGGATATATCCACCATTTTCTCCATTAATTGATGATATCTAAATATATGGTCAATATTTGAGTATTATTGATCCACTTGTAGTTTAATTAACAATTCATCAATATAGGGATTATGATACTTGTTCTTGATCATGAATTGTTTATGTTTGTGATAATCAATGTAGAGATACATTGATCCCTAATTATTTTTAACAAAAATGATTGGTGAACCCCATGGTGAATTACTTATCATATAAAACCCTTATTCCAATTCTATAAGAGTTTCCTTTTCAATTAACAACTTAATATTGGTTAATCTATATGGATCCTTAGTTATAGGTGTAAAACTAGGTATGAGTTCTATAAAAAATTCAACCACAAGATCTAGGGGAATACTAACCAAATCTTATGGAAATATGTTAAAATATTCTTAAAAAATATAAATGTATTAAATATTGGTTCCCCCAAAAATTTGAGTTATATATCTCTCATTACTAGGTAATGAGACCCATATAAAGTATTTAGCTTCCACGGGGAGTTCATAATTTTTCTTTGCATCAATATATGACGATGGGTTAATTTGGAACATGAAATATGATTTCTATATCCTGAAAATTGATATATTATATATATAGAGAGATCTTACCCATTCCCAAAATCACATAAAATTCAACCAACGGAAAAATATCTAGAATTATAGGGAACCCATTCACATAAAACTCAATTCAAGAAGAGTTATATACTTAAGATGAATTTATCACACCATTAAGAGTTTTCATAAATAATTCAATATCTAGATATTATGATGGTGACTTGATGATATTAGAGTACTTTATAGACATTAATAAGTGGGTAGAATTAGAATCAAATAATACATTTACAGTTTTCTAGAGGAAGATGAACATACCTTTCATCACATTATTTTCACAACCCACTTAAAATATTATCATTTCATAGGATTCCATTTCCACCTTGTCTTAGGAGGTTGTTTATATTGATTATCATCATTAACCTTTGGATTGGCGTATTGGTTTGTGTAATGTATATAATCCTTACAATTGAAGAATTTGAGTGTGTTTGGTGTATTAGTTTAAGGTTTATTTTTATCTATCTATATGGTTTTACACTTTATATATCTCTAGTATTCATGTTCCTGATGGCCTTCTCTTCCATATTTGAATTATTTACTTATCCCTTTAAATAAATTTACCCCATGACTCTTCCTATTTTTTTATATATAATGATTAATTTTATTTCCTCTATTGGTTTTATTATTTAGGATTTTTAAAACCTCTATTTTTCTCTTCCTTCGCCCAAAATTGTTAAAATAATGGGAATCGCTAATTTACAATTTCCCCTTAATAGCACATTGACCAATTTCTCCATAGCTACCAAATTCCCTCATATATAACGTCTTTAGAAGACATGGTTTTAAGCTTATTAAAAAACAATCTGTTTTTCTTTTGTAGTTAATGTTAACATTAGAAATTAACCTTTAATGTTTTGTGAAGTTTTATTCATATATTTTAATGGATTCATCCTCTTTCTATTTTATCTCTAAGAATTATCTCTCCATTTTATTATGAAGAGTTTCTTGAAAATGTTTATAGAAAAATAATTTTCTGAAATCCTCCCATTACATGGAGTTGATTTCTTATTCCCAACTATTTTTATTAATGAGAATCCACCATTTATCATCTTCACATTCTAAATGATAAATATATAAAACAAACTTTTTATGCTTCAGGTATTGAATAATGAAAAATATCTTTTCAATTGTAATTATCTATTGCCCAAAAATTAGTGGATTTGATGAACCACTAAAGGGGGGTTTTCTATTTTCATATAAAGGGATCAATATAAAGTTATTACTTTATTTTAGTGGTTTAGAGTTCAACATGGTTCATGATATAATTCATAGTTTTATAGAGTTGTGTGAGCATAAGAAAAAGATTTTACATTCCATCTCCCAGGTTATTTGGTTGATCATTTGTATGATCATTAAATTTTCCATCACACTTGTTGTTAACTTGATTTATCATGGTTACAACCATTTACTAAAAAAAATGTTAGTGTGTTTATCAAGAATTAAACAAATCAAGTAATCATATGATAAGGCTAATTAATCATAAGATATCCTAAATTATGACACATTTATTTCCACCTATGAAATTTTAGGTTATTTTGTAACAACATTGATTTTTTTTGGTTCTATCTTTTTATTCTCCATAAAATAATCCCATAAAATAACTAAACCCTACTATAATACCAACTAAAATTAACAAAACATAGCATACATACATATTGCACCATTTTACATGAATATTTTTATATATCACGTTAAAACACACACCAAAATGAATAAGTTTAGTGTATTTGGAGACTAGATAAATAATAAAATTATTTTAAAAATTCTCTTTAGTATATCCCATATATATTATTTAAAAATTATAACCTTCTAGAAATATGATAAATAATATTGTTTTTCATAACCTGGGTAATGGAAACCTAAGAAAGGGTGATTTCAAATGCTCAATAAAAAAATAAATATATAATTAATAATAATCAATTATCCTAAGTGGGCATAAAGTGATGATATGGTCATGATAACATAATCAATTTACATGAATATAACATGATATCATACCCAATGAAACATAGATCATATACCATGTTTGATGGAATAAATATTTTTGGAATAACATAAGAAATGAATATCAGGAGTGTGGATAAATGTGCCAATAATCATGATCTATGAAAACATAAAATAGGATATATAATTTGGTAAATAAATAAGTATTTAAAATCATTTCTTATATCAGGTTTCAATGCTTAGACTATCATTATATAGTGGATAGAGTCCCACAATGGATTTGGTTCACTCTATATTACCATAAACATTGTGTATAGAGTCCTATAGTTGATTGGATTCACAACATAGTTCCTCATATATCATCTAATTAGGTATAAATACTTACCCAATACATTATATGGATATATAATTATATTCCCACCCAGCACATAATGAAAACCATATATATATATATATATATATATGTGCCACATGAGTACGAAAAAACTCTTAATTCTTTCATAACTTAATTAACCTATGGGAAAGAAATAAGTTTCAAGAAAACTTTCACAATACATGATTATAAAACATATAGAGTAATAATATAGATTATATCATTATATAATATCCTCAATGAATCATAATAAACATTAATATATGTTAATAGATGAAAAATAATTTTTAATAGCATTAAAAAATTTATTTTAAAAATAAGGAGAAATGTTCATTACTTTTGATAACTACTATTATAAAAGAAAATAATTCATAAAATAATGGTAATATAAATTAGTTTGTAAAACCATTTAAACCTAGATATGAATATTCTTAAAGAAAAAAAATAAGAAGACGGTGGGAAAATGCATTTTTACAATTTTGTTTTAAAATATTCCTTTCATACTTTGGTAAAGAAAGTCAATATAAAATGACCCATGTAAAAAAGGATAAAAAATAGATTCCATTAATTATTTTTTAAATATATTAAATATTAAATGAACTAAATAAATTATATAAGTATAAAGGAAATTTATAAAACAAAATAAAGGACATGAACCTGGAGGATAAAGATTCCCAACAGAAAAAAGAGATAACATCATTTCCACTTACAATTTTTTTTTCAACTATCTGTAAACTAAAGATAACTGATATGGTAAAAAGGTATATAAAAACTAGTAAATAACTAGTGGATAAGAAAATATATTTAGTTTTAGAGTTTAAGAAAAAACAATTTTATGTAATGGTAATTTTATATATGCAACCTTGATTTCAAAGAAATATTGAAAAAAACGCTTAACTCAAACATCCACTTGGTAAGATGTGTTATAACTCAAAATTTAATAAATTTTAGTTTATTATTAATATTAATATAAAATTTATTCATTAATTTTTTACTTAATAATATTCATTTATAATTCCTTGTTTCCTATATATTAATTGATTATAGTTAAAATTAATATTGAGTGTTAATTGTTTCATTTTTCAATGAATATTTTAGTTTAGAAATTATGGTCCTTTCTCAATAATCCTGAGTTAATCACCTTTATAATTTTCATAATGATTCAAAATATGTGTTTGATATTTTTCTAAAATTAATCAACCATTTTATAGTACTTATGTTGATGGTTTTCATAGAACTCTTAAAAATATAATTTTTTTGTGACTTTCAATTAAATAAAAAAGGATTGATTTTATTAATGAATATAATTATATATATATATATATTTATATTTATATTTATATCACAAAATTACAAAAACATACCAAATTAATCATTATTATATCTTATTTCTGATGTTTATGTTTCCATATTAATTCATGATGTAAATGTTATAACATCATTCATGTAGGTGGTAAAACGAACCAAAATATGAAACACACTATAATGATTGAGTGAGTAAGACCATGTTATTCCATAGTAATAATATCAAATTTTTGGAAGATAAATGATTTAAAAAATATTTTTTATTAAATTAATAAATCAGATTCAATAAGACTTGGATGAATAAGATATATAAGAATGATTATAGAGAAAATAACAATAGTTGAATACTTAAAACTCCTCTTAGAGTGCCTCTTGTAAATGAGGTATTTGGGATTTCTTATCATAGATATAGGTTTATAAACATGATAGATGATTCTTAGAAATATTATTTTATTAGGTATTAAAGATAAATTAAAAGTAAAGGTGTTGGTTGTGGTGGGCAGAGTTGGGGTCCTTTTATAAGTGAGTTTGAGTGGCATTCTTACAAATACCCATTAGTTAATGTACAAGGTTTTCATTTTAAAAAGGAAAGTAGAAAAAGTGAAAAGATAATAGATAAGTGGTTATTGGAGTTCTATAATTCCCTATTATATACATTTAAATATAAGGTTTTTTGATATTTTAGGTATTTACCCCTTATTTAAACCTTTTAACCTTATTTTAGGATTTACTCTTATGAGTTACTTTTATCTTAGTGACTTATTTTTATAAAAAAATTAAATATAAAATTTTATCTCATCTGGATAGTATAATTCCAATTTTTAATCCATTTTATTAGATTTAATTTCTAAAGGTGATGGAAATTAATTTTAAAATAATAAATGTATAATGCATAAAAATATTTTTTATAAAATTTTTTTTAAGATCAAAAATAGATTTATTCTTTTTTCCTTACAAAAAATATTAATTAAATGAATAATAATTTGTTTTATTATTTTTATAAACTATACAGTTCATTAAAACCATTCATATATAATGATCAATTTAATTTTTAATATAAAAGTACCTAAAACAATGAAAAAATTATTTTAAACCAATCCTTTTTAAATTCAATCACATCCCATTATTTATCATTTAACCACTTAATTTTACCATCCCATGAGTATAATAATATTTATTTGAACTCATAAAAAAATTATTTAAAAATAATTTATAATTAATAAAACATCTATTTTGATAATAAGATATTTATATCTTTTTATTGTTTCTAGAATTATTTATTATATGCAAATCATACTTTTTTTAATTTGTTACCAAAAATTAAATAAATTCAATGTACCCATTAAATGCATGTATATGAAATGACCATATGTACTATGGCCATATGTCTAATGAACATATATCCAATGACCATATATTCAATGACTATATATATAATGGTTATATTAGATTTATATATATATATCCTTACATATATCTCTAGAATCATTTATCATATTCATTTAATTCATTATCAAATTATCTAGTATTTTCTATTTTTTAAATTCTATAAATAATTATAATTAGAGTTATGAAATTTAATTTAAATCACAAGGATAATGATTTTAAGATTTTGGTCTTTTTATTTACTTGTGGTTTTATTCCTCCTGTAGTTTTCTTAATGATGTTTCATAATGTATTATCATACTGTATTAGTGTTTATGTTTATCTCAACATAATATATCATGGTTAATTATATTTTGTGCTTCATGTGAAATAATCCATCAAACACACCATTTTTATTTAAATATATACACATTAAAATCACTGGTTGTTATAAATACCACTCAAAGGTTGGTCATAAACAATATAAGAAAACTGAAAATAATAATAAAAAGATGGCTCAATAATTATGCTTGACATCATCTCATATATACCTCTAAAACTCCATTTAATTACACTAGATAATCCACCTATATTAGGGTCCTCATCCTGACTTGCATTCCAGTAATAATATTTTAATGTGCACCAAAGTTCCTATACAGGGTGTGAGTATAACACTCAGTAGGCCACCACCAATGGTGTATCTAATAAAAACTAGTATATATGTTCATGAATTCACTAAATAATAAGTAAGACATAAACATCACATGAATACACCTATCACACCAATATTTACTCATAGACCCACCATGATGGTGGATTCATACCTCCTTCATCCATTGATGAACTAGGATAATAGTCTCATAGTCTGAATAATACTTGAGTGTGAATGATTTATCACCACTCATACCATTAGTCAAAGTGAACAAGTTATCTCCATATCATAACACATGAGTGAATGATAACTCGCCCCAAATGTTTTCCTAGGGAATGATATATCACTGGCTCATATCTAAGGTGAATGATATATCAATATACTTATCATTAAGGGTTGATGATGCACCATCAAAATCATTATGGAGAATATGGTATCACCCAATGAACAATGTATCACCATTAAATAATGAGGTGAACAATGTATCACCATTTTAATGATATTTGTGACATCCAAGGTTGCTTTAATAAAAAATGAATCCCATTTATTATTGATATTAATGGTTATATTTTATAGATTCATACTCTCTATAACAATTTTAATTAATTTTTTCATTTGAAAAAGAAATAGTTTTATTCTAAATAAATTGTTTTCTATGACTTATATGATTTTAATTGAAAGTAAAATTTTTAAATTTAATAAATTAAATTTGATAAAAGGACTTAATTTTTGGATTTTTCTTATCAAAATTATCTTAGAGTGAATTTTTAGCATTATTATGGATAATTTTATGTTTAGGTGAGGAGTGAAAAATAATGTAATCTAAAATACTCAAACTTTTCATTTATTTTAGTTTTAATAAGGTACATTTATGTTTTAATTGGTTTTATAGTCAAATATGTCATTTTTTTTATAAAACTATAAATATCTTGACAATAAATTCTAAACATGATTTTTGTGTGAAATCATTTCTATGATTAAATGGATTTTTTTCTAAAAACTAATTTTTCATTGTGTATTGTGTATTTATATTGAAGTAAAAATTTACCACCTCTAGAAAGTTAATCCTTCAAAATGGATTAAATATTTTGAATCATCATATTTAATATATTTTATATGGTTTATTTCATTTTTAGTCATAAAATTAAGTTACCAAAGTAAAAATTAATCACCATAGTAAGAATTATAAGGGATAAAGAGGTGATAAACTAAGATATATGTAAGAAAATATCTCTCAAAATTATCTAAATTTGATTTAATAAGTTTATTTTGACTATATATTACCCTAAAATTTAATTTTTTTTTTCAATTGGTTCCACTTTACCTTGAAAAAAACATTCATAATATTTTAATGTTCATATTATTTATAAGAGTTCCATTCCTCTCACTTATAAAAGGATCCCTTCACCCCTCACCTATAAACACACTTTGAGAACATTATATAAACCAAGACCTAAATAAATAACTTAAAAACATCCTTATCCATGTCCTAGATCTCTTATTTTCCCCAAAAGACTAATTCTAGAATCCTTGTGATGTTTTTCAATGGATATTATCTAAGAAAGAGGTATATGTTCTAACCATGCACTTTCGAGTTTCTTTATTATTCCAACTCCTTAAAATATATTCTAACTATGATAATATAATGTCATTAGTATCATTAATATTCAAAAAATATATTATTTTAATGGGAAAACTATTTTCTCTCTATTTTCCACCCAATGTAAAATGAATGTGTTGCTCATGCGTACATGAAGACTACCACCTCCATGAAGTGACGTCTCTCATTTTTCATCACTTATTCACATGGATGGTTTTATAGATGGAATTAATGAATTAATATTATATTCATGAAAATTTATTATTATTAAAGGATAATATTTTATCAACTTTTCTTCCCTCCCATCCATTGGAAAACATAAATGTCGCTCATGTAGATGTGCAGACTACCATATCTATGAATGATGTGCTCTGTTTTTCATCACAACCTTACATGGATTGTTTTAAAATTGTATTTAATGAATAAATATTATTTGACAATATTATTAATACTATATAATATTATATAACATTTTATGATCAATTTTACCCGATCAACACACCAAATTTATGTTGGGTTGTACGATCCCATGACATCCAATGTGAACTCAACTGATTTAGTAAATAAATAAAACATGAAAAATGATATAAAATGAATAATAATAAAGTAATAATCATGAAAAAGTTTTTGAATCAAATTAATAACTAATATAATTTCATTATTTAGGAAATTAAAATATGTGTTTGGTGAGTCGGGACTCAAGGTAAGTGATTTATCTTTAAAACCTTGTGTTAAATGTTTTTAAATATTTCTCTTCCACATACATGTTATTTTTAATTCTTCAAGAATTTTATTATTTATACTTCAAAAAATGTTAATTT
The DNA here is from genome assembly GCA_963277665.1 of Viscum album. NCBI lineage: Eukaryota > Viridiplantae > Streptophyta > Magnoliopsida > Santalales > Viscaceae > Viscum > Viscum album. The sequence goes on from OY728151.1 coordinate 148,103,767, forward strand.
CATTTTGTATATTATGAAATTTTGTTAAAATTTTTTAAGTTTTTTTCATATGGAATATTTTTAACTTTCTTTACAAAAGTGAAAAAATATTTTTTTAACATTTATCGCATGAATGACTTTTCCCATCATCATAGTAATTATTCATTATCAATATTTATCTAAATTGTTTTATTTTTTGTAAAATAATATTTAATTCCTATTTTTAGGGAATTTTTAGTTTTAAAATGTTTCCAAGGGAAATGAATATTTCTTCTCCTTTTTAGAAGATAACTGAAACTGTTTTTTCTTACAAGATCTAATACCAATTCTTTTGAGTTTTATAATGGAAATGAAATATTTTATGTGTTTTATTCATGTTATGGTACTTTTAAATTACATATTATAATGATTGGGTTTTATATGTACCTATAATTTATTGGGTAATGAAATGTTCTCTAGAGGTGACAAGATGGAATTTACCAGACATGTCATTCCATTATAAGTGTTTTTATAATGGTTCTAGTAAGTGTATTATTATAAGATTCCTAAATGGTTTTTATGTGAATTATATGTATTTTTATGGAAATTTTTTTATTTCATGTTGAACTAAATGAATTAATTATTAAATAAATTTTTATGATCCTTTAAAGGTGAAAGGTTTGTTTTTTAAGGAAATTTTTTCAAGTGTTTCCATGTTTTCTCAAGAAACTAAATAGTTATGAATTTGATTTTATTCTTACTATAATTTTTTATTAATAACTAGATTATTTAAAGATTATTTAATGATTAATTAAATTATTATGTGAGATCAATTTTTATTTTTATTAAAAGGAAAACTTCCTTATGGATTTTCATATTTTGCAAAAAAGATCATCGATTTTCCTTTTATATCCCTTAATGAGATTTTTTTTATTAGAACATATTTTTAAATGCTTTTAATAGTTCCTAATTATTTATAGTAACCATAGAAAGTTAAATAGTTACGCCTATTTAATGAATTAAATTTTTTTTGAATGAAATAAGAGTGTATACAAAAGAACTTGTTTTTTGAAAGAAATTGTATATGGTGTGGAATTTTCTAATTTTTTATGTAATGGTTTTCCTAATTATATAAAAATATAACCTAAAATATCATATAAATATAAGAAAGTTTAATCCTTACTTTTAAGTTCATGGTTATTGGTTATTTATATATAGGTTGTTATAGTTTTCATCAAAGATATTTTTTAAATTACTTCAATGGTTAGAATATTCTTAATAAAAGACAATTTATGGATTATAATATATGGTTATATTATTATGAGATAGTATTTGGGGGTTTCAATGATTTTTAATATGACATATGTTTGTTTTAAAACTAATTTTTATATATTAAATAGAATGAATGAGGTAGGAAGGAAACAATAAGATAATATCCTTCCAAATTAGCAACCTAGAATGATTGGAGTTGGAGATAAATAGTTTTTTTTGTAATTTTAACTCAATGTAAAAAACTATTAACAGTGTTATATATGAATGGGAGTTACCGAATTCCATAGAGAGGAATATGTCTATAGTTGATCAATTCATGAAGCATCACCCTATAATTTTTTGTGGCACCTTAGACCCTGTGAAAGATTAAGGATGAATTAATTATTTAGAGAAGATATTAAAGTTGTTCAAATTATAATGGGAATGAAATTACTAGAGTTATGTCAAAAGGATTAGGATTTAATTACTACCTATGAAGAAAATTTTTCCATATTTTCCAGGTATTTATAGAATTTTATTTTAAAAAATAATTGTAAAACCGTTATATTTTAACCAGGTTTAAAAAAATTACAAAGGGATTTAGTTACTCATTAGTTCAAATGTTAAGAATAAATTCTTCAATGTAATGATAATATCGAGATGGAGCTTATCGACTTTTATAAAAATAATGTGAATAAGTGGTCTAGGTGGAAAAAAATGGGGGAGCATCCATAAATCATATCAAAAATAAGAAAATTAAACTTCATTCTTATGGTAAGTGTGTTAAATTTAATTTTGGTGAATTTATTATGAGATATATAATGTGTTACCGGTGTGGTAAGTTAGAAAATATTAATTGTGACTACAAAGGAAAGAGAAATGGAAATGATCATACCGATAATGAAAGGATAGTAGTGGATTATTTTAATTATAATGAGATGGGGAATTATACAAGTGTATTCTAGAAGAAATGTATGAATGATAGAGATCATAAATATAACAAGTAGAATAGTATGGAAAAATTATTTTCTATTACCTTAGTAAATTCTAGACTATTAAAAAATCTGATCATAGGTACATTACTTGTTTACCTAATATTTTCCAATGTCTAGTTTGATTAGGGATATATTCATTCTTATATTTCAGGTAAATTTTCTAGTAAAATAGAAATATCACCTCAATTAATGAAGACAAAACCATTAGTGAAAACTCAGGGTGAATGTATTAAAGAGAAAAATATTTATAAGAGTCTTCCTATTATCTTTTGTAGAATGGGTTTTCCTATAAATCTTATTATCTTACCCTTAGTAGAGTTTGATGTTACTTAGGGTATGTATTAGCTTTAATTTTATCATGATAATATTGATTTTAGATATAGAGAAGTCATATTCAATTTTTAGAGTGATTTTCAATTCATATATAATATTGAGTTAATACTAATGATAACATATCATGAAATAGAGAAATTGATTAAAGATGGGGATGATAGATATCTTACACATGTCTTTGAAAAAATGGGAATCATTCATATTAGTAATTTAACCATGTTAAATGAATTTTAATTAATTAATTATTTATTATTTTCCAAGTATTAATCTAGGTTAAAAAATTGAATTCACAGTTGACTTAATGATATATGATAATCTAATTTCAGAACCACTTTATCAAATGGATCCACTAGATATATTATAAATAACAATAAAATTATAAAAATTACTTGATATGGGTTTCATCCACCCTATAAATTCACCTTGGGGTGGTCTTATTTTGTTTTTTTAAGAATAAATATGGTTCTATGATTATTTTCATTGACAATAGAGCACTCAATAACATTAATTTTATGAAAAAGTATCTATTGCCTCATATCAATGAATCATTTGATCAGCTCTAGGGTGTTCGGTATTTTTCAAATATTAATCTTAGATCTAGATACCATCATCCAAAATTAAATTAAGAGTACATTATAAGTATGAAATTTCTTACGAGGTATAGCCATTAAGATTTTGTGGTTATTCCTTTCAAGTTAAAAAATGCACCCACTATATTTATGGGTCTAATAGATAGAGTTTTATATAAGTATTTGGATAAATTTATGATGGTATTAATTGATGAAAGTTTAGTATATCCTAAGAGTTATGAGGATCAAGATAAAAATATAAGGATTATTATAAAAACATTAATATAAAATAATTTATACACAAAATTTTGAAAATGTGAATTTTGGTTTTGTTAGATTTATTTCCTTAGGTATATTGTTTCTTGGAAAAAAATAATTATTGATACTTCTAAAACTAATTCTATGTAATAGAAGAAAATACCTATAAATGTATTTGAGATTCTTAGTTTTATTGGATATTTGGGTTACTTTTAATGGTGTTTTGAGAACTTTTATTAGTTATCTATCCCACTAACAAAGTTAACTCAAAATAAAGTTAAATTATTTTAGATCAATTAATGTGATGAATGTTTTCAAGAATTAAAAATAATATTGGTTAATGCTTCAATATTATATTTTACATCAAGAAATAGGGAGTATATTATTATATTGATTCTTATTTGAAAGGACTTGGGTTTTTGTTGATGGAAAATGATTGGGTAATTGTATATATGTTACTTTAATTGAAATTCTCTTAAGAGAATTATAAAAAATGATATCTATATTTCTACATTGTTTTTTGATTTAAAAATTTGGAGGCATCCTCTATAAGGGGAGAAATTTGGTATTTATACTAATCATAAAAGTTTGAAATATATATTCACTCAAAAATAATTGAACATGAAGAAAACAATATAGTTGTAACAATGTAAAAAATGCCTTGATTTTAAAGGATAATGCATCATTAAAAATTCTATGATTGAAACATGACACTATTGTTAATTATTTGGGTTATTATTGATAATTTGACTAAATATAATCATTTTATTCTTATTCAATATAATAAGTCATATGATCAAATTTCTAGAATCTATCATAAAAATATAATCAAGTTACATCATTCTCATTTTCTCCCTTCTCCAATCATGATCTCATTCCTCCCTTTCCACAAACTCAGCTCAACTCGAAAGTTCCATATCTATTAGAAGTATGACCTAATATTCCAATCACATCGATGAATTTAATGAAGCTTCATATCTTCTAAATCTAACTCTGATTACTTAGTTCAAAAGAGATGTCCTTTGGTGGATGATTTTGACATGTATGTTTTTTGTTTTTGGTATTTTCAAGATCATGTGATGATGGGTTTACTTGATAACAAGCACATCATGATTCAGTTTGCAATGGAGGTTGATTTGATCAAGGTGTGGTTCAGTGATCCTCAAATATGCAATGGATCCTGGTTCTTTCTCTTACAGTGGTCCTTTGACTTTCATATGAAGTGCGATGACCTGATAATGGAAATTTGGGTTAGTCTACCTGAACTTCCACCACCGTTTCAAAATAATTCAATATTTAATATGTTGGGAAATTTGGTTGGAAGATATTTATGCCCTGATAGTATAACTGGATCATATTTCCATCCTGTATCTCCTCAAATATATGTTTAAGTGTACATTTCTAGAAGGCTGGCTGATTTTTTATGGCTTATAGTTGGGGAATAATTCCATTAGAAACAACTTGTTATTTTTGAGTTTTTGTCTGATTATTTATCTATGTTTAAGAAATTTGTCCATGTTAAGATGTCTTGTAGGAAAGGAATTTAGATAAATACAGGCTCTAGAGGTAATGATAATAGTTTGGTTACTGTACCTGGTGATGGTCTGATGGATATATGATTACTGCTTGTCTTTAGGGATCAACCTTAGGTGGAGATGTTATAGGATAAGAGATTTGAGGACAACCCAAAGGTAGAGGATATTTTCAATTTCTTAAGAAAGTATTTGGGAGTTCCCCAGTTTTTTGAACAAGCCCCCTTAGGCTTAGTGGGTAGTGGTGAGGTTAGCGTTGATGTCACATTGAATTCCATTCCTTAAACTTATACACTGGTTGTGAAAGCATGTAGTGGTATCAACTCTGAAGGAGTGACACAACCGACTAGTGAGGGAAGATCTAAGGATGCTCAAGACTGGTTAAAACCAAGACATGTCTCTAATAGTCTATTGAATGATAAACATGAGTCCAAACCGAGAAGGACACTATCCTGTCTTAACTTGAATAACTGTTTTGATTACCTTAGTGATGATGGTTGAGTAGAGTTCATCAGCAAATGCCTCTCCAGATCATAGTCAGGAAGGGAAACGTCAGATGAAAATGTAGTGGGAGAATATGGTTAGGGTATTAATAACCTAATGAGGAAGATGTGAAATAAATAAAATAGGGATTTGGGGAGTTTCATTGTCAACAAGAATAAAAAAACCAAGGGGTGTAAATATTGCTCATTCATTCCTAGAACAATAGAGACACAAGTAGCTAAAAAAGGTTGTAACACCAAGGTGCAGGAGTTCCATGTAGTGGGAGGTAGTAAGAAGGATCAATATAAAGGAGATCCTAGGTCAATAGGTGAAGAAAAAGAGGTTATAAAGTGGAATTCTCTTTTGGAAATCTTGGTGGTTTCATAAGGGGATGTAGAAGAGAAGGTAGGGGATCAACCTGGGGAGTCTCCTTTGCATTCTGAGGATGTGAGGTTATAAGATGAGGTTTCAGACACTGTGATAATTTCATCTGGACATCAGTGGGAGGTTTTTTCAGAACCTGAGCAAGCTCTAGAACTACTTATGCATTCATGATAAGAATTAATTGAAAAAAAATTCATGATTAACTCCACACAAGAAGAACAATGAAGATGATGGAAAGACTTTTATGTGTGAACTCTAACAGTGATCAAAGCATAAGGATCAATAACCATGATCTTATAATGATAAAAGGCTTCAAAGAATGGAATATCAATGTATATGTGTACCTAAAGAGTTGGGATAATCTAGAAACACACTTTGAAGATATAATTATAGATGATCCAGACTTACAAGTACCAACCCTTTATTGGAAATTATTTAGGGAGAATACTTCTGGTAGGCTCAAGATATCTTTCAATAATTATGTGGTTTATTTTAGTGTTGTACCCATGTGAACTTTTGGTTTCTCAAATTTTTCTTAAAAGTATTTTGATAATAAAAATTCAACTTTCAGTCATAAAAAAGGGAATCTGGGATCCATATCTTTTATAAGTATTATTTTCTTATAATAATTTTTTTATTGTAATATACATATGACACCATTTGAGTAATTATATGAAAAGTGGTGTTAAACTCCATAATGTTGGGTTAAAATCTAGTAGATAAAATGGATGAGTCTTAAATTGGTAGAAGAGACGATTGAAAAGGAAAAGATGATTTAGAACTATATATGGATAGCTCAGAGCAGGAAGAAGAGTTATGTAGATAACTGGATTAATGATATTTCATTTGAGGTAGGAGATCATGTTTTTTTAAAATATATCCATGGAAAAGTGTGATTCATTTTGGAAGAAAGAGAAATTAAAATCTATAGTTTATTATTTTATATGAAATCTCGGATAAAGGTGGATCAGTTTCTTACTGAGTAACCTTACCTCTTAATTTATTTTATGTACATGATGTGTTTTATGTTTCAGTGTTAAGGAAATATGTACCTGATGCATCTCATGTTTTTAGCCATAAATTATTTCAACTAGAGAATAATATTTCTTATGAGGAAAATATAGTTCAAATCCTTGATTAAAGAGATATGATGTTACCAACATAATTAACTCACTTGGTTAACGTTTTATGGAAGAAATATATGATTGAAGAAGTAACATGGTGATTTAAAAAGGCTACGAGACAAACATATCCTCACATATTTAATAATAAATAAAATTTTGAGGATGCAATTTCATTAAGGGGGGAGATACGAAGAACTAGGTAATTTTAATAATAAATTAATTTCATGTATTATTAATATTAATTATTATATTTTATGGATTTATATAATCTATAATACTTTTAAGTAAATTTAAACCAAAATAGAAATAGTTTATTCCAACTAAATTCATTTATATAAATTATATAGTTTAATTTAAAATTTATTTTTTAAATTATAGAAATTTAATTTTATAAAAATTAATTCATTTTTTTATTTAGAAAAAAAATAATCTTAGATTGAATTTTTGGTATTTTTCTAAAGAATTTTATTTTTAGGTGAATAATGAAAAATACCATATTCTAAAATACCGTAAGTTTCCTTTTTTGTTTATGAATTAACAAGGTACCATTAGGGTTTGAATTGGTTTTAAAGTCACATAAATCTCCTTTATTTTTTTTCATAAACTAATAAATTTATTGGGTATAAATTCTATATAATATTTTTGTGTGAAATATTTTTTATTCTTAAAAGGAATTTTTTTAAAATTGTTTTTTCATTGCGTTTTGCGTACTTATATGAAAAGAAATTTTTACCCCTTTAGAAATTGAATCTTTTAAAATTGATTAAATATTTGGAATTATATTTTTTAAATTATGTAACGAGAACAATTTTATATTTGTCTATAAAATTAAGTTACCATTGTCAAAGTTAGTCACCACTGTAAGGGTTAAAATGGTTAAACAGAGGGTTAAAGTAAAAGGTAAGGCTTCATATATCTATAAATCTTGTAAAAAATTGATTTAATTAGTGGATTTAGACCCTAAATTATCCTATATTCTATAATTTTTCCATTTCATTCCACTTTCACCTAATAAATACATTTATAATATTTTAAAGTAAATATTATTACTAAAGTAACACTCCTCTCACTTATAAAAGGATCCATTTAACCCTAACCTCTCCACAAAATTTAAGAACTTAAGATAAAAAATACCTCTCTAAATACCTCAAAAACATCCTTATCCATTATCCAGAACTTTTGGACTTTTCTAAAGTGCTATCCAATAAGCCTTAAGGTGTTTTTCAAAAGAGATTATCCAAGGAATAGATATATGTTATAACCAAGCTCTTTCAAGTTTATTCATCTTACACCTCCTTATAATATATTATAACCATCATAATATAATTAAATCTATATCATTACTATAATTAATTGTTATAATTTTGTTTTAATAATTATTTTCTACCTCCTCTGCATCCAATGGAAAATTAAAACATCCCTCGTGTATATGTGTGCACTACCACCTCCATGACGTGACATATTTCATTTTTCATCACTGCCTCACATGGATAGTTGTATATATGTATTTAATAAATATATATTATATTTATGAAATAAATATTATTATATAAATATAAAATATAATCTACTTTATTTCTTTTCTATTTGTTGGAAAATGGAAATGTTGCTCACGTGTACGTACATACTACAACTTCCATTTATGTCATTCTTAAATTTTAATCATTTCCATATGTGGATGGTTATAAAAGTGTAATTAATTAATAAATATGATTTTCAAAACATTATTAAAATTCTGTAAAATTTATGTAATAATTTTATGACCCCTTTTACCTCAGTCAACACACCACATTTGTTTTTGACCGAATGACCCCAAAATGACTGAAGTTAACTTCCAATTTAATAATTAAATAAAATATGATAATAAATTAAATAAAAGGAATAATAATAATAAATAAACACAAAAAATGTTTAAAAAAATTAAATAATTATCATAATTTTATTACTCATTAAATTAAAAGACGTATGTGTAATTGAGGTAAGGGATTTTTTGTGAAAACATCATTCAAAATGTGTTAAAATATTTCTCTTCCATATCCATTTTAATTTTGATGTTTTAAGAATATTATTATTTATAAATAAAATATTTATTAAGGTCCTTTTATATTATTTTCTACTTTCATTACATTGTTTTAAAAGGTAATATTTTAACATTTTCAGTAAAGGTCATTTTTTAATTTCTTTACAAAACTGAAAAAAGAATGTTTTTAACCTTTAATGCATGAACATATTTCTTAACCATCATAACCATTATTCCTTAATAAGATTCCTATAAAATTTTATATTATTTTTTAAAATGGATCTAATTCACATTATTTTTAAAAAAAAAATTAAAATGTTTCTAAGAGTAAAGTATAAATCTTCTTATTTTTATGAGATAACTGAAAGTGTTTGTTTACTTATGGGTTCAAATGTAAATTATTATGAGTTTTATAATATAAATTCAATATTTTATGATTTTTATTAATGTTATAGTAATTTTAAAATCTATATAATGTTAGGTGGGTCTGATATAACTCTCTAATTCATTGGGTACTGATATTTTCTCCAGAGGAGACATGTTGGAATTAATTGGGTAGGTTATTCCATTATAAGTGTTTTAGTAAGGGTTATTATAAGGGTGATTGAAAGGATAATGTCCCGAGATTAATATATGATTTTTCTAGGATTTATATGAGTTTTTATGGAAATATTTTTATTTCAGGAGTTAATTATATAGTCTTATGATTAAAGAAACATTTTTGATCTTTTGAATGTGAAAGGTTTTTTTTCAAAGAAATGTTTTCATGAGGTCTCATGTTTTCTCAAGAAACTAACATGGTTATTATTTTTTCCTTTATACATGATATAAATTGATTTATAAAGTACTTTGAGAAATGAAATTTATTTCACGAATAGGTAAATGATTATTTTAGCTCAAATTTTATTTTGTAAAAATGAAAACATCCTTATGGATTTTCATGTTTAAAAAAAACTAATGTTTTTATTTTATATCCCTCACTAATCTATTTTTTCTCATAAAAAATTTTCAAATTATTTTATTATGGCATAAGGATGTATAAGAACCATATCATGGTCAATGGTGACATATATTTAATGAAGTAAAAGATTCATGTATTTAATAGGAGTGTAAATATAAGAACTAGTTTTTTTGGAAAAATATTATATTGTGTGGAAGTGTCTAAATTGTTATGTAATATTTTTCCTAGATCATTAAAACTATAAAACTAAAAGATCCTATAAATATATGAAAATGTATCCATTTTTATAAATCATATAATTATAGGTTGATAATTATACATATTGTTATAATATATCACCATGAAAAAATAGTGATGATGAATGATATATCATTAGGCGAAGGATCTATCACCAATCTAACCATTAAAAATGGGAAAACATATTTATAAGTGAATGATGCATCACTATCCAATATATAATTATTGTAAAATAATCTATATCTTGGTGAATTATTTATAACCATTAAATAAAAGTGATTTATAATGATGTATAAATAGGTGAATAAAGAATCATTGATAAAAAAGTGGAAAAAAAGGCATTACTGGGTGAACATCGAGGGTGAAAGAGGAATCACCCATCAACAGTGTTGGAAAATGAGGCATCACTCGGTGAATGAAAAATCACCCGACAAAAATATATGAGTTAAATGATATATAATTTAGAATCTCCATAGATAATGATATATCCCCAAATCGCAAGTCTTAAGGTGGATGTCCTACCAGTGATATTATACATAAGGTGAAAGATCCATCACAAAAAACACATATTTTATGTGAGTAACTAATCACTATAAACAGAATCATATCGATACATATCAATGCCATGGTGAATTAGTTATCACTATAGGATTAAATTCCACCAACCCAATAATTCAATAGGAAACTAACTCATATGACTTAGCAGACCCAAAATACATGCATAAAATCTATCCTCCTACAATATGGGTTATGATATCATAAAACTAAACATATCATAAGGATAAATCCATAACAATACTAATTATACAAAATAATTATCACAAAGTATAAATCACCACTTATACTAACTAATACATTAGTTTCCATCATTAAGGAGACTAGATAATTTTATACACAGATTACAACATAAGCTAGGTACTAGGAAACCCCTTCATGAAACCATTCCCTAAATATCCTATCACCTCTAAATATGTTATGGATATATATGGAAATGTTACTAAAAAGGATAAAGGGACCTAACATGAGATTGATAGACACACTCTTCATTTAAAAGACAAGGGACCCCCATTTTTTTCAAACCCATATCATTATCCCATTCTCGTTCAAGACCATATCTCATATGACCAATTTTATAATAATAAAATAGACTCACCACTAGCCACAAATCTAAGTGAGAACTACTTACTACTACATGACCATCATAGGTTGCGAGAGGTATATATTAAATAATGTATACTCCTTACAGTTCCATATCTCTCTTACCAAACCTCTCATATAGTCTAAAAAACCATCAGTGGATAATTCATAAATTGATGACCCCTAAAGGCTTTATAAGAGTAGAAAAAACTCCATAGGATCATGTCGCTAAAAGGGAAACCAATCATGGTTACCATTCATTTATATCACATCCACTTAACCATGATTACAATCTATACAATATACACAGACACATATAAGTCAGTAATATTATTCACTTCCTATCTTAATGATAGAGTTATACCCTTACGAAACACTTGATACATACTAGACCAAGTAATATCCAATTTTTATCATTAACCTTGAGCCCCTAACTCATCCAAAGTGATTATAAATTAATTAAAAATATATATAATTAATTCTTCTAATTAATCCACAATTATTGAATTTTACATAAATGAGGGATAATTCACCAGATGAAGTAACAATGGAAATAACTAAAAAAATAGTAGGATTCACTTCTGATACACACTTAAGACAATTTCTAACCAAATACCTAACATCCAACTACAATTAATCAGCCAATTAAATTATAATTTTTTATAAAACCAAATACTAACCGGGTTATTTACTTACCTCAAGTGAAACCACTAATAACCATGCTCATTCATCCTCCTAGATCCTTCTCTATCCATCTAAAACAAAATAACCTTAAACCAGGACTAATTCCACCATGCTATAGTATAATTGGTACAAAAAACCTAAACTTGTGGTTGTTCATATTACAACTTCACCACATTCATCACAACACAACATATCATAATTGGGAAACCCAATAAAACCCAATCCAAATATTTTTTTGTGGCCATGTTCCACACAACACAACTCCCCCATGTAGGGAAGAACCAAAACACCATGAAAACCTCACCCAATTGTCACATTACGACATTAACCTCTTTATTATGATGCAACACCCCTTCCATGGTATCACAATAGAAACATGGAATCCAACTATAGTGTGTCGAGATTATTCCCAAAACAACCCCATCCCCTAAAGAAGGCCTTTACTATCCAATGTTTGTGTTGTGATATTAACAACCACATATTGAAAATTTTAATCATGATAATCCACTTGACATGACACAAAGTCCTATGTTAACACATAACCTTCAACATGAATTAAAAATTTCAGCTATAATCAGATCTGAATCCCTAAAATAATAACCCTTAACCTCTTTTAACTCATATAACAACCTAAAACTATTAAAAACACATGGAATGATTTTTTTAAACAATTTCATACCTCAAAATATCAATGTGTTAAATCCATATTATATTTTTTCCTTCTTGATAGATGTTTTAGGTCATAGTATCTTAAGGATCTAGATTTTGGTATCCTAGAAAATGATTCGTCCAAATAACCACTCTATTTCTTATCTTTTTAGTAGTATTGGTGAATATTAATTAGTCTTTACAATTTATGAATTACTAATGTAATTGAATCACTATCTTTATTTTCATAAACTTAGTGGAGCTTGTGATTTTTGGAAATGATATATCTGGTTATTAATGTTTTCTTTGTTGAATTTTCAATGATGCTTATTGGGGATGATATGCCTAATGGTTAAAATGTTGTAATAAATATCATTTATAGGTAATTATTCCCTAGTTTATAGGTTATTTGGATGTTGAGTTGATGTATTTTTATGGGTGAGAATGAATAAACCCTAATATTTTCATATTATTTCTCCCTTTAATTAAATTATTTGATCCTATAGTTGGTGTAACTTTAAGTAAATAAGAGTTAGAGGGTTTTGGAGAGAAGTTGGAAGAATAAGGAATGGGGGGTATAGAAGGAACCATGAATTTGGTGGCCTTGTACTAGTTACCTTGTGGGGTTCGTGTGATATAGGTTCTTTTTTTGAACCATTTGGGACCCAATGGCCTTTTACCAAGAACCTAAGATAATCATAGGAAAGATACCTTATAAAAGGGGTATTTTGGATTTTCAGGTTCTATATTTTATCCTTTAAACCCCTTAGTATCACATTTCACCTTTACTTTAGATGTTTTTTATTCCCATTGGTGCTCTAAACCTATTACTATCATCTCCAAGAAAAGTATCTATAAATCCTTAGTAATATTCATTCCTTTAGGTTATATGATCTTATCTTCATCAAGTTGTTGGCAGGGGATTATTATAATATTCTATTATTCTTATTACTTTTATTCTTCATGTTCTTTATAAAACTTTCCCAATATCCTCTCTTCTTATTCTTGGTTATGTAAATATCTTTTATTATTTTATATTTCCATCAATTTGTATAATGTTTGGGTTTATCTTAAGAAAATAAAATATATTTTTTATCCTAATGTTGAAAGTTTTCTTCTTTCTATAGACCATGAAGAACCATTTTGTAATTGTTTAGATAGGTGAACCTATTACTCCTCCCATACTCTTAAAGGGATGAGATATAAATGGTCTAAAGATGATTTAAATTAAATTAAAATTCAATTTTTTCATCTAATATTGTGTTTTATAAATATTTTTCATCAAGTTTGAGAGTTATATTGATTCAATTTATCTTTATTTTTTAAATTAGTATGATTTTATTATTTTAAATTTGATTTATGTTTATATTTGTTTTATTAAATAATTATTACTTTCTTATTCAGGTTGTGTGACCTATATTCATGAATTACATAGAATTTTTGGATATTGATATTTATATATAAATGTTGTATAAGTCTCTATGTATAAGTATGTATTTTGAAAATAATTATATCTGATTGAATGTTCAAATATGTTATTGTTACTTGGTTTTAAAATTATGTTGGTAAGGGGTTTACTTTTTCTATTTTAATAGGTACATTTACACTAATTTTTGAAAGATAAATTGATGGTTTTGAGATGGTCTCACAATGACTTAACTATAGTAAACCCCTTACCCTATTCCCTAGGTTGTATAGTTAGGATTTGTTGACTCTCGTATACATGATTTTATTCCCCTAGGATGGTTGTTTCACCCTAACTCTACTAATGTGTATTGTACTTTGATACTAGTATATACTCAATCTTAGATCCTAGCTTAAAACCAAAGTTGGCATGTTAGGTTAGAATCCTCATATTATAGGGATTTATTATTATTGGAGCTATTGTTCATGTTTGATAGTATTTTTTAAGCATGATTTTTATTATATTTCACTTTCCACTATCCTTTTATTATTGTTTCATACACTTTATATTATGATAGGTGGTTAAGGGGTGCAGTTGTGAATAACCATTGAGTATTTTTTATACTTACACCCCACACTTACCCCAATGGTACATGTACAAATCCTTTTATATGTTACCTAGGTAAAGGTAAATAACCTGAGTGTGGGTGATAGTTACACATGAAGTGTGGATTTTAGGTGATCTCTTTTTAGTATTTTCATAAGAATACAGAACTAAGGCTATCCATGATATTATTCACTGTGAGTTTTCTCACATGGTATAACCACCTTTGGTATTTATCCCACATTTGGATTGTTGATATATTCATATTTTTTTCTATTAATAATTATTTTTTAGACTGTGTGGGTACTTTAAACTATTGATGCATGATATCGCTTATTTATATCATCTCTTGAGTTTTGTAATGCATTATACTCAAATACTATCATTGATTCTATTGGTTTTCCTTCCATATGATCAATGTTAAAGTGGTTCATGATTAATATAGGAATATAAATGCATGGGATTAGTATAAAACTCATTAGTATTTTCCAACATTCCCTTAAATGAGGTGTACTTATGTTTATCCTATGTGTTCTAGCATAAGTGTCCATATATAATGCATGCTACCCACTAATGAAAACTGTATCGATATTAGTGTATATAAATCACTAAAAATAAAATTAAACACAATGATATGATAAAAATAACTAAACCAAAAATGATTACCTCATAACAACATACAATATGATAAAACAAAACCAATCTAAGTCCCTTACCCAAATGTTCGAATTTCTAATCATAATCACTATAATTCTTATCAAAACATCATAAGAATCCATCATCATGAAATCCTCCATAGAAATACAACATAACATAACCAATCATTACATACCTTATCATCCTTAATCATGACATATTTATAATTATAAAATTAATATAAACTATTCTTATTCACCACTATTAATTTCTAAATATTTCTTATATAAACAACCAAGATTTTACACATAATAAAAATAAATTTAATTCACCTACCTTATTCCACATTCATTCATTCATTAACACAAATACTATATATCTTGAACACCATATTATATTATCCAATGGTGTGACATCAACCCACCATGGACTTACTTAACAACTTCAAGAATAATCCTTAACATAAGTGAGGGTTTAACCATTCCCTAAAGAAAATCCTAATCAAAGTCCCTAGATTTAGATCACCACAGTGAGAAAGATATAATGATAATAGAATAGGAGTAAGATCAATATGAATGAACTAATATCATGGACTCTAATTACATAGGTTTAAATGAGGAGGAAATAGTGAAATCTCCCAATAAGGAACTCCCTCAACTATACCATGCATAAGGAAAAATCTAGGAATTTTTTAACATTTTATGAATTAAGATACAATTTTTTGGAGTAATTTTTAATAAATATATGATTGATGAATGATTTAGACTAAAATATAAACCACCCATCCAATAACTATCTCAAATTTCTTAAAATTTATATATGGATAGAATTTGTATTGCTGATACATTTTCCCAAAAATCACCCTAACTACCTCTTACACATCCAAATAATCCCTTAAAACCCCTCACCTTACAAAAATATATTGTTAGTCTACCTAATTACTTACCTAACACCTCTAACTATCTAATGATTTGATAACCCAATTAAATAAAAATATTCCCATCTAACACAAAAGTTTTGGCCTTATATTTTTATACTGTCAAATAAAAAATATATGAAGGTTAATTATAAAAAATTAAAATATTATTCCTTGTAAAGAAGATAAATAACAATTTATTATACTTTCAAAAATTATATGACATCTTTCATAAAAATTTTATATAAGAACAAATCACTGAGGTTATAAAATTTCTGTTTTGGTAATGAAGGTGAATAAATATCTCATGGAATCTATAAATTATTTTATAAGAGTTTAATAAGTAAATAAAGTTAGTAATTATATTAAATATCTTAGTAAAATTAAAAAATGTTAAAGTTATAACCTAAAATGAAGAGGTATTATTGAAATATATTATAATAAGATTTATTGAGGGGTGGGGTGGAGGGACCCATGAATAATATTTATCTTCCACTATTTTATAAACATACAATAAACTATATTTAATTAATGATATTAACTTTACAACATTGATAAATTATTATAAAATAGATGTATACAATATAAATAGGTAGTTTATGATTAATTTTCACGTTTTATTGATTAAACACAAATGACCATATCCTTAGAATAACCTAGAAATACACATGGATACACAATTCACTAGGAAAATATATTCCATACAAATGAGAATATTATGATATTTCACTCATTAAAAATAATATCTATTAACTTTTCATGTGTCCCTAAACATATGATAAATTATCCTAAAGTCAATCAACATGCCTGATCTTCTCAGATTTCTTATTTTTTCTCACCAAAAGTGATAACTATAATTGGGTCTTTAGTTCAAACACTAGGATAATTCTACTTCCCATTTAAAATTACAATTATATAATTAGAATATTTATACACAAATAAAGAAGACCACTTACTTCTTGAAAGTAGAATCACCAAATTAAAATTGAAGTTATCATCCTTCAAGTTTCAATAAAATCATATTACATATTCTAGAATATTCTTCTATCTTTTATATACCCTCTCTTAGGTTGAGTCACTTCTCAATTTGTATCAAAAAATATATGAGACACTTATCTGAATTGTGTTCACTCTGATTTTGGTGAACTTTGTAATTTATATAGACATTTTAAAAATAATAGCGTAATAACTTCTATAATGATGTGATTTTAAATGTTTCAAAAATGGTCAAATCCAATATCCTTGAGAGATTTCACTTCAAAAACAATACATTTTAGTAAAATATGTTATGGTGTAATTTATTTTCCACACATATTATTCCATGTAAATAATAACCTAATTATTTCCCTACATTTAATAACTGAAGACCACTTTTCATCATGCCATTAAATTACAGTATAATACCAAGTTTTAATGATCATCAAACTTTGATTCCAATTCACCACTTCTAAACCATGGATATATTTCCATGTTGTAAAATCTAATGAAAATAAATATAAATCATGATGTACCATTATGGAAGCATCCACATGAAATTTTAACCAGCCCAAGAATCATTATATCCATCCAAAAAATCACAGTATAGTGAGAAACATCATGAAAAGATATTTAGTTGACTAATATCTAAAAAAAATAATCAAAAAAATTATAGATTTATTGATACAATCATGAAATAATTTATTATACAGTATCCAAACTCTAAAAAATTCATCATTCCTGAATTAAAATTCGTTAAAAACTCCCATAGAGTTTATCTAACATTTTTTTGAACCAATATTGACCAATTTTCTTATTTTTTGAGTTGTAAAAAATTTAATATAATTGGAGACTATGTATTGAATCCAAACCAAAAATTACTTAAACATGTTCTTCTTATTATTATTATTCTTATTCTTATTCATCCAATTATATATGTTTTCAAAAATTATGAGACATGGAATTTAATAATTGACCCTTTAAATTTTATTAACAACTAATGAATTAAACATGAAACAAAATTAAATATCTCTCCAAACATTCATTTTTTCAATTAAATGATACCAAGTCAATAAGTAATCCTTTAAAAATAATCTAATTATCTAAAGTGTAATTTTTGACACAAAATCATAATTGTTCCACCTTTAATAGACTATAATGATAACTCCATCCAATTCACCCATTCTTAGAAATAAGTATTCAGTTATTAAATTATATGGCTATGTGAGTGATCTCAATATAGGAAACATGAATGAATAGAATAAATTATAAAAAATTTCTATAAATAAAAACTCACTTCACTCACTATACTAGATTCTATACCAATTAAAAAATCATACCAAATGATTTGAAATAATTAGATTTGTACTAAACACTTATCTTTTATACAAAATCTCATCAATTTTCTTGAGAACCACCTATATTTTTTTATAATAGATTTTCTAAATGAATAGTCAATGAACACATAAAAATAGTACACTTTTCACCAAAACACACACACACAAACACACCAAAATCATAGATTCACACACACACATACACACACACACACACACCAAACTCATAACTTTACACACACAGAGAGACATCCACATGTGCACAATAAATCCAAAAGTCCCCATTTAAACTTCTCCCAATGAATATATTCTCTCTTTTTCAAGGATATTCCATTTTCTTTTGGACTCATGTTATAATATACCATTTTGACCATAAAAATACAATGTAAAAGATAGAGGGGGATAAAACACATAAATTAACCATTCGTAATATGAGGTAGAAATCACATAATTAACCTCAATTTTAGAAACCTATCTGTAGGTAATGGTTTTTAAAACACATATACAACTTGATTCATTGTAGGAATAAAATCCAAATTCAAGATTTCTTGATCCACATTTACCTTTATAAAGTGGTGATTTTTTTCAATACTATTAGATCAAGAGTTATAGACTCGATTCATTGATATGTTAATGGATCTATGATCATTGCATCCTATAAATATAGGAAAATTCACTTTTATAGTGTGGTCTTTTAACTACATCCTCATCCAAATTTATTGTGCCATATCTTGATTCACAACCATATATTTCACTTCATCTATAGTCAGAGTCACAAAATCCTGCTTCTTCATGTTTCAACAAATACACTTTTCTACTAAAAACAATATAACCCAATGTAGACTTTTTGTCATCAATACATATAGCCAAAACAATAGTTGAAAATCCAAAAATATTAAGTTTTTCACTAATAAAATAAATGAACCCAAAAATTAGTAACACCTTTGATACAACATAGTATTTTCTTCACTTCAATTAGGAGAGATTCATTTTTTTACTTTGGTATTGAGTATATAATGAAACAACATTGGTGATATCAGCTATTGAAGATTTAAAATTACATAAAATTATAAAATTTCCTCTAAATATCATTTTACTAGATTATTTACCTAGATCATCCTTAATTTTTTTATTCCCACATCCATTTAAGTATAAACACATTTAAAATATTCTATTTTTTATTTCTTAAATAATTCTTGATAATATTTCTCTTGAGAAATAAAAATATGACCATTTTCCTAAATAATTTACATTCTTAACAAATATTTCATTTCTCATAGAATTTATATCTAAAATTTATTATTCATCTAAGTAAAAAACCACTCATAACATATTTATCATTTCTAAATAAACTAATATCATTGTCATAATCAATGACTATGATTGATTTATTTGAATACAATATTATATAATAGTTTTTTGTACTACACAATTATTTAATTCCAATGATTTAAAGAATAAATTTATATTTAAGTAATATTCACTTGTTGATTTTATCAAACCATATAAATCCTTATTTAACTTAAACACGCATACACCATAATCACTAAGTAGAAATACATTTGTATGTTCAACATAAATCTCTACATCATTCTCTATATTAAAAAAATATGGACTTGGAAGCCATTTAAAATATCTTGTACCTCAATTGAGTGAATATATCATGAAATATTATTATGGTTTTAAGACTTGATATAGAAGAAAATATGTCACCAATATTAGATACTTAATCTTGATAATATACCTTATAAACAAGTATCGCCTTATTCCTTTTAACTTTATCTCTATTATTATGTTTGTTACAAACCACCCACTTTTTTCAATAATATTATTAACATTTTTCCTTATAAACAACCCCCATGTATTATTATTTTAAATATGATTCAATTATTCATTGATTTCCTAACTTAACTCTTAATGTTTTAATACTCCAGTTACAACCTTTGGTGTAACTTTAGAAATAAAAGTGGTATGAAATGTTTTCCTCAAAGATATATTTATTTAAAGCATTTCATTTTGATCAATAATTTTCTTTAAACATCAACTTGTTTAATAAAACTTGTATGAACTAAATCATATTTCTCTTGACACAAATCCATCATTCGGTCCCCACTTAGGGAAATAGTAAGCCAAGTGTACCTACCCAATCACACCTATAATAGGATAGGGGGTGATGACTAGCACTGAGTAGACTATCACATAACATGGGACACTTTAGCCTATACGTACCTATTTTAAATACATATATTCAATGCATAAGTAACCAAAAACACTAGTATGATATATATATATATATGATCAACTAAAATGTATATAATTCCTAGTACATCAAGTATAAATACAACTCCACATAGGGGAATACTAGGTGAAACAAAAATCTAAAAGCCTCTTCACTAGGAAGACAAAATAATTTGGAAATCCCTTCCTCACAACATGAACTCCTAGATTAATTACTACCTAGAATAGTCACTGACACCATTAGGGATCACCATTATCTACCATGAACCATTAAACTTTAGAAAACGCTATCTCCAAACAATCTACACTATCTCCGTACCCACCTAGTCCATCTAGAACCTATAATTAGACTACACAGATACAATATATGTGGGGGAAAAGCTTGTGTAAGGTTTAGTATAAATATAATCAGTAGGATTCACTAAAAACCCAAATTATAAAAAACTAAAAATGTCTTCCAAAATCTCCTAACATTAGTAGGAGTAACTTGTTAGGAAAAAAGAGTATCTATATATTTTTAAAATCAATGTTCATAGGAATAAAAAGAGTCTCAATCATCTCATCACCATCTATTGTAAGGAAAATCTTACTAGAAACTAGAGGTGCTCTGTACACTGATGGGTCTATCAAGTATAAAGTTTATAACCCAACTATATGTTTCACATTAAGGGAAAGATTCAGGTTCCCAAGGAACTAAAAGTCTCAAAGAAACCCACACATACATGAATTTCTAATATTGACACCACCTCTACTACCCAAGATGATAAATCTGCACATTTTTGAAGCATGATCACTTATTGAGGTAACATGTGCCATATGATCAATTAATACTACACATTTTCTTGAGTATACAAACATCCAATACCAAGAAACACATATAATATTGTTGGATCAATTGTGAGAGACCCATACCTCATTGATTGGAATTCACAATTGAGGGTATACCAACCCCAGTAGAAGACCTACACCTTGTTGATGTGAAGTCACACCCAAGGGGATGTTGAACACATTAGACCCATGTTGCACAAGATATATTGGACAGGGGGATAATGAATTCAATTATAGAGGAACTACACTTTAGCTGAGTATGGTTGGATATCGACCCGATCAGTACCAAGGAATTGGGGTCCCACATCTTAACCTAACCACACTTTCAGGGGGTAAATACCCCTATGTAATTCTAAAGATCACACCCAAAAATTTATGTCATATAACTGCTACTAAAATAAGTGATATACTCACCATCATATCTCATCAAATCTCTAATATTGAAAAAAGGTCCCCATCACATCCTATAAAAAATATACCCAAAATGGACTACCCTTATGTATGAATTTGATCCAGAGGAAAGAAATATGGTAGGTTGGTCATTCTAGGAAAAGTAAACAATGTTTTACTCAGTGATCATAATGTGTTTCTCTAATATTCCACCTATTCATGCACTTGAACTTATCATGGTGTGAAAATATCCTCCTATATGGCATGTATAATATGGTACATGGTGTCTAGGGTCATCATGGGTATGTGGCATGTACCAAGATCATTGCGTCATGTTCCACCATGAGTACATGACATTTGGATTTGGTTCACATGACTTGTAGTCACTTAGTTTCCTTGGGAGTATACTCTTAGTAACATCGAGAAGGATGACTAGAAGCACATGACATGTGGGCGTAAGATACATGGTGTGTGATATTTATCTTGGTCTTAAACCATAGAGCAATCATATAGCAATATACATGACATCTGTTCTTGAAATAAATTTTGTGTAGTCTATATTTAAAAACTAGAGTTATATTATTGATCAACATCCATTGTATTTATCGATATTTCCACTAATTGTATCAAAATAATCATCCTAGAACACGATCTCGAAGTAAACACCAATAATCCTCTTTTTGTATCCTTAGATCATTGTAATTGGAAACCTATGTCAACCCACACAACTTTATCATGGCTCAAGCTTCTAACCCATGGTTTTACTATCTCCTCTGCCATCCAGGACCAACATTGTTCTAGTAACACTCCCACAAGACAACATCTCCATAAATTTTTTCTCAAAACAAATGTAGACCTATGGCTTGATCATGATTCGATCCATAATGATAGTCGAATCACTGGCCTACCATAGGCCAATGTTGAATATGTGGATAATGATGAGAGAAATCCTACATTCAACAAAGTGAGATCATCGATGGCCATTGTGAACCCATCCACTAATCATAGTCATGGAAAATAAAAATTTAGAATAAAAACCAATGTAATGGATAAATTATAGGCTAATAGAAATGAATAAGCTAACATGAACATGACAATAAGGGAAGTAGGGATTCAAATAAGATTTATAATCCATGTGTGAAATCATAATAAATAGGTAAATAATCCACAATAGAATAATAGAGTAGTGTGGAATTTTCTAATAAAATCTCCTACAAATATCCCAAATAAAGAACAATGCATAAATCAAAAAAATAATCCCTACTTCGATGGAAAATCACCACCACTTTTATTTTTTATCACAATCACATGTTTTCTCCATATAAATCAATATATATTGGATGTCAATCATCAAATCTTTCATTTCCACCAAGATCCTACTCATCGAAGTTGTAAATATGATACTGATTCAATACTGATCCTTTCCTAACATTGTAATATCTCCCTCTATCACCTGATTTAGGGTTTATTCCATAAAAAAAGTGGCTAGCACTAGAGGGAATTCATAATATAGTTTTTATAGGTCCACCCTACATCATTAAAAATCGTAGCACTAAAAATCTCAATAAATAAATGTCACCCATGATGGAATATCTTAGAATCCTCAGGTGAAAACTAAAGTTACACCATCTCTAGAGTAAATCCACCATTTTAGGAACAACCATGATGATAATTTCGCTACACTATATTTGAGAAACATCCCAAAATATTATTTAAAATATTATAGGGATTCAAATAGAAAAATATTGGGTGAGGATTCCAGTATCACATCTTCAAATAAATATTTATTTAAGAAAAAAAATTTAAGAATGCATTAGAACCCAATGCACTTAGAAAATAATCAAAACCATACTTGGGGATAAACCCCATTACCTGAGATCAATAGAATTGTCATTATTTTTTAGGACATTATCCCAAGTAAAATTAATGTTTTACCCTTAAGGAGGTCATGAGAATCTAAAAATTCAAATGTTTAGATAAGTCCAACTAGAAAAAATACAGGTTACTACATCCATCCCACTATAAAAATTTACGTCCTTAAAAATGTAATATCTTAACCTACCCAATAAACAAGGAAACTCACAAAATAACCCCATATGAAAATAACACAACATCAAACACAATTCTCTCAACTTCAATGGTGCAAGATCTAAGAGAACATGATACACTAAAATCTAAGAAGGAAACACCATCTTTTAACCATGGAGGTATAAAATTCCACCCATCTAGAAGAAAAAACAAATTGGTAACATGAATTCACACTAGGTGATCCTTGATTAACATCCGCACCCAAAATCAATCCTTATTTGAGGTATATTATAACACTTACGATGAATGAATCCAAAAGTATATGAACTTCCTTTGAGAAGTTTCCGTCAATAAGGCCAAATATTAGTGGGTTTTCTTCACTCCCTAACCTTAATGAGCATTCTAGATGGTCATCATAAGTGATAAATCCATATATTCTACTTGAAAAAATTTATTTCTTGTTAGATTCCATCTAGAAATTAAAAAATATACAAGGACACATGCTTTTTGGATCCATGTCAGCCTCTCTACCATCACTATACCATAAGTAAATAATTCCATCATCTCTGTATTATGAAACAAGAGCAACATAGAACCTCTTTCCAAACCTTTACACAATATCCATTGGGATCCCCATTCACATCTCAATCAAAAACAGAATTGTATCCCTAGTTACATATAACATAGTTTTATATCCATTTATCTTTCAAAAAAGCAATCTACATGCACATAAGTCACATAATTGATCACAACATGATTCACTATTTTATTCCACCATCATACCATTGTTTTAAACTATATTTTTATTTTATATTAAAAATATAATAATAAGTTTTAATTCTAATTTGATTAAATTTTTAAATTTTAAAAACTATTATAAGGTAAAATTTTACTTGTTTTAATGTTCTCATGATAGATGGAGGTGATTTGGAGATCCCACAATGTAATCAAGAAAAACTATCAAAAATAGGTGAGGTCCCAAGCACATATATGGAATAAAATTCACACTCCACAAAATTTATATATCCAATTGGGATACAACTTAGTGGGTGAATTTACAACCATGTTAGAAATAATTTTATAGAAGATCATGGATCTATATTCAACCATTTGAAGGCCCTTAACATGATAGAACTAGAGAGAATCTTTACTATTCATAGTATTAGGTTAACTTCATTAATTCATCCATATATCAAGCTGAAGGTTTATAATGGATTCCAAATTTTTGGTGGAGATAATAAAGTTGTGGGGAAATAATTTTTTAGTTTTTTCAGAAGTGCTGTAAGACTTTATTATAATCCAAATTTATGATCCAATTATTTTTTGAAATTCTGGTCACCCAAAACCACTTTATAAATTGCCTAAAAATTGGAACCTTGGGAACCCTATGACACCCTTCATGTCATGGTGTTGTTTATTTTGTGTTATATTGATGAGTGGAGGTTTAGGTTTAATTTCCAATGGGTTTTGTCTTATAACATGGAAATTTTTGCGGTTTTCTTTCTATGTACAATTATGGTGTACTGTTATGGGGAAACTATGTGGCCTCCATTCACAAGGATCCTTTTCAATTAATTTCAAACTCTGCACTTTTTGTTAGTATATGATGTGAACAACAAGTCAAAACTATACATCTCCTAGGAGAAACTGTGTAGGGTTCTTGATGTGTATGAGGTGTGGCACATAACTTTGCATAGTTTAGTAAACCATGCAGCAAGCATGAAATTATATTTTTAGTTTTTTATAGATCCATTAGCACAACTTTCACGCATTTTTATAACCATGCAGGGAACTCTAGGATGGTGTGTGAGGATTGGGGTGGTCCAGGATTGAGGAACACCATTTATTCAACTGTGTAGCTTCTTAGGAGTAACCGTGTGGATTAATGTTCATTGGGAGGTATTGTCTCCCACATGTTTGGAACACACTTTGTCTAATACTACAGCCAAACTATGTAGTCCATGGTGAACTACTGGTATTTTTATCTCATGCCTATAAAATTTCAAGTTCCATGATCTCAGTGGGATCCTTTTTTTTCATCATGGATGATGTTGGGTGAGACAAGTTGTGGTGAGAAAATATAGGTTTTATAGAGTTTGTTTTAGGATTGGATCAAGTTGGTTGGTCTATGATAGTTTTCTTTTCAGTTAGTTTTGTTCCTTCTTTGTCTTTCTTATCTATTTTTCGTTATTTTTTAATGATTTTTATGTATATACAAATGGGTTGTATCATGGTCATTGGTTATAAATGTTTTGTATGATTTTTATTCATTTTCTCTCCTTTGTTATTTTATTTCACCTTTATATCATTGATTTGGTCAAAACCACTCCCAAAGAAGTTACTGTGATGCTCAAGTTCTTGTCACCAACTCATGGGGATTAGGAATTCCCATTAGGAATTATGGATAATCGGGTATGGAGCCTGGTGGGATGGAAGTGTAGACTATTTCGTTACAAAATGGCATAAGAGGATTTGAGTTTTCCTTGAGAAGGAGACTAAGACACTTTTACAACCATTTTTATTTGTGGATGTCCTAGTTTAAATGAGATTAAGGTTATCAAATCATGAGAGGTATATGTGGGGAGAGTCTATAGTGCTCTTACTTATTATGAACCTCAAGATTCCATGGGTTGTTGGGTTTCAAATTATGAATTCAAGGTTTATTTTAGCTTTTTATGGTGGTTTTTATTTAATTGACATTCTTGGGTCCCCTTTGACTATTGAGTGATATTGGGGACCATGCTTTGGATTCAGGGCGTAAGGGAACTCGAGTTGCATAGATAGTTTACATGGCTTGGGAAACCATGTGGTGACCATGTGGTTGAGTTTTCCCTTTTTTAAAGGTGTGTTGCATGGTAAACACCCTATCAACCATCCTGTGGTTGTCAAGGCATACATAACACTATTTCTCCCCAGTTATCCTCTTTGTAATCCTCTTTAATTATGAATTTACCCATAATTATTTTTCACTTTTGGGAGGCCAAATGAGGAGTTTTTTTCCCTTTTGGGATGTGGTTTGTGAGCCTTTGCTTGTTTCTTATGTAGTGTGTGTCTGTGATTGGATTTTTTAAAACATTTTTTAGAAAATAAAGGTGGTTTTTTGAAAATGTTTATTTTAAAACATGGTTTAGTGAATAATTATAGTAGTAAAATCCCATGGGTTTATGAATTGTTTTATGATAATGGTGGTTTCACTTATTGTATTTAGAAAATGAGGAATTTAAAAAGGAATTTGTGTTTTTGAAGAAAGTTTGGAAAGTGTTTCAAAAAAGTTAAATGGAATTCATAAATCAATTAGTATTCTTGTTTTTCAATGTAAAATGGTATTTTAAAGGAAAGTTTGTGGCTTTTCATTATTTGGGAAATGTGTGTGTTCCACCAAGGTTGTTTTTTAAGTCGCATTGGATCAATTTTTGAATAACACCTTGGTAGAGGGTGATTTCAAAATTCCATGAAAATGGAGTGGTTTTCAAAAGAATATTTCTTTTAGTGTGATTTTTTTAAACCATTTTTAAACGATTTTTTTTGGTTTGATTCATAGTTTGTAAGGGAATCACTTGTTTTTTTAAGACATGACTTGTGGTAGTTCATGTCATTGTTTTTATTACCCCCAAAATGGTCAAAGAGGTCTCTTTAGTTATTTTTCCTACCCAAACTATACATAGAGTGGTGGATGAAGAAATTTATTTTTTAGAGTTGTGGAGAGTGTGATCATAAGTTTTAGTCATGTTTTGTGGGAATTAGCGGTGTTTGTTTGGGGCCCACACTTTTAGTGGTCGTAATATTAGCACGGTAGATTCGACAGTGTGGTTATATTTTGTGGATGTTTTAAATTTTTGAGTTGTTTTTTGGGGATAGTTTCCTTTTAGGATTTCTTTATGGATCATTTTAATTCTTTTTTATAGAATGTTTTGTTCCGTTGAGGAATGTTTCCCCCCTCTCCCACCCTCTTGGGTGTTTTATGGCTGGTCTATGAGGGCTATTTTGTTGAACCTCATTATTTGGGTAAACCTCTCATGGTGATAGTATGATTTTCCCATTATTTTAGTTAATCCTAGTGGTTCTCATTGTTTGGACTTGAGATATGACTTTGGGTGCATGATTGGGTAACTCGAGGGGCGTGTTTTAATAGTTGAGTGTGACATAGTAACGGGTGTGTGGTTGTGGGTCTTTTATGGGATACACCATGTTAGAGTGATCCAGTGTTTGAACCTAGGTTATTTGTGCATTTAATAACGAAAGGTGGGTTATGTTGTTATTATTTTGAGGCTCTCATGGGTTTTCTTTCTTCTATTGGAATTAGAAGAACTTTTGGTTGAGATCATGTATCTATCATGGTTTTTGATTGTATGAGGATGAGTTTATCGGCAATGGTTATTTTGTTCCACCATATTAGATGAACTTTAAATGGTGAGGAGACCATTTTTAAGGGATTATAAATGGAGGGGATACTATTTTAGAGGGTTTCTAAAAGGATGGGAGACCATGTTAGGTCTCATGTGCTTCGTAGGGCTTCCTGGTTGAGGTTCTTTTTTCGGTTCTTCTTAGAGATGTTTGGTTCTCTTATGGTTGACTAGTTTGATAATTTTTTAAGATCTAAATTATTGGATTTGAGGTTAATCCATGTTAAGTTTTTCATTTGGTGAGTTACTCTTTGGGTAATCCATTTTCTTTTATCCTTCGTTTTGATCAGGACTTTCTAGGGGAGGAAGGTGGCATGATGGGGAGTTTGTGACACCCCGTGTCACAGTGTTATTCTTTTTGGGTTCTATTGAGAAGTATATGTATGAGTTGTGTTTCCATGAGGTTTTGGCTAAGAACTTGGATATTTTTGAGGTTTTACTTCTATAAAGTTTTAAGTTTTATGATTAGAGGAAAATCATACAACCTCCCTTCGTAAGGATCTTTTTCAGATCATTTTGAACTATGCATGATTTTTCAGCACAAGATGCACATAGTTAAGTACAAACTGTGAATCCCCTAGGAGAAACCACATGGGATCCTTGGTGTGTGTGAGGTGTGGAGAAAAAATTTCAAACATTTTGTTAAACCATGTGGAAAACATTCAGTTGGATTTGTAGTTTTTGACATATTTGTTTTCATGTCTTTTAATTGGTTTTCAAACCATGTGAGGCACCACAAGAGGTCATGTGAGGCTTAGGGTGGTCCTAGAGTGAGATTCATGGTTTTTTAACCATGTGTATTCTCAGGATTAATCATGTGATTTAATTATATTTGGTATGTAGTGGCTTCCAAACAATTGGTTCATGGTTTTTCTAACTATGCAGCCCAACCATGAAAGATTTCTAATTGTTAAAAAATTCAGTTAATTCCCATTTAACCCTCTCCAAATAAGAGGGACTTAATCCCTATTCTCCCCAAATGAGTTGGATTACCCTTGTGATCCTTTAGGGGAATTCCACCCTCCTTTTACCTTGATTATTTCCCTTACAATGGTGTTTTCCAAGAGGTTTGAGGTGAGTTTCCCCTCTATTTCCCTCTTTCATCCTTCTCCCTCCCTTATCTCTTGGATTTGGCTTCCCCCATGAACCCTAGATATCACATGACTCGATTTTAGGGTTATAAGTGGACTTATTGATGGTGATTTTGATATTTAGGGGTTATAGACACTGTTTCAAATCCCTTGGGTGTGGTCGTCACTGAAGGTGACATGTTTCAAGATGTTTTAGATTTGTTCCCACTTCTTTGAGGTAGGTGTGACAATGAAATAGTTTCATTTTTTAATTCTGAGAATGAATTCATTTTCTACATTTTATTTTAATGAAATTATAGCTATATGTGATAGCCTTATAGTGGTTTGGAACCCTTCATTTTTTGTCTTTTGCATGGAATAATTGGCTTTACATGTAAATTCCATATTTTATTGTTTAAAATTGAATGTTTTATTATGCTAAGACTATTGTGAAATTACATACCAATTTCTTATTATGTGTATGGGTCTTTCCATCATTAGGTGTTAGGGGTGAGGGTAGTAATGGTTATGTATTGTGGGTAGACTTGCCTTGTTGGAAATATGTCTCACTCACTTTATTGTTCATGAGATATCAAGTACTATATGGAAGATCTAATTTATTCTTCTAGTTGGTTCACATGTCACTGGTTTCCCACCATTCATGATAGGAACTAGGTCTAGGTGGTTTTTTTTATTAAAATTATGCTTTTATGGGATAATTAGATGACTGTATGGACTTAGCCCATGCCAGTAGCTAGTTATGGTGGTTATACCCATATACAGTCAGATGCTTGGCATATTAGTGACTTTGGGTAAGACCATAATTAATTTGTTTTCTTAGAGAGTATGTGATTGAAGGGAGTTTTATCTAGTTCTTTATTGTATAATTTCCCCCAATTTATTTGACATGGAACCTTCCTTTCTTATGTTCCATTTTTATATGCCTTCTGATATATATGTGGTTCCTGCTTGTTGCGCTTAACCTATGTGAGTTGGGATTTTAAAAATAGGTTTTGGGTTTTAATGATGACTTCACCAATGAGACATTTTAAAGTAACCATTTTCGTTTAGAAAAAACAAGTGCGAGTTTTTTTTTGTGAAATGTTAACTATGTGAATGATTTTAAAATGGATTGGGCTGATGGATTTGTTTTCAAAATGTGTGTGTTCAGTTTTTAGAAAAAAAGAAATTATTTAAATAAGGATTATGGAATTGTTTAAATTTCCACACATTTTCTATATGCAAGCTTACTTTCTAGATTTGTTTTGAAACTAGAATTATTGAATTTTCTTACGATGCAAATTGCATAGTTTTGGTGGGTCATGGTGACCTACTGAGATTTTTAGCTCCCACCTATAAAATTCGAGGTTCTAGGTTCTTAGTTAGATATTTCTTGTCCATCATGGATGTCGTGGGTTGAGTTGGGTTGTGGAAAGTAACTAGAGGTTGAATAGAGTTGGTTTCAAGCTCAGATCGATAGGGTTGGTTTGTGGTAGTTTTTTTTTTTTGATTAGTTTTGTTCGTACTTTGTATTTCCTATATATTTATCTTTGTTTTTCAATATTGTTTATATATATGAAAATGGTTTTGGTCATGGTAGTTGGTTATGATGGATGGATTTGGTTTTGTGTGCCCTAGAGAACGTGCCTCACGCACCACTGGTTTTTCAAAATTTTAGGAATGTTGCTTCTCCGGATCCCTATCCTGCAGCGGCGGTGCCCCTATCAGCGTTCGAGGATCCTGCCCCTCCTACAGAATCTCCCCCCCTGGCTGCATCCTGGTTTTGATCAACTCTCGTTTGGTGGCCAGCGGTCTTTCAAGGATACTCTCATTGGCTCGTCTTCGCGCCCAACTTCAGTCATCCCTATGATTTCATCTGATTTTCCGGTTACTGCTTCAGATGGTAACTCGATTCTGATTGATATTCGATCGCCGGTGTTCATGGAATCTATGGAGTGCCTACGCTGGACTCTGGTGGTGCTTTTTGAGGCCGACAAGCCGCCCCTGCGGATCCTTCAAGGGTTTGTTAAATCTTGGGGCCTGTCTTCCCCGACCTGCGTTTATTCTCTGAACCGAAAGTCCTTCTTCCTAGCATTGGATTCTCACGAGGATTTTGTAAGAGCCTGGTGCTTTTCCACTCGAGCCTTCGGCAAGTGGTGCTTCAGTCTTGCCCGATGGGTGATGGAGGTTCACCAAGGGTCGGAGTCTTCCTCTACTGCGGTGTGGTTAAGCCTTCCAGGGATCCCTCTTCCCTTCCACAATGTATCTTTTCTTCGTTCCATCGATAAATCTTTGAGGGTCTTCCTGTGTGCAGACAACCGGACACTTCTGTTGGAGGAGTCAGATGTGGCTCGAATTTATGTCGAGATGGACATCTCTTAACCCCTCCTAGACCGGATCAGGCTCAATGTTCAAGACTCTTTTTCCTGGATCAAGGCCCTTGTCTTCCTGACACTTCCCAGGTACTGTTCCTTTTGTTGTCTTCCAGGGAATACTTTTCTTGTTAGTAGGAGAAAACAAAATTTTGAGGATAATGGCTCGAGTCTGTTTCCTTCTCACAAGACCATGCCTCCCTCTCTGGGGGACTCATCAAAGAGTCTCCCCAATCTATAGGGCTCAAGGGACTCGTCGGCTAAATCAGGTTTGAAAGCTCCCAAAGGCATGACCTCCTACCACTTGAAGGTAGTATCTGCTTCGGTTGAACTTGAGGCCTCCTCCTGTCGGGCTATTGTTCCTTACTCCCAATAGGCCTTGCTCTCGCCCATGGCCCCCAATGTTTCTGGGGCTTCCACTATTAGGACAACTCACGGAAAATATCCATTGATAAGTCCTTGGCCAGATCTATTTCTTCCTCGTGATCCAGGTCCTTCAACTGCATGGATAGTTTCTTTTTTCTCTCCTCCTAGGGGGATAGTTGCTGCCCAGAAGGAAAACCTTCCAAAAATGTGGATAAGTATTCAGAGTTCATGTAGGCCTCTCTTTCAGAAAGTGGAGCGTTCTTCTTCTTCTTCTCATGAGGGGGTTGAGCCTTTTTTCTCACCAGCATCCTCCCATATCATCTCCTACCCCAAGTCTCCTATCAAGATCCAGAAGAGATATTTAAGAACAAGCTGCAGTCCTCCATTTATATCTCGAGTAGATACCTCATTATCTCTCAATGGTGTGTGTACGAGGGCCATAATGAAGAGTTATCAAGAATGCTCTTCTTCTCCTTCCAAAGCTAAGTGGGCCACTTCGTCTGGGGAAAAATCCTGGCAGCATCCAGATCAATGATTAATTTACTCTCATGGAACGCTCGTGGCCTGGGGTCATGGTTCAAGATAGATTACATTTGTACGGAAGTGAAAAAAATACAAAATATATCTTATTGTAGTGTTAGAACCCAAGAAAAGTTTTTATAAAATATCTGAGTTCTCAAGGCAGATTAGGATGCATGAATCCTTGCATGCTAACCCATAGAAATCACACATTTGGATTTTCTAGAATCATTTTATTTCAATGGACCTATTATGTGCATCGGATCAACATATTACTACAAAGGTGACTCATAACTCTCACAGTTAAATTTTTACGTTTGTCTATAGAAGTTGCGAATTATCAACCAGAGTTTCTTTATGGCATGACCTGGAAGCTTTCGATCTGGGGAATCTTGACTAGATTGTGGTGGGAAACTTTAATATAGTTTCTGATCCCCAGGAGAAGAAGAGAAGAGGTCCATTTCCTCAAAGAGAAAGAGAATAATTTGTCAGTTTCATGGTTCGTAGAGGCCTTATGGATTTGGGTTTTTCCGGAGACCACTTTACATGGTGAAATAATAGAAAAGGAAACCAACACACCTGGTGTCATCTTGAATGGTGTCTCGCTAATGGGTTATCAGTCTTCACCTTCTACAACTCAAAGGTAATGCATCTTTCTCGTGGCATTTCAGATCACTCTCCCACTCTTGTTTCGCTAACCTACATCTAGGAAAGAGAAGGATGCTTCTTGTTCTCCAAAACTTTGGCTATACATTTCAGGTTATCAGCATGCTATGGAGGATTCCTGGATTAAACCGATCCAAGGGACTATGTGGATAAGTTTACACAATAAACTCTAATGGCTGAAGGAAGACCTACAGGCTTGGATATCTTCACAACCTCTACGCTTCCAAGACATGGACAAAACCAAATCTGATATTGATCATCTTGAAGCTTCGTTGGAAGAAAATTGGTATGAGATTGTTTTCAGTAATCTAGCTATCAAGAAAAATATCCTGGCAGACATGATTCTTAACCATGAACGTCTGGCTCGAGAGAAGGCTAGAGAGAGATGGCCTTGCAAGGGTGACCATAATAAAATGTATTTCCAAGCCTATATCAAAGAGAGACAAATGTTTTCAAGGACAAACATTCTCTTAGATGATGGTTCCTACACATATAATCTTGAGATTGTAGGTTCTATGGTGTTCTCTCATTTCAACGGGCTTCTTGCTGGATACAACCCTCGCATGATCGGAGGTTACCCAGGAGGCATGGATGACTTATTGGAGGTTGTTCCCGATGTGGTTCTCAGTGGGGGCAATTCTATTTTTTGAAGTTGTTCCAAATGACCAGGAAGTGTTTGAGGCAATGAGAGGGCTCATCCTAGAAAGTGAATTGGGGCCTGATGGGTTTCCAAGGTCATTTTTTAGCAGGTCCTGGAGCCTGGTCGGCCCTGATTTGATTAAGGCGGTGCAATAATTCTTTCATGGAGGCATCTTGCCCTGTGTGGCATGTGAAACATCCCCGGTGCTCTTACCTAAAGTGAAATACCCTACACCCATTCATCAATACTGACCAGTTATGTTGTGAAATTTCACATATAAAGTGCTGGAAATTGTTATTAATAATTGTCTTTCAACCCATATCTTGCAATGGATTTCGTTGGAGCAACATGGTTTTGTTAGGGGAAGGTCGATTCAAGGGGTGATAGTGTTGGATCAGGATTTGACTGGTGATATCAACTATAAATATTGAGACTCAAATATGGTGATAAAGTAGGACATGGATAAAGCATACGATAGAATAGAGTGGAACTTCATCCTCAATGTCCTTACAAGAGTGGGTTTCTCCTCTTGGGCCTCAGATATTATCTTTAGATGTTTCAGTTCCTCGTGGATTTATGTTTTGTTTATGGGTAAAATCCATGGTTTTTTCAAATTAGTGCGTGGAATCAGGAAAGGTGACCCTCTGTCCCCTATCAATCTTCATTCTTTAACTGGATGTTCTAAACCGCCTTATTAACCAGAGCCTTCTCCAAGGAAGAATTCTTCCCTATAGATGTTGGATGTTCTATAAAAGCATATCTAATATTATGTATGTAGATGACATGATCATTTTCTTAAATGCCAATAAGAGGTTGACCAAGGGCATCATCAAGATCCTTAAAGATTACAGTAAGTGGAGCAGTCATCTTGTTAACCACTCAAAGAGTAGTATTTTTATCTTTAGTAGGTGCCCGGAGTATCGCACTGGATGTATTAAAAATACTCTGAACATACAGCATAAGCATTTCCCCATGGATTATATGGGTTCCCCAATATCTCCAAGAATACTTCAGGTCCAACATTTTGAGCTGATAATGGGAAGAATTTATAACAAGATTTTAAACTGTAAAAACACGTACCTATCTTTTGGTTGTAGGATAACCCTTATTAATTGTGTTTTGACCGCCATTCTGGTTCACGTGTTGTCCGCAATAAGGGTCCCTAAGAGGGTTATAGATGAAATTGTTAGGATCATGGAAACTTTTTTATGGGATTCCCATTCTGAAGGCAAGCATCATTGGGCTTCCTGGTAGAAAATGTAAAAACTGGTTGAAGAGGGGGGTGTTGGCATGAAAAGCTTGGATGTTTCTTTGTGATTCATGCATGAAAAACTTTCATGGGAATTCCCGGTGGGTTAGACTCTTTGGGGAACACACATGAATTCCAAACATGGTGGAGAAAGGGGGTTTGCAGGGGAACTCTTCCAACATTTTTCCTTTGGTTTTCCCTCACATCCAGGTCCTTCCAGACCAATCTCGTTGGACATGGGTAGGGGGATATCTCTTTTTGGTTCCATAACGGGGCAAGCTCCATCAACGGGTTTCATGCCTGCCCAACTCTGGACTTGAACTTTAAAGAGGCCAACCTTTATCTGAGTTTCATCAATGCCATTCTCAACCCAGAGAAGCATAGTCTTTACGACTCAATCAAGACCAACCAGGAACATGATAAATGCATTCTCACGACCTCTACTTCAGGTTCCTTCTCTACAAAATATTACCACAAGGTAACACTCTCAGTTGGGAATGTTGACATGTGGGGAGATTTGCTATAGAGAAAGTAATTACTGGCCAAATGTAATTTCTTAATGCGGATGATTTTGACCCAATCATTGGCTACAGATGAGAACTTTCAGTGAATGGGGATCCCTTTGGCTTATCGCTGCTCATGCTGTAAGAAGAGTAAGGTGTAGATGGTTGATCACCTCTTCTTCAAAAGTGATTAGGCCCATGCAATATGGTGCTGCTTCGGAGATTTCACTTGCTTTTCCTCTCTGGGTCTTTTGGGTCTCAACTTCTACGAGCTCTAGCTCCATGATGTGGGTAGTAGAGGATTGGAAAAGAAAGAAAGGTATTTTGTTTTGATTTTAGGTTTATGGTGAATTTGGAAGGATCAGAAATCATCCTGTTTTGAGGAGTCCAGGAACCGGGTTGAGGCTTTGGTTACCCGCACTAAAAACATGCTGCTGGACATGCTTATTCTTTTGAAGGATTGTAGGGATGCGCCCAATCTCATACCTTTATCCTCTTCCATCTTGCCTCTTATTAGTAGCATCATCCAAAGGAATTGGGTTTGCTGGAAACCCCATCCCTTGGGTACCAAGATCAATACGGATGGATCCTGTATCTCAGGCATTATAAGCGGAGGGGGTGCGGTTCTTGACAACCAAGGTTCTCTTATCCCGGCGTTTAGTTATTTCTTTGGTCGGGGCCACTATCTTCAAGCAGAAGCCATGTCCCTCCTCACTGGTATCTGAATTTTCCAACAGAAGAAAATCACTCTGGTAGTGGTGGAAATGGTTTCACTTATCCTTCACGAGTCTTTGAAAGAAAATGATAAGCCTCCTTGTTCTATTTTTTACATTATCAGAAGGTGCAAGGCCTTATCAATGGTCAGATGAGCGTTTTTTATACTTGGAGGGAAGAAAATAAGGTAGCATACTTTCTTGATTCTTTGGCTTCCCACACTACTAACATTTCTATTTTCTCCTGTCTGAACTCTTTCCCCCCTGAGTGGGTAAACTTTGTTAGGGGGATTCTCTTGGCCTTCACTTTTTTAGGCCCCCATAATAAGGTACCTATGGTCTTTGTCTTTATTTTCCTAAATAAATAATTATGATGATGATGATGGTAGTTGGTTATGACCTGTTTGACATGTTTATTTATTTTCACTTCTGTGTAATTTTATTCCACCATTGTATCTCTTATTTGGGAAAAATCATTCCCAAATGAGTTCCTGTGATGGCCAGGCAATTTTCTCTAGCCTCTGAGGACTAAAATATCATGTTTGGCCTAATGGAACATCGGGTCGGGTTCTAGGTAGGATGGAAGCCCGATCCGATTCATTATAAACCTCATTTGTAAGTTTAACCAAGGAGTGAAGTTGTGATGTTTTGGAGTTACAAAGGTGTACTATCATCAACTTGAAGGTTCTAGATCTCCAAATTCTCATAGGGAGAGATGAAATGAATATATATTTTTACTTGAACCTCCTATTTCTCCCAATGGTGAGCTAAATGGCGGGAAATCACTTTGAAGAAGTAATGCACATGATGAGGGAGTTCTTTCACTTGTTTTTCTACTGGTTTGTTGATTTTTTTTTGAAATATTTCTTTTAAGTTTTATATTAACATGATTATACTTGAATGCCTTATTTTGGTATGATCGAATGAAACACTTTTCATTTCAAAACTGATTGATTTGAGATTCCATGTGGGAATATTGGGTTGTTCCTATTGGAAAACACAAGGGTCCCTTTTCCAACACACACTTGAGATATAAATATGAATTTTGAATCCGTGATTACATTTTTATGGTCTAAACCTTGGAAAAACAATAATTTTTAAAGGTTTGGTTCTATAGAACCGTTCTAAATGGATAAGAGGGGAATCAAGTTCTTGTTTACCCTCAACGAAAGAATTTGATTAAACCAAATGTTTTTTTTAGAACAATGAACTTTACTGTATGTATAGAAAAATTTAAATTACTGATTAATTCTATTTCATTTAAAATATATCTTTATTTTTCAACTATTAAACTCTTTAAATTAAGTTTTTTTAAACATCATGCACCCCCCATTTTTTCATTTTTGTTTTTGAAACCTTTATTGTAAATACACACTTTAGACCTCCATCACTATTTAAGAGATGACGTAGGGTATTCTCTAAACTACATTTAATCTTATGAAACCTGTTTAATTTGATGTTTCATGAAAACATCGTTAAATTTTGGAATAGTTACTGAGGTGTTACGAAAATTTTATTGTATGTTTTTTATAATAACTTTGTGTATTTATTAAATATTTGTTTTTTTTATTTTCAATATTATAAATTTGTGTATCAAGTAACATTCTAAATTTTATTTTTTTGGGTTTATGTATGAGAAATTATTATTTGGGTGAACTAATACCTTAAAAACCCAAATATGGGAGGATTATACATCATAGACATTAAGAAACATCGAAAGATTCGTTGAAGGAGTACATTCAAAACATCGACACCCCTCTCAATCATTATTCTTCTTTTGAAACTATATCCAAAACTGAAATAAAATTGTATAAAATGGCTGAAAATAATCAGACACTAAAGGAACTAACTTCACCTAATATTGATATCTAACCTAAATATATTCAAATATAAGGTGAAATATGAAACTTTGAAATAAAATCTAGTTTAATTCACTTATTACTAAAATATCTTGGACTTATTGGAGAAGAAACACATAGTCATTTAAAGGAATTCCATACTTTATTCTCAACATTCGAACATGTTAATATGGATGAGGAGCTTTTAAAACTTAGGGTGTTTCCAATTTGTTTTGAAGTCATTGAAAAAGATTGGCTATAATATGTTCACTCCCTAATTAGAGGTTGTATGGACATAAAATGACATTTTCTTAAAATATATTTCCCATGATCTAAAATTATAATAATAAATAAATAAATTTATATAATGTGACAATCTACTGGGGAAAAAAATTCATGATTATTGGGAAATTTTTAAAAGGATTTTTTAAAAGTTATCCACACCACCAAATAAGTCAGAACATTTTAATAAAATATTTTTATGAATGTTTAATTTCTATTGATTGAAATATGATTTATGACGCTATAGGTGGATCCCTAGTGGACAAGAAAGTGATCACTGGATGGACCCTCATTAAGAACATGGAAAAAATTGGAAATAATTTAGTTTGAGGTATATTTTACCAATCAGAGGTGTCCATTATGTGAATGGTTCAAAATTCAAGAAGAAGGTGGACATAAAGATTGAAGAGGTAAGTATCCTACTCCAAAAACTTTATCTTTCACTAGGGAAATACCAACCTATTTCTCTAATTCATTGTAGTATCTTTGATATCAAAACCCACTATTCTAACTAATTTTATCATGTTGGAGATTCTTTTTTGAGTTGTGAGGAAATATTCCTAGGCCATTTATATAACCAACACACTAAGGAAGAACCATAATATCCATCCAACTTTGGATAGAAATATAACAGACTATAGATATGAGGTATCCTAACCAACCTCAAAAATAAACTACATAGGGAAAAGTAATTATCATACAACACCACCTAAAAATCGTCAAGCACTATAAAGGGATTTCTAATAATTCCCACTATAAAGGGATTTAGAACAACTAAGTCTCAAGGATATGATAATGAAATTAGAATTCCAAAACAGCCAGTTCCAACAGACCACTAAATCAGTAATTCAAGACCTTAGGACTCAAGTGGAACAACTAGAAAATCCCATTAGTGAGATATAGACGCATGGTTATGGACAACTACCTTCCCAACTTGTTGTTAACCCCAAAGAGAGACAATATATGTGTTATCACACTTCATAGTGGTAAATAAATTTCTCTTTAGAATGGCTCTAAACAATAGTTGTATCCTCTTCTTGAAAACTCTCTTTCTCAGTTACCAAAATATTCATGTGAAGATAAAAAGTAAAAAAGGTAAAAAGGATATTATTGAGGATTCCACTAATATATCCATTCCATTTCCTTTTCCACAAATAATTTCTCAATACGTGAAAACATTTAATAGTGAAATTTAAAAAGAGATCATGGATACATTTAAAAAGGTACAAAATAACATTCCTCTCTTGGATTTAGTTAAAAAATTTCCTTACTATGCCAACTTCCTAAAATATCTTTGTACGTATAAGTGACAGATTAAAGGGAATGAGAGAATAAACATTGGAAGGAATGTCTCAGCCTTGATACAACTAAAAATTTCAACAAAATTTAAGGATCTAGGAATATTCATGATACATTTCACCACAAGGGAGACTTTCTTTTTAGATACAATTCTTGATTTAGTTTCTTTGATTAATGTGATTCCTCACTATGTGTATACTTATTTACAAGTTGGAGAGATTCAACCAATATGAATTATAGTGAAACTTTTCAACCATAGCACAACACACCCAACTAGGGTGATCTAGGATGTTTTGTGATAGTGAAGAATCTCATATTCCTTAGAGACTTCTACATTATTGTTATGGATGATACCTAAAGCCAAGTAAATATACCACTCATACTCGAGAGACCATTTCTTAAAATGAAAAAGGTGATCATAAATATTAAAAATGGAATATTTTCCATGAAATTTAGGGGATAAAAAGTAATTTTTAATATCCTTGATCCAATGAAACACCCAGTTGAGGAGGATTCCACTCTTCCTCTTTATTTTATGGAAGTTCTTCCCATGGATTATGTCATTCCAAATTCCTTTTCTAATACCCTCTCCTCCTTTCTCCTCTTTTTGATATTTTTGGGTGAGGAGTCATCAATATATTATTGAATTGGTGTTAAAAACTTACATGCATGTAAGTATATTGATGATTTATTACATCTTGGGAGTTTTTTTACCATCAATGATTCTATAATGACCATTGATATTAATATTCCAAGAAAGGAGAGAAAAAGTTAGAAGATAGATGATATAAATGAGATTCTTCCAAAAAAAATAATTACCTTGTATTCACAACCAATGTTCTATGGAATTAAAATCACTTTCAAGAAACTTAAAATATGAATTCATTGAGGGGTTTTGACTAATTACAAATCATTATTTTCAATAACCTCTCTCTAGACCATGAAATACAATTTCTTGACCTTTTAAAAGTGTAAAAAGGAGATTGGATGGAAATTGGATTACATCCCATGTATTAGACCTTCCATATGAATGCATAGAATTCTCCTTAAAGATGAGGCTAAACTAATAATGAAAACACAATAATGAATCAAACCCACCCTCCTCGACATTTTCAAATCAGTAGGTAAATAAAATCATGGAAAAAATAGTACAAAATAATAGGAAATATTAGATTATGCACTTAGATAATGCACTATGGGCATAAAGTATAGCTTTTAAAACCCCCATCAAAATGTCACCTTACAAGATCATATTTGGAAAAACTTTCATCTCCTAGTAGATGTAGAGAATTGAGGCAACCTGACCATTTCATACATAAATATTACATCATTAGAGATGAATATTTAATACATTATATAATAATACATTCATGAGGGATGTAAATGTTTAGTGTCATTGGAGACTAGACGAATAATCATATTATTTCATGAAATATCTTAAAAATATCTCAAAAAGTTCTCACACATAGTACACTTCTTAAACATACCCTATTTATATCTTTATTCATAACCTTGGGAAAGGAAATATAAGAAAGGGTGATCCTGGATACTGAGTAAGGTTAAACATAGGAGATATCAATCAATGATCATGAGTGAACATAATATAAGTATAAAATTATGATAACATGATCATAAATTATGAAAATCAAACCCTATTAGTGAAAGATAATTAATCATAAATCATGGAATAAGGATTCTTCATAACACGAGTATAATTCATAAGTGTGTGAAATCATCAATTATCAATCACAAGCCATGGAAACATATCATAATCATAATACTTAAGTTTATGGAATATACATTATCATATAGAATCATTTCCTTAATTAATGATCACTTCCAAGACCATCATAGTGGAAAAGGTTCACTCCCTATTACATTATTTCCTTAGTCATGGTTCACTCCCAATACTATCTTAGAGTCTCTTAATAAATTAGATTCACTCCCCATTCTAGTCCTTATTATATCATGAGATATCCATATTTAATCAATGCATTAGAGGGATATATAATTCTAGGACCACCTGTAACATAATGAAAAACATACATTTATGTGCTACAAGATCATAAAACATTCATCATATCATCATATCATAACCCATGCAAAGGAAAAAATATTCATAATTATTTCATCATTGTATAACCCATGGAAAAGAAAAAAGTTTCATAGAATAATCCTTAAATCATCATCATGATAATCCATCTATAGAAATAAAGTGTATGGTATCATAATATCATATCCCTAGGGAAGTATAACCATCTTAAAATGATGTTGACATAGATTAAAAATACCATTAAAAGAATATTTGAAACTTTCTTTGAAATCATTATAAAAATATTATTTTACTTTGATAAAATTGTAACTGAAAATTCCCATAATACTAAGAAAATAATTTTATTTGAAAAAAAAATCAATAAAATTAAAGAAACCTTAAAATAAAAGAATCTTCATGATGGTGGGAAAATCTGGTCATACAATATACATTAAAAGAGAACATTCTTTTCATAGTTTTGTACAAAAGGTTATTTTTTTTTTCAGAAAATGTTTCCTTAAAAAGATTCTTGTTAAACCTTTTTAAATAAAGTAAAAGGTAATGGAAATTTACTTTTTAAAAATTTTAAATTATAGGTAAAAGATTACATTTTTTTTTTGATGAGAAATGACATATAAGAAAAAGTTCTTCAACCAAAAAGTAAATAAGGTCAAATTTCCTTTAAAAATATTTTCTCGATCATTTTAAGTACTAAAGAGAGGAAAATGACACTAATACATAAAAATTCTAGGAATAACCATAAGGGAATAAAATATGTGGGGTTTAATGGATAATATCCACATAATTTTCCTAAAAATAAATTTTATATATACAATCTAAAAAAATGTATTGTAACAAAATCCTTTACCTTAAGTCTCATATTTCGTTTTCCATGAATGTTTCGGTTCGATGGTTTGAGTAATTTCTCCATGGTCATGTTCTAATAATATAATAAATCCTAATAATGATATAAGTATCATATTTATTCATCATATACACTTTTATAATCATTCATATAAAGTTTTGAATGAAATTAAGTTACATCACTTTGTAGAGATGATAGTCTATATGTACGCACGAGTGACGTTTCCACTTTTTTGATAGGTGGAAAATAAGAAAATTAAATTATAATTAAAACTTATAAAATCATTATTATATCATAAATATCATATATATTCATTAAATATATCATTTTTACCATCCATGTAAATAATAAATTAAAAACGAATCACATCACTTTGTAGAGGTGGTAGTTCACACATACACAAGAGCGACATTATCATTTTTCCAAGGATGGGAAGAAAAGAAGGTAGATATGATATTATTTTTACAGAATAATAATTAGGTGATAAATATAATATCTAAAACATTAAATCCATTATAATAACCATCAAGTGATGGAAAATGAACACAATCGCTTCGAGAGGTGGTGGTCTGCATGTGCACATGAATGATGATTTCGTTTCCCATTTGATGGAGAAGTATATGAATAAAGGATGTTTAATATAAATAATAAAATATAAATAATAAAATATAAATATATTAATAATAATTTATTCATAATTTAATTATGGATACAATATGTTTATAGAATTTTGAATAAGTAATAAAGTTTTTAGTACTCAGTTAAGAGTTATACTTCTTTATTGAGAAACCTCTTTTAGATTACATCTTAAGCCTTGAATGGATAGAACTATGATCAAACCAGGACCTTATAACATGGGGATATATGTTAAGAAATTTATTTGGTAGTTATTGGGAGAAATATAAGGTGCATGAAGTGAAAGAAGATAGGATAGGTGGTTTCCTTTTTAAAGGGAGAGAGAGGACACAATTGGAATTTTTCAAAGGATTAAAATATATTAATACCATTATAAATCCAAATTGATCCAAATTGATCCAAATTTCCTCAAGTTATAATATAGGATGATATAGAACCTAAATATATTCATAAAATAATGTTTTTTAAAAAAATTAGTTCATTTATCCCTTATCTCTTTAGTTTAATCCCTCGTCAACCCCTTTTAACCTTTACCTTAGTAATGAATTTTTACCTCGATTACTATTCATAATGACCAAAAATTAAGTTAAACTTCTAATATAATAGTAATTATTATAATTCTAAATAATTAAGAAAATTTTCCAAATCC
Source organism: Viscum album (assembly GCA_963277665.1). Lineage (NCBI taxonomy): Eukaryota > Viridiplantae > Streptophyta > Magnoliopsida > Santalales > Viscaceae > Viscum > Viscum album. The sequence continues at coordinate 148,147,799 of OY728151.1, forward strand.
TTTCTCTATAAGTGGTAGAAATTCATTTTAAAATAAACCCAGAAAACTCGCTGAAAAATAATTTTCTAGAAAAATGCATTTTTAAGTATACAAATAGTTTTTATACAAAAATTAAGCATAATGTAGATTAAAATGAAATTAATTGGATCATGTTTAATAAATATTTACTAATTAAATTTTTAAATAAATTAAATATAAAATGCTACTTTGTTAATACTTGAATGCAAGAGACAATCTTTTTTTTAAATCATTATTTTTTTACTATTTAATGAAAAATTAATCTTTTCAAAAAAATTCAAAAAATTACAACTTTAGATATTTTTAAGATACTGAATTTAATTTTTTTTTTATAAAATGAAATTTCTAAAATTAGAAGAATGTAATTAAAATATCCAAGAACAAAATGCAATAAAACCATTATAAAGAAATTTTATTTTTGAAGCATAAAATGACTACAGAAAATTGAGTACTTATTTGTTATAAATTGATCAATAAATTTTAATTATATAAAACCTTTATACATATTTTCCGAAATATGATTATTTATATTTATACCACCAATACAATTGTTAGTCTATTACTATCACATTAGATAATTTTTTAATAATATATCATGGTTCATTCAAACTCGGTGTTTCATGTAAATAAAGAAATCAAAGAAATCAAATTTATTTAAAGAGAATTATATAATAAAATATTGGGGTGTAAAATTCCAACCACTTATAAGAGTTATTTCCTCAAAATTCCATCACTCATATATAAAAAATTGAGGATACTTCGGTCTCATCACATCGTCAGGTTCCCACACAACTTCCTCAAATTTATAGTTTCACCACAAAACTTTGATTAAGTGAGTGGTATTATTTCACAAAAAATTCTATCTTTGATATCTAATCTCCATTTAATTTTCTTTATAAGAGAGATCATACTCTAGTGTTAAGACCTCTGAATTTATTACATGTGAAGGATCATGTATGTACTTTCTTAGGAGAGATATGTGAAACACATTGTGGATTTGAAAGAGGTTATGTGGAAGTACCAAGGGATAAGAAACCATCACAATACAACCAATAATTTAATATGGAATAATATATATAAGGATTAGATTTCACTTCTTTCCAATTTTTATAGCCTTTCTTCTAGGATATATTTATAAGAATACCTTATCACCAACTTCAAACTCTAGATCTCATAGAATATTTCCATCATATTTTTTTTATCGACTCCAAGTTTCCTTGCTGTGACTCTGAATGGATCTAACATTCTATATCATTTTCTTAGCTAGATCAGGTCCTATTATCTCTCATTCTCTAACTTCATCTTGACATGATGGAGTTAAATAATTCCTACCATAATTGGATTCATAAGGACACTTTAGAATTCTCTTCTAAAAGATATTTTTGGAAGAAAATTCTACAAAAGGAATGTGTTGATTCCAACCACCTTTAAAATCCATATAAATAGATTTCAAAATATACTATAGGTTTTTTTGGTCCTACTAGACTAAATATCTATATGAGGATGATAATTAGTGCTAAGTATCAATCCCATATTCAATTCATGCTAAATGATTCTCCATAACATTGAGATAAACCTCAGATCCTGATAAGATATAATAGAATGTGGTACTCTATGAAATCTTATCACTTTTTTAATGTATATTTTGGAAAGATAACCAAGATAGAAATATTTTCAAATGTAAATGAAATGTGATGATTTTGTAAAGAGATTGACTATAACCCAAATAGAATTATTCCCTTTAGATATTTTGGGGTTTCTGATGAAAAAATCCATGGTAATGTTTTCCAAATTCCATTTTGGAATGGGTAATGGATGTAACATCCCCTTAGACATATGTTTATCATCCTTAACTTGATTACATACTAGGTTTCAAGATGCATAATTTATAATAATAATTTTATTGTTATCAAACTAGAAATACTCTTTTATATCTATATAAATCTTCATACTTTTTGGAATTAATAGAGAATGATGACTATGAGATTCATCCAATATCTTATTCTTCAAGTCTGTTATTGACGGGGCACACGATCAGTTCCTGAACCTTATCATTCCATCATAATCATGGTTGAATTTAGGAACATTTATCACCTTATTATAAAATTCCACATCATTTTTGTATGCATATTCAATCCTCACATGGATTGATGGTGGAACATCCACCAAATAAAGATATGATCTGTAACACCCTGCCCCCACCTCATTGGATTGAGGAGGTGGTGAGGGTTACTTGGCCTTAAGCGAAATTCCCAAGGCGCCAAAGGCTGACAATAAATGCTGAGGGCTTCAAGGAATAGTGGGGAACAATTTTCCCTTAAGGAGATCACCCAACTCAACCAACCAACAATGAAAGATGCATGCACCATCAAACCCAACCATATGATACTAACAATGCCATCACATACCCCAAAACCGTTCAACTAGACATGTCCACCAAACATCAGAGTACAAGCGGAAACTAAACAGAAAAACAGCATGAGCCATGACACCACCACAGCTCCACACCAAGATCCAAGCTCCAAGCTCCACCAACACATCACAAGCATCACTGCGAACCACTAGCAATGAGATGCATTACCTTTACTTGTATCTCGGTACACGACATCTGCAAAGACACCAAAGTGCCAAAGCAGGGGGTGAGTACAACTACTTAGTAGGTTTTCCCCAAATGATTTCCCTACACACACCACTAGGATAAAACCATTAGCACATTTATATAAAACAGTTTATATAAAATAATCACAAGTGCATCCATTACCATAAGACAAACACACCCTTACCAAGCCATTTCACCCAAACCAAGTAAACCCAGGGAAATCCAAACAATCATGCCATGAGCCAAACATGCCACACAAGGAAGCCCAATCAACCATTTCACACAAGGAATCCAATTCAACCATTTTTCATTTCCACAAAAAATTCCATCTATGCAAATCAACACACAACAAAGAAACCATAATAGTGGGACTTCCCGCCCATCCCGTTCACCTTTTATAGTGAGACTTCCTACCCACTTCCACACAAACAACACAAGCCATAACCAAGCATGTAACCCTCCAAGGCCACAAAAATATGCAATTCAAGATTTCCATTACATGTCAATCCACTTTAATAAATCAAACATTTATTGAAAACACCCTTCAATCATTTTCCATACCAAACCACATTTCAATAAAAAAACCCTTGTTATTGGAAACCATTTTCTCAAATTATCATAATCAAACCAACAAAACAACTCATTTTAAAATCCTATTTTAAAATCACTTCAAGAGCATTTGGCCACAAGACCTTTTTCCCAAAAATCCCCAAACCATCCCCAAAGGGATTTCCATCCAATTTCACACATCAACAACACAATTAATTTTAAGCAATACAAATTAATTGAAACCAAAACCACTAGTTCTAACCAAGTGGAGTCGAGAGAGAAGCCACCTACCTTTAGGGTTCCTGCGAAAACGACCCACAAACAACCACTCTTCAAAACCTACGAACGCACCACTGAAACCTCTCTAGATCCCCTTCCCTAACATCCATAAGCCTTAAAATTAACATCCATGGAAACCACAACCCTAGATCTACACACAATAGGTGTAGATCCCGAAAACCGAGAGAGAGGGAGATATAGATCTAGAGGAAAACACAAAGAACCCAAGAGGAGAGACTTACCCGGGAGAAACCACCTTCAAACCACCTTGAAACCCCTTTGAATTTCTTCAAGAATCAGTGGGAGATCACCTTCAAACCCTGAGAACCCAAAATCCCGAGTGAGGCTCGAGTGGGAGAGGATTTGGAGAAGAATGAGGCAATCCCGAGTGAACTCAGGTTTTAAAACCCTATTTTAAGTGTCCACAGGGTTAGCCCGCACGGTTTGGAAAACCGTGCGCTAACCTTGCGCACACTACTGTCTCGAGGGGAGGGGCCCACATGGTTGCCTCGCACGGTTTGGAAAACCGTGCGCATGCTGTGTGAAGCCTACTGTCTCCCCCCTACATGGTTTCCTGGAGAACCCGCATGGTTTCCCTTAACCGTGCTCAAACTGTGCTCCTTAAGAAAAGACTCAAAACTCATTCAAAACCATTCCAAACTCTCCCAACATCTTATCATCTCATCCCATGCACTTTAAACACATAAAGAAGCATAAAAAAGGCTACATACCTCAAACTGGGGGTGTTACATTCTCCCAACCATTGGACTTTCCATCCCCGGAAAGTAGTGAACCCACCATTTGCCGAAAGAGCTCAAGACATTGCTCGACCATCTCTTTGTCCCACTCCCAAGTCTCCTCTTGGATCTGGCCATGCTGCCACAAAACCCAAACCAGACCAATGCTTTTACCCCTCAATAATTTCTCTTGCCTATACACAACCCGCACTGGCACGTGCGCTAACAAAGCATCCGACTCTAGCTCAACATGATCCCATCGAATAACGTGGCCTGGATCCGACTGATACTTTTTCAACTGCGACACATGAAACACATTGTGCACCGCATTGAACCTAGGTGGAAAAGCCAAATGATAAGCCACCTCACCAACCCGCTCAAGAATCTCAAAAGGTCCAATATACCTCGAAGATAACTTTCCCTGCTTCCCAAACTGACGATGTCCCAACCTAGGAGAGATCCTCAAGAAAACATGATCACTCACCTCGAACGACAACAACCGTCGACGATGACCCGCATACAATTTATGACGACTCTGAGCCATCTCTATTCTCTTTCTAATTAACCTGATCTTCTCCATAGTCTCTTGGACAAGGCTCGGTCCAACCATCGAGGACTCACCTATTTCCACCCAGCATAGTGGAGAACGATATGGTCACATATAAAATGCTTCAAACGGAGCCATATGTATGGATTCCTGATAACTGTTATTATACGAGAACTCAACCAACGAAAAGTGATCCTCCCACGAGCCGCCAAAATCCATGACACAAGCCCGCAACATATCCTCCAAAGTTTGTATCATCATCTTGGATTGACCATCCATCTGAGGGTGATATGCCGTGCTCATAGTCAACTGTGTCCCAAGGGCTTGCTGCAAGGATTTCCAAAAATGAGATGTAAACCTCAGATCTCTATCTGATACAATCGAAACCGGAACACCATGCCTCTTTACCACCTCCTGGATATAGATTTTAGACAGATCCTCTACAGTATGAGATTCACGAATCGGGATGAAATGGGCCGACTTCGTTAGCTGATCCACTATCACCCACATGGCATCATGCTTCTTGACCATTCTTGGAAGACCAATGACAAAATCCATTTCTATTTTCTCCCACTTCCAAACAGGGATTGGAAAATACTGCAACATTCCCGCTAGCCTCTGATGCTCTGTCTTGACCTGCTGGCAAGTCAAGCATCTCGAAACAAACTCATCCACACTTCTTTTCATACCATCCCACCAGAACCGTGCTTTCAATGCTTTATACATTTTCTGAATTCCAGGATGAACAACCCACCTGGAATGGTGATACGCCCTGAGAAGATCCTCCTGACAAGTAACTGGTATAACCATCCGATTCCAAAAACACAAAACTGAATCTCTATTCAGCTGCCAACCCTCAATGGTCTCCCCACCATTGAGTTTTGACCTCATGGTCACACACTCAGAATCAGATATCTGTGCCTCTTTAACCAGTGCAACCAAGTCAGGAATCAACAAGACCAGAAAGAAGACCGCTCTATCCCCCTAGTCCTCACATTCTAACCACATGTCAGCTATAACCGACATCAACTGCCACTGGTCCGATGCCTGTTTCACCACATGATCATATGATTTTTTACTTAATGAATCCATCACTGAATTTCCCTTACCCAGTGTGTACATCAATTCAAAATCAAACATCTAGAGATATTCCATCCATCTCCTTTGCCTCAAGTTTAAATCCCTTTGTGAGAAAATGTGCTTTAAACTCTTATGATCCGTATATACCCTGAATTTCGCACTGAAGAGATAATGACACCACACTTTCAAAGCATGGACCACTGCTGATAATTCCAAATCATGAGTTGGGTAGTTCTTCTCATGCACCCTCAACTGTCGTGAGCCATACACAACCACACGATTCCCTTGCATGAGAACGCACCCCAACCCTAATCCCAATGCATTACAATACACCATGTACCCTTTTCCTGGTTCTGGAAAAACCAAGATTGGTGATGATGTAAGGCGACCCTTTAGCTCTTCGAAGCACTGCTGACGCTGTTCATTCCACTAGAATGGAACATTCTTTCTTGTCAAAGCTATCATTGGTGAAGCCAAACGTGAAAAATCATGAACAAAATGCCGATAATACCCAGCTAGACTGAGGAAACTCTGTACCTCAAACACATTCTTTGGTGGTTTCCACAAGATAACAGCCTCTATCTTTTTTGGATCCACTGAAATACCCCTTTCAGAAATCACATGGCCCAGAAAACGGACTTCCTGTATCCAAAAGTCACACTTTGGCAATTTGGCATACAACCGATTTTCCCTCAAGATCCCCAACACTTTCGCCAAGTGCTGCTCATGCTCCACCCTTGTCGTTGAATACACTAGAATATCATCTACAAACACCACCACAAATGAATCGAGATATCTCTGAAATATCCGATTCATCAATGCCATAAACACCGCTGGCGCATTCATTATACCAAAGGGCATAACCACATATTAATAATGGCCATATCTACTTATGAAAGCTGTTTTAGGAATATCGTCCTTCCTCACCCACAATTGATGATATCGCAACCTCAGGTCGATCTTGGAGAACCACTGGGATCCTTTCAACTGGTCGAACAAATCATCAATTCGTGGAAGTGGATATTTGTTCTTTATCATAACTTGGTTAAGTCGACGATAATCAACACAGAGGCTCAAAGTTCCATCCACCTTTTTCACAAACAACACCAGTGCTGCCCATGGAGACGTGCTAGGCCAGATAAACCCTTTGTTTTCTAACTCTTACAACTGGACTTTAAATTCCCGCAATTCAGTAGGTGCCATCTGTTAAGACGAAAGTGAGATAGGATTGTTCCCCGGAAGGGGATCAATCGTAAACTCCACTTCTCTTATGGGAGGTAACCCAGAGAATTCTTTGGGAAAAACATCCATGAACTAGTCCACTAATAGCGGAAGAACACTTTTCTCAACACCCTCTACTGATTCCAACGACAACACTACCAACTGATACGATAACGTGCCCAATGCTGGTGACAAAAAACCCGTTGCACCCTACCTTTCATGCCTTTCTCCTCTAAAAAGATGTCTAACGCCATCGTGTGTCGTAAAATCCATTGTCTGCGCATTACAGTCGATGTGGGCCTTAAACGCCACCATCCGATCCTTTCCCAGGATTACATCATACTCATCCATCTCAAGAACTGAGAAATTTCACATTAGCTCAACCTCACCCACAATGATACAACATGCTCTACACAAGAAGGCTCAAAACTCTCTTCAACCCAGAGGAGTTTGAAGTTTCAAAACTGAAGGCATAATTTCTACCCTTAAACCCAGCAACTCAACCACATGTGCAACAATAAAAGAGTGTGAATCACCCGTATCAAACAACACTTGCATCAAGGTAGAATTTAAAAGAATAGTACCTCGCACCGTGGATGGTCCCGACTGATCATCCACAACAAACTGCTCAGCTCTGAACAATGCCTTGGTTTCCACACTCTGCTCTTTATTGCCCTGTTGAGGAGTTGTGGTGTTCCAAGAATCAACATAACTGACTTTGCTCTGCTGATGAGGGGTATGTTGTTGTCCCCATCCCATCGATGCATACGACTTCTGCGATCCCTGAGGAGTGTCACGCACACCTGACCTTGGAGCATTCCGACAATAACATTGCAGATGCCCCATCTTCTTACAATTGTGACATGCTCGAGGTTGTGTCGTACAGTCCCGCTTGATGTGTGCCATAGAGCCACACTGAAAACATCTTGGTTTTCTTTGGGGCTTCGGAGGAAGATTTACCAATCATGTTGTTGGATTTTGTGCCATAATCCCGCCCTGGGAATAAGCATCCCTCCTCTGCTTGAACCCAGCATTAGAGTTCCCATTATTCCTCATGGGTACCACCATGCTTTCTCTGCCCGGAGCTCCCAATAGATCCCGCTCATCCACCGATGCTCGATTCACCATCTCTGTGTAATCACCAATACACAACACTGCTATTTTTTAACGGATCTCTTTCCTCAAACCAGCTTCAAAGATACGAGCTTTCAATGATATACTACCCGCCACCTCAGGTGCAAATCTCACTAAGTTCATAAACTTAGCTACATACTCCGTCACAGACATATGCTCTTGCTTCAGATGGAAGAAATCAGTTGTGCACTGAATTCTAAACATATGTGGGTAGAATTTTTTATTAAATAATTACTCAAAGCCTTCCCACATCATACCCTGGTCCATCCTCGCTTGAACTACCAACTCCCACCACTGAAGGGCAAGATATTCCAACCTATACATGGCCAACTAAACTTTTAACTCTATCGGTGTTCCCACGAATTCGAAGATATTTTTCATTCTATTCAACTATGCTTCTTCCCTCTCTGGCTCTGAATCACCCCTAAAGATGGGTGGATTTTTCTTTTGAAACCGAACCGCATGATCTACATGCCTTGGTTCATCCACTTTATTTCCACTTTCCACAGCTTGGAAAGCTTGCACTATACTTTGCACTAACTGCAAGTTCACCTGAGGCTCAGGTGCAACCACATTCTTATCGGCCACTTACAGTTGGTCTCTAAGACTCCTACCCGGTGCCATTTCTATAAACAGAAAACAAACAACCATGAGTCTGACTTCCGTATACATCAAGAATTCCCATTTCAAACCGCATTACACAACACTATCACAACGAGGCTTTCCACCTTTCCACATTTTCCATTTTTCACCATTTTTGAAAATCAAACCATTTTCAAAATACCAAATTTATTCACATTACAATTCCACACATCTGAACAACAATTTCTCAATTCAACCCATAAATCATTATGCCCAATGAAATATTCATCCTAGAGGGAAGTCATTTCTACCATGCATGCCATGCTCATCTCATTGGCTACACCCATGACAATGAGATATCCAATGCCTATAAGTGTCTCCAAAACACTTATGTACCCAACTCCCTGGTAACTTGAAGTTCAGTATAAAAGGATCAGAAATGTCCTTTTATGCTATACATTCCAAGTCCCGACATTCCTACGCTTTACTACCATCCCGACTCAAGGAATATACCACAACGAATGTCAACTCCAAATCCAAGAATCAACTCCAAAGGACCGAACAAGCTGATACCACTTGTAACACCCCACCCCTACCTCATTGTCTTGAGGAGGCGGTGAGGGTTACTTGGCCTTAAGCAACATTCCCAAGGCGCCAAAGGTTGACAATAAATGCTGAGGGCTTCAAGGAACAGTGGGGAACGATTTTCCCTTAAGGAGATCACCCAACTCAACCAACCAACAATGAAAGATGCATGAACCATCAAACCCAACCATATGATACTAACAATTCCATCACATACCCCAAAACCATTCAACTAGACATGTCCACCAAACATCAGAGTACAAGCGGAAACTAAATAGAAAAACACCATGAGCCATGACACCACCACAACTCCACACCAAGCTCCAAGCTCCAAGATCCACCAGCACATCTCAAGCATCACCGTGAACCACTAACAATGAGATTCCTTACCTTTACCTATATCCCGATACATGACATCTACAAAGACACCAAAGTGCCAAAGCAGGGGTTGAGTACAACTACTCAGTAGGTTTTCCCCAAATTACTTCCCTACACACGCCACTAGGATAAAACCATTAGCACATTTATATGAAACAATTTATATAAAATAATCACAAGTGAATCCATTACCATAAGCCAAACACACCCTTACCAAGCCATTTCACCCAAACCAAGTAATCCCAGGGAAAGCCAAAAAATCATGCCATGAGCCAAACATGCCACACAAGGAAGCCCAATCAACCATTTCACACAAGGAATCCAATTCAACCATTTCACATTTCTACAATGAATTCCATCTATGCAAAGCAACACACAACAAAGTAACCATAATAGTGGGACTTCCCGCCCAACTCGTTCACCCCATCTTCAGCTAGCGGGACTTCTCGCCCACTACATGACAGCCCAAAACAGTGGGACTTCCCACCCATCCCATTCACATTTTATAGTGAGACTTCCCGCCCACTTCCACACAACCAACACAAGCCATAACCAAGCATGTAACCCTCCAAGGCCACAACAATACGCAATTCACCATTTACATTACATGTCAATCCACTTCAATAAATCAAACATTTATTGAAAACACCCTTCAATCATTTTCCATACCAAACCACATTTCAATAAAACAACCCTTTTTATTGGAAACCATTTTCTCCAATCATCATAATCAAACCAACGAAACAACTCATTTTAAAATCCCATTTTAAAATCACATCAAGAGCATTTTTCCACAAGACCTTTTTCCCAAAAATCCCCAAACCATCCCCAAAGGGATTTCCATCCAATTTATCACATCAACAACACAATTAATTTTAAGCAACAAAAATTAATTGCAACCAAAACCACTATTTCTAACCAAGTGGAGTTGAGAGAGAAGCCACCTACCTTTAGGGTTCCGAAAAAATGGCCCATAAGCAACCACTCTTCAAAACTAGCGAACGCACCATCGAAACCTCTCTAGATCCCCTTCCCTAACATCCATAAGCCTTAAAATTAAAATCCAAGGCAACCACAACCCTAGATCTACACACAACGGGTGTAGATCTAGAAAACCGAGAGAGAGGGAGATGTAGATCTAGAGGAAAACACAAAGAACCCAAGAGGAGAGACTTACCTGGGAGAAACCACCTTCAAACCGCCTTGAAACCCCTTTGAATCGCTTCAAGAATCAGTGGGAGATCACCTTCAACCCTTGAGAACCCAAAATCCCGAGTGAGGCTCGAGTGGTAGAGTATTTGGAGAGGAATGAGGCAATACTGAGTGAAATCAGGTTTTAAAAACCTATTTTAAGTGGCCGCACGGTTAGCCCACACGGTTTGGAAAACTGTGCGCTAACCATGTACACGCTACTGTCTCGAGGGGAGGGGCCCGCACGGTTGCCTCGCACGATTTGGAAAACCATGCACAGGTCGTGCGAAGCCTACTGTCTCCCCCTTCACGGTTTCCTGGAGAACCCGCACAGTTTCCCTTAACCATGCTCAAACCGTGCTCCTTAAGAAAAGCCTCCAAGCTCATTCAAAACCATTCCAAACTCTCCCAACATCTTCTCAACTCATCCCATGCACTTTAAACACATAAAGAATCATAAACAAAGGCTACATACCTCAAACCGGGGGTGCTACATGATCTATCCCCATTTATCATTATTTCAGGATCCATATTCTACAAATAAATAAATATTAGAACTCTTTCAATCCTTATCATAGAAAAACTAGCATCGTATTTCCAGCTCAAAGCATTAAAATCTTTGTTCGCCTTCTTAGGGTGGTAATGTATTGAGTAATTATAATCTTTAAATAAATCCAACCATATAATTTGGAACATATTTTACTATTTTCATGTGAATATATACTTCAAGATTTTATGATCAACACATATATCACAACTTTCACTATAAAGATATTGCCTCCATATTTTCAGTGTAAAAATTACTACGACTAACTCCAAATCACATGTTGGGTAATTTTACTCATGTATTTTCAATTGTATTGGGGAATAAGCTATCACTATATCATTATTAATGATTATACATCCCAATCCATTCATTAATGAACCACAATATATGAAATACACTTCTCTACAGTAGGTTAGTGTAAGCACAGTTGCACTGACCAACATTCTCTTTAGATCCTTGAAATTTTCCTCAGATTCATCCATCCAAAGGAACATGGCTCCCTTCCAAGTCAACTTGGTTATTGGATTAGATATCCATGATAAATCTCTCACAAATAACTAGTAGTATCCAACCAACCTATGAAAACTATATATCTCAGTTACCATGGTTGGTCTAGGCTACTATTCAATAACTTCCATCCTTTAAGGATCCATCAATATACCCTTTATTGATATTATATGACCCATGAATGAATCTTTTTGTAACCACAATTTACAATTCCTAAATTTGGAATAAAATTTCTCTTTCCCTAGGGTATTCAACACAATCTTCAAATGATATTAATTTTCTTCCTTACTCTAGGTATATATAAAAATATCATCTATAAAGACCACCACAAATTGATTGAGGTAGTCTCTAAATAATATATTATATATATCCATGAAGATATAAAGAGCATTGGTAAGTCCAAATAGAATAACTATAAATTCATAATGACCATACCTCATACAAAAGGATGTAATGGGTATATCCACCTTCTTGACACGCAATTGATGATATCTAGAATGAAGGTCAATTTTTTAAAAGTGTTGATTTCCACACAATTGATCAAACAAGTCATCAATATTGGGTAGATGATACTTTTTCTTGACTGTGATCATGTTATGTTCTCTATAATAAATTCAAAAACACATTGACCCCATTTTTCCTCTAAACAAAAAGAATAGGTGAACCCCATTAATATGCAATAAGATCCATATAATGGAAGTTACTTCCATTGGAAGATCATCGTCATCCTTACACTTAAAGATAATAATAGGTTGATTTAGAATATCCAACATGAATTCCCTTTATTGAAAATTTACATGGACTCTATACAGAGAGAGCTAATCCATGCTCAAAATCACATTAAATTCAATTAGAGGGATAATAATAAGATTTGTAGGAAAGAAATTATCATGCATTTCTTATCATAAAGGAGCTATAAAATTGATATGTGATCATCATACCATTAAGATTTATCACTGTTAACACAATATATAATCATTAGGGATATTAATGAACAGGCCTAGAGTCTTTTCATGATATAAAGTAATTCATACAACTAAGATCAAATAAGATACTTTAATATTTGAGAATTCCTTTCACCACCCCAAATTCATCGTTATATCTTAATTCCATTAATAAAACAAAAAATGGTTAGCATGAGCATCAAACATCATATTTATAAATCATATAATCATGAAAATAATTCATATGATGTCTAAATCATGACACCTTCTTTTCAATCTATTACTCCTTAAGTTTAACCTAGGAAATTAATGGTTATCATATATTTAAACCTTCATAATGATTTATAAATAAAATGTAAATTAACCCAAGAATTTCCCTGGAGAGTTTATAGGTAGGTGTGAAGTCATAATCCCACTCATTGTGCAAAACTTACAATTAAGATAATACCCAATCCACCCCTTTTAGAGTTATTACCCCTATGTACATTTGTTCCATAGACATATCTACTTTCCATTATCCATAGAGGGATTCATTTTTTTATAAAACCACAAAATCTCTACATTGCCAAATCTCAAGGATGTTATCCTATACATAGATTTATACCTAGGGTTTCAAAAATGCTTTCAAATCCTAATATCCAAAAATATATATACCCTACTCTGATACCAAAAGATGAAACCTAAGTATATCATACATAACTATCAAATAATTAGAGATTAATATTCAATAAATTTTACAATAATACACACATGATGATAGTAAAGTTTCAATGTATTTGGAGACTAGATACATAATCATCTTATTTTAGGAAATATCTTCAACATCTCCCAAAAAATTCTTCTCACATAGTACACTTATTAGACATACCCTAATTAAAAAATTCTACATAACATGGGTAAAGGAAACATAATAAAGGATGAGCTCATATTCATAGTATGGGTAAACATAATAGATATCAATAAATGACCATAAGTGATCCTAAGATAAGTATAAGGATATGAGAAAATGATAATAACTTACAAAAATCAAACCAAAATAGTCAAATATCAGTAATCATAAATCATGGAATAAGGTTATTTTATAACAAATGACATAAGTAATAAGTGTGTGGAATCATCAATAATCAATCATCATCCATGAGAACATATCATAAGCATAAGGCATAAGTTTGGAGTATACACATCATCATTGAAAATAATTTACTCATTCAAGGCCCACTACCAAGAATATCATAGTGGATGGGGTTCACTTATCATTCCATCATTTCCTTATTCAAGGCTCACTCTTAAGACTATCTTATTTGGAAGAGTCCCTTATCAAGCTTGGTTCACTCCCCATTATATTCCTTATTATCTCACGAGATATCCATTTAAGACCAATTCATTATAGGGATATATAATTCTAGGACCACTCATCACATAATTAAAACTATACATATGAGTACTATAATATCATAAAACATTCATCATATCATCATACGATCATATTATAACCCGTGAAAGGAAACATATTTCATAAACATTTCATTATTTCATCATATCACAACCCATGGAAAAGAAATATGTTTCATAGAATCATCCTTAAATTATCATCATCATAAGCCATTCATAGAAATAAATTGGATGGTATCATATTATCACATCCCCAATGAAGCATAAAAATATTTAGATAATTTTGACATAGATTAAAAAATAACTTTACAATAATATTTCAACCTTTCTTTGAAAACATGAGAAAAACATCCTTTTCTTTTGAAACATTTTAACTAAAAATTCATATAATATTGAGAAAATTATTTTCTTTTGAAAATAACCATGGAAAATCATAAAGTAAGTTTCAAATAAATAAATTACCATGATGAAAGGAAAATCCATTTATACCATATACATTAAAAGAAAAAAAAATTCTTTTCACACTTTTAAAAAAGTTCAAAAATGACTTTTTTATAAAACATGTCATTAAAAATATTCCATAAAAATTTGTAAATAAATTAAAAGGAAATGAAAAATGATTTTTTAAAACATTTCTCTCATAAGTAAAAACTTCTATAAAACAAATTTTATGATCTTGGACATGAAATAAAATGTTAATTAACGAAAAAATAAGGCTGACTTTTCTATAAAAACATTTTCTCTATAAGTTTAAGTACCAAAGAGAGGAAAATGATACTAATACATAAAAATTATAGGAATAACCATATGATAAGAAAATAGAAGGTGTTTAAAGGATAAGATCCATATAATTTCCCTCAATGTAAATTTAACATGGACAATCCCAAAAAGAAACGAGATTATAACATAAATATGTTATGTCAAGTCTCATATTGCTTCATAAGCATTCAAACATATTGTATAATAAATATAGGTTTATTATAAATATATTACATAACTAATTCATATGTAACTTAATATGTATCATTCCTTTATAATTTCTAATTATTTTTTTACTAACACCTCCTTTGTTAAAATGAACGTTTGGATGAAAACTAGTCTATTTTCCATGCATGTTTTGGTTCAATGATTCTGGTACTTGCACCATGGTAATTGTTTCATCATCTCAAAAAATAATAATAATATATATATTGACATGGACCCTCCCTCTAAATATATTGTAATGAGGGTAGAGAGATAATAACCCCCCGAGTCCCACTTCCAGTAGGCCTTGGGTTGGTGACTAGCACCAAGGGTATAAAAATCTCATGAAATGGGAGGCATTACCATCTATAACAAAATAGGATTGAGAGATAAGATGTATCATCCTAAATAAACACCATGACATAATATAAAAGAAACCAAAACCATCCTACATGCATGTATAAATAAAATCGATACATATAAAAGTTTCCAAAGTGAATACCAAAAAGACAAGTATATGAAAGTAACTCAATAACAACTCTAACCCAAATAGTAATGTAGAGATCAGTCCCCAAATTCCTCCTAGAAACCTAAAAAAAGTTTATATATATATAGGGTGATCATAATAGGTATACTTAGTTGGGACATAACCAAGGCCTCATGTGCTCATGTGAAAAAGGTCATGCTAATGTGTTAGTGAAAGAGTAGAAGAACCAACAATCACCTATACAGGTCATCTAACCCAAAAAAACCGTACTATGGATCACTCACTGAATCATGCATCCAATATAATAATATTTTTTTCGAGATCATAACAAATCAAGGTTCCCCACTACCTCTTCCTCACTGATTTACCATTCTCAGTCCCCAACATTGAATGTCTTATGCTCCCATCCCTTCCAAAAATATCACATAACATCACATCACACCCCTCCCAAATACACCTAGGCCACAGAAAACATCACATCATATCACATCACACCCTTCCTGTAGACACATGGGCCACACATCACAACTAGAACTAGAGAAGTAGGGCATCATGAACCTGATGGACATCAACCACGTGACCTCCTCCTACCACGCATGGACCCCACCAAATACCACATCTCAGAACATCACGTCTCACCTTTAAACACCTATTTCAACACATCTCATCTCTCCTAAAGACAAATAGGCCAACACATCACTGCTGAAGGAAGATTAGGGTAGAGGGGGTTATCCAACCATCCATATCACTACCACCCTAGATGTTGGGGAAACACCCATACTCAGCACCTTTGAGTGTTGGTAAGGTTATCCAACTCAGGTGGGGATTATATAAAATAACATAAACATACATGATATATAGATAGAAAAAAATATAAAAACTAAGGGTTCACATCCACAAGACTAGATCATGTAACATCAGTAATATGTACCAAACATCAACCATCTCAACCACTGCCACAACTATATGTAACACTACACAACCAACACACCATCCACACAACAATTCCACTTTCATCTTACAATTTACACCAATTTTATTCATTTATCCATTTACCACACATCAACTTCCACCAAATTATATTCAATTACCAACCCATTAATTTATTCATTTCATTCAATATCGTAATTTATTCCATGGCTAACTAGGAAACTAACTCAACCATGCCATGAAACAACTATCCTAACTCACATAACTACCATCATGACCACAAACATCCTCCACCATCATCACGTCACATAAACCAATACATCTCACAACCACAACTACCACAGACCACACCCATTGGGCCACAACCACCACACCACAACCTCTACGCCACAACCACCGCGCCACAACCATTACGCTACAACCTCTGTGCCACAACCACTATGCCACAATGCACAACTAACCACATCAAATCCATATTATCCAACTACCAAATCACTTCTCTACACACCACATAGACCAACCAATCACATCCATCATTGCATAATAGCCTAGACCACACAAGGAAACACAAAAAGCATAAATACACATCAAATCACACATTCCATCTTACATATTAATTTAGGGGAATTATCATATATCTTATTCATTTATCATGGGTATTATCCCACAAAACATATGACTAGGGGAAACAAATAATTATCCAAATATATGTTCTTTAATGTTTTATTCATGTGAGATCACACAACAAAACAACAAGGTTCATCATAGCATAACAACTGCAGTGCAATAAAGGCTCCCTACAACCTTTATTTTTAGAATTGGAAACATGCATACATAATTATTAAGGAAAAATGGGTGGTCCATGTATGTGTGGTCTAATCCTATGTGAGTTTGAGACCATGCAGGCTTTCCCACAAAAGACATCATATAATGCGAACAAAAAATTTCATGCCCACACCTCCCCGTATAAGCCTATAGGTAACCCGTGGGCTTGCCCACATTTTAAAAAAATATAATATTTAAAATCATTTAAATATTATATTTTTTACTCATTATTAATGGTAGTTGTGGGGATAAGTATGAATTAATAATAACTTGAGTTTTAAGGGATGTGATGACATATTTTTCTATGGGTTAAGGTGGCATGTGGTGATGCCTATGTGGTGGCATACTGTTGCGATGAAAAGTAGGTGATTGATCGGTGAGGGGTGATGAATGATGATATTGGTTGTGTGGTAATGCGAATGGCTCAACCTATGAATGAATGACGACTCTCTAGATAATGATTAGTTTCATAGGATTCTATTAGGGTTCCCATGAGGCCCTTTCCTACTTTCTTAATAAAAAAATAAAAATAAATAATAAAAAAGTAAATTGAACAAAAAAATATTATGATTATAATAACAATTTTAGAATTGAAACCATGTGAAGAGGAGACAAGTTCCATTTTTTAGAGGTGGGATGACACACCATGTGAATATGGTTAGTAATTAATATATAAATATTATAATATCATATTAAAACAATAAATACAGACCTATTTAAAATTCATATGTGAATGAATGGTGAATTAGTATGACCATTATGGTGAGAAATCATAATTCATGGTTTAATCATGATTTTTTATTAAAGAAACTAAAATGTTAAAGAATCATATATTGTAAAAAATATATTTTTTTTTAAATTAGGATTGCGGGAAAAACCACTCCCGCATGGGCTCAACCAACCATGACCCGCACCTGTACGAGCCAACTCGTATTGGCATGTTCTCTTAAAAATCAAAATTTTTAGGTCCGCCCCACCTGAATTCCACCCCATACCCATGAATTCTACAATATGTGGGACCATTTTTCATCACTATGCATAATAACATCAATAACAAATACCAATGCAATATAGCATGCAATAGCTCCACATAACCATCAATTTTAGAAATAGAAATTAATTATATGATTATTCCAACCATTAATATCCATCCAAAGGTAAGAAAAATAATTTAGATCTCACACATAGCACATAAACATGTGATAATGAGGATTCCCTACCTCAAAGAAGCTTTCGAATCGCACTGCGCACTACATAGAGAATAAGAAACTGCCCAGAAACCACCTCCCCAGAAGTATCTCATTAATAAACCTACACCACACCCAAAGATCATGAAAACATAGACCAACATACACCCCAAAGAAAAGTAACATCACCACAGTGAATCCCCAAAAAAGAACAAAAGTAAACACATGATAAAGAGATAAGAACTCGCCACAGATCAAAGACGGGAATCCAAGGATCGATCTATGATAAAGGAATCCCAAGGAGGCTAGAGAGAAATCCACTGGGTCTTCTGGAAAGGAGAGGGGAATAGGGTGTGAGAAAAAACAAGAGTGATACAAGATTTAAATATGATTTGCACAAGGGAATTACATGGTGTGTAAATATTGGGTTTCAAGTCCCACGAGAAAGTGCATCACCTCAACCATTTAAATCCCAAATTTATTACACATAATATAAAACCCCTTGAACCATCATTTACAATATGTGAACCTTCCTTTCATGTCAAGTATTATTTACACAACATGTATTCCTCATGCCTATATCTTTTTAATAGCCAACACCTCCAGCCTTTCTCTAGGCCTTCTCAGAGCAACTCCAACACCAAAAACCAGTAAAGTAATAGACAAAGAGGACGTAAAACATTACATTAGATACCTATCAAATGATTCTGACCCCCAAGAATATAAAATCATGCTTAGAAAAAAAGGGGTCCGAATAACCACCTCGTGAGATACCTCTCAAGGACCTCGCTACTCCTCGACACTATCACAAGACAAACATGCCGAACCAAACAGCCACAAAACATCTTAGACGACCTCATCACTGCACAAACACATCACCTCATCATAGGAAAGTAACTAAAAGAAACCACACACTACAAAACCAACTGCACAACCATCAAAAACAACAAAACATATATCCCTAAATGTTCGAATCAAGTAATTCCATCCTCCATGTCAAGATACTCTATGCTCTAGGTGGCACTTACTCACCCGCACAAGCTTAATCACATCATAGTTTATGTGTCCTAATTATGAATTAGATCCTCCCATTTACATATTTTAGGGGTTTCATCATAGATCACACATCAATTGAAATAACATATCTCATAATATATCAAGATCCAAACATCACATCCCAAGAAAAATAAGACAAAGAAAAACTCAAAATAGCTCCGGGTACTGGAAAAACATATGTATCTCCCACTCCCATGTACTCTCCTCCAGGACATCATGCCTCCATAATACATGGACCAAGGGAATGGTCCGACCATGAAACACCTTCTCTCAATAATCCTAGATCTCTACCGACTATTCCAAGAACATTTTTTCATTCTAGATATCCAACAATCCCCAATCAATAACATCAGAGTCATCATGAAGACATGAATGAAGACGAGATACATGTAAGATATAACGGATATTCTTTAACTATGATGGAAATTCCAATCGATATGCCACCTCTCCAACACGTCCCAAGACCTCAAAGGTCCCAATAAACCTAGGATAAATATTACTCCCCTTGACAAACCTTTTCTGACCACACTGAGGGGAGACTCTCAAGAACACATGGTCTCCAACCTTAAAATATAGGGGCCTCCTCCTAAAATCATAATAAACCATTTAATGGTTCTATACTGCCTTCATCCACCCACAAACCAACTGGATCTTCTCAATTGTTCTTTTCACTACATTAGGACCAAGAAATGATGACTCTCCAACTTCCTTCCAACACAATGGAGAACGATATGGATGCCTATACTACACATCAAATAGAGCCATACCTATGGATGTGTGATAAATATTATTATATTAAAACTAAACCAAATAAAGGTGTCACACCCAAGATCCATCAAAGTACAAGACAAATTCCCATAACATATCATCTAGCATCTAGATGGTCTGCTCCAACTTCCCATATTTCTGAGGGTGGAAAGTAGTGCTAAGGTGAAACTGGGATCCAAAGTAATACTTCAATACCATATGGAATTTCATAGTAAAATGAGGATTCCAATAATAGATGATGGTACTCAGTACACTATGAATCCTAACTACATCATCTACATACCACCTTTCCAAAACATCCACAACACTTGACTCACGAATCACTAGAATGTGAGCTAATTTCATCGGATAGTCCACTATCACCCGAACCTCATAAAAACCTACATGATCTCGAGGTAATACAACTATGAAATACCTCAAGTTTTCCTCCCATTTCTACTTGAGAAAATATAACAATTGAAACAAACCTCCAGGAATAGGGTGAAACTGGGATCCAAAAAGAATAATTCAATCCCATATAGAATTGCATAGTAAAATGAGGATCCCAATAATAGATGATGGTACTCTGTACACTGTGAATACTAACCACATCATCCACAAACCACCTTGCCAAAACATCCACAACACTTGACTCACGAATCACTAGAATGTGAGATAATTTCATCAGCTAGTCCAATATCACCCAAACCTCATCAAAACCTACCTGATCTCGAGGTAATCTAATTATGAAATCCCTTAAGTTGTCCTCCCATTTCTAATTGATAAAATCTAGGTACTGAAACAAACCTCCTGGGACACGGTTCTCCACTTTCACCTATTGAAAAACTAGACATCTTACCACAAAATCCGCTACTAACTGTTTCATCCCGACCACCAAAGTTGTCACCTAAAGCCACAATACATCTTTATCATATCGGGATGTGACAATAAATGTGAGTAGTAAAACTCATGGATAACTCCCTCACACATCACCTATGGGATAAAAATCCTCTCCTAGAATAACACATCGTTTTGACCATTATCTAACCGTCCCTTAGGAGCGTCACCATGGAAAACACAATCATCCATCACCTCTACCTCTAGGTCTCACCACTATGAATCCTCTACCCGCTACATCAAAGATGACTCCATGGTCATATGATAAAGACCACCTTTTCCACCTCTCTCTCTGACATCAAGATGCATCACTACAAGATCCTCTATTACTTTATAAACATTCACAAACTCCGAAGCCATATCCTCACCGGACTTCTGACTCAACACATCGGTAACTACATTAACTTTCCTTGGGGTGTAAGATATATCAAAATTTTAATCCCGAAGAAACTCCATCCACCTATGCTAGCATAAGATAACTTTTATAGAAAACAAATCTTAGGATCATATGGTTCGTGAAAACCAAAAAATTATCACCGATGATGAAATGCCGCCAAAAATTTAGTGAGAACATAACGAATTATAAATTCAAATCATGGGTGGAATAATTATTCTCATGGGGATGTAATTACCTATACCCATAAGAGATCACTACTCTCTGCTGCATCAACATGAACCCCATTCCCATACGAGACACATCACAAAAAACCACAAACAATACACCAACATATGGAAACCGAAGCATTGGACCCCTAACCAAATTCTCCTTTAGGTAACCGAATACTGCTTGACACTGATCTATCCACACAGAATCCAAGTCATTCATAGAAAACACTATAAATGGGGCTAAAACTTGAGAGAAATTGGAACAATGATAATATCCCACAAGACCAAGGAAATTGTGAACCTATGCCAAATTATTAGGTTCTACCCAATAAATAACTATCTCGACCTTTTACAGTCCCACTAACGCACCCTTTAGAGACACCACATGCCCAAGGAAAAACACCTCTCACATCCAAAACACACAAATTGTAAAATTCCCATAAATTTGGTGGTATCGAAGGACCTATACAATAGTTTTTAGATGATCATCATGCTCCTCATATGGCTTTGAGTATACCAAGATATCATCAATGAATACAATGACGAAACAATGTAGGAACACATGGAACATGGAGTTCATAAGCCCCATGAATACGGATGGTGCATTCATAACACCAAACGACATGACCACAAACATGAAGTTCCCATACATTCATACGAAGGAAGTATTATGAATATCCTCATCCTTCACCCTCAACTGGTGATATCCAAACCACATATTGATCATTGAGAACCAAAAATATCCTCTTAGCTGTTTGAATAGATCATTGATCCTCGGAAGAGGGTACTGATTCATTACAAATACATGATTCAACCTCTTGTAGTCTATACAAAACCTCAGAATACCATCCTCCTTAATGGTGATCAACACTAGAGAACCCCATGATGAAAAACTGGGTCAGATGAAAAAACTCCTCATTAGATCATATACCTATGTCCTCAACTCATGAAACTCTATGGGAGCCATTGGGTAAGGAACCATTAAAATCATATACTCACCCGACTACAAATCTACCCTGAACTCAATTTCATATTGAGGAGGTAGTGTAATAACCTCATATATGAAAACATATAAAAGTTACTCCATAAACCTAGGAGGATCCCTAACCTAAGCTTCTACTGATAGCTTTTACAACTATAAAAATTAGGCTCTACTTTCCCACAACCTGATCGATAACCTTCATCGCTAAAAAATTCCACCCACTGGCCCTCCTCATAGGAAAATGAGACTATTCTCCAAAATAATTCATTGAATTCATGAACTAAATACAACCAATTCATACAAATGATAATATCATATGGATACATCTATAAAAAGAATAAGTTCTCCACTAACTAGTGCTTCCCCATCACCAGTCTACATTCCCATTAAACATTAAACAAGGAGGCTTGGGCTCTAACCAGTGTAGATAACACCAGGGGAACTGGAAGCATATCCACATACAATCTGAACATAATGAATAAAAAATGATTAATAAAGGAGTGTAAGGATCCCAAATGAAAATAATAACACAAAAGGTTATAAAAAACTAATCATACTTCAAACTACTACTGGATATGCTTGCGTTGCTTCCTCTAACATGTGCATCTAACCATTCCCAGCTCCTCTACCTCTATACTATCGGAATACACCATATTAATCTATAGTGAGTCCCTATATATGGGGATAATCATGATAATGTCCTCTAACAACTCCTCCTACCATAAATTATTTAACAGAAACCTGCAGTTCTTGTCACTAGAACTATCTCAGAGGCAACTGCTGCAACAAAAAAGGGACCTATCCGTACATCTGAAATTGGCCTCCCTGAGTGGTCTAAAACTGATCCTAGTGGTGCCCATATCTACCACATATATGTAATTAAAATGGTAAACCATCTAAAGGTACCCATAAACCACATGTCCCTGACATCTGGGAAAGAAACTATCACAGATGGTTCCTCACTGAACGGAACCCTGACTACCTGAGCATCTGTGACCCACTGCCCGAACTCTTCTCCTCAAAACACCATGTTGGACACACTACTATGGGTGATATACCAAGGAAATAATATTATATATTACCTCATAATTTTTATGCTTCATTAGATATTTTATAAGAATAAACAAAGTAATCTCATACCTGGTCACTGGATAGAAAGACTCTTCCAGACGTCATGCTCTAGACTCCACATCAGAAAAAACATATGGAAAAAAATTTAGGAGGTACTTGAACCTCACAACAAGCTTAATAATGCTCAAAATAAACTTATGAAGGGAGAGTGTATCCTACCTCTTGGACTCCCTCATTTTCAAAGACCATAACTCTTCCCGAAACTACCTTTGAAAGTTGGGCCATAACACATATTCCTCCTTGTGGTCAACATGAAATACAATCCACCACCGACAAAAAGATCCTCACATATGAATAACTACTAGTGGAACCCAAAACTCAGATCATTCTTGGATTTGAATAAAATAGATCTTGATCTACTCTATCCAGTTCTCCATATCTAGATCTGAGACACTCCACTCATACTTACCCAAACTCTTCTACTAAAAGGAACAAAAATCACACTGCCATGCCTCAACCTCCCCTATCATTTTAACCCTTCAATGATCAAATGGATTATCCTATTGAACCACAACTTCTTAAGAAACATAGGAATGATGAACATGAACATTTTCTGAGAATAAGGAGAATGTCTTCTTCTCATACACATTGAATTTTATCAAATATTATCCATCTTATTAATTTTATTTTACCAAAACAACCAATTTAAATATGGAAAAAATTCATTAGGATGCATGTACCTCCCCTAGGTATCTTCTCCAAAAATAGTTCCACCTCAATTGGTCATTAAATAAGCTCAGATTCCATGCAATGGATTATAGTGAGCCTAAAATCCCATGTCCTTTCTGATCTCCCTAGCCTATGTCATGCACCAAGGTAAATTGACACTACTACCATACCAAACAACACAATCCTCACTGTGTCTAACTCCAAAATCTATCATATATCTCAACCATCAGATCAGATACCACTCTATCATGAACCCCTTCCTCCAAAGATACCGTAATGAGGGGAGAGAGATAATGACCCCCCCCCCGAGTCTGGCCTCCAGTAGGCCCCGAGTTGGAGACTAGTACCGATGGTATAAAAATATCATGAAATAGGAGGAATTACCCTATATAAAAAATAGGACAAAAATATAAGATGAATCATCCACAAGAAACACCATAAAATAATATAACATTCAAGTATAAATATAATTGATATATATATATATATAAAAGTTTCCAAAGTAACTACCAAAAAGAGAAGTCCACAACAAAAACTGAACAAAAACTCCAAACCAGCTAGTAAGGTCCATATCGGTCCCTAAATCTCTCATGAAAATGTGAAAAAAACTTATATACATAGGGTGATTATAACATATATACTCAGTACGGACATAAACAAGGAAACAAGTGAACATGTGAAAAGAGCTCTCTAATTCACTAGTCAACAAACAGTAGAACCAACAAGAACCTATACAAGTCATTTAACCAAACCCAACCTCACTATAGCTCACTCACCAAATCACATATCTGATATAATAATATGACATTGATATGATAATAAAGTAGGGTTCCCTATTTTCTATTCCCCACTGACTTTACACTCTCATGCCCTAATGTCGAACATCATATGATCCCATACTATACACTCATATCACATCACATAACATCCTAACCACAGACACCTGAGACACACATCAGATCAGTTCACATCACATCACACCCCACATGTACATGCCTGGTCCACACATCACAACTAGAACCATAATAGTAGGGTATCATGAATGAAAAGGACATAACCCTCATAATCTCCTCTTACCAAACATTACCCACACCATATATCACATCTCACAACATCATGTCTCTCCTGTAGACACCTGGTACAACACATCACATATTGCTCGAAGACACCTAGGAGAACACATCACTACCAAAGGAAAATCATGGGAGAGGGGGGTATCTAGCCATCTGTATCACTACCATACTGGATGTTAGGGAAAATAACCAAAAATCACCACCTATTCATGTTGGTAAGGTTACCCAACTTGGGTGGTGCACATCTAAAACAACATAAACATACATGATATAGAGATAACACACAATACCCAACCTAAGTGTACCAATCAACAACACTAGAGCATGACACATCACTACCATATACCACACATCAACTGTCTCAATTGCTGCAACCACTATATGAAACAACACACAACCACCACACAAGCCACATAACAATCCCACTTTTATCTTACAAGTTACACCACTTTTATTCATTTAGAAATTTACCACACATCAACTTACACCCCATTATATTAAATTATAAACCCATTAATTTATTTATTTCATTTAACATCATAATTTATTCCATGTCTAACCATGTAACTAACTTAACCATGCCACACAACAATTGGACCAACCCACATAACTACTGTCAGAACACAACAAAACCACCATGTTTTTCGCACTATAATCCTCAAGACATATCACAACCACAACCTCCATGTACCAAAACCAATGTTTAACAACCACTACACCACATTGTCTATTCCACAACCACTACACCAAAACCTCTTCACCACAACCACTATGCCACAATGCACAACTACCCACATCACAACCATACCATCTAGCCACTACATCACTATCCCATACACCAAATAGCCCATCCAGTCACATCTATCATTGATAATGGCCCAAAAAACATAAGTAAACACAAAAAACACAAGAAAAAATCACAACACACATTACAAATTCCATATTTTTTAGGGGAATTATCACATATATTCTTTATTTAGCATGGGTATTATCACACAAACCAGATGACCAGGGGAAACCAATTATTAAACAAATATGTTTTTTAATCTTTTATCTGGGAGAGATCACATAAAAACATAGTAAGGTAATCATAACATAACAACTATAGTAAAATAAAGGCTCATAACATATGTTATTTTCAAAATTGTCAATAAGGATTCATAATAACATCAACAAAAAATATCAAAGCAGTAAATCACGCGATAACTCCCCATACCCATCAATTTTAGACATTCCAATTAATTATATGACAATTAAAAACCTTATTATCCACCCAAAGGTAAAAACATCATGAATATCGCACACATATCATGTAAATAGGTGATAACAGGGATCCCCTACCTCAAATAAGATTTCTAATCTCATTACACACTATAGAGAAAAGAAGAAGCTGCCCAGAAATCACTTCCGCACAAGGTGTTCATAGATCAATCTAAAACACACAAAAAAATCACCAAAATGTATCCCAAATTACACCCCAAACCAAAGAAACATCACCATAGTGAACCCTTGAATAAGAACAGAAGGAAACACATGATAAGGAGATAAGAAATCACCACAGATCAAAGACGGTAATCCAAGGATCAATCTCCAATGAAGGAATCCCAAGGTGGATAGAGTGAGAGCCACTATTTCTTCTAGAAATGAGATGGTAATAGGTATTGAGGAAAAATATTAGTGTTGTAGGATTTAAAAATGTGCCGCATAAGGGAATTAAAGGGCGTGTAACAATTACACATATGGTAAATGTTGGGTTTCAAGTCCCACTGAAGACGCATCACCTCAACTATTTAAAACCAAAAATTATTATACATCATGTAACACATTATGAACCATCATTTACAATATGTGAACCATCCTTTAAGATTGTGTAAACTTTACATGATGTGTATTCCTCCTACTTATAACTTTTTTTACAACCAACACCTTCATCCTCACTCTAGGCCTCCTTCGAGAAACTATAACACCAAAAACAGAAACGAAATAGATTAGGAGGAAAAAAAACGTTAAAATTATTATATTTATTCACTATATACACTTTTATAATCATTCATATATAGTTTTTTTATGAAAATATAGTTACATAACTTCAGGGATATTATAGTTTGTATGTACATATGAGTGATGTTTTAACTTTTCAATAGATGGAATGAAATAAAGGTAAGTAATAATTCACCATTATAGAATAATTATTATATCATAAATACCATAAATATTCATTGAATATATTAATATTATGATCTATTTAAAACAGACATAAAAAATCACATAGTTTCATGGAGGTGGTAGTCTACACATACAAATGAGCGATGTTATCATATTCCAATGGATGGGAAAGTAAGAATGATGATAAGATATTAAAATTAAAAAAATCATAATTATGTTATAAATATAATATATAAACATTATATATATCATAATAACCAACCATGGATGAAGGTTATGGAAAACAAAATACATTTACTCGCAAGAAGGTAGTCTTCATGTATGTAAAAATGTGCACAACATATCCAACCACAAGTAGTTTTGATATACTTAGCATGAACTACCACCTTCTCCATAAGAATACATCACTGAACATGAAGTGGAAAGAATATAACTCATATCATTGGTAAAATGTATCTCTCAAGCGAATCTTAGAAAATTATACCTCATTTCTCACAAAAAATAAAAGAAAGGACGAACTACAGACACAAGCTCGTTATAACCCTGCCTTTACACACAAGCATGATATCAGTGGGTACTTCCATTTATTGATAGTATAAAACCACAAATATTATGAAATATATGGTTGAGATGAAATGATATGGACATGAAAAATCATAATTTGTTACTATATAATTCATGTTCCAACCTTAGTAGTACCCCATAATTAATTCCTTTGAGACTATCTGGTTATGAGAGTCCCGGTGAGGGGATACAACAACCACCAAAACTATTCTCACCTCCTTAGTTTGATAACCAAACTCAAGAAACCTTTATTATCATTTACATAAGTTCCCAATATAGTCCTCACATGACTAATAAGTTTGAACAATGTTACTATGAAAGAACCGGTCTGATATCACTCTGAAATAACCCAACCCACTAAGGCCCCACTTAATTCAGAAATAAGCCTAGTGTTCCTCTCCAATCCTGAACCAAATAGGCTAGGGGATAATGAATAGAATAGATTAGTCATATCACATAACATGGGAGGCATTATCCTATATCAACCTACAATGGATACATATCTCCAATGCATAATGTAACTAGAAACACAAATAGGATATATATATATATATATGATTAACTAAAATGTATACATCACATGAGACATCAAATATAGATAATACTAAACATATGATAATACTAGGGTAAACACACATCTAAAAAGACTCTATATAAGAATACATGATACTTTGGAAAGATCCTCATCATTTTGTGAACTCCTAGATCAATCACCAGTTGTAATAGTTACCACCATCGTTAGGGATCACCATTCACTACCATGCGCTACCAAGAGATTCCAGGTGTCATCTTAGAATAAGACACACCATTTCCATATTCACTAATAAAATATATAACATTTTCATTTAATTTATAAACACAATATATTTTTACACAAATACTACCCATGAGTGAGTATAAATATACTAAGTAGGAATCCCTGAAAACCCAAAGGAGAGAAAACTGAACAATTCATCCCAAAGAACCCAAAATAAGAATGATTAACTATATAGGATAAAAAAGGATTCATATATAATCTAAAATAAAAGGTTATAGTAATACGTGGCTCCCAACCAACTCATCTCCATATATCAAAATCCAAATCTTACTAGAAACTAGATATTCTCGGTACACTGATGAGTCCATGAAGCCTAATTTTAATATTCTAACTATATGTTTCATATAAAGGGAAAACTATGGGTGGAAAAGAAACTAAAATCATTGATTAATCCCACACCAATATATATTTACAATTACCACAATGTCACCAATGCATGAGATGAGAAATATATACATTTCTAAAACTTGATCGCCCACCGAGCTAACATGCACCATATAATCTATCAATACTATAGTTTTTCTTAGGAATCCAATCATCAAATTCCATGAATCTTGTGAAACCCTTCTGGATCAATAGTGTGGGAACCAAAATTTTTTATAAGAAGTTATATCCAAGGGTATGTTGATCCCAATGGAGTCCCCACACCACACTGATGGGATTCCATGACCAAGGGGATAATGAACCCACTGGATGAACTATTCCCCACAATAGCTCCTAGATAGGGGGATATAAACTCCATATATAGATGACCCACACCCTAGGTGAGTATAGGGGATAAAAACACTCTATGTATCGAATAAGTGAGGTAACCGTGCCTTGAACTAACCACATCATCATATGGTACTGACATTGAAATTTCCTCAAAAATCAAATCCTAAACTTGATATCATAAAACCACTCATTAAAGTTAAGGGTTTTAAATGATTATAATAAGATTTATCAGAATCAATGAAATCAATCAAAAAACCTTATCCGAGGATCTCCATGAAAAATATGAAACTTCTTAAAAACTAAAATTAAGAACACTATAAAAATCAGGTGTACCTTACACTAAATAAGCAAATATAGCCCATGATCACCATATTTATATGTATTTTATAAATATCACTAAATTGGTAAATATAATAATCCCAGCTCCATTTATATCCATATGATAATCTAAATCTAACTTCACACAAGTGAGATCCATACTTCTTTGATAATGTGATAGCATCTTAGCATGCTAAGGATAATGAAGAAGAAAGATATGGGCATAAGTATTTTTAGGTATAAAAAAGAATAGTCACACCAACTTTTCCCTTGTATGGTAATAGGATTTATAAATCCCTAGAGGATGTTCATTGATAGTTCATGAATTAAATCATTCATTTTAATGCATGAGCTAATGCTTTGACCAATATATGTTTTATAAACATAAATTAAACTCTCAACCATTTCAACTTATGAAATGACTTCTTAAATGATATATTTTTGTGAACAAAATAAGTGATAACAATTTATCATTTCTTTGTAATAAAATATTTCATAAAATAATATACCCTTATATAAAGACCATAATTTACATGATATATATATAATATATATATATACATATTTAGGTAACATCACCATCAATCTCCCATTTTCACTAAAACCTAAAGTCTTTGTGCCATTTCACCATATATTATATCATATAAAATAACCCATGAAGCCATATCTAAAACTTCTTTTGGGTATCTTCCAAAACGTTTTTTTAAATCTATCATTAACTTCACCCTGTATCACATAACATGAAATTTATTTTTAATACCCATTCAAAAATATGTTGGATTAACTCTAGAACACTTTTTGAGTAGCTTTATGAGTCAAATTCACTCCCCATCTAGTCAACTACAAAGCATTACCCACAAGCCTTTAAATCATTGGAAAAAGTACAAATATCTAAATCCATATATGTAAGAAAAGAGAAACCTATAAAAAGTGTCAATGCTACTCAAGCTATAAAGTGATCTGGTATGATATTCATCAAACACATATATCTCTATATCTATGTATATAAGTCTATATCATATGAAAATGTGTATTTTTATATTATCCCTTTGTAAAAGACATTGAGTGATCTAGGACGTGGATCATGTCAATCCCAAATAGCCAACTCATCTATTATTTATTCTCAAAGTATAGATTAAACTTATCGATGAATGAATCACATTTCATTCACCTTATCGATAAGCACATCATATATCCCTTAACCATATCAATATGTGATATTTAGGTGCAGTCACACACTCCCACAATCTATCTTAATCGAAGGACCTGATGTCATAATCATCATATGAGAGGATAAATCCCATCTTGGTTAAGCTCCAACTGATGAATTGATCAGCAACATACCCAACCAATCCCTGATTAGCTAAGTTCATATGTTGACTTGCATGAGTAGGGTATCAAAGTATCAATGTTCTAACCCTAGCTATATTGTTAACCTCTGTTATTGGGGACTCAAATATGATTCATGAACCCCTAGTATACCAAATACATTTATTTATGTACAAAACTCCATTTGGTATACTTAGTAGGACATCCAACACATGTAATGAATATCCAATTATTTATTTTATGCCACATGAACATATTCTGTATCTCCATACAAGAATACTAATCATGATAACCTTAACATTACATCATAACCTATAATAATCCATGACAGTCATTGATTTAGGATAAACTCAAATTAATACTTTTAGAGTTCAATTATCATTACACTTTATAAAATTTGTATCTATATATACATTTCTATAGACAATGTGAAAGAATGATAATATAGAGGTTTCCTTTAATGTGGTACATTTTAATATTCTTAAACTCTTTAAAAATATTAATATGATACATTTTAATATTCTTAAACTCTTTTTTAAATACATAACAAAACCAACATAAGTACCATTTTTTCATATATATGATAAACATATAGATCAACCTTATGTTTGATATACATTATGGTTTTTTAAATCATTACATAATATGTAATCTACATAACATCTCTATGTTACCACATCACATATCTATGTGACCATGTGATAAAACCCACCCACTAATCTATTTTATGAGAAACAACTATAAAGCAATCAAATTTGAATAATAGCGAGACTTAAGAATCATATTCCTAATTGTTCAAATATTTAAACAAATTCAAATTGTTATGTTTACAACATCAAATGTTAGGATATCAACACTTATCAACTACTTATAACTATTTCTAATCCCGTCATCACAATCCTTGGAAACCTATTCCATAAATTTTTCCCTTGAAATATTGTAACTACTTACATTAATATTTACTATTCTTCCTAAACTATTATAGGATAATGTGATAAAACTTTGTTAGGTTAACTAATGTAACTATTTATATTTATATTTACTATCATACCCTAAACTCTTTTAAGATATCAAGTGTATTTAATTTTTTTATTTTTACTGGTACAATACTTTAAGTATTAGTGACTTTCAATTTAATTATCACTAAATGTTACAATTTTAATTTTTCTTGGTCATCACATATCCTAAACCCTTTTAGAATATTGAGTAAAAAACACATTATATTAAACTAGTATAATAGTGATATAAAGATTCTAACTAGAAACTAAATGTAACACCTTTCATTTTTCTTTACCATCATAAATATTAAACATTTTATTATATTAAGTGGAAAAAACATTATCTTTTGATCAGTGTTATAATTTATTTGTTAAATTTTAACTTCTCTAAGTCCAAACATACTCCCCTAGCATATTAGACATTATATTATTTTCAAAATATCTTGCTAATATACATAAATGCTTTTGTGTTAGAAAATAACATTTATCTCTATTTAGTATGAATATTTAATAAATAAACTATTGTTTCCATATCATATATGGTATTCTATGTTTTTGGATCATTTTTATTTGAAAATAAAGCTTCAAAATATACCACTGGTGGGTTTTAGGAACCCATTACCACATATTTTAAGAAATATCTTGATAACCACTTTAATCCTAGAAAATAATTTTTTTCCATATCTTCTTCTCTAATTATGTTATAAAAATTAAGGAATAATGAACAATGTGTATAAAATTAATCATATAATACTTTTTCATAACACCTTCTTATTATCTAACATCCCCTCTTATCACTTAATTGAAATTTTATGAAGATACATGTATTTTTCTAATATTTTTTTATCTTGAAACTATCTTGTACAAACTCTTTACTTCATGAATATAGTATACAAGATCAAAAAATTATTTCTTTGATTTTAAAACTCCTGTATACTTACCGCACTTTTAAATCATACATTCAAAATCATACACCATTCAAATCCCAATAAAAAATTTCTATAAAATCCATACTTGATATAGAAATTCCATAGAGTTTCAAAAAATTCTTCATGTATATCTTGGATAATACAATTATTTTGAATTATTACTCTTCCTTCATAAAAAACCTTGGTTTTAAAGACCTTTATTGAATTCTTGAATAAACATTTTTGAACTTTTAATCCAAATTTTCTTCTTCTGGTTTGAACTTTTACTCACTTAAACAATCCATACAATACCATAATCCAAAAATCATCTGACTAGTTTATCCATTATCAGAACGTTGAGAATGTTAGGTAAAAGTTTCTTGAATTCATTTACGTTTTCATAAAATTTACATAAATAAAAATTGGATTAATTCCCCAACCAGAAAAAGTTATTTTAGTCTCCCCTTAAGGAAATCTATTGAACTCAACAAATAATGCTATGTGTATCAAAAAAAATCATTTCATTTTATTAATTTTTTTCATGATTTTAATGAGAGTAAAATGAGATAAGACACAACTTATGAAAAGTTCATCCAATAATCAAGCATACAAGTTGTCAATAAAACAACTCCTTTTCTGTATTACTTTGAACCAATCTTCAAGTTTCAATTATTTTTAATATTCTGAACTTTTTTATATTTACAACACTTTTTAAATCATACAGTTGATACCATTTATCTATTATAATAATATAATTGTTTTCTATAACCAAGAAAGCTTTAATGAAACCTTTAGTTTCACCTTGTAATTTAGAAAATTTAATCATATCTAATATCATTTGAAACACCAATCATATTGTGTATCTGAGGATGAAATCATTGATGTACCCAATCATATTTAGTATATGAGTACAAACTAATATTATTTTGGTAATTTTATATCTAATTCTTTTGAAACCTTTAAATGAGCCACTCTATGAATCCATAAGCATATAGATTCACATTTTTAACAACTTAAACACTTAAATATTGAGGGAAGAAATATTTTAAAAAATATAATTTTCCTTAAGAACTATTCTTAAATTGACAATATTTCTATATAACTTTTCTTAATTTACTATTCTATGGAGTAAATTACAATAAGATTCTCTTTATCAAGAATTTATCAAAATGTTTAGATAACCGATGATAGTGATAATATCTACAAAAAATTATTTATTAGATGAGGATCATATATTATTTACTATTTAATAATGTATTATTAATCTTTTAATAAGGAATTTTATTAAATAGGTTCCCACAAAAATTATGTCCCCTTTATAAAATAAATCATATCAATTAGTAGGTCAATATCTATATTTCACTATGAAATGATTCCAGTTGGGAATTCATCACATCACATAATTATCTAGGTAGGAAATCATCCCAATCATATCATATATTATTATAGGATAACTGAGAATACAACCCTTTGTCTAATCTATTATATGGATAAAACCAGTCATATTCATTTGGTATCCTTACCATTAGGGATTCCAAGGTAGTGAATCCTAAAGAAAACACAAAAAACAATATTACTAGGGAAAATCTAGGGTTACTAAGTGAAGGAATGAAATTAACAAAGAAGAAAATCTAGATTCACTTAGTACATTCTTTTCATACAAAAGATAATCCATGGGTACCTTGTGAAGGCACAAAACTATGTGGTTGGATGTTAGAGGTATTAATATGTACTTCTTTGGAAGGAATCTCACACTTAGTATTTGATGGGGATTTTAATCACACAATATTATCTTATTTTTTTCCATTTTATGTATTCATTCTTCTAGTATTTTTTTGGAATCCTATTCCCTCTACCAAACCAATATATTCAATCCATATTAATGTATAACTCTTTACACAACCCACAAGTTTGTATTATAATTCAAACCTATTCATACATATCCAGATGTATCCTATGAATAAGGTACATGAAAAATTCATGTAAGGGAATAGAGTTATCCATATGAGTAATTTGAGAGAAATATATGGCTAAACCCATTCACCAGCCTAGATAAGACATAAGTCTCCTTATAGGTTATTAGTTCAACCCAATGTCCCTTTACCTAAGGATACTTATTCAAATGAGAATCAAATTAATCACAAATCTAACACCTAATATCTATAAACTATATTCAATAACTAAATTTAAGTTCATAACTTAAATTAGAAACCGAGGTTAAAGTAGGTGAAAAAACAAATTCATTATGAAGTTAATCCTAGAACGTAATGCAAGGTTCCATCAAAGAATAATTTTAACATTTTAAACAAATGAGAACACAATGTTCTCATTTTTGAAAAAATTTAATAAACATTAATATAACAGAGAATACTCTCTAAATAAATAAATAAAAATAAAATATTTAAACATGAAATAAATATTTATGAAAAATTCACAAATAAAATCTAATTACAAACCTTTTTATAATTTTTATCTTTAACATTAAGTAAAGTCCTTAATTTTGAATATAAAAATTTTATACTCATTTAAATAATTTTGAATATAAACAATTTATTTTAAAGACAATATTAACACTTTCATATTAATCATTATATGGAATTTATATGATATTTTAGTAATTATATACAATTTATACCCTAATTTATATTATTTAAATATTTTTCATAATCTAAACATCATATACTTAATTATTATTTAAACCTTTCCCATATTAATAATTAAAACACCTTTTGATGTGGCTTAAAAATATCAAAATATAGCCCCTTTAATTTGAAAATTTTCAAATTAGTTAATTTTGAATAATCTATAATTTAAATATAAATATTTTATATTATAGAATTATTTCATAATTTATAACCCATTATAAATTTTCACTTATGATTTATAATTAAACGCTTTTATTTCTATATCATAAGTCATTCCATATCATTTTCTAAATGGTAATTAAATTTTAACAATTAATATTTGGGAATAAAATGTTTCATAATCATTTGATTAATTATAAAAAATTTATAATTAATTAATTTATAAACCATTTATAAATTAAATTATCTCAAAATAACTTTTATAATGATTTATAAACATTTTATAAACTATTAAAACAATATTATAATTTTTCAATAAATAAAAAATCTATTCTATTTACCCTTACATGGGAACCATGTTCTGCAAAAGGGTAAATTCCTTATACTCTTACATAGACAATCTGTATAAGGGTAAAGAAGTTCTAGAGCCCTTGGGTAAAGGTATAAATCAAGGATCCTTTTATAGTACCATTGTGTAAAGGTAATACCTTTACACAAAACCCCTTTGATAAGGGTAAGTGGCAGGTTACCTTACATGGGTTTGAGAGAAACATGGAAAAATTTGCACATACATATTTCACATAAGGGAAATGAATTATCTACATGTAGATAGCCAATCTCACATAATGGTAAGTGGTAGATTACCCTTACATATCCCTTTACGCATAGGATTAATTGTCTTTATGTAAACCTTTTGTATAAGTATAATCATCAAGAATCCTTTCTCACATAAGTGAAATTCCTAGTTACCCTTACACATATCAAATATCTAAGGTAAAGGGATTGGTTACCTTTAGGTTTCCCAACTACATAAGGGTAAAACTTTTATATGAAATCATATTTCCAAAAAATGAATAAGCCTCTCTATTGTTTGATTTATTCTTCATTTTTGTTCATTATTTCATAAAACTTATATATGGATCCATTTGATACAATTGAAGGGTTTAAAATGATTCTAATGAAATTTATCAGGAGCAATGAAAGAAATCAACAAATCTTATCTTAGGATCTCCAAACAATAAATATGAAACTCTATAAAAACTAAAATAAAGAACACTGTAAAAACCAGGGATACCTTAAACTGAAAATCTATTTCAACCCTTGATCTTCATCTTCATATTCATTTGATAAAGACCACTAAAGTGGAAATAATAACAATCCAACCTTCATTCATATCAAAGACCAATATGAATCTCTCATCACATGAGAGAGATCTACCCATCTTCCATGATGTTCTAGAATCTCACCATGTTATGCAAGAATAAGAAGAAAGCTATGGGTATATGGAGTTTTAATAGTGAATGTACTAATTTTATAAATCCCTCAAGGAAGATACTCAATAGTGCATGCACTAAATCATGAATATTAATGCTTGAGTTAATTATTTATCCATTATATGTTCCATAAACATAAATTAAACTATCAACCATTTCATATTATAAAATGGTTTCAAAACTGGCATCTTATGTGAGAAAATTTTTGGTAAACCATCTATCATTTTTCTATAATCAAATATTTCATAAAATAATATAACCTCACATTAAAAACATAATTTTCTTGATACAAACACACACACACACACCACACAAACACATAAGTATTTTGGGAATACCACCTTCATAAAGTAGCAACCTACTCACCATCATATCACACTATATCTCTAATGTTGAAACAAAGGTCACCATCATATACCATAGGTAATTAAACATATAATGGACTACTCATTTTCTTAAATATGAGTGTGAGGAAATAAATGTGATAGTTTGGTCATTCTATAAAATTTACATGGTGTGTTCCTCATGGAACATGATGTATACCCCTAATATTTCACCTAACCATAAACTAGAAATATACATGGAATGAATATATACTCCTACATAATGTGTATAATATGTTACATGATGTGTAGGGTAATAAGAGGCATTTAGTGTGTACTTAAAATAAGGGTAAATGGCATGTGGACTTTGTTCACATGGCATGTAAGGACATCAGGTTCCCTGGGCATGTACTCCCTGTACATGTTGAGCTAGTGAAAGTAGTAGTCCATGATTTGTGGGGGTAATCCACTCAGTGAGTGATATTTATCTCAATATAAAACCCTTTCCACCATATATACCAATGTGTAAGATGCATGTTCTTGAAATACTCACTATATATACAAGATCTTCAAACTAGAGTCATCTTATTCATTAGGATCTTTCCTCTAATTTGATCTCAACACTGATCACATTTGAATCATCAATAAAGGCCCTGATATCAATGTAAACACTAAAAATATTCAATTTTTTCCTTAAATAACTAAAAAAATATCTATCAATCCACACAAATCGATCATGGCTTGAGATACTGCTCCAAGTTTTGACAACCTCATTCTCCCTCTAGAATCCACCATCTTCCAGTAACACTCCTACAAGTCATCATATCCCATAATGGTTTCACAAAATCAAATTATATTTGAGGTTCATTCATGATTAAAAATGGAATGATAGTTGAATCACTTGACGACCATGTTCCAATAATGAATATGTGAAGAATGTAGGGAGAAATTTAAAATTCAATAGAGTGAGATCATCAATGGCTGTTCCAAACCTGGACACCAATTATAGTTGTAGAAAACCAAAAGTCAGATGAAAAACCATCATAGGGGATAAATTTCAGGGAAAAGGACATAAATAAGTTGATTGGGAAACATAAACAGGGTAAGTGGAGCTTTAAATATTATTTTTGATCCATTATTAAAATAACAATAAATAGGGAATTAATTCAAAATCACAAAATAAATATTTAAGGAATTTTACAATGGGATATACCAAAAATATAATAGAATAAGAGAGAGGAAGAAATCAAAAAAATAGTCCCTAACTAGATAGATAATTGTCATCTCTTCCATTCCATTTTTTCATTCTCATCATCCATCCACTAACGTCACTTCATATCTAATACCAATCCTCAAATTCATCATCCCCACCAAGATCCAACTCATATATGTTGTGATTTAGATTCTGAAATGATTCTGACCCTTATATTCTATCATAGGATCTACATATATGTCATGACCCGTCCCCTGGGGCTAGTTCCATGAGTACCCCAAGCCCGCCTTCCATAGGCCAGGGGCTGGCGACTAGCACCGGAGGCATATTCCCTAAAACTGAAAAGACATTGCCTTTATAACCTATAAGCACATGTAACCAAGAACACAGAAAGATAGAAACACAAGTAAACTGAACTGTAAAAAGAGTGAGTGCAGTAAGTAAAAGGTGCCAGAATACAAGCCCAACTGGAAGGTACAAGTACAACTGTGATACAATACAACCGAGGAAAAGGGAAAGTTAGCTGCTAGGTCATCCTCCAAGGTTCTTACCTGAAGGGTAGGTACAAATCACCTCCTCAGCAATCCATGTCCACCCGTCTCCTCTGTGTACCAACATGTTGTATGGTCCACCTCCAGGTACCGTCCAGTTCTGGTGTTTTTCGTCTGCATCCAACACAACAAGGTGCGGTTATAGCCTATGGAGGGGTGAGTATAACGATACCCAGTAGGGACCCTGATACCCTCTAGGTCTCAAAAAATCTATCAAGGATAAATCAAAAAGTATGAAATCAACTGATAACCTTAATTAGATATATTCCCATACATATACCTAAGTTATCAAGTAATCCATCTCAATCGTGAGGAAAACACAGAGGTACTGACTCAGCTCACACCAAGATTTATTCTAGGGGTAGTATCAAGTAACATTCCTAGTCACAACGTTGAAAACCTCAGCAGCTAGAGAACTTCTCCTCTATCGAGTACAGTGGGCCTTCCGCGTCACACAGAGGTGCTTCCCACTAACCTTGGACTGTTGAGGTACTCCTCCTGTTGAGTACAGTGGGTCTGCCATGTCACCAAGGCGCTCCCCCTCGTGGCCTGCTGAGGTACTCCTCCCGTTGAGTACCATGGGTCTGCCGTGTCACCAAGGTTCTCCCCACCATGGGTCTGCCGCGTCACCAAGGCCCTCCCCACTGGGCCTGTCA
This sequence comes from Viscum album, assembly GCA_963277665.1. Lineage (NCBI taxonomy): Eukaryota > Viridiplantae > Streptophyta > Magnoliopsida > Santalales > Viscaceae > Viscum > Viscum album. Next base: position 148,188,277 of record OY728151.1, read on the forward strand.
AGTCACTCCGAGTCGAAACGGTCAGCAGTCGTCAAGTCTTAGCCAGCCACTTGGTTCTCACACTATGCTTGCTCTTCACCGGGAGGATCCACTCAACAAGCTATGGGTCGATACTCCAACTACCACGAAGTCTCACAAAGAAGTATCTCAAAGGTCCTCCACGACATATGGGTCTCAACATAACAGATGGCGTGTCAATCGGACGCCTGGTCTGTGAGTTATTAGCCTTTTAGTCCCGGGGGACTGGTTGTATTCATGCTCGATCCAACCTGATCATTCCCCATATTAATCCAAAACACAGTGGGGTATCACTCAAAGGGACCGACTCACTCCAAGGTTTCCAACGCCACTGACGGTTCGTCTAACGGATGTCCAGTTCCATAGTTATAGCCAAAAGAAAGTAATTGGGTCATAGTGGGCTTGGGTCTGGTCCGACCCGGTCAGACTGACTCGGCCTAACCCAGCCTGGGCCGACCCAGTTTTGGTCGACTTAGCCTGAACCACTAGGTCCGGGCCGGCCCAGACCGTTGGGTTCAGCCCAGCCCGCTAGGCGGCCCGACCTGCTGGGTCTGGCCTGGCAGGCCGCGAGGGGCCGCAGAGGGCTGCGGGTGGCCGCAAGGTCGAAGAGGGTGCTGTGAGGGTGCGAGGCCAAGTGGCAGATTGGATGAAGATGGTGGTTCGGTCGTGGGGCGGCGGGGTGGTGGTCCGACCGCATGGGGGGGGGGGGGGGGAGGGGGAGGGGGCGGTCTGTCTGTGGGGCGGTGCGGAGCCGTGGACGGAAGCGGTGGCTGCAATCTACACGGAGGTCGTAGGGCAGCGGCAATGGCCGTGGGGCTGTGCCGTTGCACCATCGCCTTCGTAACGGCCGACAGTGGTGCCGGCCGCCGTTCTTGTGCCCCAATCATGGATGGTTGTCATCATCCTCCATCACGAAGAACACCACAAGATTTGCAGAAGGGTCATGCCAAGTTGGTTTGGCCTGTACCCTCCTCGTTAGGGTGGTAGCATATGGATCATCAAGAACATGAACATGAACGTAAAATCCTATCCTCCTGCAATGATTGTTCCCAAATCGTAAAATAAATATAAGGGGTGTACATGGGAAGTGATAAAAAAATAGAAATAAACCCCTACCTCGTTCGCTTGATGATGTCGACGTGGTCGCAAGGAAGAAGATGAATCGTTGGGAAAAGATGGACGTCAGTGTCATCAGCATTTTCCTTGATTATCAGTTCGTGCATTATTGGATATCCTTTGACGGAGTTTGAAGAAGAAAATGTCGAAGGAGAGGCGTTCTTAATTGGAGAAATTTTATCCCAAATCTCCTCCTCTCCCAAATCCACCAAAATGAAATGGTATCCCCAAAATAATAGATTATGTGATCTATTATGTTTGTTGGCATATAATTCAAATTGGGTTAATTAATCTCATAGGTTGGAAAAATTAAAGTGGTGTGTTGGCTTAATTATTGTGGAGGAGGGTCAACACAATTAAAATTGGAGGAGTTGAAGAGGCTCTCCCACATTTAATGAGGGAGTTGAGAGGTTTAGGCCTCATGTGGTCCCCAACACCATAACTTCTCATGGGAGGTTAGGCTCGGGTGGTCCCAACCACCATAAACTCTCATGGGAGGTTAAGGTCTGGTGGTCCCCACTTCTCAACTTCCACATGGAGGTTTTAAACAATAAACTAAAAATAAAATATACACAACTTTATTTTTATTTTATTCATTCACAAAAAACCCAAAAACTAACTTCCACCCTCGAGTAACTGTCGTCAAGGTGAATGTATCTTTAAGCGAATATTGGCACTGCGAGTTCAACGGTGCCCTCAGATTTCAATTTTGAGCACCGGTTAAAAATTTATAAAAACCCATTCACACGTTTACTGAACTTACCCAAAAAAAAGTTTAGAAATTAATTCCGGGCACTCCAGGCCTCGGAATCATGCGCCTTCAATTTTCACAGACTCGTAAAATTCCCATATATTAAAAAAAATTACATGGAAATTATGGGTCTTCAAATTATCCCCGCCTCAGGGCTTTACGTCCCCATAAGCCACAACTTAGACTAATGAAACATGTGGGGGTACTGAGCACGCATCTGAGCCTCCTGATCCCATGTGCTCTTCTGGAGGTTCTTGTGCTACCAGCGAACACACACCAGAGGTATCGACCATCCACGAAGGACCCACTCCTTTTAATCCTCAATCTCTATTGGAACCTCCATAAAAGTCACCACATTGTCAATGTCCAGTTCGCCATGGTTGATGATGTGGGAAGGGTCGTGCATGTATTTCCTCAGCTGGGACACGTGGAAGACGTCATGCACTCGGTGCAACTAAGGTGGAAGAGCTAAGTGGTAAGCCACCTCACCAACTCTACTGAGGACCTGAAAAGGTCCGACGAATCTCGGAGATAACTTTCCTCCTCATCCAAATTTTCGTAGACCTCCTCGGGGTGAGACTCGTAGAAAGACGTGGTCTCAATCCTCAAACTCTAGAGGTCTCCATCTATTGTAAGCATACAAGTTTTGCCTGCTCTGTGCAGTCTTCATCCGCTCCTGGATGATCTGTACCTTCTTTGTGGTAGCCCGTACCATCTCTGGTCCCACTAGTACTGACTCCCTTGGGTTAGTCCAGCACAAAGGTGATCTGTAAGGTCACATGTAAAACTCCTCAAAAGGTGCCATCCCAATAGTGGAGTGATAACCTTTGTTGTATGAAAACTCCACCAAAGGTAAGTGATACTCCTAGATGCAACCGAAGTTGAGGAAATTGGCATGCAACATGTCCTCGAGGGTCTGAATGGTCCACTCAGTCTGACCATCCATCTGAGGATGGAAGGCGGTTCTCAAACGAAGCTATGTCTCGAAAGCCTCTTACAACCCCTTCCATATCCAGGAAGTAAAACATGCATCATGATCAAAGACAATCGTCAAGGGTACTCCATGTAACTGCAAAATCTTCTGCACATAGAGGCATCCCAAGCTCTCTACTGAACTCTGCTCTCTGATCGATAGGAAGTGGGCTGACTTGGTGATTCGGTCGACGATCACCCAAATTGAGTCATGTCCCCTAGATGTACGTGGAAGTCCTATCATGAAGTCCATGGATATCCCATCCCACTTCCACTTTGGGACCTCTAAAGGCTGAACCAGTCCTGCTGGTACCTGATGCTACGCCTTCACTTACTGACATGTGAGGCACCGAGAGACAAACTCTGCTACTTCTTTCTTCATTCCTGGCCACCAGTGTCATCGTCGGAGATCCTGGTACATCTTCTACACTCCTAGATGTACCACTAGAGGGGATGTGTGGAAATCCCTCAAAACTTCCTCCTGAAGTGACACTGGTACTATGGTACATCCTTTAAAGAGGATGATGTGCTCCCCACCTTCAGAAAATCCAACAGGTTCTTGTCCTGTGGATATCTGAGCACGTCATGCCTCGCATTCAGCGTCCCCACGTTGTGCCTCCCTGAATAGCTAAAGAAGTTGGGGATTGACTGTAAGAGATTGTATAAAATATGCTTCGTCTCTATCCACAAAGGATATCTGTAAAGCATCTAGCTGCTCTATCGCCTCACCTAGTAGTTGTATACCAAATCTCTTGTTTAGTGCATCTGATACAACGTTCCCCTTCCCAGGAATATAGACTATCTCGAAGTTATAGTCTTGGAGGAACTCAAGCCAATGTTTCTGTATTAGGTTCAGGTCCTTCTGAGAGAAGATATACCTGAGACTCTTGTGATTATAGTACACTGTAAAATGCTCGCCCATCAGATAGTGTCACCCCATCTTCAAGGTGAAGACCACTACTGCTAACTCCAGGTCACGGGTAGCGTAGTTCTGCTTGTGATGTATCAGCTGTCAAGAACCATATGCGATCATTACTCGTACCTACATCATAACACATCCGAGTCCGGTCCCTAATGCGTCACAATAGACTTCTTACCCTATGCCCTCCTCCAGTAACTCAAGATGGGGGCACTAGTCAGCCTCTGCCTCAGCTTCTGAAAACTCTGCAGGTATCTCTCCAACCAAATGAAGGGTTTCCCCTTCTTTTTCAGGGCTGATAGTGGTGCTGCAATTCTAGAGAAATATGGAAAAAACATATGGTAATATCCATCCAAACCAAGGAAACTCCATACCTCCGTCACACTCCTGGGTGGATCCCAAGCAAGTACCGCCTCAATCTTCGCTAGATCTACTACAACTCCAGCCTCCAATATGACATGTCCCAGAAAGTGAACCTCTCAGATCCAGAAATGGCACTTAGAGAGCTCACCATAAAGATGGTGATCTCAGAGTGTGTCCAATACTACCTGCAAATGATATGAATGCTCCTCTTCAGTAGTTGAGTAGATCATAATTTTGTCAATGAAGACCACTATAAAGCGAAAGATCCTGTTTATGAGTCCCATGAACACTACTGGAGCATTGGTCACGCCGAATGACATAACCAAGAACTTGTAATAGCCATATTGACACCTGAAGGCTGTCTTCTTCACATCCTCGTCACATACTCTGAGCTGGTGATAGCCTAATCTGAGGTCTATCTTCGAGAACCACCGTGCCCCTTTAGCTGATCAAAGTGGTCGTCAATCCTCAGGAGTGGGTAATTTTTCTTCACAGTCACCTAGTTCAGGCACTGATAGTCAACACAAAGCCTCAAGCTCCCATCTTCCTTCTTGGCTAATAGAATCGGGGCTGCCCAAGGAGAAACACTGGGCCGGATGAATCCCTTCCCCTGCAAATCCTCTAACTGTACCCGCATCTCACAAAGCTCCGCGGGAGCCATCCAATATGATGGTGTAAATATCGGTGCCATCACGGGGTACAAGTCAATGTAGAAGTCCACCTCTCTGTGAGGAGGTAGAACTGAAACATCATCAGGGAAAACATCCGCGTACCGGTCCACCACTATAGGATAGCTTAGACTCTCCACATCAACAACTATGAGGGTAAGGCTATCCAACTGATGAGTGATTGGCTGCACTCTCCTCCGGGTAAGTCCATCCTACGCTGTAAAGGCTCCCTTCTCTCTAGTTAAGGTAAACCTGGTCCCATCCATGTGGACACACTACACCTTTCACCTAATACATTTATTCTGAGCATGGACTGTAGATAACCAGTACATACCCAAGATGATGTCGTAAGGCCTCGACGCCGCTACTAGGAGATCCCAACCGAATCTCTCACCTCCTAGAGTAATCTCACACTACTGGCACCAGTGCATAATCGTCGAATCTGCTCCAGTAGGAGTCTCTAGCCATAAGGATCGAGCCAATGACTCTGTCAAAATCTCAGAGCTCCAAACGAGGGAAGTGGAAATAAAAGAATGACTGGAACCTATGTCTATAAGTACTATAGCTATGGTGTAGTAGACACAAATCATACCTCATATCATCTCTGGAGCACCGTGATTGTAGGCCTCAACTTCCTGGAGATGAGTTCTCCCCTGTCCACCTACTCCCTACGGGGTGGACCTCCTGGTGGTGGTGGCGGTAACATCTCATATCGTCGCCCACCGCCAGCTGCACGACTAGCTCCCCTGCCACGTCTGCCTACTCCCTACGAACCTCCTCGGTCGAACATCTGTCTCTGCCTGGGCGGTCCTTCGACCGTCTTCTGATCATCCATATGATGGGTTAGACAGTCACGAGCCATGTGACCATGCCCGCCACATTTGAAACAATGTTTGCTCCTGGTATAACTAGCTCCACCTCTGGTGCCCCGCACAACCGACCCTGAGTCATGCGGTCGTCCACATGTTGGTCTGGTCCTCTTGGACCTCTGTGATGTCTGTCTGCTGCTAACTATAGAATACTCCACTACGTGATGACTGATAGTGGGTCTCGCTACTGGTGACTGCTCAGCAAGGAAACTCTCCACTAGGAGGGATCTCTCTAACACCCCCGCCTTTGTCGGGATGCTGATTGAGATCATCGAAGCCCTGATCTCTTTCCTGAGCCCCTACTCGAAGGTTCGGGCCCTGAAGAATGGGTCTCATACCATATCCTTAGAGTAACGTGAGTGGTCTGTGAACCTCACTGAATAATGAGCTACAGTCATGCTGCCCTATTGCAGATGAAGAAGCTCCTGTATGCACACTGCACGAAGAGTCGTTGGGACAAACTCTGCCCGAAACAGGCTCTCGAAGTCTACCTAGAGAAGCATCACCTCATCATGAACCCGGAACATCAAGCTCCACCATCTGCCTGCTACTATCTGTAGAAGGCTGGTGGCAATGATCACTATGAGATCGGCTGGTGTCCCTACAAGTCGGAAGACTCTCACCACAGCCTCCAGCCAATACTCAACCGCCCGTGGGTCCGTCTCTCCCCTAAACCTAGGTGTCCTCTGGCACTAGAACTCGTGCAATGTGCTCAAGTGGCATGCACCGTCTACTGCTAGGGCTGGTGGAATCAATGGCCCAACGGGGAGTGGTACCACTGGTGCCTCTACTAGTGCCTCTACTAGAAAAGGGCCCTGTACCGAGGCCTCATCGCTCGGTGGGCTATCAATGCATACAACTCTCATAACCCTAGATGACTATCTGTATGGAGGCATCCTGAAAAGAAACAGGTGTTCTACGGTTAATAAGTTATACCTAGTGAGATGAATCAAGATATAACAAAGAAAACTCTTGAAAACACACATGCAATCAATGTTTTCATGCACTAAGTAGGAAATCGGAAGTCAGGGTCCTGGGGTATGGATACATCAGCCACCACACCAACACTGGTTTCCCTAAACTGATAACCACACTCACTACAATTAAAACTATTTCTGTTAAAAAGAAATATTAGAGTCATATGTTCTGCGGTAGAACCGACTCCTCTGGTACCAATTTGTCACAACCCGTCCCCCGGGGCCCGTGTCGTGACTACCCCAAGCCCGCCTTCCATAGGCCAGGGGCTGGAGACTAGCACCGAAGGTGTATTCTGTGAAGGAATTGCCTTTATAACCTGTAAGTACACGTAACCAAGCACACAAAAAGATAAGAATGAAAGTGAACTGAACTGTAAACAGAGTGAGTGTAGTAAGTAAATGGGGCCAGAATACAAGCCCAACTGGAAAGTACAAGTACAACTGTGATACAATACAACTGAAGAAAAGGGAAAGTCAGCTGCAGGGTCATCCTCCGAGGTTCCTACCTGAAGGGTAGGTACAAATTACCTCCTTATCACTCCACATCCACCCGTCTCCTCTGCATACCAACACGCCATATGGTCCACCTCCAGGTACCGTCCAGTCCTGGTACTCTCAGCCTCAGTCAGTGCTGTCCGTCGTCTACATCCAACACAACAAGGTGCGGTCATAGCCCGTGTAGAGGTGAGTATAATGATACTCATTAGAGACCCCAAGACCCTCTAGGTATCACAAAATCCATCAAGGATAAATAAAAAAGTATGAAATCAACATATAACCTTACTTAGATATATGCCCATACATATACCTAAGTTATCAAGTAATCTATCTCAATCATGAGGAAAACACATAGGTACTGACTAAACTCACACCAGGATTTATTCTAGGTGTAGTATCAAGTAACATTCCCAGTCACAACGTCGAACACGTAGGCTACTGGATAACTCCTCCTCTATCAAGTACAGTGGGGATACCGCGTCACACAAAGGCGCTTCCCACTAACCTTGGACTGTTGAGGTACTCCTCCTGTCGAGTACCGTGGGTCTGCCATGTCACCAAGGATCTCCCCACCTTGGGTCTGCCGCATCACCAAGGCGCTCCCCCTCGTGGCCTGCTGAGGTACTCCTCCTATCGAGTACTGTGGGTCTTCTATGTCACTAAGGTTCTCCCCACCGTGGGTTTGTCGTGTCACTAAGGTGCTCCCCACTGGGCCTATCAAGTCACTCCGAGTCAAAACGGTCAGCAGTCGTCAAGTCTCCTTCAACCAGTGGGTTCCCACACTATACTTGCTCGTCTCCGAGAGGATCCGATCCACAAGCTACTGGTCGATACTCCAAATTCCACGAAGTCCCAAAAGAAGTATCTCAAAGGTCCGCCACATCATAGGGGTCTCAACGTAACAGACGATGTGTCAATCAGACGCCTGGTCTGTGAGTTATTTTCCTTTTAGTCCCGGGGGCTCGATTAGATTTGTGCTAGATCCAACTTGACCGTTCTCTATCTTAATCCAAAACACAGTAGGGTATTACTCAAAGGGACCTACTCACTCCAGGTTCCCAACGCCACTAACGGTTCGTCTAACAGACGTTCAGTGACAAAGTTATAGTAAAAAAAAGTAATTGGGTCGTAGTGGGCCCAGGTCCGGTTCGACCCGATCGGACTAACTCGGCCCGACCTGGCCTCGGCTGACCCGGTTCGGGTCGACCCGGCTCGACCCGCTGGGTTCGGCCCGGACCGTTGGGTTCAGCCTGGCCTGCCGGGCGGGCCAACCTGCTAGGTCCAGCCCGCCAGGATGCGAGGTGCCACAAAGGGCTGTGGGTGGCCACGAGGCCATGGAGGGTGCCGCGAGGGCGCGAGGCCACTAGGCGGCTCAGCCAGAGAAGATGGTTTGTCCATGGGGCAGCGGTTCGGCCGCGGGGTGGTGGTCCGACCGTGGGGCAGGACCTCATCCACGAGGTGGGGCCTCGGCCACTGGGTGGTGCAGAGCCGCGGACGACGGCGGTGGCTGCGGTCGACGCAGAGGCCACATGGTGGCAATGGTGGATGTGGGGAGGCGCTGTTGCGCCCTCACCTTCGTCACAACCAGCGGTGGTGTCAACCGCCGTTCTCGTGCCCCAACCATGGATGGTTTCCATTGACACGTTCCTGTCATGGGGTGTGGCAAAAACAAATATAACCTATGTTAAAATGTATTATAGTGGGTTACCTAGGTTTTCTCTAGAGAGGAGTGCACAACAATTAAGCTGTCACCTTAAAATAAGAGAAAGAAGTGAGGTTGTTTTTAGAAATTGTTTGATTTGGAAAATACAAGAAAGAAACTGAATAAAGTAAAGTAATTAAGTGAAAGTTTTGAAACAAATTGACAAATGATGTGATTTAAATCAGTGATATGAACTGCTGATTAAGTTAGGGTCGGTTTTCCAATTGTAATTCTATCATTGTTCATTTTACCCAATTCTCCTCTGCTAAATCGTTAAGAGTGAGAATCCAAAATCATTTCTTCTCACTCCCTTGGTCAAATAAAAATGTGAGAATAAACCTTACTAGAACCTCAAATTGGTCTACTCTCCTTCCAATGTGTAATAGAGTTGTATAAAATACCCCCAATTATCTTAGGCAATTCCCAATCAGGTATTGTTTATCCCAAGCAATCAAGAACATTCACTACTCCTCACACACGTACCAGTGATCACTGAGTACTACACCACTAAATCCCGATCTATTCCATCATTTATAAACTAGAACATAGTGGAGGGAGATATTGATCATTGACCAAATATAAATGAACAACAAATCTAAAATCAGATACAATCGTACATGATAATAAAAACTGTTATAAGAAATTGAAACAAATTCGCAGAAGAGAAAAGAGGATATTAAAACATTACGTGCAAGAACTCAAGAATTACAAAAGGGGAAACCCGCCCTTCTCCAATCACTCAAAATATCTACCCCACCATGGTAAGGTTAACTAAGTTGAAGGGGGAAGAAGAAGTCATTACAAAGCTAAGAAGAACAAAAGAGAGAAAACAAAGAACATAAAATTTGATGCTCTAGAATCTGTCCTCCAGAAGTTTTCCTCTATTCTTCACAAAAGAAGGCCGAAAATCACTGAGGTACCTTCTTATAGAATGTTGGAAATGATATTGGATATCGAACCTCAAAATTTAAGAGTAATTGGACAGTTGTAAAGAAATATATGACCGAATCAATGGAAATTACTTTTCTAGCCACAAAACACTGTTTCACCCACTCCACTTGGACACGCGCAAAAGATGCCTTAATGAGATTAATATTTTATGAAATTTAATTTTAACCGTCCTTTTTATGTCCTCTGTCTACACCATATAAAAGAAACTAATTCTAAGGTCTGATGAATGATATATTGTTGATTTAATACGGTAGGGTCCATTCTGCCAGCCAAACTGAGTTCTTCAGTTGATTGAATTTTCTGTACCATTGGGTTTTGTATTGGGTCTTGGTCTAGAAGTAAAATTTGAATCTCAAAAGTATAGGAAGACTAAAAAAAGGATTCACTTCAATTGGACCAATATTATAAAAGTTATTCTTGAAAAACAGAAGCTATATAAAACTGCCAATTTTACAAAATTACACCATTTTCACATTTAAGCCCAAAATACACCAAAAACACATAAATGATGAAAATACACTCACATTGAATAATTGGGAGGGATTAAATCATTGTAAAACATATAAATAATAATGAAAATATTAACTCTATCAATTCCCCCACACTTATCACTTGGACTCCTGGACAAGTCAGAATCAAAATAAAATCAAAGTAAATTCAAAACACATATCCATGAGATCCACCAATCTGAAAACAAGAAACAAAATATATCATGCCCCCTCAAACTCTATTATTTCATGTTCTTAATTTAGTATCATTCAATAAATTTACTCTTCATTTCTCCTCCCATTCACAAAAAACACTTACCTAACTTTCATTTTCTCTCATTACACAAATTTCAATTTTTTAGCAATGTCTTTCTCATCCAAACTCATACAAGGGTCACCATAGGTTTGATAAATTCCTAAATCTCCACTCGATGTGAGTCAAAGACATATGTTTATCATGATTACCTGTTAAGGTTTTTATGTGGCTTTTGGTTTTTAGGATTTAGATGTGAAAATTCTGAGGCTAAATGAAGAGGTCTTGGCTATTTTTGAAGCAAAATTGCATTACTCTAATTTTCACACAAGTATGGTCTTCTCTTAACTCCCCTTAGTAGAAAATAAACTCCTTCTTCATGGAATATAAAGGAATGTTCACACATTTCATCATTTCAGCAGAAAACATTTCAATCTTCTCAAATATAATATTTCTTGAAAGCTCCAAAAAAGGCACAACATTCTTTTTACATTAGAAGCTCCGAAAAGCACAACTTCTCTCATCATGAAAGCTCTAGAAAAGGCATAGCTTTCAGAAGAATTATTTTTTTAGCAGCAATAACATCTCTTCAACATTTTTTCACCCAAAGTATCCCCAAATAAGGTAGTATAATACAAGACATCTTCCCCCCACACTTATGTTCAAATAGATCATGCAATTTCACTTCAAGAGAAGGTTGGATAGGGACTATTGGCTTGTAATGTGGCTAACCTAATAGGATGTTCATGGATTCTATAGGCTACAAAGATTAAATGTTCAAGGTAGGCCATTATGAAAGGTATTATCTTGAAAAGGGGGCTTTCAAACTAAAGAAATGCCTCAATTATTTAAAACACATTTACCCCAAACCCTCAAGTCTTGAAAGGAATAAATCAAATTCTGGTTAAAACAAGCATGATTTGGTTCTCTCAATAAGTGAGGTGAATGTAAAGAATATGAAAATAATAGGTTCATAAGCCTCACGGGAATGTGATTTAATATATAAAGACAATGATATGTGGCATGGGACTCAAAAAACAGAGTATTTTTCATGAAATTCCCAAAGAATTGAACTTGAAACAATATCATTTTCAGCATTCATTTAAGCTCAGTTTCATTGAATAAATTATTTCTTCGATGAAAATGGGTTTCAAAAATGTCAAAGATAATCATTTCAGCACAAAAGTTTCGAAAACACAAAAAAAAAATTAAAAATAAGCACACAAAATTTGAAACACACACATGTTTTTTTAAAAAACAAATAGGAAAACAAACAACACATAAAAAATCCTAAACTACAAAGGTTCCCTCCCCAACACTTAAATGATGCAGTGTCCACAATGAATTCAAATTTATTTAACATGTATGAATATTGGAAATTGAATCACAATAATCATGAAAATATAAAAGAGATGTACGACCTGATGGGGTTTATTGATAAACAGGTTGGAGGAGTGTGATCTCCTCCATTGGCTCTAATTGCATGGTCCCAAGGAATTTCTTCAATCTGTTCCCATTAAAAGTGAATGGATCCTTCGCCCCATCCTTCACAATTTTCACAACACCAAAAGGATATACATTAGTAACTATAAATGTACCTTCCCACCTGGAACGAAGTTTACCTGACATTATCTTGAGTCTTGAATTGAATAACAACACTTTGTCTCTAGGATGAAAGTATTTTGGTTGGATTAGTTTGTCACGAGCCACTCTTGTCCTCTATTTGTAAGTCCTGGAACTTTCAAATGCTTCCGTTATAATTTCTTCCAGCTCCTGTAACTATAATATTCTCTCTTTCCCAGCACTTTCAAGATCCAGATTCATCTTCCTCATAGCCCAGTATGCCTTGTGTTCCAATTCCACAGGTAGGTGACAAATTTTCCCATAAATCAACCTATAGGGACTCATTCTAATTGGGGTTTTGTACGCTATCATTTAAGCCAATAATTTGTCTTCTAACCTTTGGCTCCAATCCTTCTCATTTGGATTAATAGTATTTTCAAAAATTCCTTTGATTTCCCTATTGGACACTTTAGCTTGCCCATTAGTCTGTGGATGATAGGGAGTTGATGTTTTATGATGCACCTCATACTTTTTCAACAAAGCCACCATTCTCCAATTAAAAAAGTGAGTCCCTTGATCACTAATGATGGCTCTGATAACTCCAAACCTCTAAAATATATTAGCCCTGACAAAATCATAAACAACTTTAGCATCGTCAGTTCTGGTGGCTTTTGCTTCCACCCATTTGGAAACATAATCAACAACAATCAGAATATAAGAATTTCAAAATGACAATGGGAAAGGGCCCATAAAATCTACCCCCAAAACTTCAAATATTTCACAAAAATTAAGTGGATTTTGGGGCATTTCTTGTCTCTTTGAAATATTTTCTGTAAATTGACATTTTTCACACTGTTTTCAAAATTCATGAGAATATTTGAAAAGTGTTGGCCAATAAAGTCCAGATTCTAAAACCTTCATCGCTGTCCTTTGAGGTCCAAAGTGGCCTCCACAAGCTAATGTGTGACAAAACCTAAAGACTGATTCAATTTTATTTTTAGGCAAACATCTTTATATCATTTGGTCATTGAAAATATTCCAAAGAAATGGATCATCTCAGATGTAATATTTAGATTCAGATTTCAATTTGTGAATTTGGTGAGAATTTAAATGAGATGGGACTTGATATGTTACCAGATAATTGACCATGTCAGCATACCAAGGTACTTCTTCTTCAATCAAGTACAACTGCTCTCCTGGAAGGTGATCATTTAGTGGTTCAGTGTCTGGAATTTCAACTTCAGCAGTGTTAGGCAGTCTACTTAAGTGATCAACCACTTGATTCTCAGATCCCTTTTTACCTTTGATTTCTATGTTGAACTCCTGCAGTAATAGAATCCATCTCACAAGCCTTGGTTTTTCTTCAGCCTTCTTCATCAAGTACCTAAGAGCTGCATGATCAGAAAACACAATGACTTTAGTTCCAAGAAGATATGATATAAATCTTTCTAAAGAAAAAAAAACTGCTAAAAACTATTTTTCTGTTGTTGTGTAGTTGAATTGGGCCACATCTAAAGCTTTTGAGGCATATTTAATGACTTGTGGCCTGCCCTAAATTCTCTGAGAAAGTACTGCTCCAACTGCTTGGTTTGAAGCATCACAAAGTATCTTGAATGGTTCTTCCCAATTGGGTGGATGCATTATTGGTGGTGTAATCAATATCATTTTCAACTCATCAAAGGCTTCCCTACATGAACCATTGAAATCGAAATCAGCATCTTTAAAAAGTAATCTAGAGAGAGGGAGAGAAATATTACTGAAATCTTTGATAAAACTCATGTAGAATCCTCCATGTCCTAAAAATGATCTAACATGTTTCACACAAGTTGGGTAAGGAAAAGAATTTATCACTTCAATTTTTGATTTATCAACTTCAATGCCTTTCTGAGAAATGACATGCCCAAGGAAAATTCCCCTCTCAACCATAAATTGACACTTTTAAAAATTCAAAACAAGGTTTTTCTCAATGCAAGTTTTCAAAATTTTTTCCAGATTTTTCAAACAATGATCAAAAGAATTTCCAAAAACTGTGAAATCATCCAAGAAAACCTCCAAGAAATATTCAATGTGATCAGAAAATATACTTACCATACACCTATGAAATGTACCTGAAGCATTACACAATCCAAATGGTATCCTTTTTTATGAAAAAGTGCTGAAATGACAAGTAAATGTAGTCTTCTCTTGATCCTTGGGAGCAATGGGTACCTGAAAATAACCTGAAAATCCATCCCAAAAGCAATAATGAGTTCTCCCCGCCAATCTCTCTAGTATCTGGTCAATAAAAGGGATAGGGAAATGATCTTTTCGAGTGACCTGATTCATCTTCCTAAAATCTATGCACACTCTCCAACTATTCTGAATTCTTACCAGGATTAATTCATTCTTTTCATTCCTCACAATGGTTAGGCCAGTTTTCTTTGGGACTACATGGATGGGGATAACCCATTGTGAATCTGATATGGGATAGATGATCCCAGCTTCTAATAACTTCTCAATCTATTTTTTCACAACCTCCATCAGGGTAGGGTTCAGCCTCCTTTGGGGTTGTCTGACAGGTTTGGAATCTCCCTCAAGAAAAATTTGATGTGAGAAAATTTTTGGGTTTATTCCTAGGATATCACCTAAGCTCCACCCTATTTCTTAGAAATTCTCTCTCAAAATCTCAATCAATGATTCTTCTTGAGTTTTAGATAGATTATTAGTAATTATTACCGGTAATTTCTCTCCCTCCATAAGGTAAACATATTTTAGATCAGTGGGGAGTGGTTTTTATTCTAGACTAGGAGGATGCTCAAGGGATGAAACTAAATTGAGGTTTTCCACTTCCAATGGTTCGACATCCTACACACAAGAAATCATATCATCTTCATCATCATTTAACAAATTACCAAAGAAATCATATTTTATCTCTTCTTCCAACAAGAAATCAAAACCTTTAAGAGTTTGGGAATCTATATGTTCAGTGATATCTTTAATGCCAAAAATTCTCTCCTAATGATAAAAATTCATGAAACATACCTGATTCTTTAATTGGTTCTATACCATCCTCATGGGAGAGTGAGAAGAGTGAATGATCATCTGATGGGTGCCTCATGGATTCAAAAATATTAAAGTGGACACTGCTATCTCCAAACTCCATAGTAAGTGTCCCTTCATGGACATTGATGATGGTTTTGGCTGTCTTTAAGAAAGGTGTCCCCAAAATGATGGGTGAGTGTGATGGGATCCTATCATCTTCCATATTCAACACATAAAAGTCAACAGGGAATAAAATATCTTTGACTTTTACCAGGACATCCTCTAGAACTCCTGCTAGGAACACTGTTGATATGTTTGTAAGCTGGACCACCACTCTTGTATGCTTCAAGTCTCCCATCTGCAAAGAAGTATATACTGAGTGAGTCAATACATTAATTGATGCACTTAAATCTCACAAATCATTAGAGAAATTTAATGAACCAATGGTGCATGGAATAGAAAACGTCCCTGGATCTTGACATTTGGTTGGCAATTAGGGTGTGATAAGGGCTGAGACACTTATTCCCAAATTGATCCTCTCATTCCCTTGAAGTTTCCTTTTCTTGGTGCAAAGATCCTTCAAAAACTTAGCAAAATTTGGAATTTGTTTGAGTGCTTCAAGCAAAGGTATGTTGATTTCCACTTTCTGGAAGGTGTCCAGAATTTCTTTTTACAATGCTTCTTCTTGTAACCTCTTTGATTAAATCATCCTTGATGGAAATGGTGGTGGTATATCTTTCTTCTCCCTTTGTTTCATTTGAAATGGTGTTTCTTGTTTCTTCCTTCTTGTCCTATCATTATCATCCTCATCTTTCTTATCTTCTTCCCGATGCATTTTCATAGAATTCTCATCATTTCTAACTTCATTCTCACCCAGATCAGTTTTTCTTATTTCAGGTTCAATGGTGGATAGTGGTTGGAGTTCTTTTCCACTTCTTGTAGTTATAATACTAACATTATCTTTTGGGTTTGGGACTATTTGGTAAGGGAGTTTACCTGGATTTTTGGTTAGAAAGTCCATGAGACTTTCAAACTTGTTGGAAAAATATTTAACAATGTCTTTCAGTCCTTTAAACTCATATTTTTGTTGGTTTTGAATTAAAGGCTATGCACTGGTGGATGGTTTCTCATAGGGTCTTTGGATATTTGTTGGTTTTTGGTAAGAAGGCTAGTTATAAGATGGTTTGTGTTGAAATGGTGGTGGATTATGGAATTGATTCTGGAATGGTGGTTGGTTTTGAAATTTGTTTTGGTATGGGAGTCTACCTTGATTATGATGATTTCCAAAACCATATTGGACTTGGTTAGGATCTCTCCATAATTGATTTTGTTGGAACTGCCTTGGCTAAAAGGCTGCTGCACATGTTTCCATTCCCTGTATTTCAGAACATTGGTCAGTAAAATGATCAAGTGATGAGCATAAACCACATACCTTAGCTGGTGCTTGTTGGTCACTAACTTGATTCAAGGCCATCTGTCTCACCAAACTAGTAAGCTCTTCAATCTTAGTTTCTAATAAGGGTGATGGATGAGAAGTGCGTACCTCATTAATACCTCTTGTTCCAATACCTCTTGTTCCAAATTGCTGCGAGTTTTGGGAAATCTTCTCAATCAAGCCCTTGACTTCTTCTGGTGACTTGTCAATCAGTGCACCTCTAGATGATGAATCAAGAAGGTTTATATCATTGTCCAGTAGTCCTTGATATAAAAAGACAAGAAAGTGGTGTTCCTCAATGGCTTGATGCGGACAGATGGCACATAGCTTCTTAAATCTCTCCCAGTACTCGTAAAAGGGTTTCTCCAGATGATTATCGTATGGCGTAGATTTCCTTCCAAATGGCTGTGCTTTTAGAGGTGGGGAAGAATCTTTGCATAAAACATATTACCAGGTCATTACAGTCATGTACGTATCCTAGTTGTAGGTCTTACAACCATTATTTAGTAGTTCCATCTAATGAAAACGGAAATGGCTTCCACTTTACCTGCTCCTCGGTAATTCCACGAGGTCTGAAAGTTGAGAAAAAATTTGTGAACTCTTTAATTTGTTTGTTTAGATCTTCACCTACCAAACCATGAAGCTTTGGAATCAAAGGAATCATGTTAGGTTTCATTTCAAAATGATTTTCTAAAACTAGCATGGAAAGTTGATTATTTTGATTAAGGAATTGTGGTGCACAGAGGTCTCTAAGTGTTTGGTTTTTATTTTCAGCCATGATGACAGGCTCAAAGTGAAAACTTGAAGTTTCACTTGATTATGCAAGGGGAACTTCCTTAAATTCAGATTCCAAATTAATGTTTCTAAGTATATTCAACAAGGTTCTTTCAATTTCAGGATCTATGGGTAAAGGTTCAGTTTTTGAGGTTCGAGTCATGCAATTTTGAAGAGAAAAGTTGAAAAGAGAAAGGAAAGAAAAGAAAATAAATGTTGGCGCTACCGCCCCTGAAACGGAGCCAAGTTTTGACATGTTCCCATCGTGGGGTGTGGCAAAAAAAATATAACCTATGTTAAAATGTATTATAGTGGGTTACCTAGGTTGCCTCCAGAGAGGAGTGCACAAAAATTAAGCTGTCACCTTAAAATAAGAGAAAGAAGTGAGGTTGTTTTTTGAAATTGTTTGATTTGGAAAATACAAGAGAGAAACTAAATAAAGTAAAGTAATTAAGTGAAAGTTTTGAAAAAAATTGACAAATGATGTGATTTAAATCAGTGATATGAAATGGTGATTAGTTTAGGGTCGGTTTTCCAATTGTAATTCTATCATTGTTTATTTTAGCCAATTCTCCTCTGAAAAATCGTTAAGAGTGAGAATCCACAATTGTTTCTTCTCACTCCCTTGGTCAAATAAAAATGTGAGAATAAACCTTACTAAAACCTCAGATTGGTCTAATATCCTTCCAATGTGTAATAGATTTGTAGAAAATACCCCCAATTATCTTAGGCAATTCCCAATCGGGTCTTGTTTATCGCAAGCAATCAAGAACATTCACTACTCCTCACACACGTACCAGTGATCACCGAGTACTACACCACTAAATCCCGGTCTATTCCATCGTTTAGAAACCAGAAACTAGTGGAGGGAGATATTGATCATTGACCAAATATAAATTAACAACAGAATCTAAAATCAGATACAATCGTACATGATAATAAAAAATGTTATAAGAAATTGAAACAGATTCGCAGAAGAGAAAAGAGGATAGTAAAAAATTGCACGCAAGAACTCAAGAATTACAAAATGGGAAACCTACCCTTCCCAAATCACTCAAATGATCTACCCCACTATGGTAAGGGTAACTGAGTTGAAGGGGGAAGAAGAAGTCATTACAAATCTAAGAAGAACAAAAGAGAGAAAACAAAGAACATAAAATTTGATGCTCTAGAATCTGTCCTACAGAAGTTTTCCTCTATTATTCCCACTAGATGGAAGAAACTAACTGAGGTAACTTCTTATAGAATGTTGGAAATGAAGTTGGATATAGACCCTAAAAATTTTATAGTAATTGGACAGGTGTAAAGAAAGATATGGCCTAATCAATGGACATTACTTTTCTGGCCGCCAAACACTGTTTCACCCACTCCACTTGGAAGTGCGCAAAAGATGCCTTAATGAGATTAATATTTTATGAAATTTAATTTGAACCGTCCTTTATATGTCCTATGTCTACACCATCTAGAATAACCTAATTATAAGGTTGGTTTAATGGGATATTGTTGATTTAATGTGGTGGGGTCCATTCTGCCAGCCAGACTGAGTTCTCCACTTGATTGAATTTTCTGTACCATTGGGTTTCGAATTGGGTCTTGGTCCAGAAGGAACATTTGAAGCCCACAAGAATATGAAGCCTAAAAAAATGGATTCACTTCAATTGGACCAATATTATAAAAGTTATTCCCAAAAAACCTAAGCTATATAAAACTTCCAATTTTACAGAATTACCCCATTTTCACATTTAAGCCCAAAATACACCAAAAACACATAAATGATGCAAATACACTCACATTGAATAATTGGGAGGGATTAAATAATTGAAAAACATATAAATAATAATGAAAATATTAACTCTATCATTCATCCTCCTCCATCGCGAAGAACAACACAAGATTTGCAGAAGGGTCGGGCCATGATGGTTTGGCTCGTACCATCCACGTTAGGGTGGTAGCACATAGCTCATCAAGAACATGAACATGAACGTCAAATCCTATACTCCTACAATGATTGTTCCCAACCCGCAAAATAAATATAAGGGGTGTACATGGGAAGTGATAAACAAATAGAAATAAACCCCTACCTCGTTCACTTGATGATGTCGACGAGGTCGCAAGGAAGAAGGCAAATCGTTGGGAAAAGATGGACATTGGTTTTGTCGACGTTTTCCTCGATTGTCGGTTCATGTGTCGTTGGAGATCCTTTGATGGAGTTTGAAGAAGAAAACTTTGAAGGAGAGGAATTCTTCATTGGAGATCTTTTCTCCCAAAGCGTATCCTCTCCCAAATCCACCAAAATGAAATGGTAGCTCCAAAATAATAGATTATGTGATCTATTTTGTTTGCTGGTATATAATTCAAATTGGGTTAATTAATCTCATAGGTTGGCATAATTAAAGTGGTGAGTTGGCTTATTTATTATGGAGGAGGGTTGGAAAAGTTAAAATTAGAGGAGTTAAAGAGGCTCTCCCACATTTAATGAGGGAGTTGAGAGGTTTAGGCCTTGGGTGGTCCCCACCACCATAACCTCTCATGAGAGGTTAGGATCGGGCGGTCCCCACCACCATAACTTCTCATGAGAGGTTAAGGTTTGGTGGTCCCCACTTCTCAACTTCCACATGGAAGTTTTAACAAATAAAATAAAAATAAAAGCTACAAAACTTTATTTTTATTTTATTCATTCACGAAAACCCCAAAAACTAACTTCCACCCTCGACCAATTGACGTCGAGGTGAATGTCTCTTTAAGAAAATACCGATGCTCTGAGTTCAACGGTGCCCTCAGATTTCAATTCTGAGCATCGGTTCAAAATTTAGAAAAACCCGCTCGTATGTTTACTGAACTTACTCAAAAAAAAGTTCAGAAATTCATTACGGGCACTCCGGGCCTCATAATCACGCACCGTCAATTATCGCGGACTCATAAAATTCCCATATATTAAAAAAATTACATGGAAATTCTGAGTCTTTACAATATATCTCATGATATAGTGATTATACCATGAAAAATTGTCTAATCCTAAATGGAAATCATAATAGGGGTTTTATAGGGCAATTGTAGGGTTTGCATATCACTAAAAATCACATCACTAAAGAGGTCAATAAATAAATGTCACCCAATTAGAATATCTCAAAAACATTGGGTGTGAACCGAACTTACTCTATACCTAAGTTAAAACCCCTATTATTTATGCAACTATGATTTTTTTCTCCATCTGGCACTCCATTGAAGAGATATAAGAAATTAATTAAAAATACATGCACATGGGATAAAGATAATATAATATTTTTATGATATTATTATAAATCCTTTTTAGGGATCACATATGGATTCTAGATCAATAAAATATCATAATAATATAATTTAAAATATTAAATGGTTTTACACAAAATATAGGTCTACAATGACACTGCCTGAGATTTGGTATAAATATATATTTAAGTAAAAATATTAAAATTTATTTAAAAAAAATGTTCTCATAAAATAATAAAAACCATTCTCGGGGATAAAAACCATTCCTTGAGACCAAAAGTATCATAAAAAATGTTTCTACAATCATCTTATGGGGTAAAATTACTATTTTACACTTGAGGAGCTCTAAATACTGAGGTGCCTAGCCATTCATACTTGAGGAGTTCATTTAAATTTTCAGCACTAATTAAATCTGATGTTTCCTCTCCATACATATATTTTTCAAAATCAAATGTGTGAGTATTTCCGTCTTTCAACTTTGTATCCACATGAGCCTACAATGATATTAACTATGGATATAGAACGGGCGAGGTGAAGGTGCTCTCAGTAGACCGTTTCAATCAGTTGGTTGATCCTTGAGATAGTTTTGAGATAATATTTCGTTTCACCCCATAGTCTTTGTCATTCTGTAATAACATTCATCAGTTCAGACCTTTTTTCATTAAATGTTAAAGGTCCAGCTTGAAAAATAAATTGGAAATGGATACCTTTTTGTCGACATGTTTTTTTACAAGAACTGTCGGCCATGCGATGAATGTTCCAACAGCTTGTTCAACCATATGAATGTCTTCATCATCATTTGGAATAGGTAGCTCGCCATTCGGCTCATTAGATACATTAATTGACACTCTAAGATGATCTTTTGGAAGTTGTCTGTTGTGTAGCATGTCATTTTGCATATTGAACACCGTAGCCCTCGCTACAAGGTGATAGGTGGGAGTTGATAAATATAAATCACAATCATTTTCACCCTGTGGAATATCAGTACAAGAAAGGTATCAGTGTCTATGTAAATCACATTTCATAGAAACAATTATTAAAACATTGATTACCTCATCTAAGTCAGGTTTTTTAGGGGAATGGCTCGCCTCAAAGCTGGTGGGGGGTGGGGTGGGATCATCACGCATGGGTTGTTGTTGATTTGTTTCTACTCTTTGCCTCTCCCCCATCAATTTTTCTATTATCTCTCTCTGGTATTGTAATTCTTCTTGAAAAATAGATAATTGTTCTTGCAGCTTTTCCATTTTTTCATTTTGATCCTCCACTTGTTTTTGTTTTTGAAAATATGTTCGGGGTGTCACCCCAAAACCTGCACCTCTCATGCGGCCATACTGTTCTGGCTGCTTCAAGGCTGCTGAAAGTGTGTCTGCATCTGGTGTGGTTGCTATTGATTCTTGTGACTATGTCAGATAGAAAATATAGAAAAATAAGTATTTATTGTAATGTAATAGCGATTTAAAGCAAATAAAATTTATATTATGTCATACTTACACATGTTTCCCACAAATGTTTATGTGTTTTCATCTACCAGTATCCCCTATTTATTTACACGAGCCTCCTTCCATAGCACATGGAGTGGGATGGATATGGAATTTGATTTCGATTCATCAATCTACATATAAACAGAGAAACATGGTTATGGTGTTGTTTTATGTCCCATACTAGTAGTAGGGTATATTTAAAAGACGTACCAATTTTTTCTCAAGTTCAACGTACCCCATCCTTACTTTACGGTAAGGGTACGTTGGTTCTGTTGCACGTTTTTTATTTTCCACACTCAATAGTTGTTTCATAAATAAAAAACTGTCAATCAGAGTGATGAATACAAGTAAACGTCAAACAACGTATTACCCCACACAATGTACCTAAAAAGTCTACTCCCCAAGACGGTTGCTAAACGTATCCCACGCTCCTTGGGATATCAAGTATGCGTAAAGAGGAGGTGGGTGTGGCTTGATTTTCCCTTCTACATCTTTAAGATGAAATTTCATTAAAATTGTGAGGAAATCTCTATGAATCCTTCCTGAAACTCTTAATACACATTCCTTGTGTGAGGCATCTACTATAAATGAACTCTACAATGGATGATAAAGAGTAAGTCAATGTTTTGGTATTTTATTTTATTTTAATAAATTAAAAAAATGATATTATAATGTTACCGTAATCTCTTCCCACATTAGTGTCTTCATCCCGATGACAGTATGGTGCCACGACTGTACATCAATCGGCATGCGTTTCCGAGTGATGATTCCAATGTAGCTACTAAAGATGGATCTATTGGGGTTAACATGTTGGCCTTGCTTATTCTATCCCACATCAAATTTGTTGCATTTTTCTTTTTTCCTTAAGGATTTTGGCTAACACTGTCAAAATACGACGCTCTTGTTTTTTTTGCGCTTTTAGGGTTTCATTTCCTACCATTTCCTCAAAAGTAGCATCAATATCTTCCCCCAGAGTGCTATCATTGGAAATAAGACCAGAAGAAATAGGTTGAGAAACCTGTTGTACCTTAACACTGGGACCAGCAACAATAGGTTGAGAAACCTGTTGTTGCCCTGCACTGGGACCACCAACATCTGGTTGAGAAACGTGTTGTTGCTCTGCAGTGGGACCACCAGCTTCTGGTTGAGAGACCTTTTGTGCCTCGGGATTGGGCGCATCAGCAGGTGTAGTAGTCATTATCTGTATAAGTGGTTTAATATTTAATTTAGATTACATAAAAACAACAGTGAACAGATAATAACATAACGTAACACAATGTATGTTACAATAAACAAATAACCTGATTATTGTACTCTCTTTTTTTATTTAAAGGCTAAAGATATTTGACTCCTATATCAACTATGTAAATCCCTTCATCGTGGTCTCCTCTGACATACAAAAAGCTGTCTACATTGGGACTGCTGCAAAATTATTGTGAAGTCCCTATAAAAGGGTCAACCTCCATTGAACTCTCATATGACCCTTCAGTTTTTTTGGTCGATAACAGAACAATTGACCAATTTCAGTTTGCGGGGTCTGGAACATAAAATACTTGTACTTCCTGTGATGCCATTATAAATGGTTCATCTTTCTCCCCTTCCTTACTGAAATCAACTTTCACAAATCCAAATTTATCTATTTTAACAGCACTCCTGTTATCAACCCACTTGCATTGAAAAATCAGCACTTCGAATTTAGTATAATCCAACTCCCATATTTGTTTGATGATGCCAAAGTATAACATATTCGCATAAATTGGATTTTTTTCCTTAGAACCAGAAACATGAATTTCCTCAACCAAAAGTGTAACCCCACTATTTTGCATGGTACTGTCTTCATCGTGTTCATTAGTATAGAATGTATAACCATTAACTGCATAAGCATTGTAAGATAATACGTACACACTTGCTCCTCCGGATATCCATCGAAGTTATTCTAAAATTGAGTCTGAATTTTCATCTAACTACTTAAAAATATGGTCTCGAAACCATCCTATAAACTGTTGATTATGTGTATCTGATATCCATTTTTCAGCCCTAGAAGGATTCAAATGCCTAAGAATTTCTTTGTGGGTTTGAACATATGAGTCAACGTCGAAACTGTTATGCAAAACATAAAGGTGGTCTTGCTCCCGATCTATAATATTGATTGTGAAAACCTCTCTTCTAGAAATTCCCTCACCCTCAAGACACTCAGTGTGACGAGATTTTGGTAGGCCAACGATTTCCACACCAGATAGGTATTCAGTACAAAATTCAACAGCTTCCTCAACAATATATTACTCTGCAATACAACCCTTTGGCCGAGTTCGGTTTTTGACATACCCTTTCAAAATCTTCATATACCGTTCAATGGGGTACATCCATCTATAATGTACAGGACCACATAGTTAAATCTCTCTCACCAAATGAACCATCAAATGAACCATCATATCAAAAAATGTTGGCGGGAAGAACATTTCTAATTCACATAATATGAAGACAATTTCTTTTTCCATAGTTGGCAATTTCTTCGGGTCTATAACTTTGCTGCATATAGCTTTGAAGAAGAAACAAAGCTTTGTTAATATATGGCGGATATTCTTGAGAAAAATTCAACATAAATCTATAGGAATTATATCTTGCATCAAAACATGGCAGTCATGTGATTTTAGAACCTTTAATTTTAAATCACCCATTGACATGATGTTCTTGATATTTGATGAATACCCCCCTGAAACCTTTACATCATTCAAGAAGTTGCAAAACTGATATCTCTCCTGGCTGGAAAGAGTGTAAGTAGTAAGAGGAAGAAATGTTTGTTTTTCACCCTTCACTGGTGCCAACTCTTCTCGTATTCCCATCTCAACCATGTCCAATCTAGCCTTAATTACATCCTTTGTTTTGCCGGGTTCATTTAGCAATGTTCCGATGACACTATCACATACATTTTTTTCAACATGCATAACATCAATAAAATTTCTGACATACAGAAAATTCCAGTATGGTAATTCAAAAAAAACTGATCTCTTTTTCCAACTAGTTTTTGTAAGGTTTTTCGAAAATGGTTTACCAAAAGTAGTGTCTAAATATTTTACTTTCTCAAAAAATTGATCACCTGTTAGTGTAGACGATGTTGTATGTTCTTCTGAACTTCCATCGAATGATGTCATCCAAGATCGGTACTTATGTCGTCAGGGTAGAAATCTGCGATGTCCTAGAAACATGGTTTTCGATGAATGTTTCATCCTAATTGACTATGTACCTTGTTTGCAAACGGGACACTCTTGAGTTCCTTTAATGCTATATCCTAAAAAATTTCCATAAGAAGGAAAGTCATTTATCTTCCCGTACAACATGGATTTCAAAGTGAAATGTTTATTTTTGTAAGCATCATACAATGTAACACCTGAATCCCACAATATTTTCAAATCCTCGATCAATGGGGCCAAATAAACATCAATATCATTACCCAGTTGTTTTGGTCCTAATATAAGAATAGATGACATGATGTATTTTCATTTCATGCATAACCACGGTGGTAATTTATATTTTACCAACATAACCGTCCATGTACTGTGACTGCTGCTTTGAAAACCAAAAGGATTCACCCCATCTGTAGATAATGCCAGATTAAAGTTTCTCAGCTCGTTACCAAATTCAGGATACTCGTGATCAATTATCTTCCATTGAGGAGAGTCTGCCGGGTGACGTGGTTTCCCATCTTTAATTCTTGTATCTGTATGCCATGTCAATTGTCCTGCAGTCTCCTCACTTCCATATATGCGTCTAAACCTAGGAATGATTGGAAAGTACCATACAACTTTCGTAGGACTAGAATCATCTTTCTTGTATCGGGAAGCACCACACTTTGGGAATTATTTAAGTGATTTGTGGTCCTTGTGAAACAATATACAGTCATTCAGGCAAGCATGTATTCTTTCAGAGATCATACCGATCGATCATAGAATTTTTTTGGCATCGTATGTTCAACTAGGGAGTTCATTATCTTCTGGGAGCATGTCATTCAGGAGACAAATTAGTTCTGTAAAACTGGCGTCACTCCATCTGTTGCCTGCTTTCAAATTATACAGCTTCAATACGGCTGACAATGCTGTATATTTAGTGCAACCATCATACAATTGCGTTTCTGCACAACTCTTTAACTTCTCAGACAATTTGGGAAATCACGAAGTTCATGTTCAACTGTCCTTGTCATTTCCTCAATACGATCTTCATCATCATTCACATCTGTAATCACACCCTCCATACAATTGTTTTCACTGTTCATGCTTCTAATCATATTAGATGATCTATAAAATGTCGTGTTCTCTGAGTCACTACCTACATTCATTTTTTCCCCATGTTTATTCCAACATGTATAACTTTGATATATTCCGTGACAGATCAGGTGTTCTTCCAACTACTCTGGACTAATTTGTCTTGAATAACAACAGCGTAAACACAGACAAAGGATTTGAGAAGGGTCACATGCATGATCTTCTGCAAACTTGATAAACTCTTTCACGCCATCTTTATACACTTTTGTCAACCGATTGGCATTCATCAAGTCTTTATTCATATTCATCATCTTTATGGGTTCGATCTCGAACTTGCCTAATATTATGTTTTAATTAATCAGGTAGCATTGTTTGGGTTTTATAAAAACAAATCATGGTACAAATTCCTTTAAACACATGTGAAATCCATATACATGGTGTGTCCAGTAGGGTGAACATCATCTATGTATAAGATACCTGATTTAATCTGACATATATCAAATTTATTCCAAGTTAGTATTACAAAGACTGAATGATGCCTTTGAAAATACATGACATTTAGAACAACTTGAGCTAAAGGCGTGTACTTTAGATACATATTGAGTCACCTCACCAGCTATGCATCACATTTTTGTGGAATACATGGTGTGTAGTCCTTACATGACAACTAGGGGTGTATAGTCTATACACATCAAGTATCTATGGTATCTATACATGGTGTGAGTGAAGTAAAACACATGTCATATGGTTCTACCATTATTTCATGGAATGTACATGGTTTCATGCTGAAGTATATGTCTTGGAAATACATTGTGTGTGAACTAGGTTCACATGACATGTAACATTTAAAATGAAACTTATTCCAAGTTTGTGTTAGAAGATTATTCCAACAACAACAACACCATACAAAAACACAATCGTGATCACAATCACAACACCATACAAACCAAACAATCAAAATTTTAGATTTTACAAAGCATCCCTTATTCAATTTTGTTTGTTAATTCAGGGGTTATAATATAAGTTTTATCATCTTGGGGTGTTCATTCATAAGTCAAGTATACGTAAATTACCAACTTATAAATTCCAATGTTCAACAAGAACCAACCAACATTCAATTCATTTAGTGCGCAAACAAGGACCACCAACGGACACAATTTTCAGTAGGGCGTTTAGCCCATACATTTCACATTATAACCATCAATATCAAATAGTAATAACATGAGAATAAGAGGAAACCAATGAGTAACAGGAGAAAACTCACTGCGAAGATGTCGTTTGGCACACGACAGAGGAGTGTTTGTGGCAGAGGAGAGGCACACAACAGAGGAGATTTCCAACTAAAAAGAAAATATAAAATTGGGGAAACCCATGAGAATAAAATAATCTAAAACCGAGTACACCATTTACCACATCCCACAAACTCCAAAAGACAATGCATGCAAATAAATGATAACCACCAATTATCTTGCATCATAACTACTTTGAGTCTAATTCCTAATGAAACTTAGTACACATAATATTATTTACCAAGAATAGGTAATTTGGGGGTAAATGTAGAGGTCAACCTTCCATTTATCACCTAAAAAGATCACTAACATGAATTTGAGAAAAAAATCACTCCATTTATGGTCATCCATAACATTTGTGCTACAAGCTGTGAGAAAGAATGGATATAGTACAAATAATAACATGGTAAACCAAGAAATATCACAATTTCACATACATTGTTGATATTTTACCATGCTACCACAACTAAAACTTTCTATGGGACCACTAGTAATCTAGATTCTAAGATGACATGGACCAAGAAGTGAACTTTATCAATCCAGATACTACATTTGGTTATCTTATCATAAATATGATGTTATCTCAATGTACTCAAGGTGATGATAAGATGTTGGTCAAGATCAACTCTTGGTTGGGAGTAAACTAATATTTAATTGAAAGAAACTACTAAAAACTGATCCAGAAAAGGATGAAATATCCTATTCATCAAGTCCATTAATAAAACCAATGCATTAGTTAAACCAAATATCATCGCTAAAAATTCATACAGGCTATAACTACTCCTAAAAGAAGTCCATGGTAGGTCCATCGATGTCCAACTCATCTAATGGTATCCTAATGTCAAATCTATCTTGGAGAAGATCATAGAACCTCATAGATGATCAATGTGACTATCAATTCATGGATGAGGATACAGATTCATGACTCTCATCAGGTTCAATCTCCAATAGTCCAACAAAATAATAAATACCAATCAACCGTCTATTTTAGAGAACTATAAAACCCCATGGTAAAGTACTATGCCATATGAAACCATTATATTCTATATCATCAAATTGTAATTCAAACAACTGATGCTCTTTTGGTGTTATTTTAGAATTTGTGATAGAAACTGAATTTTCTCCCAAAACTAACTAGATTATAAAGTTTATCTCTTTATTAAGAAGTAAATTTTATAACTCATCAGTAAAAACATCCTAAAAATGTACTACCATTGTGGAAAAAGAATCCTACAGTATTCTAGTAACATCTACAATATGCCTGACTATTTGATCCATGAGAAAATACAATATATATTGAATTGGTTCTACATGACCAGATAGAATATTCCTCTCATCCAAGTGAAAATAACTCTATCTATTTTGGAGATAAAAAGGTAACTCTCATCTAGGAACAAATGATTTTGGATTGGTATAAAAAAAATAATCCATAACAAAACTAAAATAAAATATTATCATATAAAGCATGGGTGGTTCACAAAATAAATGATAACCACCAATATCTAGAGATCATTCCTTGCAACATGTGATATTCTTGGAATATAATACCAATAGTGTGTCGATGGTGATAACACTATCCAATCTTTACACCTCCAATCCTAAAACATTTACAAAAAGAGTGGAAAAAAGGAATGTGATTCTCTTTTATAAAAAATAAAATAAAGGGTAGATGATATAGGAATTGTACCATTGACAGTAGATGATCAAGAATCCACAATAGCCATAGTAGACTACATAACATGCCTATGACCAGTCCCTAAACCCTAGGCTGGAGCCAGAATCCCTATGTTATATACTCTTCCTTATACTGTCATTCCTGCATGGTGGTACAACATCCCCTCCCTTGACCAAAACATCCAATGGGACTCTAGCTACCTATTATTAGAGGAGTGACTGAGTCCTTCCCAATCTCTAGTTCCATTCATGTTCCCCTACAAAGGATCTATTGCTGCAGGCCCCTAGAAAACCACATTAGGTGGACAAATCTTTTATAAGCATGACACCTCAAAGTGGTGTACAAACACTGAGGCCTTTTGTGAAAAATATTAACACACTAATTGCAATGTAATGGAACATGATCATGATATGGATTCCCACTACCCTAATACACTTTCCAACTATTTCATTGGATAAAAATTTCATAACAATGCTTTTACCTCTACGAGAAGAGTTTATACACTTCTTGATAAAACCGTTTGACTACTTCTCATGGACTCTCCTAGATTTCCTTCGGTGATGGGTGCCTGATTCATGTCGTCTACATAAATGGCCAGATAGAACATGTTCCCATGAAACTAAATCTCATAGCAAAGACCTTCCTAAAACCACTTTCCCAGGATATCTAATTAGCAACCAAATATGGAGAAACAGACTAAAGGTCAGTGAAATATTCATCATATTTCAATACTAACATGGCCTCCTATGTTAGGTGATGAACTAATGAGGATTCCCTCTCCTAAACATAATGTGATAGAAGTGGCTCAAGAAATTAATCCTGATGTCCTTCCAAGATAACTCCTCTTCCTAACCAATCTAATCTTGATTGTACCTCCAACATTTGGCTGGTCCACTACGCATATCTGAAGAAATAATAATCATAATATCTATGTGTATCTCAATATTCTTATAGATCATCTAAATTGACCCGGTCCAAACAATTTCTACATAGGGGCCTCCCTCCCTAGGGAATATAGGCGGAAGCTGCATCATAAATCTATCATTAGCTAAAACATTAAATGAATAGTTAAAAAATCTCTCTTCCCTAGGATCTCATGACCTTTAATAAGCTACCATTATACTGAGAATCCAAATGATCCCTAAGATATACGTGAAGCTACATTTATATAATGCTTGGAGTGTGCTGATTACCAATCTCTTGGCACTCAACCTAAGGAAAATCAGGATGAATCTTTTCTAAAATACAAACACAATCCTTAGAGCACTAGCTATAACAAAAGTTTCAACCTCAACAGGTAACATCAATAGATAACCAATCTTTGATCATGTTTCCTAAAGTGAAACCAAAAATAAAATAACCAACATAGAAAAGCATCTAACCACACCCACCCTATCGGCAGTGTCAGAGGTAGAGGTGGCGGCGGCGGTAGAGGCGGCAACGGTCGTGGCATCGAGGGTGGAGGCGGTAGAGGCAGCGGTGGTCGCGGCAGCTGGAGCGGGGGTGGAGGTGGAAGAGGAGGAGGAGGAGGAGGGGGTTGAGGAGGAGGAAGGACGAGGAGGAGGATGAAGAGGAGGACGAGGAGGAGGAGGACGAGGTCGTAGCGGCGAGGGTCCTGGTTCAGCTTCCACGAAATCTTGACCGCGTGCGAGCAAGGATGGCTTGTTAGGGTTATTAAATAAAAACCAATGGAACCTTTATCAGTGCTCATTAAAAGCGCTGATAAAGGTATGTTTTATCAGCACTAAAATAAAAGCGCTGATAAAACATTCATTTATCAGTGCTTTTTTAGCGCTGATAAAGGGGTTCCCTTTATTAGCACTTATTTTAGCGCTGATTAATGTAACATTTATCTGCGCTTTTAGAAAGCGATGATAAAGGCATACCCCTTTATCAGTGCTTTCTGTTTAGCGCTGATAAAGGGCAGTTCTTCCCTTGCCCTATTTTTTGGTAGTGCTTAAACATTCAATTCATCTTTCTTACATTGTTTTCAATACAATTTTTGATAGTTTTTAAATTTTTTTCCTTATTGTCTACAAAACTAGTATACTTTTATTCTTCCTCCCCTGACATATTCTTATTTTCATACTCATAAAATTATTTCTCAAACACTTTTACATTATTGGTGTGAATAATATTTCTTGATTACTTATTTTAATAAAAATATCCTCTTAAATTTTATTAATACCCCAAAAAGTATTTTATCTGATCTATACTTCCCAAATTTAGTCTAGTTTGGGCCTTTTAGGTTCATGATAAAAAGGTTATTTTAATTCCTTGATGTAATTAAACCAAGTATTTTCCTTATAACATTTATAATATATATAAATTTTTTAATTTTGATGAAACATTAATAAATTTTGAATATGAATTTTTTCACTAATCACTTGCCTCAAAAAATAATGATACGTTCGATACTCATTTAACTTGGTTCAAACCATCTCCAAAAAAATTATTCTTCCTTTTAGTAGTGCTATTTTATCAGGAGGGTTTAAATCAATCTATATTCATTTCAAATTTCATGATTCTACAAGTATGGTTTATACTTTCAACTCATATACTCTACCCCATTATCAAATCGTAACTTTTTCACTTAAAAACCCCATATTTTCTCTACAATCCTTTTGAAAAAATTAAAACAATTTAAAGAATCATAATTATATGGAATAAATTTAATACATGTGATGAAAGTATAGTAATAATTAAATGATATAGAATACTTATATTCATGTTCTTATCTCTGATTCATAAATACACTTATATCATACTTAATTAACTTAAAGGGCTAAGTTATTTTAATCTCCACTTTCTTGTATAAAGAATTAACCATCTTCCATTTTTTGAAATCTTAAAAACATCCATCAATTTTTAATTAATAGTATAGGAATATCACAAACTAACATTTAATGAGTTAACTTGTTCATATTTCTTCGTATAATGCAACCAAGTCTTCGATTCCATAAATCACTTTTTTCATTTAAACTCAAATAGCATGAGTTTTGAACATCTTCAACTTGAAACAAGTTATATCTTATGTGTTATACTTAGAAAAAATATGACCATCATTAATTTTATTAAAAAATAATTTTACAATATAATATATTACTTCATTTTATCCATTACGAAGATAAGATAAATTATGTTTTTTGTACTTTAAATCATCTATAAACAACATGTTCTTAAATTTTAGATTTTAATCAGTAACTTATACCAAGAAAAAAAATTAATTTTGATAGATTAATCATTTAAAAACATAAAAAAACTTATTTACACTTTTAAAAACTATTAAAAATATTTATATCTCCTTTTATGTTAAATGAAAAACCACTATCCAATGTTCAAGATCGTTCCTTTTGTGAATATTTTATCAAAAATTCATCAACAAGATATATCTATTTCAATTTATTCTTTTTTTGAAATTTATTATATAATTTATTTACATTTATCCATGCTAGTATGATGGTAATATTTATTTACATACAATGAAACAATTATCAACACTTTCTATAATTATCATTTATTAATTGAAATTGAATCTCCATTTTCACTTGTGAAGTTTGAACTTACTTTCTAACTTGTGTTTTAATGTGGAATATCTCCCCAATAGCTCCGAAATTACATGACATTCAGATTTTCCAACACTTATCTAATTGAACCATAAATTCATTTGCATGTTACTAAAACCATTACAATACTAAAAACAACTTGGATAATATAATTTTATTCCAAAATCTACACTTTAATTTTTTTGAATATATCACGTTTTCTACTTGTTAAGTTATTATTATTGATTAAATTTATTAAATTAGAATTTATAATATACTATACACTAATGAGAATACTATTTAAACACCCCCTCAAAAATCTAACTTCACCATTTTTAGAATATTTTGAATTGAAATTGATATTTATAAAAGAAGTAATTTTTTACCTTTTGTTTTCATGATACAAACATAAATTTATTTCTATTTTTTATCTATATCCTTTTTAATTTTAAATTTAATACCCTATAAATATATAGAATTAGTTTCACGATGATTTACCAAACCACTAATTTTTTTCATAAATTTCATAACTCTTCACACTTTCCCTTGAGATATCACCAATATCTCATATTGATTTTTCAAGACAAACTTGAACTTATTTAAATGATTTTTTCCATTTAATAACTTTTACTGAGAAAATTTATGTTTTTCCTTTTTCAAATGTTTTATCCTCTTTAGATTATTTTACATTATTCTCCTTAGCAAGTGATACTTTTAAAATATCAAATTCACTTATCGATGAATAAAACCTTACACCTTGATCTTTATTAACATCAATTGATGTTTGAGGTACCCTAAAAAAATTCTTATTATTTTTATATAATTCAGATATATTCACTAAAAATTCCTTTTTACCATTTTATAATGAATTATATATACATTTCACCTTCGTCTCCATTACTATATAACTAATTTTTATTCAATTTAGAAATAAATAATTTCTAATGATGATCACTAACTAACATACCATCTTCACTATCAATTTCATTAATTTCTTCATCCAGTTTAGATAAAATATGTATCTTCTTTATTCTTGAATACATATTATATTTTTAATTGAAATAAACCATTGTTTTCATATATTTAAATATTTTATTCCTTAAAAACTTCCTTAATGACACACAATCATCATTATTATCTTTTTATTTAGCTAAGTAAAATTTTTACAAAATAAAAAACTACCTCACAATTTAATAACTTTAATAGAAATATACCATATTATTTTAACTTACCTTTTCAAATTTTATTTGAGATAAGTGACATGATTTTTTAAAACCTAGAATCAATTAATTCCTCCAAAATATAAAGGTTTTAAACTTCCATGAACTCCTTTAAAGATTCTCATTATTTAAGGCACTGTAAATAATTTGTTCTAATAAGAAGAACCTTTCATAATTTTCCATGTGATCAACACATTGTGTAATTTATCTAGTAGACATGAATTTAAAATCCTTATTTTCAGTTTATGAAACTTTCACATCAATTTTTTTGATAACATATTCATTATCTTCTTGAAAAGTATAGAATCTTATAGGGTTTCTAAAAAAACTTTTATAGAGCTCATAATTTGATTCACCCTAGTAAACAAATCATCTAATGGTTCTCTTTAAAGCATAAAAATATATTGAAACCTATAAATCCAAATTTTATTATGTTATTATTTTACATTAAAAAACATGTTATGAATATTCTATAGATTTTCCAATATAAATTTCATTTTCTTGATATTAATAACTTTTATATATTATATTTCTAAAAGTTAGACTATGATAGTATTTATTTCATGAATATAATATGAATGTTATTTATATTAATTATATTAATCACATAACATTACATAATAAGAGTGAAAAAATAAATATATATCACATTAATACCAAATTATTTAAATTATAGAAGTATCCTCTCCATCATATATTGTAAATTTTCCTAGAAAATTTAGAAAACCATTCCCATTAATTAAATTAATATGATCAATTATAGAAATAAAATTGGAAAATTAACTTTCCTTTAACCTTATAAAACACCCCACAACATCATTATCAAAAAATTATAAGGAATCCATGGATGATATGATACAAATCAAGGAGTTACCAATTGAAGAGATTACAGTTTTTTAGACGGGACGTCACTTGTCCATAAATTATGAAAATTATCAATGGAAACCTATTTTCCTAAGATTTAACCATTCATTTTGAATTAAATAATATATAAATTAATAACATAAATTTTCTCTATAGGATCATCACATACAATATATTATACATGATCTTGATAGATATCCTCATGTTCAATCTAACTTAATCCTTCCTCCCAGGGCATCAATGGGCTATTTAGTCTCTTTTATACAAGCCTAAAGGAGATCCTAGATAATCATACAATAGAATCCTCCCCCTAGGGTATTCATTACTGTATGAATCTATTAACACTTATTAATAACTTTCTATTCCTCAGAGCCATGTAGAACCTTAATGTTATTGAGAAAGAGAGATACGAGAGCTTCAGATTAGTGGAGTTTCATGATATTTTCATACAATATTAGAATTCCAAACATTATAATAGGATTACACCCATTTATATTGTTATAAAAGGATAATACTTAGACCCATAAACATTTCTTAAATATTTATATTCAAATGAAATTTTTCAAGAATGATCTAAACTATTATAATTCCTTATAAATTATCATTCAAGGTATAATTTATTTTTTAACATTTAAAAAATCATTTGAATATGAATAATTTTATTTTTATCATTATATAATATTCTAAACCAGTCATGATATATTAACTAGATGAATAATTAGTCTATAATTATTATCATATTTTTCATGCATAGTCACTCATAAAACCACTATGTATTGACCTTCACTACATTATGGTGTACACCAGAAGAGACCGATATGTGGTTTATAACACCATGTTATGGTTTAACATTAGTATATATTTTTATCAAATACGACACCACAATTTACTGGGGGGGGGGGGTCCAGAAATAAATTATGTTTCTCTTTAGTTGTTTTATAAAACACTATTTAAAATTATTTAATTTATTTTATTATCTTTGGAATATATTAAATTTTTGAAAAATGGAAGTAAAACATAGAGAAAATATAAATAATATCATTCACATTGACCACAAATTAAATTTTAATTAATTCATCCTTAACATGACTTGGAAAGAACCATTGGAACCCAACTCACTTATAAAAACTTGTGAATAAAAATGAGTGGAGTATGATATTTCAATAACTACAAATTAAGACTATATAATTATCAAGTACAGATAAAAATATGAGAATAAAAATGAATTCAATCATCATGGATGATCTTATTAGATCACTTCTTATTCTCCCTGAAACTATTAATTTTCAATGAGAGTTCCCTTTAAATTAAAATATAGTTATATTATTAATTTTAGACACAAATAATATGCACACAATATTTCTATATATCAAAAATTTGATTACTTTATCCTCAAAATTAGAATCATTAACATCAAACTAAAGTCATAATCCTTCAATAGTAAGTTGAATGATGTTACTAAATGAAGAACATTCTCATATCTTCCCTCTAACCTATTTTGGATCTAGTCACTTATCTTTCATAATCAAATAAGTTATAAGAAAATTCTATAATTTTTTACTATAATTTCATTGAATTTGGTAATATGTATAAATATATCAAAAATCATGGCATAATGACTTCTATTATGGAATTATGGAAATGGTTTCAAAATAGTTAAATTATACTTATTAAAAAAATAAATTATCTTTAAAAATGAGTCTATAATAAAACACATTACTATGTGATTTATTATTCTCTTTTATTACTCAATATAAAACATGGCCAAATGTGTACAACGTATCCAACTAATGAACATTAATTTTTATTATGGAATTATATTATAGAGTAATACCATGATGTAATGATTATATAAATTTAATTCTAATTCATGGCTTCCAAACCACAACCTAATCATCTCTTGGTTAAATTCATAATGAATAAATAAAAAACATGATGTAAAGTTAAAATTTAGTCCATGTTCCATTTTTACCATCCCAATAATCTTAAACTCATAAAAATAATTCACAAATTCATGAATTAAATTAAAAATGATATTATCTAACCAATTTATATAGAAATTCTTGAAAAACTATTATAGTGTGATTGATATAACCATGATGATAATTATTCTATATTATAAATACTCTAAAAAAATTATAATTTTTTAATTTAATTTAGTCTCAAACTCACATATGAATTCTATAACATGTTTATCAACCAATATCTACCTCTTTCGTTGTTATTAAAGTCCAAAAAATCGATATAATTATATACTATGCATTCCAAACAAAATAAAACATAATAGAACACATTATTCATCTTAAAATTTAATCTTATTAAAGAAATTTTAGACATTAATTAATTATAGGTAAAATAGATTTAAATATATATATATCTATATATATGTATATATATAGTATTTTATAATTGGATTTAGAAAAATAAAATTTTAAGACACTACATTGACTATGCACATCTTCAATCTAAGATATCATTAATTAGTTTATATAATTAAAATTATGATATTTTATGAGAGTTATAATTAAGTTTTAATGAGTATTAAATAGTTTAATTATCTTTGAATACATAGAAAAATATTATTCACATTATAAAAATAATAACATACAATTAATATCATATTAATGTTTAATAAATGTTATGAATCCTCATCGAGTGTCTCATTTAATTAAAATAGGACATATAAATGGTTATATTTACAACAATATGTTAATAAAAAAAATTATTGGAATTCCTAGCCAAAGTGATTACATTATCTTTCATTTTTCACATGAGAGGTGATAACATATTTTAAGTGATAGGGAAATATTTCATATTTGATTTTTGATCTTATAGTTGGTGAGTTGCCTAAAGTGGCATGGATATGTTGATTAGTGCTAAATATTTTTAGTATATATAAAAATAAAAGTTCTATATTAACTCACGATAAGTGTTATAATTTATATTTTCAACTAAAATATATAAATTGAGTTCTCGTTGATTTTTTTTTTGATTTTTTTGCACTACATTGGAGGAATATGTGATGCCCACAAAACTCAAAAAGTGGTATCGATACCATCCAAATAAGTTTTGAATTAATATAGAAGCTTTAAGTAAATTATGCCTTAAAAGAAAGTTTGTGGTTATATTTTTAAAATTTAAAAATTTAAAATCTGTTTAATTCCATTACATTAAAAGTATTTTAATTTAATTGAAATAGAAATATTTAATTATTTTAATTTATATTAGTATATTAATACATTTGATAAGTTAAAAGACTAAATTCAGAAAAAATATATGTTTAGATATTGTTTAAAATAAAAATGAGACACATAGAGAATATAAGAAGAATTAATCGTTAATTAATATTTAAACATATATATTTAATTAAATAAAATTTATGAAAAAACTACACTAGAAATATTTTTATCCCATTAAATGTTAATAACATTTATAAAATTTGAAAATCTATAAAAAGTTTAAATAATATCTAAGCATTGAATTATTTTATTAGGTTTCACATTTTCTTTGATTGTTATTTTTAAGGTTCAAAGGTTCAAACAAAGGTGGTTATGAATCCAGATATGAACTATTTTAAAAAATTTAACCACTTTTACAATATTAAACTCTTATACACTTTTAATGGATCTTGTTCCCATTATGTGTAGGAACACTGGTTATGCACAATGTGATCTAATATGTGTATCATGGAACATGTGTCTTAGTTAATGTTATGCATGTATTGATGAAAACAATATGATATGAAAACTAAAGATAATCATTTTTCAAGGTTCACCCCAATGAAAATCTAGTCCAAAGGGAACACAAAGTTCAACCACATACATACCAATAATAACCAACCTCTCTAATATTGTACAAAGATTTAGGGAATCCACTCTACTTAGGGTTGACACACTTTAAAATGTATAGGTCATCACTAACATGGGGTAATCACATATATAAGGGAATAAATTATTACATCACTATTTTTGACACTTTCTCCAGGGATATCGCATCACACACGATTCGTATTTCCCCATATTCCAAAATTCCAAAGGCAAGCATCTTCCATCACTTTAATTAGAGATTTCGTCTCCTTGACTAAAATGGGACAAGGGGATGTTGGTTCATACTTCCATGGATTCTTCCTTGGAGATCGTTACCTAGTTTGAGTCACTATCATTAATTTAAGTAATGTTCATGAAACTATTTCCCAGTTCCATCTCTAGGTGGATGCCTATTAATTATTATGATTCAATCTCAACATAGAAACAACCTTCAGTTATTGCAGGTAGTAACATTGGTAACATTAAGAATTATTTCACAAATGGATTTTATGGAGGGTGTCCCCCTTAGGGGGAATATTTCATACTTGGATTTATGGAGTGTTCCCCAAAAGGGGGAAGATTTAAAACTTGGATTTGGTTGTTGGGATTTTGGGGATGAACCACATGAAGAATTCCAACATACCCTATTAGTAAATAAGAATCAAAACCCACATAGTTTTATTTTACAGTTTATGGTCATGTGATAGGAATGGTCCATGTAGTTTAACATCATGTAGTATGGACACTCATGTAATTTAAGGAGCATAAATAAGGGATGGTGTGGCGATTATGCATAGAAGCTGATTAAGGTAGGAGTTTCATCCCATGGTGATGGAGGATGGTGTGGGACTTATTCATAGAAGCTTCCTGTTTCATGTGTTTCAACCCATGGTGGGGGAGGGAGTGGCTTCCTAAGATGAACATATATGGGAAATATGGTGTTAATCATATAGGGTAAGTCTACAGTTTAATGTCAGGTGCTAAGGAAGTTGTCATACAGTTTAACATTGTATGACTAGGATGTATAGTTATCAAAGTTTACATCATGCAGCTCAAATATAGATGGGGATTTCATCCTGAGGGTGACCATGTCAAGGAGAGATGAAGATCCATTATAAGGACTCTCTACCAAGATAGGTAAGTCATTTCCCTCATTGATTACACCTTTAGGGCTTACATGTCTACTGCTCATGTGACTCTATATAGAGAATGATGTAAACATTTCTGTGGAGGAGTGAAAAATTAGTAGTCCTAATGTTAGGGTGTCTATTCTCAGGATAAAAAGGTATTAGGGTACCTATTATTAGGAGAAATAGGTAGGGTGAAGGACCGGTACACACTTAGTGAATAGTGGGAGAACAAAAGGGTAGGTTGTATAGGTTACATGAGGACTTGTGGTGTGGATGAACCAGTCATGGATTGGTATAGGTGCCCTTGGCACTCAACCTTTACAAAAGGGTGTTGGATGAAAGAAGGAACCATAGGGTGTTTTGGAGGATGGGTATAATGAAGGTTGATGCTTCATGAAATTTTGGAGCTTCATGAAGTCTAGGGGTCTCATGAAGGTCAAGGGTCTCAAAAAAGGGTATGTTTCAAAAAATAGGGTGACCCTACCTCTAAGAAAATTCTTGGTTTCCATGGGGTTGGTTTCAAAAAGGATAGTTATCTCAAAAAACACCAAAGAACCTCAAAGGTAATTATTTTTATGTGAAGGACATGGGACTTCATGAAAGGAATCTCTACCATGGGTTGAGGTTCTCAAAAACCAATAGGAGGTGGTTTCGTGAATGATAGATACCTTTGGAACATATTCTCTCTCATTTGAGAATATTCAAAGTATCGTGAATTCTGATCTTTTCTCAGAAGACGAAAGGTCACATCCCCTTAAAATATAGTCATAGGTTAGTATTTATAGGACCAATATAGGTAAGGTTCACCAGTTTTTTGAAAGGTGTATTCCTCCATAATAGATTACGAGCTTTATGAATATTCAGGGTTCTGCGAACTAGTATTACGCTACATGAAGGTTACTATAAAATATCCATGCAACGAGAGACATCTATGAAATGGATCTTTTTGAACCAGACTTACACTATGCAGTAGTCACTATTAAATATCTATGAAAATAGGGACTTCCATGAGGTATATCCATTTGTGAAGGTTTAGAACTTCACTAATACAGTCCCTCAAGTGGATTTTTGATCTATTTTGGCTCAAATTTTCATTGAACAATCCATGAATTCATCAACCTATCACATGAAATTCATATTTCAGCATAAAAAAATTCCCCCCTCTGAATTGAATTTGATAAGGGAGAGGATGGATAGATTTTGAGGGGAAACTACTAAAAATTAGTGATTGGAAACCCTATTCATGAAACTTGGTTTTTTCCTACATCTGTAAATATGAGAGGGGTCCATTA
This sequence comes from Viscum album, assembly GCA_963277665.1. Taxonomy (NCBI): domain Eukaryota; kingdom Viridiplantae; phylum Streptophyta; class Magnoliopsida; order Santalales; family Viscaceae; genus Viscum; species Viscum album. The sequence goes on from OY728151.1 coordinate 148,229,425, forward strand.
ATGAAATATGTGATTTTCACAAAAGATAGGTCTATGATCTATTTTTTTCCCAAAATCAGGACCTTAACGAGTGTTTTTTGATCTCGATAACCACTACTTGCAAAAATAGCATTTTCTATGAACTGCTGTTCCATGAGAATACTTTTGCAAAATTCCAACTTCCACCATCCCAAACATCATGAAAACAACTTTGTGAATTTTTTTCACAAACTTGCACCAAAAAACATCTAATTTCTTTGAACAATGGATGATGAGGGTGAAAATACTTCCAAAACTCAAATAGAAGAGATAGAATGGAAACATATGATTATAGAGAGAATATAAAGAATGTTGGATTATGAAATGCTCATTTAATTTCTAAAGGAGGCTCAAAAAAAATTCTCAATATGAAAAAGTTTGACACTATATAGCTTTAGGTTGAGGGATGAGGTGTTCATCCCTATTTCTAATCGAGATGATCATGCCTATTAGTTTATAAGTATGACTATCTAGTACAACTGTCACATGGTAGTTGGAGAACACATCATGAAGGACCGCATGTCTCATACTATACACACCCTATGGAACCACACAAATAATGTTAATGGATATGCGTTGGAGGAAAATGAATATCTCCCTCAGTATGAGACTATTCTCAAGGTAGACTTCGAGAACCCTCTTAAGGGGTGTATAGAAGGCCAATACATATGCTAAGTAAGAAATTTCACAGATTAATGGTCCTAGTCATATTTGGAGTGAATGTATTTCCATGAGTTTGAGATGGAGTTAAAATAGGTTGGTGTTAATGAGGTGGTATAGTTCTCAAAATTCCATTTATACCATCACCTGGACATCAAGTTAGAGCAGTTGAGAAGGTGGTCACTAGGAATAAAAAAATTTAATCTATACTCCGGGGAGGTTGGAATAATCCTACGGGATCTCTACTAGACTGTTGGGATCCTAATCCAAAGATCCATGTACAATGAGTTTCTCCCCACATAGAATGTCTATGATGACCAGGAGTAGATTCTAGATGTATTGAAGGTGTAATTTTGCTTGGGGAAAGGGAGATGAAAAAGAAAACCAAGATGAAGGAAATCCTATTCAAGTAGTGGTTCAAGTAATTTTTGATTGAACTAGAGAACATGGTACTGGGGAGGACAAGATAATGCCCCAAGGTGTTCTAGTAAGGAAAATAGAATTAACATTAGAAGATTCTAGAGGAAAACTAGTAGTAGCTATGGGGAAATAGTGTAAATCCTGAGGCTCTCGTAGTCAGGTTGGTGGGGTTTATTGGGTCATTGATCTGTGGGTGGATAATCCCATTAGAGGACACACATATGGGGGTGTATTCAAGCTCTGCCATCATGGAAGTAGTTCTAGTGATGGGGAAACACGTCAACATCACAAGGCCATTGATGGCAAAGATGTATAAGGTGCGACACCACTTCATCCAAGGATGTACCCCCTCAAGGTGTGTGAGACCTTCTATTTCCTACACAATTGGGATGATACACACAAGGGGGGATATGAATATCTGAACCTAATCTCTCATCCCGACAGAAACTTCTGGCTGTCCATTAAAAACATCATGGGGAGTTGGACTCTCAACTGGGGATTGATTGATGTACTAGAAAATATTTGGTCTAAAGAACTTTTCATTTTCTACCCATCCCCCCTTCTCATATAGAAGGTGATGGATGACGACATGGGGTCTAGTAAGCATCTATCGTACTTCATATCCTTTCGAGGTGGGGTACCAGTAGTGAGGGTGGATTATAAGGTGATCTGTGAGATAAATTCCCTAAATCATTTTTCAAGGTAGTACTAATTCCTCTAGTGGATAACCTTGAAGATATACATGGGGTTGTGACATGAATTAAAACCCTCATTCCTCTGATAGATATGGAACATGTTTGTGCATGAAGTTGGTAGGGGTTGAAATGAGTTTCCACTGCCTAGTACTATATATGGGATTACCCATGACTATGTGTTGAGCTAGGAGAGCACGCACTTGGGGGAAATGATGAGGTGGAAAATCACTCAGTCCGATGAATGAGGGTTCCCACAACCATGGGGTCAAGGATGAGCGGTTTTTAGGTAATTCCATAGAGGTAGGGTCAGTCCAACAGGTACAACAATAACTATAGAGTCAACAATTCCTAACCTTTCATAGACAAAAACCATAAGGAGGGGTGAATAAATTTGATCTAAACTCTGGGGAATGCGGTTCTGGGAAGAAGGAGGAACCACTAGGTAATTTTTGAAGGTGTATTTCTAAGTCCTGGAGAAGCGATTGCATCACCTAGATGTCCCTAACGGTGCTATCTTTTCTGACATCTGGGTTATTTATTTAATTTATTTACAAATCATCACTCTCCATAGAATATATTAGTGCCTCAAAATTGATGAAATATTTCTCACCATGTTGATTTTTTCAAGGGAAGTATTCCATGACCCATAACTGATGCAGTGTAGTATATGATGGATATGGAGGACTTCGTCCACTCTTAGGGAACTACACACCCCCTAACTAGCCGAGTGAAGATGTTGCTAGGAATGTCCTCATCTCCAGATATCTTTTTAAGTGATCTATCCATGTGAGTTACTCTACAATATGAGTCTAAGGAGGAGTCATGGGGATGTTATTCCCATCAACACTCTCTCAGCGATGGTGGTCCTTCCATCAATAAGGTAAATCCTATGATCATGTGTGCCTTGTATATAACACATTATTTAGAACTGTTTCCTAACACCCAATTCACTTGTATAGTAATCAGTGAGCATGGAGTATGGAGATGTTTTTGATGAACCTAAATCCTATGGTGAGGGATCCCCGACCCATGAGGGGGAGAGTATAGGGCCTCTCCAAGGCGTTGCGACCATATGTGACTAACTGTAGGTTGAAGTGGAATCGATAACTGAAGTGACAACCACTGGGGAGGCACTATTTCAAGGTGGATTTACACACACACATTTAATACATATTTTTAATGACTTTTCAGTGGTTATACTTGTATTTTTTATCTAAATTACCAATAATTGTATTATTTTAATTAAATGTGTAAAAATATGAATATGGAATTAAAATTATTTGAAATAAGTAAAAATGTTAAGATTTTAAAATTTTTATTCATGTCATTATTTTTTTAATTTTTTATGAGTTTGGAAATTTTCTATCTATTTATATTTTTTAGGAGGTTAATTAAAAAAGTTGTCCAAGCCCAAGAAGGCCTTCAACCAGGGGTCCATGCACCATTTAGACAGCCTAAGAAGTCCAGCCGATTGTGCATCCCACCGGGAGGGCCCACCAGAACTGATATAACACAAGGGCATTAGGACCATGAATAGGTGGCCCAAGACTAGCGAATCCCATGGGGAGTAGAGGTGTGTCGAAGCCCACACAGGTTTCATGTTTTAATCTTACATTTTATGTGTGCATGTATCTTCTAGGATCCCACCCTGGTGTAGGTTTCTTAGCCATGTGCATAGGGAAATTCGATTTAAAAGATCACCCATTCCGTACTTTTTTTCAATGTGGGACAAGTAAAAATAGTTTAATGTTAATTTTTAATTGAAGCAAACCATTTTTCTTTGGCCCCATGCTCTCCCCACTTGGATAGAGCACACTGATCATCTCCACTCAACTACAATACCCTCTATCGCTTTGACACTCACTAACTTCTACTGCTTCACTTGGAATCTACATAACCATTGTCAATAGAGATTAGGGTCAATCTATATGCCAATTCCAAATCTTGATACCATCTTGGATCACCTATACACCTCACACGACCTCCATTGAGCATCATTCAAAGCTTTATTTGGCCACTTTGAAGGATGGATAAAGGAAGATCTTCCACTTCCATGCATCACCACAATCATGCCTTTAATATCCCTTCTTACATGCACCAATGATATTGTATATCCACATAGCAATGTAATGCCTCAATATGAGTTTGTGCCCATAAAATTTTTAACACTTTTAAACCTTGAGGGTTTCTATGTCCATCATCACTGAGTCTTGCTGCCGAGTTTAAGAATAAGATATTTCAAATTTTTTAATGGATATCACAACTGATTTGAGAATGCCAAGTCCAAACCTTTGATGAATATAAAAACAAGAACCTTTACCATTTCTGTAGGGGAGTTCCATTCACATTTACTATGAGGAAATCTTGATGGAGGCCGAGATCGGGTTGGTACATATCTTCATTCATTTATTTTATTTTCTATATTTCCATTTTATTCTTGTAATTTAATTCTATTTTAATAAAAATATCCTTGAATTTTTGTTAAAGTTAACCAACCATATTCTTATATTCTTCCCATTCTTCTCATTATCATCATCTTATTCTTTTAATTTTATTCTTTTATCATTTTATTTTATTCTTCTTTATCTCTCTCTATATTCTTTTTCTCCCTTATATTCATTTTATTATTTTCATATTTTTTCTTATATTCTATTCCCTCTTCCCTAAATCTTAATATCTTACTTCTGATAATGGGAGGCTGACCCAAGGCTTGGCCTGGGGGAGGTCAAGGTGTTATTTAATTCTTACATAAATTTCGTATTATATTTTTAGTATATATGCGTGTCATTCATGGGTGTGGTGATTTTCCTCATAACATGAAACTAAAATATATTTATATTCTTTTATTTAATTTATTTTACCTCTATTAATTGGTTTGATATTCACATGATGGAGTTGAGCCAATCAATGGATGAAATGACATTCGATAGAGCCATGTATTGGAATAATTTACAACTTTGATTGAGGTGTTACATTAAACTTGATTACAGGAGGAGGTTGAATTTAGATTACATATAGAATTATATATTTTAAAATTTATAAATAGAAGTATAGTGATTGATGCATGATATTTCACAGTATAATTATAAAACTAAATTAAAGAAAATAAAGGAGAATAATAATTGAAGCCAAAACTGAACTCAAGACCATGTTCTTTCTTCCTAATCACATTTTTTTAGAATTACATGTTAGTATAACTTCAAATTTTTATATTACATGTCAATTTATTATTTTATGAATTTATTAAAATCCAAATTTTCATTTTTTCTATAAAATAATAATAATAAAAAAATATTTAGGTGAATTATAGTAAGCAGGTGAACAAAGTGAGAAGCTCCCCAAGTAAGATGACCCTAGTCTGCCTCTATACCGTATTAGGAAAATAAATTTTATTTTTATACACCCTATGATAGGCATGCGTAGGTTCCATTATTAGGGAGCTAATAAGTAGTTTATTTTCCTTTTCTATTTTCACACATTAGAGATATTTTCATTTATTTTCTTAAAAAAACAACCATAAAAAATTATTTTCCCATTATGTATTCAAATTATTATTATTCTACATGGAATAACTACTTGTAGGTGCATGGATGCAAAGTTTAGTCACCCTGGTCTATAGAAGATAGTGTTTATGTATGGGATAGGTAAATTGGAGGAGCATAGAGACAAATTTATAGTGGGGAGGAATTCAAGGAAATCATCCAGTTTCTCAAATAGACCCTAAGAAAACTAGTGGTTGATAGATTGGATAGAGAGTTAACTAAATTTTGGGATTACCTCCTGAAAGTTTATGAAGAAGTGGCCAAGACACAAGTAGATACATCCTTATTTTCTCAAAAATTTGTTGAATAAGTTCTAAAAGAACAATTCTATGAATGATTTTCTAAACAAAAAATCAAATATTATATTAAAAATCTTGATGATATAGTGCAATATTTTGCAAGAAAAATGCATTAGATTACTAATCTATTCAATATATCCTTCAAGAAACCCAAAACTTAACCAGAAGATGATCCAATGGTATTTATTTATTTTTATAAAGACATCAAAGGAGTTGAGAAATATATTGAGCAGTAAAAATATCCCAACCATGTGAAGGATAAGATCCAGGATGACCATGATAATCTAGAGTGGATTCATGAAGAAGAAGATTTTACTGATGAGATATGCGTGGGAGATAACCAACATCTAGATGAATTATAGAATGAGTATGAGGTATGAATTGATATACCCACCATATAGATTAGAAAATTCACTACCATTGTATGTCAATCTATCCAAGTAGGAGGAGGATATCACCCAAGTGGTGTAATTTGAAGAAAATATAGAGGATCCCGACTACCTACCTCCACTTTCCACTATATAACTCCAAGAGTAAGTTAGTATTGAAAAGGAGATTGAAGATGAACCTATTTAGGGAGTTTATCTCATCTCAAAATATATTTCATTTTATACTATTCAATTTTAATTGATTATTAATTCCCCATTTAATTTTCAGATTCATACAATCTTTTTAATGCCTTAGATGAAGATTAAGAGACAAAACATGCACCTATTGAGGAACACATAGAGCTCCCTGAATTTTTTGAACATGAATTTGAGGAATCCCATAAATAATTCCAAGTGGATAAGCCTAAGGAAATCAAGATAGAGGTTTTAAATATTTAAAGGGATAAATTTCTTATTAATAATTCAAATTTATTTTTTCCCAAGAAAAAATACCCACTTACTTTACAATTAAATATTCAACTCATGCAGCTCATGTTGAGGAAACAATAAGAAAGAAGGATGAGGTTGCATAAGTAGAAACCAAATAATAGGATGATTAATACTTCAACCTACCCCCACCATGAAATATTTACTTAATTGTGCATGATAGGGATCTCAAATACTCTATCCATGGATTATTCCTCACCAAGAAAAAAGAAGCATAGATGGGAAAAGCTACATGTGGTGGTTCAAGTAAAAGAATATCCATCCACCTTCAATATTTGGATAATAGCCAGTACTACCCTCCAGAGATAGTAAAAATCTAGGTCCCACTTGGGGTATAATAAAAAGACTTATTCCTTTACTTTATTTATATTAGTTTCAATTACATTATTATGATTAGTCTTGTATAAAACCCACTTTTTCTTATCTTTTTTGGGATTAAATGACATGATCCTTGTGCTTAATTGAGTAATAATATTTTATTAGTTTATAATGGTAAAAGGAAGTCCTAAAAATTCATGTAGGAAATAGGACTAACCTTTATGGCAAATATAGTTCTGTTTTAATATTTATCTTTTAAACTCTAATATTTTGTACAAAAATATGTTTTGAGATTTAAACTAGAAATTTCTTGACCATGCTTGAATTATTTATATACTTGACTTATCAGGGGGACATGAGTTTCTTATGAATCCTATGATTCTATGTTTTATATTTCACTATTAATGAGATTAAATTAGTAAAATGGATAATTGGATGATTAAAGTGAATCATGTATATTAAAATGAAGACTCATGATTTAAGGGAATTAGTTGATTCACATAAATGAAATTTCCCTAACATTTTTTCATGGTTTTAATTTATTAAATTCATGTCAATTGATTTTATTATTATTAATAATGCCTTTAATGATTTCCCCAAGTCATATATTCCATTATTGAGAAGATTTATAGAGCAAGTAATTCTTATTTTATCTTGAGTATATTTCTTGAGTGATCTTGGGACATTCCACCTTCTAGAACTTGTATTTGAACTTGTCAAAGATATGACTATGAAAAAACACATTTAAAATTATTAAGAAATATTTTTAAAGTCCCTTATCCTTAATACCTCCTTTACATAAATACTTATTAAACTATAGAAACCATGAATTACCTTGTTAGGAATGATCCACATTTCATGCCATTTTTATCCATTCTAACCCTACTCTTAGTATTTGCATGATATTTTAAAGATGAACTGTGAGGGTGGGTAAATTCATGGTAATTGGAATGAAATTAATTCTAAGAAAAAAGTGTGGGGGTGATGATCTGGGTAATGAGAAAGGTTATTTGATTCATAAATTGTAGTTTCCCTATTTTCCCTTCTTGAAAAATGAAAAAAATAAATGTGGATTGTGACTTGGAAGAAAAAAATCACCATTACTAGACTAATGATTTTTATCATATATTGTTAGGTAGTGGATATGAGGTTTATTCTAATCATAACTTTGAAAAAAATTGAAAAATTATTGTCAAATAAAAAATTATAAAAATAGAGAAAAATTAACTAAAGTGAACATCATTCATTATGATTTCATTACCATGACCTTACTTTTAGTTTGGGTAAGTGGTAGTTGTTACAATTTGAAGGGGGGAATGTCATTGAGTTCTTAATTTTTATGTCATGATTTATACTTTTAGAGGGAAACCTCATATTTGAGCCTTAATTTTTAAAACATCAATTCATACTAACCTTAATCCTTAGAGTAATTTAAACATTGATTAAAAATTACTCATGATTTTATGTGTCTTTTTTCTCTACAAAGATGAGAAAAGAGTTCCTTTAAAATCCTATGGATAAGGAGAATGTTCTCATGATATGGGAGTAAATACACTTGAATTATATCATCTGAGTTGAGAGAAAAAATTAAAGTGAGGTAAATTATTATTTAGAATATTTAATAATAATGAATTAAGGAACTTGAATGAATGAAAGGATAAATTCCACTATTTTTAAAAGGAAAAAAGTAAAATGTTTGAGTTGATTATTTTTGTGAAAATTGATAAATTGGATTGATTTTTTTTTTGAATTTTAAAAGTTTAATTTAACATTTATCATCACTTTATTTTAATTTTTTGAAAATTGAATAATGGTATCATTGGGTCCCTCTGATTCATAATGTCGAGATTTTATGCATTATAGAAAGTATATTTTACATGTGGGGGATTTGACACAAAAAAATTTCATGTATATTTTTAAATATTTTTCAATGGTCATACATGGATTTTTGATCTAAATGCCCATGAATTCCAATGTTTTACTTAAATTTGGGAAAATATTAATATGAAATTAAAATGATTTGAAATAAGTAAAAATGTTAATACTTTGAAATTGGTATTCATGTAATTCAATTGGTTTATTTTTTGTGAGTTCGAAATTTTTCTATCAATTTATATTTTTTTATGAGTTTAATTAAAAAAATTATTCAAAACCAAGTAGGTATTCAACCCAGGGTCTACGCACCATCTAGCTAGCTCAAGAGGGCTAGACAGTCCCACATACCACCGGCAGGGACCTCCAGAGTTGGAAGAACATGGGGAAATCATGACCATGCAAAGGTGGCCCATGGGTGGTGAATCCCATATGGAGTAGAGGTGGAAAAAATCACATGCAAGATGTGTGTGTGTGGCCTTTAGTTCATGTGTGATTGTGTCTTTAGAGATCCCACCCCAGTGCATGCTTCTAAGCCAATTGCCAGTGAAATTTCAATTTAAATTCTCACCCTCCCATCCTTCATTTCTATGTGGGACAAGTGAACACATGTTACTATTTTTTTTAATTGAAGTGGAATCATTTAACCTTATCCCCCCACTCAACCCACTTGAATAGAATGCACCACTCATATCTATCTGAATTTTCTAACCTCTATCACTTTGACACTCAATGACCACCAATTCTTCATTTAGAACAATGATAATTGATGATGAGAGAGATCAAGTTTGAGCCATATCCCACTGTCAATATAAGGACCCAACCTTAAACATTACATAATATTGAATTAAATGAATAATTCAGATTGAGGATCTTTTTAGGTTTAGAGTTTTAGAGAATTAGGCCATAACTATTACATTAAAACTTGAATATTACATGTATACACACTACTACTCAGTATCCACTTTTTTCATAAAATAAACACTTAAAAAGGAATAGGTCTAGTTACATGTTTTAGATAGCATGACTATTCCTTGATCCCATATTTGAACCAATTCATCTTTAAGTCCTGTGGAAAAAATTTCAAAAACTTTGGGTGAGCATAAAAAGCTCAGTAAGGGTTATAAAATAAGGAAGGAAAACATTAGCCCATCAATATATACAAATTAATGAAACCATACTTTTCAATCATAACACACCTTATGAAATCATGATATTTATGAATAACAAACACAAATCATAAATCATAAAGGTTACTTATGGAATACATATCAAAATTACATTGTAGTTATCACAACTACATAGGGAGTCACAGTTGGAATACCCATCACAGTATATTCACTAAATCTCTTAGGAGAAACATCACGTTTACCTCCATCACGTTACCCAATGCATTGGAGAGCTATCTCGGGCTCACCCGCCCTAGGTTTATCACGGAACCACCCGTATACATAAACAATTCCCAATAAACATAACATAATCATAACATATAACACATGTATAAATAAAAGATAACATTTCCACATTCCAATATATCAAATCAAGATATTTAAATAAAAAATGTTTTATCAAATCATTTTCAAAACCTTTTAAAAAAGATTTTTGAATCAAAGTTTCCCATACCCCTTTGAAGCTTTTAAATGAATTTATCATTTGAAAACATTAATGTCCATATAAATAAATCCTAATTTTTTTTTGAAAACAAGGACATTAATGGGAAATATTTAGAAGAATAAATCTTTAAAACTTTTAAAATGATATTTTAGTTAAAGAGTTTTTAACAAAAAGAGAGATGCTTAAATACAAATAATTGAAGAATAAATTTTAATCAGAACATTATAATATCATGAGAATAAATGTATTCATGATATAATATTTCAAATGACAGTATATACACCATATAAGAGTTAATTGGTGCATAACAACAATGAAGTCTTAATGGAAATGTAAATTGAGATAAAATCCCTTATAAAGATGGTATCCTTAAATTAAGGATAAATGAATCACATAATTATGTGTGAAAAATATAAATACAACCAATGTAAGTGGATATTAAGTGTAAAACAATCAGATATCATTCACACATATTCATAGGATGACATATTCAATAAGTACAAGTTGAACTCGAAGAATTGAAATTGGGTTAAGAGGTTCCCTCGTGAAAATTCGACAGCCTAACGACGTCACTTTAAAATTCAAAAAATGAGTTGATGAGATAAAAAAAGGAATCACATCACTTGGATACAAATTTTACATCCATAATAATATATAATAACATATCCCAACATAATAATATGTAAATTAAAAGACATAACAAAAAAAGAAGTCTTTTATAAAGAGGAGGGTGAAAGGTTCCCTTACCGATTTGGTAACTTACAAAACATACGCCACATGAGAGAAGTACCATAAAATGTAGATGTAAATACCCATAAATGAAATTATATTACATAAAGAGTACAATCATGGGCAGTACATACACCATATAAAAGGAAATGGTGTCAAATATCGCATGAATCTCACGGGAATAAAAAGTGAGATGAAAAACTTTACCACGTTGTAATCAACCGAGTCGTATGACCAAAAGTTAATAACCACAAAATGAATCACAAAATACAATGAATATAAAGATAATACTAATAATATATATCAATGGAAGTACAAATTACAGCACATGTAATAAATAAGTGAAGACCAATGGAAATCTCAAAGAATTAAAAGTGAGATAAGAAATCCCTTACAAAAATTCGGCAGCCTAACGACGCCACTTAAAAATTCTTAAAATGAATTTATGAGAGTAATAGAGGGTCTCTCATCATATTAAAATAATAATTACAGTATGTTTAATATAAAATAACATCCTCCAACATAAGAACATGAAGCGTAAAGGAAATGACATAAAAGAGAGTACTTGAAAAGAAAGAGAGAGGTCGGATCCCTTACCTCGTGTCCGACTTGACTCGATCGTTCTTTAATCTCCTGAATAATAAACTAAAGTTAATTTATAATTTCTTAAGAACCTTTTTCAAGTTTAGTATTCCTTTTATATAACTTATTACCATGTTATAAACATTATTCAATCATTTAAGTCAATAACGTTCATTTTGTCGATATTTGGTACTTGAGTAAAAATGAACAACTTATATTTACAAGTTGTCCATATGGTCAATGGTTCATTATATACAGAATGATATTAATGATTTGGATATCATATATATCATATATATCCAGTATATACATGTTTTTATAATAGTACATAACATTTAGAGGTAAGAAATGAAATGCACCGTTCATGGAGACGGTAAGCCATACGTACGCATGAACGCTACTTTCATTTCTATTTCTTATTTTAAGGGAAATAAAACATAATGATACATAAGTATATTATAATTCCAGTATAATATCATGTATAATATCATTAAATTCATCCTTTATACATCCCACATAAGGCATTAACGAATCAAATCACTTTGAGGGGGCGGTAGTCCGCACTTCCTCAAATGAGATTATCATATTTACCCACTATGGAAACCATAAGGGCATGCTATAAATGGGAAGTAAAAAAGTATAAGGAAATCATAAACATAATATATATCATATATAAATATAGTTCCATCATAATGGCCACCATGAGAGGCGGTAAGATGTAATTGAACAATCATCGTTTCGTGAGGCCTTAGTTTTCCATCCACAAAAACATTATGTTCTTCATACATTATATGGAGTTGTGTGTAAGTGTAGTTTTGATTATTATAATAAAAACATCATAGTATATTGGGGATACTGGTTTTGTTACAAAATAAAGGAATAAAAAGAGTTTAGGGGTTGGATAAGTAAAATAAAAGAAAACAATTTAAGAGAAACAGTTACCTTTAATTTGGGTAACTCCCTTTGGATTGAACCAAAGGACTTCTTGAAGTGCCTTCTTCCTAAGTTAATGCTTCTAGGGGGAGGATAGGGATGTTGGGATCTTAATTTTGTAGAGTTTGGATGATCCAAATGGCTTTAGAGGAGTGATGAATTGGTTAGAAGTGGTCTCCTTTTATAAGGGAGAGGAGGGGCTCTTTAGGAAGGCGTGAAAACATTATTTTATTATATAATGATATTCAGTTTATAAAAGCCAAAAAATAATTATAGTCTAATATAATATGACTCATGGTCGAAATAAAATCATCCAATCAGAATTGGACATGTTTTGGATAATATTTTAATCATTATAATCTTATTTATTTAAATCATTTATTAATGAGGTAAATACTGCATCATTATTGTGTCATAAATAATTTAATTTATTCAATGTCGAAAAATTATAAAAAAATTCTATCATGTATTAAATACTTTTAGATTTCCCATGAATATTTATAGTCGAAAATATGACTTATATAACACCATATAAAAATTAATTTACTAAAAGATTTTTGTTATTGTCAATTTTGTCTTTACATTAAATTAATTATTTTAAATTGTCATTATCTTTCATAAGTGGCTCCATGAGATCCAAAAATTGACCCAAGTATTCCCATGGTCGGCCACTACTCAACCAATAAAATTAGGACAAGTGTTAAGGTAATTTTGAATTATTATAATATTCTTTTAACCTTGAATTACCCTATTTACCTTTAACCGCAGTAAATAAAAGTCAAAAGTTACTATTCACAAAAAATTATTTTCATCTTATTGAACCATATTTTACTTCTTTATAACAACCATGTATGTTGGATTTTCAACATTCAATTCACCGAAGTTGTAAAATTTCATTTAAATGAAAAATTCAGTTTTTTAACTACCACTAAGTGGTTTCACTATTCATCAAAAAATGACATTTTTCAGAAAAATCCCAAAAATTCAACCTAAGATATATTTGATATTCTGAATTTAAAAATGATTTCTATTTTTCCAAATTAAAAACATAGAAGTGGAATTAATTAATTTTAAAATTAATTCCCGTTATCAAAACAAATAGCGTGTTTTTAAAAAACAATAACTATCAAAAGATTGATACTTGTTTATGTCCAATTTTAAAGTGAAATTAATTCCAATGACCAAAATTAGATTAAATGGTAAAAATATATTTTAATTTAACTTTAAAACCAATTAATATAAATAAATTAGATTAAAAGGAACTTTTGAATTAAAATGCAATATTTTTCAGTATTCATTAAACAATGAACTTTATCAGAAAAATACCAAAAAATTACCCAAAGTAAAATTTGATGTCCCCATTCTAAATAAGGATTTTATTTGGTCAATTAAAATTTATTAAAGTGACCAAAAATATTTTTAAAGAAAGTTCACCATTAAAAGGCGATAAATCGACATTTTAATGTAAATTATGCTTAAAATTAGATTCATTCACATTTTAAGACTATAACATTTATTGGATAAATGTAAATACATTTAACAATCATGTATAATCATATTGTAGTTAGTTTTTTTTCTTTCTCACCAATAAAATGGCTAGGAGTTAACTAACTATTTAAAATAATAATATTATATTATAAGTGTGCTACATAAGATTTCAAAGAAACTCGTTGTTGCGTATCGGGTACGCTATCAAACATAGAGACCCCTTTAAAGTAAAATTAATATTTAATTCACAAATATTAATAAATATGAAATATTTATTATTCTTTATTTTCCTGGGATGTTACATCCTACCCCTCTTTTGGGAATTGCGTCCTCGCAATTTACAAAAAAGGACTCGGAAACTTCATTGAAAGTCCCACATCGGAAAAAGAGTCAGTAAAACTATCACTTTAAAAGAAATAAAGAGAAGCACAAAGGTCACCCTAGTTAACCCATACTAAGATTCCATGAAAACATGGATATAGAGGAGAAAACAAAGGGTCAAGTTCTGATGGAGAGTGTTAGGAAACAGGTTAAGGAGAAAGTTAACCACCAGAAAATCACAAACTTGTGACAGGTTAAACAGTCTTTGATTCCCTAGTAGGAAAAGTTAATGGACAAAGTTTTTGTTTAAAGTTACTTTTCTTTGAGGAATTTATTTATGAGATTAACCGAAAACATAAGGAAATATACTTACTTGTCATGTAGACATTCATATTTTACTAGATTTCTAACACAAACTAATATTTTCTCCAAACGGTGAATATTCAGGATGACTTTTTTTTCACATTAAGAGCACTATAATCAACGTTGAGAGAATCACATAATCCACAAAATATGAACTATATATTTACCATGTCTTTAGATATTAACTAAAACCAAAACGTTTAGTATAAGATTAGATAATCCCCTAAAAGGTAAACTTTTACATAAAGAAAAACTACTCTTAATCTCTAAAATTTGTCTAACCAAAACCCAAAGTTCAACAAAGACCATTCAATAAACAATTGTCCCTAAAATTCTTCAAAAGTAATGCAAACTGTGATTGTAACCCAAATATCATGAGTATTTAATTACATAGACTTCTAATATACATCTTAACATTTATCTCCCAGTAACACCAGTTACTCATAAAGTCTCATATTGAAAAGTAATTAACCTAATCACATATTCTCCATGATAGGTTAATCATTTTCATAAATAAATAAAATCATCATGTGTCCATAATAAAACCATATATTCTTCCAAACTAAAATTTCAACCATTATTCCACAATTGAAATCCCATAGTATTCTATCTTACTTAGGAATATAGTGTTTCCTTAAAATAGATAACGTCTTCCTTCACAACCTTTATCACTTAATCACTAAATCATTTTTCTATACAACGTATATCCATTTGATAAAACATAAGTTCCAAAAATCAACTTATTCTTATTTTATAAAATCATTTTACTAAAATAATAAGTCATACTAACCAGGGACTTCAAGTAGGCTAGTGGTAGGCAATGCACCCTTGTCTCCCTTCGGTTGTGGGTTCGATTCCGAAGTCTTGCCGGATGCGACGGGTTGTCACCCATCCTACGAGTTTTCCTTTTTATAAAACTCAAAAATAACCCTAACATGTTTTAACCACAAAAGTTTCCTTATAACTCTCATTTTCATCAAAATTCATTATAATATCAACATCTTAATTATTGAAGTCTTATTTCACCACCATATGATAAAATAAAATGATTCCCAAAATGAATAACATCATACCTTGATCATGGCGTCCACTTGGTTTCATCGTCATCTTGTTTGCATAGGTAGAAGGTCCATGAATTGCAACAATGATTTAGATATCCTTCAAAATCATTTTCTTCCTCTATCAAAATACACCTTGTACAACATGGGTCATATGGTGTTCATAGAAAAACAGTTTTGGAAAATAATCATGTATGACATATAATTTCAAAACATCTGATAAAACATGATTTCTATAAAATAGTTAAACCGAATTTGAGTTGAAACTTTCAACTAATGGTCCTTTTAAAATACCATATGTATGTGCTGAGAGACTATATTTTAAAATCAAATATAAATAGGTTGCGCAAGGGTCTCCTTCTTCAACACCTTTTTTAAAATCATAATATGCTTCAAAATCTTGTGATAAGGTAAAATATTTTAAAATTCCTTGATAATATTTACCTTTTTTGAAAATATGAGAATATTGTGAAAATAGGATTTTTCTAAATAGAACCCATGATCCACGATGATAATGAGGTATAGTGGAGGTGTTTCATATCTCAAACAACTTCTTATAAGTGAGTTGTATGCTAGAAAAAGTTTCTCAATCATCCATGTCATCTGGAAGAGATATGAATGTCGTTTGAGATCCTCCTCCTTCCATTTATAACTAGCCTTCCTTGATCTGAAAAATTTATAAAACAAGAATTTAACTGAAATAATATATATGTACTAACCATATTTCTAACAAAAATTCCTAATCCCTAAAGTTTTATAAACCGACCTCTGATACCAACTATAAGGACCCAAACTTAAACATTACATAATATTGAATTAAATGAATAATTCACATTGAGGATATTTTCAGGTTTATAGTTTTAGAGAATTAGGCCATAACTATTACATTACAACTTGAATATTACATGTAGACACTACTACTCAGTATCCATTTTTTTTTCATAAAATAAAAACACTTAAAAAGAAACATTTCTAGTTCCATGTTTTAGATAACATGATTATTCCTTGATCCCATATTTGGCCTAATTCATCTTTAAGTCCTGTGGAAAAAATTTCAAAAACATGGGGTGAGCATAAAAAGCTCATTAAGGGTTATAAAATAACGAAAGAAAAACATTAGCCCATCAATATATACAAATCAATGAAACCATACTTTTCAATCATAACATACCTTATGAAATCATGAGATTTATGAATAACACACACAAATCATAAATCATAAAGGTTACTTATGGAATCCATATCAAACTTACATTATAGATATCACAACTACATAGGGAGTCACATTTGGAATACCCATCACAGTATATTCCCTAAATCTCTTAGGAGAAACATCACATTTACCTCCGTCACGTTACCCAATGCGTTGGAGAGCTATCTCGGGCTCACCCGCCCTAGGTTTATCACGGAACCACCTGTATACGTAAAAAATGACCAATACCCAAAACATAATCATAACATATAACACATTTATAAAGTAAATACAGCATTTCCACATTCCAATATATCAAATCAAGATATTGAAATAAACAATGTTTTATCAAATCATTTTCAAAACCTTTTAAAAAATATTTTTGAATCAAAGTGTCCCATACCACTTTAAAGCTTTTAAATGAATTTATCATTTAAAAACATTAATGTCCATATAAATAAATCCTAAAACCAATTTTTAAAACAAGGACATTAATGAGAAATATTTATAAGAATAAATCTTTAAAATATTTAAAATGATATTTTAGTTAAAGAGTTTTTAACAAAAAGAGAGACGCTTGAATACAAATAATTGAAGAATAAATTTTAATCAGAACATTATAATATCATGAGAATAAATGTATTCATGATATAATATTTCAAAGGAAAGTACATACACCATATAAGAGTGAATTGGTTCATAACAATAATGAAGTCTCAATGGAAATGTAAATTGAGATAAACTCCCTTATAAAGATGGTATCCTTAAATTAAGGATAAGTCAATCACATAATTATGTGTGAAAAATATAAATACACCCAATTAAAGTGGATATTAAGTGTAAAACAATAATAGGTAATTCAAACATATTCATAGGATGACATATTCAAGAAGCACAAGTTGAACTCGAAGAATTGAAATTGGGTTAAGAGGTTCTCTCGTAAAAATTTGACAGCCTAACGACGTCACTTTAAAATTCAGAAAATGAGTTGATGAGATAAAAAAATGAATCCCATCACTTGTATATACATTTTAAATCAATAAGGATATAGAATAACATATCCCAACATAATAATATGTAAATTAAAAGACATAACAAAAAAATAAGTCTTTTATAAAGAGGAGGGTGAAAGGTTCCCTTACTGATTTGGTAACTTACAAAACATACGCCACATGAAAGAAGTACCATAAAATGTAGATTTAAATACCCATAAATGAAATTATATTAAACAAAGAGTAAAATAATGGGCATTACATACACTACATAAAAGGAAATAGTAGCAAATATCGCATGAATCTCACAGGAATAAAAAGTGAGATGAAACCCTTTACCACATTATAATCAACCGAGTCGTATGACCAAAAGTTAATAACCACAAAATGAATCACAAAATACCATGAATATAAATCTAATAATGATAATATATATCAATGGCAGTACACATTACACCACATATAATAAATAAGTGACGAACAATGGAAATCTCATGGAATTAAAAGTGAGATAAGAAATCCCTTACAAAAATTCGGCAGCCTAACGACGCCACTTAAAAATTCTTAAAATAACTTTATGAGAGTAAGATAGGGTATCTCATAATATTAAAATACAAATTAAAGTATGGTGAATATAAAAAAACATCCTCCAACATAAGAACATGGAGCGTAAATGAAATGACATAAAAGAGAGTACTTGAAAAGAAAGAGAGAGGTCAGATCCCTTACCTTGTGTCCGAATTGACTCGATCGTTCTTTAATATCATGAATAATAAACTAAATTTAATTTCTACTTGCTTAATAACCTTTTTCAATTTTATTATTAATTTTATATCACTTATTACCATGTTATAAACATTATGAAATCATTTAAGTAAATAACATTCATTTTGTCGATATTGGGTACTTGAGTAAAAATGAACACCTTATATTTACAAGTTGTCTATGTGGTCAATGGTTAATTATATACAGAATGATATTCATGATTTGGATATCATATATATTATATATATCCAGTATATACATGTTTTTATAATAGTACATAACATTTATAGGTAAGAAATGAAATGCACCGTTCATGGAGACGGTAAGCCGTACGTACGCAGGAACGCAACTTTCATTTCTATTTCTTATTTTAAGGAAAATAAAACATAATGATAAATAATTATATCATAATTAAAGTATAATATCATGTATAATATCGTTAACTCTATCCTTTATACATCCCATATAAGTCATTAACGAATCAAATCACTTTGAGGTGGTGGTAGTCCGCACTTCCTCAAATGAGATTATCGTATTTACCCACTATGGAAACCATAAGGGCGTGATATAAATGGGAAGTACAGAATCATAAAGAAATAATAAACATAATATATATCATATATAAATACAGTTCCATCATAATGGCCACCATGAGAGGCAGTAAGATGTAATTGAACAATAATCGTTTCGTGAGGCCTTAGTTTTTCATCCACAGAAACATTATGTTCTTCATGCATTAGATGGAGTTGTGTGTAAGTGTAGTTAGAATTATTCTCATAAAAACATCATCATATATTGAGGATACTGGTGTTGTTACAAAATAAAGGAATAAAAAGAGTTTAGGGGTTGTAGAAGTAAAATAAAAGAAAACAATTTAAGAGAAACCGTTACCTTTAATTTGGGTAACTCGCTTTGGTTTGAACCAAAGGACTTCTTGAAGTGCCTTCTGCCTAAGGTAAGGATTCTAGAGGGAGGATATGGATGTTGGGAGATTAATTTGGTAGAGTTTGGACGATCCAAATGTCTTGAGAGGAGTGAGGAATTGGTTAGAAGTGGTCTCCTTTTATAAGGGAGAGGAGGGGCTCTTTAGGAAAGTGTGAAAACATTATTTTATTATATAATGATATTCAGTTTCTAAAGGTCTAAAAATAATTATAGTCTAAGATAAGATGAATAATGGTCGAAAGAAAATCATCCAATCAGAATTAGACATCTTTTGGATAATATTTTAATCATTATAATCTTATTTATTGAAATCATTTATTAATGAGGTAAATACTGCATCATTATTGTGTCATAAATAATTTAATTTATTCGATGTCTAAAAATTATAAAAAAAATACTATCATGTATGAAATATATTTATATTTCCAATGAATATTTATATTTGAAAATATGACTTATATAACACCATATAAAAATTAATTTACTAAAAGATTTTTGTTATTGTCAATTTTGTCTTTACATTAAATTAATTAATCTAAAGTGTCATTATCTTTCATAAGTGGCTCCATGGGGTCCCAAAATCAAACCAAGGATGACCATGGTCGGTAACTACTCAACCAATAATATTAGGACAAGTTTTAAGGTAATTTTGAATTATTATAATATTCTTTTAACTTTGAATTACCCTATTTACCTTTAACTGCGGTAAATAAAAGTCAAAAGTTACTATTCACCAAAAATTATTTTCATATTATTGAACCAAATTTTACTTCTTGATAACAACCATGGATGTAGGATTTTTGAAATTCAATTCACAGAAGTGGTAAAATTTCATTTAAATGAAAAAGTCAGTTTTTTTAACTACCACTAAGTGGTTTCACTATTCATCAAAAATTGAAGTTTTTCAAAAAAATATCAAAAATTCAGACTAAGCTATATTTGATATTCTGAATTAAAAAATGATGTCTATTTTTCCAAATTCAAAACATAGAAGTTGAATTAATTTATTTTAAAATTAATTCCCGTTATCAAAACAAATAGTGTGTTTTTAAAAAACAATACCTATCAAAAGATTGATACTTGTTTATGTCCAATTTCAAAGTGAAATTAATTAAAATGACCAAAATTAGATTAAATGGTAAAAATATATTTTAATTTCACTTTAAAACCAATTAAAAACATAATCTAACCATATAAATAAATTAGATTAAAAGGCACTTTTGAATTAAAATGCAATATTTTTCACTATTCATTAAAAAATGAACTTTATCAGAAAAATACCAAAAAATTACCCAAAGTAATATTTGATTTCCCCATTCTATAGAAAGATTTTATTTGGTCAATTAAAATGTATTAAAGTGACCAAAACTATTTTTAAAGAGGGTTCGCCATTAAAATGCGATAAATCGACCTTTTAATGTAAATTATGCTTAAAATTAGATTCATTAACATTTTAAGCTTATAACATTTATTGGATAAATGTAAATAAATTTAACAATCATGTATAATAATATTGTAGTTAGTTTTTTTCTTTCCCTCCAATAAAACGACTAGGAGTTAACTAACCATTTAAAATAATAATATTATATTATTAGTGTGCTACGTAAGATTTCAAAGAAACTCGTTGTTGCGTATCAGGTACGCTATCAAACATAGAAACCACTTTAAATTAAGATTAATATTTAATTAAAAAATATTAATAAATATGAAATATGTCTTATTCTTTATTTACCTGGGATGTTACAGTCAAATCCTGAGATCTCCATAGATCACGCCATTAACCTCAGATAGCCTTGATTGATCCTTATTCGAAAACTCATCTGGACACTTCCAAGGCTAAATGAAGGAATCTATACCACTTCCATGAATTACCACTACCACAACCTCCACATCCCTCCTATCATGAATCACTATGGCCACATGTCCATAGAGCCATGAAATAACTTAGCACAATCTTGCACACATAAAAAGTTGAACACCTATGTTCATTATCTCTAAGTCTCATAGTTGAGTTTATGATTTAGATATTTTAGATTTTGATTGGATATCTCAACTGATTTGAGAAGACCAAGGCTGAACCTTTGCTTTATATAAAAAAATCCCCTAGACACTACCTAAGGGAAGTTTCACCCACACCGACCTTGAGGAAATCCCAATGGAGGCCAATCTCGAGATGATGAATATCTTCATTTTTTGTTTATTTTATTTTATTTTATTTATATCCATTTTATTCTTGTAATTTAATTCTCTATTATAAATGATATCCATTCATTTTTCTTCAATTGAACCACCCATATCTTTCTCTTCTTCTCCTTCTTCTCAACATCATCATCTTATTATTATTTTAATTTTATTTTCTTTTATTTTTTTTATTTTATAATTTTTTTTATCCATCTCTATCTATCTCTTTTATTTATCTCTCTTCTATTATTTTTATTATTTTCTATTATTTTATTTTCTAATCTTCCCTCTTTCCACCATTTTGATAGCTTACTCCTAATAATGGGAGGATGAATTGAGGCTTAGCCTAAGAGGTCAAGGTGTTCTTGAATTCTTGCTTAAATTTTATTTTATGTTTGTTGTAGATATGAGTGACATTAATGGGTGTGGATAATTCCCCCATAATATACAACTCAAATCTATTTCTATTATTTTATTTCATTTATTTTCCCTCTCTTTATTTATTTAGAAATTCACATGATGGATTTGAGCTAATCAATGTATCAAATGACATTTGATAGAATCGGGTCCTGGAATATATCACACCTTCGATAGAGATGTACCATCAACCTTGATTACATGAGGATGTGTAATTTAGATTGATTAATGATTTTATGATTTCATAATTTCTAAATAAAAGGATAGTGATTCATTCATGAAATTTCGTAGCTAGATTATCAAACTTTTTTTAAAGAAATAAAGGACAATAATGATTGAACACAAGCCAAACACAAGACCAAGTTCTTTCTTCTTAATCACATTTTTAGCATTTCATGTTAGAATAAGTAGGTGAATAAAGTGAGAGGCTCCTCAAGTTATATTTCCTTAGTCATCCTCTTTTATGCATTAAGAAATTAAATTGGTTTTTATGTTCCCTAAAACTAGCGTACATCTTATATTTACCATGAATATCTATGATTTTCTCACTGAACTATACTATTCTTTTATATACATTACCCTTTCCACTTTTTCTTTTATTTTTACCTCATAAGTAATTATTGGATAAAACTATGCTTTAGAAAGAAGTTTAAACCATATTTGGACCTTATCCTTTTATGAAGATTGTCAAGCCTAGGGTAGCGGTAAAGGATGAGGCCATGCATTCAAAGAAGGTAGTCAAAGAGGTTGTAGCGGCTTGAATAGCTATAGAATTTCCACAAGAGGGTGATACTGAAGATAAAGGCTCAATGGAGGAGGTAAAAATCATGCTAACAACCGAGGTGATTAAGGAGGATTCAATGAATGAATCTATCTCAAAGTTGTCACTAGATATAACTTATATAGTCAAGGCCTTAATGAAGGTGGTTGAGATCTTACCCCCAATGGAGGTGGTCAAGGAGGCTATAATGACTAATCATGTATCAGATGTTCCATAAGATGTATATGAGGCTACCTCTATGGATTATGGGCCTATAAAGGGTACATTTACCCTAGTCTTGGGGCTCAACCCACTTGAGGACCTACCTGTGGATGACTCGACCACTAATGTATTAGCGACCTTTCCTCCGCATGATCCTACCCCACCAAAGGACTTTAAAGATTCTAGCTCGGATATTTACAAGGAGATATGAGTCATCTGATGCAAGGTGTGGATGAGAGTGTGTAATTTCATCACCCCCACCCCAATGATTGATCTTCTAAAATGGGTGGGATCTCTCCAACATTGGCTACTCGGCTTGAGGATTGGTAGGGTGGACTCTAGAGGCATCCATGAACTATACTAGGACTTCCTAATTGAACAAACACATACTGATTTGAAGGAGATTTATGTCACATGGAATAAGAATAAGGATGAGGGAACTCATGATATATAGGATGATGAAGAATAGATCAATCATCTAGAAGTGATGGAGTAGGATCATGCAGCCTTCTCCACTTCTCAAGCAGAGATCATCGACCAACTGAGGGATCATTTGGTAGTGACTAAGAATAAGACAATAGAGGCAACATCTCTGGTGGTCAATTTCTAAGTTGAGTGGTATTAGGTGTGAATAAAATATAAATAAGTTCAATAAGTCTTTGAGGAGGATGAAACCAATCAGGAAGAGTGGAAGAAGACTATAGAGGCAAATCAATAGAGGCTAGATCACTAGGATTGAGACTTAGAGAAAATTATATTATCTTGCAATAAATTAGAGGCTCTATCATGTCACTAGTGAAAAAAATGCCTTTCACATATGTTTTTTTTGAGTTTTTTACATAGGTTATTATCCATAATTACTAAAGTATAGGTAGTAAATATTGTATTTAATATAATTTAGAAAAAATGAACATTTTAAATATATAATGCAACTACTTTTTTACGTTGGTTATTTAATAATTAGAATAAAAGACCATATACCACGTCAATTTTTTATATGAGTGATGTGAAAAGACTTAAAGATGTAGGGTTTTTACATTGGTTATTAAATAAACAATTTAAAACATCATATACCATGTTGGGTTTTATATGAACAATGTAGAAAAACCCCACCCCAAAGCATTTTTTACGTCAGTTAATACGCAACTAACATAAAAAACACTATTCTATATCAATTATGTAAAAAATGATGTAAAAAGGCTTTGGGATGAAAGGTTTTTAGTTCGATTATTGTATAACCAATGTAAAAAACCATATACCATGTCAGTTATATAAAAAATGACGTAAAAAACCAATAAATGGGAATTTTAACACCGGTTATAAAATAATCGATGTAAATAAATTTTTTAAAAATATTTCATTTCACCCTTCCTCTCCACTGCCAACCAGACCAGAAAAATACAGAAATAAGAAGAAACAGAAATAAGTAAAAAAATTACACATTCCCAATTAAAACATTCAAAAATTAAAATATTAACTAAAAACAAACCAAAATCCAACCAAAATAACTAGAAAAATACACATTTAAAATTATAACATTCAAAATTACAATATTCACTAAAAAAATAAAATCCAACCAAACTTATAAAGTGATTTTCCCATTCCACTTGTAAATGTGTGAGATCTTTTTCACTATAATGGTGAGATTCATAAAAAAGATACAAATTAAAAGGAAAGTATTTAACATGTATAATGAATAAAACAAATGAAATATTAAGGAATCATTTATAAGTAAATACAACTTGGTTATTCTTCATAACTATTCCAGTTGTAATTATTTCATACATAAATCCTAAAACATAATATCTGATTTATTTTATGCCTTATTGTTTATAAAAATCCTATTTAAAGGAGTTTTTAAATTCAAAATAACATTTTAATGTAATATATAAAAAATGTACAAATTATAAATGAAAATTTATCTTTAATTTTACATATTTGATCTTGGTGCTATTTTTCTTTGTGGTTTTTAGAAATAAATCCCATCCTCTATTAGAAAATAATATGAATGAAATAAAATTAAAATTTATTATAATATAAACAACTATTAATAAATTAAAACTTACTTTTCCAACATGTTCATAAAATTTCCTCACACATTGCCATGGGTAGAGTATATCCAATAAAGTGTTTTCTCTCTTGAAAAAAACACCTAAAATAAAATGGTCACTGATATAAAAGAAAATGAAATATTAGTGGTTCTTATGTTAAAATATAAATAACACTTTGTGAGATATATGTTTCCTTACTCTCAACATAAATAAATATCCAGCACTGTGTAACTATATTTTGTTCAAATATTTCAGTAATATAAACTATTCTTTCTTCTTCAATCATTGTTCACACTTCAAGTGAAATGAGCTATAGGTCCATCAGTCCACATACATATGTCTTTTCATTATCCTTATAAATTTTATAAATATACCTAAGAAAAAATAGACATAATTAAATTTTTAATAAATTTAGTGTAGGGAATGATTTGTGATGAGACTTACATGAAAAAACCTTGCATCATGTTGATGCCCAACTTATATCTAGTTACGAGATCCATGATATCATTTTTAAAAATACCCACAGCTATTGCATGACCACATATATTATCTTCCATTAGAATCACATAAACACCTGCCAACAAATTTTAATATCTTGAAAATCTGTCAAGACTACTAGAATCTGTATCAAAATTCATATCCCTTTGACTTTGTTGTTAGATATACGATATTTAATTACCTGTAAAGTATTCCTATAAATAAATAGATAAATATATTAACTTTAAAATTATAAAACAATTTTAATACAAAAAATTAAATAAAAGTTAAAATATACAAATACCTCTATGGTAATATATCTCAAAATTCTAAATGGACAAACTAAAAAGTGGCTGATACTTTGTCCAATTGTTCTCACCTCATATGTAGGTAATGATACCCCTATTGATATATCTATAATATCCTATACAGTGACCCTATGCTTCTCTATATATAACTATTGATGAAGAATGGTATCTCTAATATAATATATCATCCCATATGAATCAATATGATACTGAGGATCATCCACATATAATTCATAGAAACTGGGAAGCTGTGGAGGAGTGGGTGTAAGAGTAGGATAAAAAATGGGTTCTGAAGATGGAGGTGGAGGAGTGGGAGTTGTGGGAAGAGGTGGATGAGTGGGAGCTATTGTCTAAAATTTATTTTCATATCTGCAAACATGGACTATACTAACACTCTGATCTTAATTCATCATCACATAAATATTTTTAACTTCATCCTCTAAAGATTCTTTTTTTTTGATAAAAACCCCTCATTGTAGAAGCTGAAGAATGTGGTAAAACTTTTCCCACCGATACAACCATCAGGTATCCTTGTACACGACCCAGGTGTTTAGGATTTCCCAATTTTATAGATAAAATATGTTTCCTCCCCTCAACTAAAAATACCACTTATGTTCTCTGTTCTTTAAGAGAATCCAATATGAATTATTTTATTTTTTTTATAATAATTTATAATATATAAAGAATTAAATTAACATAAATATATTAAATAAACATATTACAATCCTCTTAGCTACGACCCTCTATTATTACATAATATATTTACACTTTTTTCTCATCTAATCCCTCTTACATTTTTCATGTCTAGCCCAGGGGGGATAGAGGGGAAAACTCTGTAGAACTTGAAGACACAGCTCTCAGTTTTTGTAAATTTTCAGCCATAATTTGTTCTTCCAATAAAATATACCCTCCATAAGATAATGTATGAGGGTATATGTTTCTAGATTATATATATTGATTGGATATCCTCAATTTCTATAAATTAAGAATAAAAAATCATTAAAAATATCACTAATATAAGAAAAATTATAAAATATTTCAATGCACTTACCAAAAATGCTTCTTATATTCTACTTTCAAAAAATTGATTTCATGTGTATTCATCTATAAAAGGATATAAATGACATGGATTTTCAGGTTGTATATGCCCAAAAATGAAATCAGTTGTGGGGATTGATTTTAAATCTTTAAATCACCAAGAATCTATTGAGAAAAATTTACTTCCGACTCCTCCAATATCAGGTATATAAAATTTCATCTAATAATAAGGGGGAAACATATTATACTATAAAAATTTTAGTATTATTAAAACAATAACAAATGAGCTTACCAAAATGGTCTCCCACAACTGAGATATTGATACTTTTTCAAAACTTATCCTATCATTAAACAAAATACTTACTTTACTTTTTCCCTGAACGGATACAAAACTCTTAAATTGTTTCGTATTAGGACCTATTAGAATATAATTATCATCAAATTACACCAATATCATCTGATCCTAGCTATGAGCAACTGATAATTTTGGTAAACGTCTGCTTCCACATTTACCAACCCTCAAACTTTTATTTTTCTCTGTGGGAGTATATGAAGGTTGGGGATCATCAAGAGAATAATGTTCCTGTTCCTCCTAAGAGGTATGATAAAGGCACTCATCTCTTGAAGTATATGTTTGATCAAATAATTGATCTTTCATTATCCTTCAAATTAAAGAAACAAATAATTAGTATACAAATATACAAATTCAACTATTACAATACTAATGTAAATAAAAAATGAAAAATTATGAAACACAAAAGTAAACTTAAACTTAAAACATTATTAATCATATTTTTTATAGTTAAATAAATTACTAAAAATGGTAATGATATATGAAATTTAATGTAAATTAATGAAAATAAATCCAAAATTAGTGTAGGAATATTTAAAAATTTCAATCCTAATAAATCATTTTTTACATAAAAAATAATATGTTTTCAATAAAATCTTATAAAATATTTTTTGTTTTTATTTAACATATTAGATTTAAAATAACTGTATTTCAAAAAAATAAATAAATATATAAGTTATGTAATGGTAAACATGGTAAACTAAACAAAACTAAATTAATATAAACAAAAAAGTTTACATATTCGTTTTAATACGTGTTTTAATAAATAAAAAATTAACATATCTAACATTTTATGAAATTAATAAAAGAAAATGAGAAATAAAAATATGTTACCTACAATATTAGGAATGTACTAATTAATTTTTTCCAAAATTCATTCATTATGATCGTTCCTTTTGGCACAAACCATGGCTACGATGTTTTCATCATTATCATCTGTTAATCTTTTCA
The DNA here is from genome assembly GCA_963277665.1 of Viscum album. Taxonomy (NCBI): domain Eukaryota; kingdom Viridiplantae; phylum Streptophyta; class Magnoliopsida; order Santalales; family Viscaceae; genus Viscum; species Viscum album. The sequence continues at coordinate 148,257,863 of OY728151.1, forward strand.
CGATATTAGGGATATCACATAAATAAGCATCTTCGCAAAGTTGATCAATACTAACATATTTTTTTCCTTGTAATATAATAGACCACTACATATCAGATTTATCATGAAAATATAATTTTTTTTGCATGTCTTTCCATTATAAAAGAATCATCCATATATTCCAATATATTCAGATTAAAAAGTGTCATACCAAATTCATTGTGTTTGACATTGTTGTTACTAATAAAACTTTTTCATTTAAACAATAAAACTTTAAATTTAATTTAATCAACCTACCATATTTCTTCAATGACTCCATAATATTAACTTGATGCATAAATTGGTTTTTTTGTCTTTAGAACTCAAAAAATGCATTGCTTCTGCAAACACCAATACACCACTATTCTGAACTGAACTTTTATTATCCTGATCATTCGTATGAAATGTATATACATTAATTTCATACCCATAACATTTTATCAAATTTAAAATTAGACTACCCACTAACCATCTTAATTTTTCTAATGCATCTGATCTGCCAATCACAATCTTTTTAAATCATGGATTTTTTTATGCTCATTCAAAATCAAGATTTCTTTCTTCTTTGGATGACATTGTTTCAATACATTAATATTCAATGTTATATATGGTTGAGCATAATCTATGTTATTAAATATGTATAAATGTACCTTAATTATATGTTCACCTGACAAATATTTGACTTTTAATCCATGAATTCCCTTTTACCCATTATTAACTGATTCATGGTGAGATGGAGGCAACCCGATATTCTCTACCACAGACAAGTAGCTCGTAAAAAACTCTAAAACCTCCTCATAAATATACTTTTTAACAATGGAGGCTTCAGTTCTATATGGATTCTTAATATAGCCCTTCAATATCTTCATATAACTTTCAAAAGGATACACCCAACGTAGATATATAGGCCCACAAAGCTTTATTTCTCAAACCAAATAAACCATTAAATACACCATTATATAGAAAAGAAGAAGGAAACTACATTTACAATTGAAAAAGTATAGAAATTGATTAGTTTTTTAAAATGTTCAAAGCATCAAAATCAATCACAATTATAACACCTCAAGCTTCCATGCTATGTTTCCCATTGAATAATGCAATAGCTTGCATTGCACACAGCTTCGAGATTCTAACACACCACGACCAATCAAACTAGCCGTTATGAATAGCAATACCCAATTTTTGAAATTTAATAAATTTTATTTTTCAAAATGGACTTCATTTTTGAATTAAAAATATCAAAATTAGCATAGGGTGAATTTTTGGTATTTTTCTGGAAACTTTCAATTTTTGATGAATAGTGAAAAACACTACGTTATTGGTTAAAATTGAATTTTTATTTAAATAATTATTTAATTTTTTTAAATTTATTTTAGGTCAAAATAGATACATAATACCTATATAAGTTCAATTTAATTCATTGGAGTCATTTTATAATAATTTTAGATATATAAAAATTTTATTGAACTTTTTACCGTCTTTTACCCACCTCCTAGGAGCATTTTCAAATTTTCATAAAACTTAATTTTACCGCTTCTATGAGTTGAATTTCAAAAATATGAGAGACATTGTTAATATCAGTAAGTAAAATGTGGTTTAATAAGATGAAAATAATTTTTGGTGAATAGTAACTTTTGACTTTTATTTACTACGGTTAAAAGTAAATAGGATAAATAAGGGTAAAAATGATATCATAATTACCCAAACACATGTCCTAATTCTATTGGGTAAGTATAATTCCACAAAAAACAACCTTATGAATAAAATATGATCCTCTTTGGTCAACTTGGATTAGATTAGGACATTTATTATTATTTTATTTAAAGAAGAGTTCAAAGAGTTAAATTCAAAGTTTAATAACTAAACCATTTTTAATATAAGTTTAAACACAATATAAATTAGACTATAAATATTAATTAGAAAGAAAAAATTATTTCCTAAATAAAGTTATTTTATTTATAATTTTTGAAAATTAAATAATTTAATTTATTTACGACACAATGATGATGCAGTAATTACCATATTAATGAAATATTAAAATAATTGATATTATAAATATCCAAATAAATGTAAATTGAGAATTATGATGAATTCCACTAATTTTATAAGTTAATATGAAATTATACAGTATGTTAAATAAATTTTATTCTAAGTGATAAAGTTTTTATGGCTTTCAAAAAAATCAAATACTAAATAGTGTCAAAATTGTCAAAATTGAGTTTTTAAAACAAATACTATATTATTAATTGATATAATATTCTTAAAAATATATGTTTCGGCCAAATGACTTATATAAGGTTATATATATTAATAATGAACCACTTGGGGTTCACTTGTCAGTTTATAGTAAGTTTATTAACAATATAATATAAAAATACAAAGAGACATGGTAAATGTCAAACTATTTAACTAAGAGTTAAATATAAAATATAAGGTTAATATGGTGACCTAAACCTGTATAAAACCTATTGGTTGAGAGTTTTTCTACCCATACCAACCTTAGCCTCTAAATAAATCATTTTGTATCCATTAGAAACTGAAATTGTTTTTATTATAAAATAATATTTCAAGCTTTTCCTAAAGTGACCCCCACCTCTCTTATAAAAGGGTACTTCCCCTTCTCTTAATTTCACACCTCCAAGCCATTTGGATTGGCCAAACCCTACCCAAATATCATCCCAACTTCCGTTACTTCATCTTATAGTCCTTCCTTTGCTCAAAAATCCAACCTAAGGATCCCTTTTGATCAAATCAAAATAAATAACCCGAAGAAGAGGTAAATATTTCATGACCTCTTTAAAGTTCTTTTCTTCTTCCACTAACTCTTTCTTTGTTGTTTCCATTATAAAATAATAAATCTAGTATCTTATACATACTATGATGTTATTATAAAAATCGTACAACCATATTCATTATTCTATCCATTATATGAATGATAAAGTCACCATACGTGCATACGTACGACTTACCGTCTCCACGCTGTGGTGTAATTGTTATTCAATACATTATTTTTTGGATGGGTATAGTAATGATGTATAATTTATGTAAATAATAAATTTAAAATGTTAATGATTATGTATATATGATATAACATTCAATTATATATGATTTCACCTTCAATTGAATGATATTGTTGCTTGTGTGTACGTACGGATTACCATCTCCACGAACACGATGAGATTCGTTTCCCTATCATAACCATTCAAGAATAATTTTCATTTGATGATTAAAAATAATTTTTAAGAACTTAATATCATTCTGGATATGAATCAAATACATCCTTTCCATAAAAAACACGTCTTATGTAACAAAACATATAAAGGAAAATGAATCAGTTAACACCCGAAATGACGATAATACTAAAATATTATTAACAAAACAATATTAGAAGATCATATATGATATCATATTTACATATATGGTTCTTGAATAATTTAATAAAAATTATTTAACTATTTTAAAGGAGGTTAACGTACCCTCGATTCATATTCTTTCGATAAAGTGTTCGTGTGGTTATTCGACTAGTAGAATACCCATGACAATGTTTTATTATGGCATTATTTACTCAGCTCATATTATTTCCATAAAGTGTTCATGTTTAGTATTTGTAAAGGCATGTGTTTTTAATTATTCACCATGCCTAATGTTTATGTTATCTTCTGATGTATTGCTTACCCTTACTGAGCATTTGATCTCACCCCTTTCTTATGTTTCATTTTCCCAGGATATGAAGAAGTTAGTTATGAGTGACATGAAGGCATAATCTAGGAGGATTGGATGTTTCCAATGGAATAAATTAGTGTTTATTTCTTTTCAAGTTGTAATGTTGAAATTATGTATGTATCTTGTTTCCAATAAAACTAAACTGATCAGTCTTTCAAGACATGATTCCTTGTATCATGATAATGTTAGGTAATAAAGCACCGACTCTGGGTAACTGGGGTAGGGGAATTACAGTTGGTATCAGAGGAAGTTTAGTACAAACCTTGGAAACTAGATTTAGAAAAACTCTAATTAGAGAACACTACCCTAAGGTAGACTTTGAGGATTAGTATAGAAGAAATTCCTAGAATTTTGGTACTGTAGAGATTTTGTGAGTTTTCCAAGAAATACATCCCTGTTTGGATACGAGCAGGTAGAGGTGGCTCCGAAATAGATGTACCTAGGGGTAAAACCCAAAAAAACTACTTTGAGATAGACTCAAACGAGAACTGGTGTACAACAACGGGCCTTGCTGCAATCTTGGTTACGACACTCCCGAGGGATATTATTAGGATAATTCTCATTTTCTTTACAAACCATTATGAAGGATTTATGAGTATATAATTCCTCAAAGAAGACATTTTTATGATTATGGTTTTACATCCATAAACTATTCAATTTATGTTAAGTGTTTTACAAGTTCAGAATTATGTATTGTGATTCATAAACTAATCTAATGTATGCCATTGTTAAGAAATGGAGATTAGTGGAAGGAATGAAAACTATATCAACGCATGTAATCCATGTAGGGATTGCCCTCTTACTCAAGATAATTTTAGTGGAGATGGTGATGCAACTGGTGCTGGTTAGCTTATCACCATACTGGGACAACTCACTTAGGTTTTGAATAATAACCTTACCCGTATGTAGCTCCCTGATCCACAACATGGAGGATCAATGTTAAACCGATTCATGAGACAACAACAACCAACATTCAATGGGACTACAAATCCATTTGTAGCCAAGAAATAGATAAGTTCCTTAGAGAAAATATTTCATGCTTTGGGGAGTAGCGAAAGGGAAAAAGTTGTCATAATAGTTTATCACCTCATGGGAGATGCAAATTAATGGTGGTCATTGATTCAAAAAAACAAAGTAAGATGATGAAGTATCAAATATGGAATGTATGGAGTTTAAAGATATTTTCTTAGAAAAAAACTTTCCTCGTGACCGTCGAGTGGATATGAAAAGACAATTTTTGAGTTTGAGGCAAAAGGAGGATGATAATGTCACAAAGTATGAGGCTAACTTTTCAAGGTTAACAAGGCATTCGGTAGATTATATACATAACCCAAGAAGTAATATTGATCATTTCTTTGATGGGTTAAAACTACTTCTCTATCGAGCATTAGTCTCGCAATCATTCTCATCGTATGAAGATATTGTCTTATGTGATATCAAAACAGAAAAGAAATTCTCTAAGTCTTATGACTTTAAAGCAAAGCAAGAGAAGAAGAGATCTAAGAACACTCTGGGAAAGGAAATAAGGAAATATGGAAGAAGGGAAGAGTTGAATTTCCACCCTATCATAATTATGGAAGGAAGCACCTTGGTACCTATCTAAAAGGAAAATAAGTATGCTAAAAATGTGGATAGAAATTCCACTTTTCTAGTGATTGTAAGGGAAAGAAAGAATCTACCAATGTTCAATGATACAATTGCAGGGAGATGGGACATTATGCAAATGAATTTCCTAAGCATCAGGGAAATTACCTCAAAAAATGCCAAGGGATCAAGGACAATCTTATGCGATCACTACTACTGAGGTTGAAGCTCTGAAAGATGTGGTGGAAAATAATTTAATGGTTTCCTAAAGTTTATAAAATTATTTATTTGATTTTGGATCATCGAATTTTTCCATATCTTCCCTGTTTGTTAAGAAAATTAGATATTTCCAATTTTATTTAACAAGGGAGTTGTCAGTCAAAAATCTTAAGGGAAGTATCATTGTAGTAAAGTTTTGTGAATAAGTCCCCATTAAGGCATATAAATGATATTTATCAGCTAATCTAGTCATCATACCCATGATTTAATTTGATATAATCCTCGGTATGGATTGGCTTTCAGACCATGATGTGAAAATTTATTATAAGAAGAAGGAGGTTACAATTTTAGATGATGATAAGGAGTACCTTATCTTTAGAGAAGAAACGTCACCACCTGATTCTTATCTAGATCCACCCCCAATAGCTCAACTAAATTCAATTATTGGGGAGTAAGAGAATGAAATAACCATGGGTGAGGAACAGAATGTTCAAATAGAGGATGTACCTATTGTGCAAGAATATGTTGATGTGTTTCCATAGGATTTACCTGGACATCCTCCAAAACAAGAAATTGAGTTTTCCATTGATTTAATTCCTGGTTCAAGGCCCATATCGAAGACCCCTTATAGAATTTACACTGTGGAATTAGTGGAACTAAATAAAAAACTAGAGAAATTGAGTAATATGGGATTTATTCCCCCTAGTGTTTCTCCATTGGAAGCCCCTGTTATTTTTGTTAAGAAAAAAGATATATCTATGAGGTTGTGAATTAACTACAGGGAGAAAAATGCTATAACAATAAAAAAATAAGTATCCCCTACCTCACATTGATGATTTATTAGATCAACTTCATGGAACTCAATATTTTTCAAATATTGAACGTCGATATGGATATCACCAATTGTGTGTGAAGAAGGAAGACATTCCGAAAACTGCATTTCGAACCAGGTACGGGCATTACGGGTTTACAGTAATGCATTTTGGGATGAATAATGCACCCTCTATTTTCATGGATATAATGAATAGAGTTTTCAAGGAATATATTGATGAATTTATTGTGTTATTTATTGATATTATCTTGGTATACTCCAAAAGCTATGAAGATCATGAAAATAACTTGCGCATTATCCTAAGGAATCTCAAAAGAAATGAATTATATGGGAAGTTTAGAAAATTTGAATTCTGGATTCAGTATATTGATTTTCATGGCCATATTGTCTCAAAGAATTGAATCTCTATTGATCCTTTTAAGACAAAGGCAATCCAAGAATGTCCAGCACCAATGATTATAACTGAGGTACGTAGTTTTATTGGTTTAGCATGTTATTATCGACATTTTTTCCAGAATTTTTCCTGATTGGCTAACCCATTAACCAAGCTCACACGTAAAGTGGTTAATTTTTTTTTGGAAAAAAGAGTGTGAATAATGTTTTGAATAACTGAAGAGAAGATTAGTCAACGCTTCTATCTTGACTCTACCATTAGGGAACAATGGGTTTGTTATTTTTAGTGATGCTTCAAAGAAAGGACTTGGTTGTGTCCTTATGCAGAATGATAGAGTTATTGACTATGCATCATGATAGCTAAAAATTCATGAGAAAAACTATCCCACTCATGATCTTGAGTTAGCAGCTGTAATCTTCACTCTGAAGATATGGAGACACTATATCTATGGTAAAAAATGTGATATTTATACTGATCATAAGAGTTTGAAGTATATTTTTTCACAAAAATAACTAAACATGAGGCAAATGAGATGTCTTGAACTACTCAAGGATTATGATTTCACAATACACTACCACTCAAGGAAGGAAAATATGGTGACATATGCTTTGAGTAGAAATGATCATGGAGTTTTGAACAAGATGAGAGTTGAAAGGGATCTTATTTTCACGGATCTAGTAAAGATGGATACGAGAATAACCATGGAAGGTGAAACATCAATAATTTTTCAAATGGTTTCCAAACCATATTTATTAGAAAGGTTGAAATGTTCTCAGAATAATGATGAAGAGTTTCAAAAGAAGATTAAAGCTGTAAATGATGGGAGATTGAGTGACTTCGTATATGAAGATGGAATTTTGAAATTTGGAAAGAGACTTTGTATTCCTGATATACCTGATATAAAAAGGGAATTTTTGTATGAAGTTCATAGCTACAATTTCTCTATACACCTTGGGAGCACCAAGATGTATAGAGATTTGAAGGAACATTTTTGGTGGGACAACATGAAAAGAGAGATTGCTAATTTTTTGTCAAGATGTATGGTTTTCCAACAAGTGAAAGCTGGAAGACACCATCCTAGAGGATTCATGAAAACTCTTCCCATACCTGAGTGGAAATGGGATGATATTGCGATGGAATTTTTCCTAGGGATACTAAAGACTCCTAGAAGAAATGATACAATATGGGTCATTATTGATCGTCTTACCAAGTCAACACATTTTCTTGCTATACGAGAAGATTTACCACTTGAACATTTAGCAAGACTATATATTAATGAAGTTGTAAGACTTCATGGAGTACCTCTATCGATTGTTTATGATCGTGATCCCCGTTTTACAACAAGATTCTGGAAAAGTCTTCAGAAAGCCCTAGATACTGAACTTTGTTTGAGCAATGCCTACCACCCAAAAACTGATGGACAATAATAACAGACTATTCAAACCTTATAAGACATGTTGAGATCTTTTTCACTTGGCTTTCAAGGTATGTGGGATCAATATTTACCTCTGGTAGAATTTTCCTATATCAATAGATTCCATTCAAGTATTCAGATGGCACCGTATAAAGCATTATATGGAAAGAGATGTCGCACACCAACTTGTTGGGATGATGTTGGTGAAAGAAAACTCATAGGCCCAGAACTTGTTGAGGAAATGATGGAAAAGGTGAAGTTTATCCAAACCCACATCAAAGAAGCTCAAGGTATATAGAAGATCTATGCCGATAACCGAAGGAAGGATTTGTAATTTTAGGTAGGAGATCATGTTTTCTTGAAGGTATCTCCATAGAAATGAGTTATACATTTCGGTAAGAAGGGTAAATTATGTCCCAGGTACATCAGACCTTTCGAAATTCTAGAACAAACTTGGGCTGTAGATTACCGTTTGGAAATGCCGTAAAGTCTCTCTATTATTCATGATGTATTCCACGTATCACGGTTAAGAAAATACTGCCTGAACCAATGCATGTACTCACCTATAAAGAATTAGAACTAGAACTCGATCTGTCTTATTGTGAATAGCCTATCGGAATTCTTGATACCAGAGAACAAGTGTTGAGAAATCGGACGACTTTTCTGGTGAAAGTTCTATAGAGAAATCATAAGATGGAAGAGGAAACTTGGGAACCCGAGGAACATATGATGAAGAACCACCCGAATCTTTTTATGCAGTAATATTATAGAAAATTTGAGGGTGAAATTATTTTAAGGAGGGAAGAATGTAACACCCCAAGCTTCCACAGTACATTTCCCTTTGAATAATGCAATATCTTGCATTGTACGCAACTTTGAGATTCTAACACACTACGACCAATCAAACTAGCCGTTATGAATAGTAATACCCACTTTTTGAAATTTAATAAATTTCATTTTTTAAAATGGACTTAATTTTTGAATTCGGAATATCGAAATTAGAATAGGGTGAATTTTTGGTATTTTTTTTGAAAACTTTCAATTTTTGATGAATAGTGAAAAACACCGCGTAATTGGTTAAAACAATTTTTTTTAAATAATTATTTATTTTATTTAAATTTATTTTAGGTCAAAATAGATACATAATACCTATATAAGTTCAATGTAATTCATTGGAGTCATTTTATAATAAGTTTAGATATATAAAAATTTTATTGAACTTTTTATCGTCTTTTACCCACCTCCTAGGAGCATTTGCAAATTTGCATAAAAATTAATTTTATCACTTCTGTGAGTTGAATATAAAAAATTTGAGAGACATGGTTAATATCCGTAAGTAAAATGTGGTTCAATAAGATGAAAATAATTTTTGGTGAATAGTAACTTTTGACTTTTATTTACCACAGTTAAAAGTAAATAGGGTAATTAAGGGTAAACATGGTATCATAATTACCCTAACACATGTCCTAATTCTATTTTATAAGTGTAATTAGAACAAAAACAACCTTAGGAATAAAATATGATCCTATTTGGTCCAATTGGATTAGATTAGGATATTTATTATTATTTTATTTAAAGAAGAGTTAAAAGAGTTAAATTCATAGTTTAATAACTAAACCATTTTTAATATAGGGTTACACACAATATAAATTTAACTATAAATATTAATTATAAATATAAAAATATTTCCTACATAATGGTATTTTATTTATAATTTTTAGACATTAAATAATTTAATTTATTTATGACACAATGATGATGGAGTAATTACCACATTAATGAAATATTAAAATAACTTATATTATAAATATCCAAATAAATGTAAATTGAGACTTATAATGAATAAAAATAATTTTATAGGTTAATATGAAATGTTAGAGTTGTTTAAATAAATTTTATTCAAAGTTATAAAGTTTTTATGGCTTTCAAAAAAATCAAATACTAAATAGTGTCAAAATTGTCATAATTGAGTTTTTAAAAAAAATACTATATTATTAATTGATATAGCATTACTAAAAATCTAAGTTTCAGAAAAATGACTTATATAAGGTTATATATATTAATAATGAACCACTGGGGGTTCTCTTCTCAGTTTATAGTAAGTTTATTAACCATATAATATAAAAATACAAAGAGATATGGTAAATGTCAAACTATTTAACTAAGAGTTAAATATAAAAGATAAGGTTAATATGGTGATCTAAACTTGTCTAAAACCTATTTTTTGAGAGGTTTGGGACCCATCACTACCTTATCCTCGAAATAAATTATTTCAGAGCCATTATAAATCGAAAATGATTTTATTATAAAATAATATTTCAAGCTTTTCCCAAAGTGACCCTCACCTCTCTTATAAAAGGGTACTTCCCCCTCTCATAATTTCACACCTCCAAAGTCATTTTGATCATCTAAAACCTACCAAAATATCCTACCAACTTTTCAAAATTCATCCTAGCATCCCTTCTTTGGTCAAAAATCCATCCTAAGGATCCGTTTTGATCAAATCAAAAGGAAGAACCCGAAGAAGAGGTAAATATTTTATCACCTCTTTCAAGTTATTTTCTTCTTTCACTTCCTATTTCTTTATTGTTTCCATTATAAAATAATTACTTTAGTATATTATAAATAATTTGATGTTATTATAAAAAGTTTACAACCATATTCATTATTCTATCCATCATATGAATGACAAAGTCACCATACATGCGTACGTACGATTTACCGTCTCCACGTCGTGGTGTAGTTGTTATTCAATACATTATTTTTTTATGGGTATAATAATGATTTATAATTGATGTAAATAATAAATATAACATGTTAATGATTATTTATATATGATATTACATTCAATTATATACTATTTCACCTTCAATTGAATGATATTGTTGCTCGTGCGTACATATGGATTACCGTCTCCACGAACGCGATGAGATTCATTTCCCCATCGTAACCATTCAGGAATAATTTTCATTTTATGATTAAAAATAATTTTTAAGAACTTAATATCATTATGGATATGAATCAAATACATCCTATCCATAACAAACATGACTTATATAACAAAACATATAAAGGAAAACGAATCAGTTAACACCCAAAATGATGATAATATTAAATATTATTAAAAAAGAAATATTAGAAGATCATATATGATATCATATTTTCGTATATGGTTCTTGTATAATTTAATAAAAATTATTTAACTATTATACATGAGGTTAAAATACCCTCGACCAAGGAAAAGTACAAGGTAAGGGTTAATTTCACAATCTGTTTATTATCCAAGGAATTTTTTACGTAAGTATCTAATGAGATCTCTTTATCATCCACATCCGTGTTTTCTTAAAAATGTATTTCAAAACATATTTATATATACTTTAATATGGGTTAAATTCATTTATACCCTTATTTGACCTTATCTGTTTTTAAAGGAATCTTTCTGTTGTTTTCCAAACAAGGTACTTTATGACCTTTTTGACAAGATTAAGGTAAGAATGTTTTTTTAACTTATACGAAGGGTGAGGCTATTTTCTGCCATTATAAAATCATCAAAGATTCCCTTAAAATATTATAAAAATATTTTCAAAAATAAATGTTTTCTTTTTATAATTATGTGACTCTTAAATGATTTCAAATTAGAAAGAGATATTTCTCTCAAATAGTTTTGATTTCATCTATATCAACATCCTTTGATAAATTTTACACTTGTTTGAAGTTGATTTATTATGATACAAATATTCCATATTGTATTTATGGTTTTGTGATATGTTTGACTATAGATGTGTTATTTTTATAACATTCATGTTTTATGGTTAAAGAATTGAAATTTCGTATGCTAGTTTTAATATGAATATTTATGTTATATTTCAAACTTTTCATATGAGGAATGTATTGGACTTAGTGTGTGACGGCTGGAGCTCGCTATAGCTCCTCGGTGCATCAGAAGGTCTCATGAGACAATTAGACATTGAATTGGATGAGGCCTTTCCCAATTTTATATATGGTTTTGGTCGAGGCCTAAATCATTTTTAGACGTCTTGGCTGAGGCCTTGACAAGATGTTTTAGAATGTCCGGCATTATAAATTCCCTCATTATGAAAATAATAATGATGGTTCATGTGGTTATTTGACTAGTATAATACCCATGACTATGTTTTATTATGGCCTTATTTACTCAGCTCATATTCCTGCCATAAAGTGTTCATGTTTATTATTTGTAAAGGCATGTGTTTTTAATTATTCACGATACCTAATGTTCATGTTATCTTCCGCTGTATTGATTACCCTTACTGAGCATTTGAGATAACCCCTTTCTTACGTTTCATTTTTCCAGGATATGAAGAAGTTTTTTATGAGTGAATTTCAGGCATAATCCAAGATTCTTGGATGTTTTTAATGGAATAAATCAGTGTTGTATTTATTTTACAGTTGTAATATTGAACTTATGTATGTATCTTGTTTCCAATAATACTAAAATAATTGGTCTTTCAGGATATGATTCCTTAATTCAAGCCAATGTTATGTAATAAAGCACCGACTCTGGTTAACTGGGGTCGGGGAATTACAACAATATTGAAAATTGAATTGAAAAAATAATATACCTTCATGATAGTCTTTCTAACACAGATGAGCAATATTCCATATAATCTAACTGGTAGAAGTTGTTGCATCATGGCATGACAATCATGATATTTTATACATATCAACTTCAAATACTCCAAAGAGACAAATTTTTTTACATTTTAAGAATAACCTGACGAAACTTTGATATCATGAAGACATTGAAAAAATATAATTTTCCCCCTCTTGGATAATGTATAAAAAGATGGGGGAAGAAATGTTATCCTACTATTAGAAGTGGGAGCTAACTCCAAATGTATTCCCATTGATAACAAGTATAATATTACATCCAAACCATCTTTACTCTTTCCTTTAATATCTAACAATGTTCCAATCAAGCTGTTACATATTTTATTCTCTATGTTCATGCTATCAATGTTATGTTTCACTTCATGATATCTCTAATATGGAAGCTCAAAAAATATTGATCATTTATTCCAAATATTTCTATCATTACCAGATTTATGTGTCTTTCAAAATGTCACTTCATGGTTTTTCACCCTCTCAAAATACTGATCATTGGATAAAGGTTTTAGAGAAATTTAAAATTTTTTTATGCCATTTGATGCCTTTTTTAATCTTTTATAAGAGTGATCCAAAGAAAACCACTTTTGAAGAACCATGTATATTATTTTCCTCCCATGATGAAATTGATAATATGAAGTTTATTATTCACAAATTGGACAAACTTTATGCCCCTTAACACTATATCCAAATAGATTTCCATATTCTGGAAGGTCATTTATAGTGAACATAATCATTGCATATAGTTGAAAATATTTCATTTTATAAGAATTATACACCCTAATACCATCCTCGCATAAGTGTTTCAAATCATTAATTAATGGTGACAAGAAAACATCAATATCATCTCTATATTTCTTTGGTCTATAGATCATTAAACTCCACATGAAATATTTTCACTTCATACAAAATTTAAGAGATAGGTTGAAAATTACCAATAAAATTTTCCATGAACTATGTGTGCTACTAAGGCTTCGATATGGATTCATTCCATCCATGAACAACCCATGTATTAGATTTAAAACTTCATTTTTGATCGTAGGAAACTGGTGATCAATTTTCTTATACTATGGACAATTAGGCGGCTGACGTATTTTTCCATCATATATCTACTCATCAACATGCCATATTAACCTTTTTTCATCATGTGAATTAGAAAATAAACATTTAAAACAAGGAATTATAGTAAGATATAAAAATACCTTGGTAGGGGTCTCTGTAACCTCTAAATCAGCCTATGATTTTTCTTTCAACTTATACCATGATGTCCCACATTTAAAAAACTCCGACATAAATTCATATTCTTTTCTATATATAACATAGTCATTCAGGCAGACATGTATTTTTTTACCCTAATTCCATCAGGCATAATATTTTATTTCCTTTATAATGTGAATCTAGAAGATCATTGACCTTAGAAAGAATATCTTTCAAAAATTTATCAAATTAGTAAACTTTTTGTCACTCCAACCATGTTTTTCCTTCAAGTTAAGCAATCCTAACACCGATGATAAAACTATAAAATATGTACAACCAAGATAAAATGGTTTTCCAACATCACCATATAGATACTCAATTTTCAATTCATTCTCAATTTTATCTATATCAATATCATGAATCATTTCTTTAATTTCATCAGAGTTACCATCTTATAAAGAATCATCATTAGTAGATATAAAATTCTTCCTAGTTTCACCATGCCAAATATAAGGGATATAACTCAAATTAAAACCATGGAAAATTAAATGATTTTCAATCTATATACTTTTGAACTTCTTCATATTTAAACATTTCTGGCATGGAAATAAAAACATGGGGTTGTTTGGAACATTTTGTTTAGAAATTCCCAAAAATCATCAACACCTTCCTCATATTCATTACTCATTTTATGTTCTGTAATCTAAATTTGACCAATTATTACCTATAAATAATATAAAAAATATATATTTTATTATGATAAGCTAATTTTATATTTATATGAAATATGGCATAATTTGAAATTAGCACAATTTTGAAATATAAAACATATATATGCGTATTTGAAAAATATAATTATACATTCTATACAATATTAGAATATAAGTTTAAATATAAATGAAAAATCATAAAAAGATATGCATGTAAATAGTTTAAAAGAGAAAATATAGTTAGATAATCCAATTTCATATTTATATGAAATATTTGATAATTTGAAAGTAATAAAATTTTGAAATATAAAACAAATATATGTGTATTTAAAAATTATAATGATTTTGTTATTGGGAAATAATATAGAAAACCACTATATAAAAATAAATTACCATCCACTAGTGTGAAGTATTATTAACCCATAATTTTTTTTGGAGTCAATTTAACTCATGGACAAATCAATACATAAGAATAAAACCCTTAAAGTCAAATAATAATTCACCAAAATTTTATGCCACACTATAGTTTAACATATTTATATGAGATTCGGTATATGAATAATTTCCAAAGGTTACATCATTTTATGGTAAGATTACTATAGTGAAAAAAAATCCTCTTTAGATAATTCTCCCAATCATAGAAATAAACTATTATCTAGAATGTTAGGGAGAACAAATATCATCATTACTCCTATGAATATTCTAGTAAATGTGATAACTCCATTGATTTACTTAATCCCCATAATGGATTTCATTACATTCTTTTATGAATGATATAATATATGAGAATAATCTATTCTAGCACTAGATTATTGAATGATGATGTTTGGAGGTTTATGGAGTTCATTTTTTATTACTGCAACAGAGATTCATCCCATGGATCCTTTATCTCAACAATAGTTTAACCAATATCATTATCTAAATAGGAAATTAATAAGTTAATAATTATTTATGAAACCATATAGAGGATCTATGTTTCTATAAAGGTAACATTGATACATGACTTATACCTAAGAAGTGAAGTCCTTGTAGAGAGATTTGTATCCCCTAGATGAGAAAAAAACAATTGTATGTCAGTTCGGGAAATTTTATGTAGTTTTAAAACATCCAACACATTTACCACCCATATGCAACAAGGTTCTAGGGGTTTTATGTTGTGTAAAAAGTGTACATGATTTTCAGCCTCACCCAAGGTCACCTTATAGGAAACAAAAAATATATTTGTTCAAAAATTAAGGAATTTATATAATAAAAACTATAAATTTAATTAAATTAATGTAACATGGACTTATAGTGAATACATAATGTGTAATTAGATTACAAACCATCTCCCACATAAATTATCACATGGATTGGACACTTACTTCCTTTTTAGCTATGGATGCAATGAGATAACATGAGGAAATTAAAAAAGATATTGCAATATTTTAGTAACTGAAATACAAAACTTAGAGTTAGGGAATTCATGAAATGGAACAATTTAAATAGAGTTATGTGAAGATTACTTGAGAGTTTAGAGTTTATTAGATAGATGAACAAATGAAAAAGATGATGAATGAAGATGAAAAAATGACGTTGGAGGCCATGGGATTGTCGAATCAAATTTAGGGTTTTCACATAAGAGAGAACCAAGTCATTGTCTCCTAATCAAAAAACATCACAATGACTCAAAATGGGTCTTCATAAAATTTTTAAATGATTTATCAAGTTGGTTATTTAGTAAATGACGTGAAAAAGAAATTTTTATTACATTTATCATATCGTTTATATAATAATTAACATAAAAAAAATTAGTTTTATCACATCGGTTATAGAATAAACAATGTGATAAAGAGAGATACTTGATTTATCATGTCGGTTATAGAATAACCAATGTGATAAAGTGAGAAAATTTATTTTTTACATTGTTTATAATATAATTGACCTGATAAATCAATATACACAACTTTTCACGTTGGTTATAAATAACAAACATGAAATCACTGATGCGATAAATACGTCTTTTACTAGTGTGTGGAAAACCCTCCCAAGATTTTCATGGATAACATTAAATTCTCTATATATTTTAAAATTTTTCCTTTTTGATACATATTAAATCATATTAACAAGGAAACCAAAAATAAATCCCTAAGCCCATGTGAGTCATGCTCGGTGTGGGTAATATGGTACAAATAAAGTATTAATCGTTTATATGAGATTACCAGACAAGGGTCGAACACTCAGGGTCTAAACTTTTTTATTAACTATCAAGAGTGTCTTGAATGATAATGTTTTTTCTGGATTATGAGACTCTAAAAAAATTTCACTTGCATCGTCAACGTGTTCTAGTGCATGAATGGGATAATTATAGGGGTGTTGAATTCCACCTGATAAAAAAGGGGATAAAGAGTGTGAATCAAGACACCCAAGATTTGGAACTGAAAGGGGGTGGTGTGATGATAGAGGATAACTATTGAACATTTTCAAAACAAAGAATTTGTTATCATTTTTCTGAGGATGGGGAAAACAAAGGAGGGTCGACTGATGACCATGTTTGAAACACAAGACCTATCTCAAAATGCACTCAGAAGTATTTTAGGGCATGTGCATAGGATGGTTCTTGAGCCATTATAGTCTAGGAACATGCCATTTAGGGGGCCCATTTAGACATGGAGGATGATGAGGATTTAATTAAAGGGAGACACAAAGCATGGAGGTGAACTGATGGAATGCTCGGATAGAGTTCAACACTCTTGGAAATACACCACCATGGATATGAGAACATCAGGTAGGAATATCAGTCTTAATAAAGGTTAGAATTGTCTTTTAAGGGGAGTATTTTTATAGATTCCAAGCAATGGTCAAAGAACATAAATGATGTGGTAGGTTACTGACACAAAATGATGAAAGGGGATTCTCTAGGGAGGGCCTAAAATACACTGTAAATTTATTTCTTACCACGAGGATGATGGAAATGAAATTTAACATCATATTGTGGGGATTATATAGATGTATTTTATGTTCATATAATGATAAAGAAGTATCAAACTTTTTAGGATTGTGTTATTTTGATTTTTATAGCACAATTTAGCATATTGTGACTAGGATGTGTGAACTGACGTGAATAACAATCTCCCAACCAAGCTGGAAGGGGGCAGGGTAAGAGTATAACACAATTAGGGCACACCTTAGAGAGGATCATGAAGAAAAGGGTTTTTAAAATATTTCAATAAATTATTACTAAAAAAATGGGTTTATTGAGCATAACCAGGCTTTTTTCATGGTCCATAGTGAGTCCCTTTTGGCTTTGTACTTATTTCTTTTTATCCCATTATTTTTCCAAAGTCATGGGAGTGACCTGATGGGGGATGTTTGAATCTTTATTAGTTTTACCATATGTGTTTTCAACCTGATAGAAATTTGTGCCTCTTACCTTTGGTAATTTAAGGTCATACGAGTTGGACCAAGAAGTTGAAAATAGTTTAGGCTCATAATGATTGAACCATTAATCCTAGTTTAAGTTCATAGACCTTAGACCATAGTACTGTAAATAGTTTTAGTTCTTAATGATTTTACCTAAGGGGAATCACTCCCAATAAGGGTTTTATGGCACATAACAGTTCAAAAAGTTATAAAAATGGTGTGCCTATGAGGCCCTACACCAAGAAAATAATCTGAGGTGATTTACACCTAGTTTAAGGCCATGATTCATGGACTACAATGTTGTGTGTCTCAAAGGGTATGTGTTTGGAATATGTGAGACATATCCTTATGTGAATGAGGAGACTAAAAGTCCCTATCAGAACGAACATATCAAAGACATCTTTCATACAATTTAAAGTCATGATTCTTAAAATATAGGGGTGAACATATCAAAGGACTGTGCATGGAATTTAAGGTGTTGGGACCAAGTTGGACGGATAAGGAAGTAAGAGGAGTTTGTTATTATAGAGTGCTGTTTTTGTTGTTAAATAAGATAAATCAATTCACTTTGTAAAGGAATTGAAAACTAGACAATGCTTTGCTGATATGTATTTCAAAAATATCATAAGTTCAGAGAACTTGTGATGCATTCCTTATAAAGGAAAGGGGGAGAAATTATGATGACATTCATATACAGTTTTTATTGGAAGGAATGATGCTACTGGAAGATAAGAAAGTTTCAGTACTTTCCATTGTAACTCTGAAGATACTAGATTTGGTCTATCAAAATATATATATCACGATAGTGGAGTTCATGATGAAATCTAGAGAATGGTTATAGGAAGTAGTGAAGAGAGCAATGACAAAGGAACTGACATTCTGGAGGTGGCACAAAAGAACAGTTTAAGGTGGTGCTGTTTTCTAGTGTTTGCCAAATTCTAGGGCCTAAAAATCAGAAAATAGAGAGAGTTTTTTTTTGAAAAGGGAGGTGAGAGAAAAATAAAGTGGTGTGCGAAATATTTGTGGGGTGCACGAAAAATTAAGAAGTGTGCAAAATATTAGTGAGGTGCGCAAAAATAAAGTGGTGCACGAAATATTCCCGGGGTGTGTGAAAAATAAAAAGGTGCGCGAAATATTAGCAGGGTGCTCAAAAAATAAAGCGGTGGGCAAAATATTAGCGGGGTGTGTGAAAAATAAAGCGGTGCGAAAAATATTGGTGTGATGCGGAAAAATAAAGGAATGAAGTTTTTTATGAAAGAGGTGTTTTGAGATCAGAAGCTCGAAAATTTGAAAAGGTAGGAGGTGTGTGAAAAATTGAAGCATTGCGCAAAATATGATGTTGTGTGAAAGAGTTTTTACGCGCATTAAGAGGGTTTTTTGCACGGATTAGTGTTTTTTCATAGGGTTAAAAACACCTATAAATACGAGGTGACCCCCTCTCATTTTTTTTGCTCAACACTTAGAGAAATATCAAGCTCTGAAGTGCGTAATATTATACACTAAGTGAGTTGTGCAAAAAGAAAGAGGTTTGCACGAAAAAGGGAAAGGTGTGTGAAAAAGTTGTCAGTTGTGCGAAAAGTGTAAAGTTGCATAAAAAAGAAGTTGTGGAAAAAAGGTTTTCCGTGCGAAAAGGAAATTTTTACACGCAATCCATTTAAATTGTGCGCAAGGTACCCTAATGGTTACATGAAAAAGTTTCAGTCTTCGCACATATTTTTTTGTGCGTAAGATAGTTCTTACCAGATTCTGGGTAAGAAAGTGAAGATTTTTAATTCATAGAATACATTTGTTCAATTGTAAAGAAGCACTGAAATACTGTAATTCCCTATTTGTGCTTAGAGGGTGGACACACACTTTAAGATTGTTTTCTAAGTGCTACATGATTGTAAGGGTATATCCTACTCGTTGTATTCCACATCAAAGGATTTTTTTCTAGTGGATTGTGTGGTACTGGATTATTTTCATACCACTCCAAGGATGTAGCTACTCTTGTTGAGTAGTGAACCTTGTAAATCTTGTGTTCCTGTGGTTGTGTGTGTTCAGAAGAGAAGAAGCTCTTTAATAGGAGGTGAAGGTTGTTTCAAAAAGAAGGAAATATAAAAAGAAAAAGATATCACTGATTGACCCCCTCCCTCTCTCAGTGATACTTGGATCATGATTGGGAACTTCAGAAGGGAGGTGAAATGATGTGAATTGAGGTCCAATGAGGCCCAATGCTACATGAAACATTAAAAAGATGACTTTCACATAGTTTAATGTCATAATTCATGGACCTGGGCCCCTAGTTTAAGGTCATAGTGTTCATAACATTTTGTGAACATCCTAAAAGGACATGTGTAGCATGATAGAATGATAACTCGATGTGAATTGAGGGACAAAGAGGCTCAATACCACAAAACACATTCCCTATCTGACTTTCAAATAGTTTAAAGTAATGATTCTTGGACTTGGGATCCTAGTTTAAGGTTTTAGAGTTCATATCACAAGGAAAATTGTACATCTCAACCTTGTTTGAGGAAGACACCCACCCAAATCTTAAGACCATGTGAGCCACACTCAATGAGAGAAACAAGGAGAGGTATGAAGTTCCTATTTTTTTTACAAGGGAGAGCACAATGAGGGGTAAAAGTGAATGAAAAACCCCATGAGGGAAACTATGACTTTATGAACCTATAAAGTAAGAATGGAGTGATCAACGAGTAGGGAATAACTATTGAACATTTTCTAAACACATGTTATACATCCGCGTTAGTTTAGGATGTGAAGAAAATGTGGGATCGATTGTTGACCAAAATTGAAACAAGTGATATGTTATTTGTTACTAAATATCCTTCAAGGCATGAGCCCATGATAGTAGGCGAGCCATTGTTTCCAAGAACCATTACCATTAGGGATCTGGTTTAGATTAGGAGAATGATGATTATCCAAATTGAATAAATTTTAAAGAAAATACATGGAAGTGGGGAATGTCCAGGAGGGAATATTAATTTCCCTTGGAGATATTCCACCATTTTCTCGAATGTGATGGATGAATGTGATGGTAGGTGAGAATTAAACCTCTCTTAGAGGGTAAATACCTTGGAATGAGTCGATGGAAGGGCTGGGCCTAGGATTAGATATTCAGCAATCACTATGTATCCCATGGGAATGGGAATCAATACTTAAATAGTTCTAGAATGTGACATGGTAAGAGAATGACACCAAAGGGATGGTGTTATATCTGGTGAGAGTATCTAATCATCTCATAAGATGAGGCATCCTAGTTTTATATCGGTTAAGGTTTTTTTTAATCCTATACATATCATATGAGGCATTCTAGTTTTATATGGGGTAAATCTACAATTTAACATCTTGTGCTAAGGATGTTGGTATTTTAAATTTAAATTCCAACATCTCAAACTATGTTTGCTACTAGTTTAAAGGTTATAAAGAACTATTAAGGGGTAGTTGCTGGTTTAAGGTCACATAGATTTGAATAAGGGGGTACGAGTGTTTGTATGAGTCTTGTGTGGCATGAATTAGTGATAACCAGACATGTATGGATGGAAAAAGAGAACCTCTATCACACCAAACTCAAAACACCATACCCAATTTGACATCATGATGCTAGGTGAGGAAATAACCTGTAATGAGTTGACGAAGGGGCTAAAATCATGATATGGGATTTGGGAATCACTATGTATTCCATGGAAATGGTAATCAAGATGTATGTAGTTTAAGAAGATGGTGTGGTAGGTTACTGATGACGGTAGGGGGATGTAATCTTGAGTGAGGATACTGAATTTTCTCATATTATGAAATGAGGAATCACCAATTTATATGGGGTAATTATATAGTTTAATGTCTTGTGTTGAGGATGTTGGATGTGATTTCACTTTGTTCTACCCATTATTTTCTTCCCCATGTCAGGTCATGAGGGAATCTTAGCCCACTAATGGGTCAAGGAACATGATTGAGGATTATAACTTAAAGGAGGACCATAAGTGAATTTTGGGGTGATAACACCATGGGTAATGGGTGGTTTTTGAGTTAAATTCATGGTTGTTCTTGAATACATGAGGTCTAGGAATAACTATGTATCCCATGGGAATTGGAATCAAGCCACATGTAGTTCTAGAATGTAGTGAAGTAATTAGCTTACTAAAACACCAGATATAAAGGAAACATTAATAATGAGGGGCCAAATAGGTCATATACACATAGTTTAAGTTCATAATAGTTGGACCAAGACTCATAGTTTAATTTCATGGAGCTTGGACCATAGGTAATACTTTGAGGATTTTTGGATGTCATGAAAAAGTTAAAACCTAATGTGAAAGGACCCAAGGAGGATATTCACCACATGAAGTGATCCCAAATCTAGTTTCACATAGTTTATGGTCATAAGACTTAGACTAGGTAATTTAGAGAAAATTTTGAATTCATATTTCTTGGAACATGAGAGTGTTTGATTTAAAGGTATTTGTGTGGCATGAAATAGTTAAAACCAGACATTAAATGAGGGATATGTAAATCCACATGCTGTATAAAGAACACAAAAAAATTTCATATAGTTTAAGGTCAAAATTCTTGGACCAAAATTGAGGCCAAAGGTCCAAATGTTAGTGATCATAACTCCCCCTCCCACGGGAGATGAGTTTATGATGAATTGGCAGCTGGCCCAAATACAAGGGGTCTAGACTTCCCTACATATTACATGGGAATGGGAATCAAGACACATGAAGTTTTGGGATGTGGAATACTAGAAGACCAATGCTAGAAGTTGGGGGTTATCCTCTATGATTAGGGAATAAAAGCATCCCATAGTCTACATGGGGCATCCCATGTTTATGAAATGAGGTAAGGCTATAGTTAATCATATTTCACTGAGGATGTTTTATTTTTTGTTCATCCTACACATGGTATGTGAGGCATCCTATGATTATTTCATAGTGTAAGACTATATTTTAATGTTTTTCACTGTTGATGTTCACTTTTTTTGGTCATCCCACTCTTGGTATGTGAGGAATCTTATGCTTAATGCATAGTTTAAGACCACAGTTTAACATCATGTGCCAAGGATGTTTTCTTTGACAATTTAAAGTCTTGCAACCAATAATATGGTTGCTACTAGTTTAATGGCATATAGCTCATACTATAAGGGAGGAAAATAGTTTCTGGTCATAATTCTTAGACCAAAGGGGATACTATAAGTTTAAGTATATAGAGCTCATAACTTGGTTTTTGTAGCTTAAGTTGAAATATATTTTCCCTTGAATCCTAGTTTATGGTTGTAAAGTTTGGACTAGTTGAAAATTGTTTAATGTCATAATGCATGGTCCACTGGGCTTCATGTGAAGTATCACTTGAGAAACTTAGTGTTTGTGGGAGGTGTGATAATATCTCCATCCATAGTTAATAAGAAGTATGATATATTGAAATAGACCTTGTGGGAGTTGGAACTAGGGTTGTTCTTTGCTGTAAACAGAGTATAGTTTGTGTTTGTTTTCAATCCTCACATGGAAGATTAGGGAGTTTTAAAGTAGAGGGATCTTACAGTTCAATATGAAAATATTATTGAAGGTGGAATTGTTTCCCAATGTTTTCCATTTTATAGGGTCCAAAAATTAGAGAATGGAGAAAGGTGTTCTAGGTAAAGGAAGTTGCGCACAAGTTTGAATGTGGTTTTGAAATTTTAAAGTAAACATTAATTATAGATAATCACAAAAAAATATGGAAAAGGTAAAAAGTGTGTGAAAGATTCAAATATGTGAAAAATATGTTGTTGCGTGGAAGAGACTTACATGCCTAATGCGATGTCAAAAGAGGTTTTGCATGATCTAAGAGAATATTTCATGCATAGAGGAAAAAACGTTAGAATATTACATGCAGGGTCATCGAGGAATATAAATAAGTTGCTACCCCCACTCAATACATAGAACTTTTCAATGAATATTAAGTTCCTCTTCCACATGAAATATTTGTGTATGGAAGAGTTACAGAAATAAAATCTTATGAAAAAAGTGTTCCTTTAGTCTTTAAAGGCCAAGTGGAACTTATGGTGTAGTTGTGAGAAAGATAAGTGTTTCCCAAAAAATAATGGTTGGGTGAAATTCATCTTGTGAAACAATACCCAAACTTTCATACAAGAAGAGGTGTTCTGCACAAGTGCAGTTTTGAGCTTCTAATAGGATTTGAATATCCTTTTTATTTGTTCACTTCTTTCAAGTGCATAAATTCAAAACTTTGATTCAAGAAGAGTATTAGGATTGATAGGGACAAATACTTCAATGAAAATTTTTTGAATATACCTTCAAGTCGATAAACTAAATAATACTTCACCCAATACAGTGAGCTAGAGGGAGTTGATGGAAGTGCTCTGAGGGATGCAGTGTGATATTCCCAAAATATTGTAAAGGTAGCATGCATAGTATAGAGTGATTGTGTATAAACTCTTATAATCCAAAACTAGTGAATATTAGTGGATTTTTTTATAACCGAAACACTATCGGCGTATGCTCTTTGGACTATCCCTTAATGGTGAACTAAGTAAAACTGTTGTGTTGCCTCTTTACATGATAATGTTTTATTATTGCACTATTCCATCTTATAGTTTTAAGAAGTCCCTAATAATGTGGGAAAAAGATCCATCCTTTAAAATAAAAATTTGACACCCTAATTTACCCCTCCCCTCTTATAGTGTTATAGGGTACTACAAGTTGTATCATAGGCTACATGTTACTTGTGTTAAATCTATTCTTCTTTTCTATCATGGAGAATTTTGTTAATGTAAGGGGAGTCCCCCTCTTTGATGGAATTAAATTTTAGATATGGAATAAAATGATGAGATCTCATCTAATATCTCTTGGAATAGAAGTCTTATTTTCTAATTCACAAGGAATACAAGTCACTGATCTAATTGGGCTGTCTATGACTGATATAGGTAGGAAAATGATTTATGCAGTTTCTAAAGCACAAAATACCTTCACTAAAACTCTTTATGATCAAATCTATCTAAAGGTTATTAGTTTTAATTTAGTAAAGTATATTTGGGAAAACCTTGAGAATATATATGAAGGTGAAAACAAAGTAAAGGAGGCGAAACTAAAAGTCATGCAAAATAGGTTTGATTACTTAAAAATGAATCCTAATGAAAATTAAGACACCTTTTTATAACCAAATTACTAAATTCATTAGAGATATACATGTACTTGGTGAATAAATAAAAGATATTGGCATTGTGAATTTTTTTAGAAGGATAAAACCTCTCTACAATCCAAAAGTGTTAGCCCTTGAGGAAATGTATCTTTATAAACTTTATTTGGATGATCTGCTAAGAATCCTGCTGGAATATTAAATAAGATTTAAACCTGAAGATGTAATGAATTGATTAAGCAAAGAAATATCTTTAAAATCCATGAAAAAACTTGAGATTTCTAGAGATGCAGTTAGTGAAAATAATGAGGAAGATGAAATCCTTTCTCTTTTTCCATGAAATTCAAGAGAGGAAAAGGAAGATTTTAGGAAAAGCTTACCTTGTCTTATTTTCATTGTGTTAGAGTTGGGAACATTGCCTCTCGATACTTAAGGAAGCTCGATGATGAATAAAGTGAAGTTGGAAATTCATAGAAGCCACATAAAATGTTTTCTCAAAAGGGAGACTTCAAATATGGAAAGAAATTTCAAAGAAGTAGATTTTTATGTAAAGAAGAAAATGATGGAAATGATTTTTTAGGGAAGAACAACCAATGTTTAAATCTAGAACCCAAGAATCTATGATGGATATAGTTGAAAATTAAGAACCATTAAAAGATAAAGCTATAGATAAATAGTTTATTGTAGATGTTGATCTTAAGTTACAACTTAAGGATGCTCTTGGTAAGATTTAGAATCAAACTAAAATATGAAAAAAGTGGAGAGCAGTTGTGAATGAATCATCAGAATATATTGATCATCTTGAAGATGAAATTGAATGACTCGAAGAATAATTGAAAGAATATTCAACAAATTTTAAAAGAACAAAATATATAATTGAACTAAAGCTTATAATTGAAGAGCAGATAAAGGTCATCAATGACCATATATCTAGAATGTAGGAGAAGTCCAAGAATATTGATGGTCTTAAAGAATAAGTTTTTAATAATAGGAGTAAACTTGTAAGTGAGTCAAATTAAAAAGAAACAAAGAAGAAAATATAGTTTGTAATATTCTCAGATGTTGAGCTTTTGGAGAGAGATAAACAGGGTTTTGATGGTGTATAAATGTTTTGAATCGTAAATGATCCACATGAATGGGAAATAGTGGAATTGTTTGTGATTATGAAACATCAAAGGATGTAAATAAGATAAACAAAAGAAAAGTAAAATCAAAATTTGAACATATCGAAAATTCATCTGAAGTCCTAACAAAATGATCCTCAAATAAAACAAAAATGAGAACTGAATCCTATACACATCTTTACCAAAATTATAAGTAGTCAAAATATTTTCCTAAGGAAGGAGACATGGGAAGGAACTAAAGTAATAAGGAATTTCTTCTTATGAAATTTCAATTCTATGGATATCTGGGCCATACAATGTCATACTGTAAAGAGGCAAGGAGCTATTTGAATGGGGAAGATCTTGGAAGTGAAAAAAGGAAAACATATTCATATCCTACTTCTTATAAAATAAATAATTTCTATGGATATTGTTTTCATTGTTCAAACTTTGGTCATAAATCTATTTATTTTAGGTATATGAAAGATATGAACAATACATACAGAACTCAGAGACAAGCCATTACTCATCAACTAGAAGGTATAACTCTTACAAACAGGTTGTCTCCTCTAGAAGAAGAGTATGATTATGATGAACCTCTTCACATAGAAAAGAGATTTGGATGGCCATCTTTATCCTTCACTCAATCTAATATTTCATAGAAGGAAAATAAGAAAATTAAAAAAATCCAACCCTGTAGAAGTATCCCTCAAAGCTACAATGAACAACAACACCTGGATTATTGTTAGAGGATACTCATCCCATATAATGGGAAATAAATACCTATTAAAAAATATTATGAAAAGGTCTAATGGAATAGTAAGGTTTTGTAATTATGGTGCTTTGAAGATCAAATGCAGTGGAAGTACTGAACTGTCTAATGGATAGGTGAAGAAAACTAAAGTTCTCTCTATGGATGGTCTTCATCACAATCTCCTAAGTTTGAGTCAACTTTGTGACTCGGGAATGATAGTTCTATTTAATAAAAATGGGTGCACTATCAGAGGAAAGACAAGGAATTATCTCCTGCAAGGATGAAGAATAGATGGAAACCTATATCATGTTGATAGAAAAGAGAAAATTTTCTACATCACAATTGAAGAATAAAACAACTTGTGGCACCAGAGGTTGGGTCACATTAATCAATAAGATGCAGAAAAGATATCTAAGCTGAATATAGTCATGGATATTCCCAATCTGAAGTGGGAAAGGTAAAAAACTTGTGAGGATTGTATAATAGGGATGTTGGTATGTAGTTCATATCATCCAAATAATAAAAAGGAATCAAATATTCTTATTGTCATCTATATAGATTTATGTGGTCTAATAAATATTTATAGAATATATGGATAAAGGTACTTCATTATTTTCATTTATTATTATATTATAATGTATTGTGTGATGGTTATACATAGGAAATAGTTAGTTATTGATTTCATGAAAACATATCACTGAATTGAAGAGAATTATATTGGATGAACAATAAAAGTTATGTGGGATAAAAATGTAGGGGAATACACATCCATTGATTTTAAAATTACCTGGAGAAACATGGAATACAACATGAGGTGGCTTCTATGAGAACCCCATAGAAAAATGGATTTGTTGAGTAGAGAAATCGATAGGTGAACAATATGGACAAAAACAATGCTAATTGAGTGTCGTATATATCACCATTACTAGAAAAATAATTTTCAAGAAGTAGTGTATACTCAAAATTGAATAGAGATTTATATGGGAGAAACCAATACACCATATGAGTTGTGGAATGGAAGGAATCCCTCTTTGAAGTATTTTCGAGTTTTTTGAAGTAAATGTTTTATCCAAAACAAAAAAGGAAGTCAAGGGAAGTATGGTGATTCTGCAGATGAAGGAATTTTACTAAGATATTCAATGCATAGAAAATCCTAAAAATGTTTCAATAATCATCTTAGAAGAATTGTGGAAAGTAGTGATGTTATGATCATTGAATATAAGACCAAAAACACATTAAAGGGGTCTTATACTAATGTGATTGAAGATGTAGATTATAGTAAACATGGAACATATTCAAATTCATAAGTAGAGGAAGGATTGAAAATCATTTAGAGGTCACAAAACAATGTTGATTTAGAAGAAGAATCATAAGAGGAAACCATGACTAAAGAAAATTCTTATGAATCTCAAAAAAGTAGTCAAAGAGTAGAAATTGATCAATCCAACATCATTAGGGACTAGAGAACACCCATAGAAAATGATAACGAAGAATAATGCACAATATTAATTCTTATTAGTTGTGGAACCATCCTCATTAAAAGAAGTTTCAAAAGATGAATCATGGGTTAAATCCATGAATGAAGAGAAAGATCAGATTGATAAGAACCATACATGGAATCTTTTTAAAAGAATTAAAAATCACAATATGATTGGTATGAAGTGTATTTTTAAGAATAAATTCAATGATCAAGGTAATTTGGTCATAAATAATGCATGATGGGTTTGTAAAGGGCATTCACATATTGAAGGTGTTGATTTTGAAGAAACATTTTCTCCAGTGGCTAGACTGGAGTCAATCAAACTTTTTCTTGCCTTGAAAATTAAATGAGGATACATATTGTATCAAATGGATGTCAAGAAATATTTTTTAAATAGAGTTCTTGCAGAAGAAATCTATATAGAACAACCAGTGGGTTTCTTACTTGTTAATAATGAAATGAAGGTTTCCAGATTAAAGAAGGTGCTCTATGGTTTGAAGAAGGTTCCAAGAGCATGATATTTTCGACTATATTTTTATCTAATGATGTTATAATTTAAAATAGGAGTGGATCACAACATCTATGTAATGAATTATCAAAAATATCAGTTCATGGTACTGGTGTATGTAGATGACATTATATTTGGCCAAAGTAGAAATGGATTAGTAGATGAATTTTCCAATCACATGAAATCAATATTTGAAATGTCTATGATTGGTGAACTCACCTAATTATTGGGGATGAAAGTGATTCATAGGAAAGACTAAACTTTTATTTATTATAAAAAGTATGCAAGAGAGTTGCTAAAGAAATTTAATACGCATGACTCCAAATTAATGTCGACTCTGATTGCATTTTGAAAAAAACATGGAAAGCATGAGGATGTGACTTCTATGGATCAAACCTTGTACAAAATAATCATTATAAGATTATTTTAAATAACTGAAACAAGACCAAATATTATCTTTTAAACATGATTAGTATATTTCTTTTAAAGTAATCCAAAGGAATAACATATGGCCACAGATAAAAAAATCATGAGGTACATTCAAGGTACTCAAAATTATGGATTATACTTTACTATAGGTAGAGATAATAAATTATCAGCATTTTCTGATGCTAATAGGGATGACTATGTGGTAGATTGAAAGTCCAAAAGTGGGGGATCATTCTTTATTGGAAAGAAATGTGTGGGATGGTTGAGGAAGAAACAAGAAAGAACATATCTCAGAAATAATGAAGCTGAGTATTATCCACTAAAAAGGATTTCACTCAGCTATTGTGGATGAAGAAACAACTTACTGATATTTATGATGAGGTGAAACAACTTATGATGATTCACTGTGATAACAAGAGAACAATTGATCTTATGAAGAATCCTGTTCAACATTCTCGTACAAAAAAAATTGAAATAAAATATCACTTTATCAAGGAAAAATTTGAAAAAGGAATTAGTAAAATAGATCATGTCGGAACTGATGGTCAAGTTGATGAAATATTGAACAATTCATTGTTAACACATGTCTTTGACAAGCATTGGTTGAATCTCAGGGTTCAACCACATCCCGGCGCTTGAAGAGGTTATAGATATTCCCCTCTCCCCAATTATAATTAACCATTTTAATCTGTTTGTGGATTTTATGTAGGTTTATGGGAGAGATACGATACAAGGAGAGTGTGTTATGAACTCCAGAGGTCAAAATCTAGAACATTGGGTTTATTTCTAAAGGGAGAGAAAAGGAGAAATTCAATGAGTTATGAAGAGGGAGAATGGTGACTTACAAAGGTGAAGAATGAGAATATAAGAAATTTTCAGAGCTTAGCTTGGACATATTTAATTATTCCGAAACATGAAAAACCAATTCCTCCTTCCCCTCTTGATTTCTACACTGATAATTTATCACATAAACTCAGAGTGTTGGATGAGTTGTTTCTTGCATATCAGGTTTTTATAGTGGCTAATCCTATATTGAATTTGTCTACAGATTTCCAGAAAATCCAAAGGGGGATATTGTTGGAACTAAGGATGTCCTTTACTGTATATGGATTATGGTTTGTGTTTGTTGTCAATACTTACATAAAATATCAATGAGTTTACAAGTAAATGGATATTTTAGTTCAAGATGAAAACAATATTGAAGGTGGCATCATTTCCCAGTGATTTCCATTTTTTGGGTCAAAAAATTAGTGAATAGAGAACGATTTTTTTTTGAAAAGGAAGTTCCACGCAATATTAAAGGTGGTTTGGAAAGTTATGTGCAAATATTAATTTAGTATCATCACATAAAAATATGGAAAAGGGAAAACGTGTGCTGAATTTTTAAATATGCGTGAAAGACAAGGTTTCATGGAAGAGACTTACTTTCCCAATGTGACGTCAAAAGGGTTTTTTCATGATTAGAGAGAATATTACATGCATAGAGAAAGATATGTAAGAATATTACACACATGGTTATAAAAGCCTATAAATACACGACTACCCTCACTCAAGGCTTAGAAATTTTTAACATAGATCAGGTTCATATGCCGCATGAAAGAGTTTTAGAAATAAAATCTTGCATGCAAAGTGTTCCTTTAATATTTAAAGAAAAAGTGAAAATTATGGTGTATCTATGCGAAATATAAGTGTTTTGATAAAAACAAGGTTTGCATGAAATTCATATTGTGAAACAATCCCCAAACTTGTGTTCAAGATGAGGTGTTCCATTCAAGTGTATTATTGAGCTTCTAACAGGATTTAAATATCCAGTTTGTTTGTTCAATGCTTATAAGTGCTTCAATTTAGGACTTTGATAAAAGTAGAGTATAATTCTATATAGGGACAAAGACATCAATGAAAATCTATTTAAGAGACCTTCAAGTCAATAAAAAAGAGTAATACTTCACCTAAGGCAGTGACCTAGTGGGATTCGATGGGAGTTCTATGAGGGATACAAATATAGTATCCCTAAAATATTATAAAGGAAGTGTGAATAGCACATAGTGAATTTGTATAAACTCTTATACACAAAAACTAGCAAAGATTAGTAGATTTTGGTATGACCTAAACATTTCCAGCATATGGTCCTTTGACTATACCTTAGTGGTGAACCAATTAAAAATGTTTTGTTTTCTCTTTGTATGAGAATGTTTTATTATTACACTATTCCATCTTATAGGTTTAACTAGTTCCTACAAATATGAGAACAAGATCAATACTTTAAAATAAAAAATTGACACCCTTATTCAACCCTCCCCTCTCAGGGTGTTCTGGGGTCCTAGAGTGGGTAATGTAAGTTCCTTTCCACTTGGGAACCAAAGTTAGTGACTTTATGTAGGGTATAATCAACATTATGAGATATAGTACCGTGTAACTCTAGCGGAAGTAGCAGAATTCAAAGTTATTGTTGAATTATCTTGATATCCTCTTTGGTGCCTCTACAAGTTATTCAAGGCCCGAAGACTCTTTTCCTTAAGGTCTTTCAACTTAGATATATATACTTATTCCATTTATTCTTCCATTTTCTGGTCATAATAAAGAATTAGAGTGATGAAATAAGAACCTAAATGGATAGAACTACCTCTTTTATATACACTAGAGAATATGGGGTCACATGGGTGTAATTCCATGCCATTTTACAATAAGCCCAACGAGAATTTGGGAGATTGTTAGGATACCTCTTTTTATTATGGACCACCATTTTATGCTATATTTTATATAGGTTCTTGTTTAATGCATTATTCAAACCATTTTCCTTTTAATTGTAGTGAGAAGTATGGTTGGACTAGATGTTTTACTTTGTGTACAATTTCTTCAGAATGATAGCCTGAAAGTTTGTGTCATTGTCTGTGAAAATAGCACGACGAACTCCAAAGCAATGGATGATGTGGTAACTCACAAACTTGATCACGGACTAGGTTTTGAATTCTTTAAGGTGAACTAATTCTTCCCATTTGGAAGAGAAGTCTTTTGTGGTCAAAATAAACCTGCACTATCAAGTTTTCACATATGGGTATAGCTTCATAATGTTGATCCCCTATACTGTAATGTGCCAATAATATTTGGTGGTGTCGATAAGATCTAGTGGTTGATTCATAGATTCATCATGGATTTGACACACATAAAAACTCTTCATGAACTTCATGTAGTCATAAACCATGGTGAGAAACAAGTAACCCAACCTCATAATTTGGTGGGAGAGCTTTAATCTTTATTGATGGGAACCACATGATCTGACATAGACCCCATGAATGACATAAGGTACCTCATCTCCTTGGATGCAATAGAGTATAATTTCATCAAACCCACACCTTTAAAAGTTTTTATCCAGGATAGGACCACTATAGAGGGTAAAATGTGATGCACAACGATAGTTTCATACATGATCTGCTCAGTTTGGTGGGAGAATGACATGCTGTAGATACTGAAAAAAGGGGGTCATCCAATCAGAAATTTCCCCACCTATAGAGGGAACTGAGGGCCGTTGAATAAAAGTACCAGTATCTAGTTGATTTACTTTTTTGGCTACCACCTTCTTGTATGGTAGGGGTGATGACCCTCCAGTGTGTTACATGAATGAAAAGATCATCATAGTATGGTTATGAAATAGTTGAGGATAGATATGTTAAAGAATAATCTTAAACATTATGCCATTTATGTACATGGATATCCTTTGGATGAGAAAGGAACTGGGCCATTAGCTGAAGGGTGCATTCTAGTAGGGAAAATAGCTCTTGTTTTCTAATGATATAGTCATCCTTGATCTATTTGACGAATAACTTAGAGTCTCCCTTCACATGTAAATAGGGTACATCAATCTTGAGGGACAAATCAAGACCCATAATAAGTTCTTGGTACTCTGACTCGTTGTTGGTGCATCCTTCTAACAACAAAAAAGATTATGACAAGACAACTTGTTCTAGGGTGATGAATAGGATCACCATGCCCACCAAGTTATGTTTGGGGTCATTGAGCTATCAACTGATCGGACCCCAGGATTCCCCATTGAAATGTATCATCAAACACAAACAATCCTAATTCACCGAGAGAATATATTCATCTATGAAATCAAAATCCATGGTTAGTTCTTTAGGGTTTAAATGTGTGGCTATTAATTCTTCCAATGTTTGTCCTTTAATAGCCTTCTATGAGGGAAAAACGACATCAAACCACTGGAGGATCACCACATGTTCTCTAATCATCCCGTCATCATGGGGTGATTAAGGATATAATTCAAAAGATATACTTAGGAAACTAGCTATATCTCATTACATTGCAAGTGACATCACAAATTATTCACTAAAGAAACTAGTTCTAGAAAACTCTTCTTGATGGATGTGTGTCCGATCTCCATGATAAGGAGCATGTGAATTAGATAGTATAGGCTTTTTTCCATACCCCCATTGTTTTTCTAGGCTATAAGGGAAATTATTTACCATCCAGAGTGGTCACATATAGGACCTAATGATTTCCTAGGATGGAGGGAATTAGAACCAGAGGTTGTAGTAGGTACTCATTGATATCCTCAAAGAAAGTTTGACACTCATCATACCACTAGTAAATGGTGATTTTCTACATGATCCTAAGGAAGGTTTTACACTTACTAGACAAATTTTCAATAAACCAGTTTATGTAGGATAAGTGAACTTGGAGGCACTGTAACTCGTAGAGATTGATCAGGGGAAGAATTTGATCAATGAACTTGATATTATCTAGGTAAATCCCTATACCTCTATATATTACAAAAAATCCAAGAAACTTTCCATAGGTAACACTGAATGTTCACTTTAGTGAGTTCATATTCAAGTGTAGGGAGTAGAGGAAGCTAAACAATTTCTCAAGATCCTTGAGATGGACCTGGTGCTAGTGGTATTTGACCACCAAATAATCCATATAATATTCCACCAATGCATTTATATTTAACCAAAATATGTTGTGCATGGACTGCTAGTAAGTGGATTCAATAGTTTTTATGCCAAAAGGCATAACCTGATAGAATAAAGTTCCTTAGGAAACCCTAAAGGTTGTGGACTCCTCATCCTCAGGGGACATCTAGATCTGATTGTACCTAGAGTATACATTCAAGAAATAAAGGGACTGGAACACAACCATAACATCAATCAATATCTCTAACACCAAAATGGGAAAATAAACCTTTGGAAAATGGCAGTTGAGGTCCCAAAAGTCGATAAAAAATCTGATACGCCCATTCTTCTACCTAATTGGGACATTTTTTAGAAACCTTTAGTACTAGGCCTCCTTGATAAAGTTGGATTTGATATTCCTATCATCTTTGGCATCGATATAGAACCATGAGAGGGGTGAATATTTCTGGGAAGCTTTTTGAACTCATGATGACTCACTGGGAGGCCAAGGTGATGAATGAAAACTTGAGGTACTATACATAAAATCTCATCATATATCTAAGAGAATACATCACAATACTATTTTAGTAAGGAAACATTATGATTATATCCTACTAAATAAATGAATTAACTAATTAGTGTTGACCTCAGGTCTTTTTCAAGGCCATGGTTCACTTAGGATAACACATCAATGGTGGTAGAGACACCTTCTTCAAATACAGGATGTGAATCTTCTAAGTCATCTTCATCTTATGAGACATGACGATAAAATAAAGGATACAAATCTTATAGAATAGTTTAATGAGGGATAGAACCAACATATTACCTAGAGAATATAAAATTACCACTGAGGGGTTCCCACTCTATTGAGACCATAGAGACAGAATATGTCAAGCCAATTCTATTCGGTTTCTGGCTATGAGGTTCGCTCTTGATATTGAATTAATAGTGATGAGTTTACCTTCATCAATTCAACCCTAATTTTTTGAACATGAGAAAATACTATGGATTAGTTTCAATAGAGTGAACATCTCAATACTTTATAGGAGCAGGGTAATCTGATGCCAACTGGGCCAATCAACTGTAGGATTATGAGGTAACCTTTGAACACTCCTTTTTCTTAAAGATGACAAAAAAACCCCACGTCTAGTGTTGTTGGATATAAATAATTAATTGGGAGGATAAAAACGTTTCTCAAGAACAACCATGGATTATATTTAGTAGTCGTTATATCATTAGGGATATTGATACACTCAACCCCATCAGTCTAAACCTACTTCCCTCCCTTTTGTAGCAACCACCATCCAAATATAAGGCCTCACATGAGCAAAAGGGGTATGCATTACCCTATAGTACCCCTACTCAACCATTAAGGGATAATTTTAGGCACTAGTGAAATGAAGAGGAGACTAATGCATGAAAATTAATCCCAGGTATTTCTAGCAGTTCATTGTATGAAGTATCCTACAATACATACCAAAAATTCAGTGCTTGATATTAGACCACCAAACCGAATCTTTATCCAATTTTTTTCATGTGGTTTCTACTCAATATTATCATACCCCTTGATTCACCATGTTGGAGAGAGTTAGATATGATTTTGTGAGTCCCATATTATTGATCATCCATGTTGGGATAAGGTTGATCCTAGA
This sequence comes from Viscum album, assembly GCA_963277665.1. NCBI lineage: Eukaryota > Viridiplantae > Streptophyta > Magnoliopsida > Santalales > Viscaceae > Viscum > Viscum album. The sequence continues at coordinate 148,293,967 of OY728151.1, forward strand.
GCCAGTGCCCACTAAGAAGCGGTGTATTTTCATGACATTTAATTGAACTATGATATACAATGGGAATATATACCCATGTATGGTGACAACCTCATCTTCACCAAAAAATGAGATAATTTATCAACATTCCTCTTGTTCGTCCCCCTACATATCAAGCCTCATCATATTATACTTCATCCTCAAACTATAGTAGGATTTTCAAGGATTTTGTGAGGACCTCACAAATTTAATTTGACAAATAGAGAGCCTAGAATATTGAAATACTCATTGATATTTCAACGAGGTGATTTATCACATAATACCTATGTGTTAGGGAAATATTTTTCCCATATAGGGATGTTCATTGGAATAGGGAACAACAAATTCCATTGGATAAACTATAGGGGTCTAGCTATTATAATAAACATTACACTGATAACTAGATGTTCTAGTCTAAAGAAATACTAGAATAGTGTCATTCAGCTAAGGTCAAGACCTGGGTGGACATGGATGATCATGAAATAGTGGTGGATGAGATGCATAATAAACTAATACAGTCAGCTACAGGGGCATACTTGACAGAGTATACAGGGAGAATTGTACTTGTTGTGATCTATGAAAAGAATTTTAACTAGTCTTAGTGGCATGAATAACCTAGTTTTAAGCATTTATATGATCATTCCATCGACTGGTGTGTCATCTGCCTCTCATTTTATGGAGTTGACCAGAGGAACGATAGGGGTTCATGACATTCCTCATTATTTGAAGATGTGATGCAATCCTCTATCTCAATAGAATTCATAGATGTGTACCCTTACTCATCATCCATAGAATATTTTAGTGATGGTAATACCCCAGGTTCATCTCCCAATTTAGGAGGCATTAAATTTACAAGGGTGATATTAGGTTTTAATACCATTGTGAGACTTTAATTTCCCTTGTTTTTTCTGAGACTATTATTTTAAACTTATATGGATATAGAGAAGATGTAAAGGAAATAGTTGAATGAGGTGAAAAAACAACAGGAGGTTATGGCATACTCAAGAAGGCATGAATAATTCCATGGATGTTAGTGACTATCTTATGATCCAACCAGTCATTACACTTCTCTGCCTCATGGCTAGGAACCTTTTTCCACTCACCAGAGCCTTCACTGCTACTGTTAGGGCCAATAGAGACATGTGTCACCTATGCTAGAACATCACCCAGTTTTACTAAGCCAAAATCTACATATTCCTAGATTCAATCATTAAATACAAAGAATTATTTGGTGGTGTATCTGAGGATCCTATGATATGTGAAGTGATGAACATGGCTAGCGAGTTAGGCCTCCTGGGGCCTTTTGTATTTTTGAAACATTGTGATTCCCTTCTCTCGGGAGAGGATGAAATATCACCTGACTTATGAATCCCTAAAGTAGAAATTCATGTTTCTTATTTATGTGAAAGTAATCATAGGAGCCTGACCTTGATAGGGGCTAGATCCGTATTCTCTCATCGAGAATGCTACACTTGGTGAGGCTATTCCTAGAGGGGTTGTACTAGGAGAGGTTGTTCCTAGTAAATCTATGCCTAGTGAGGCCCATACAGTAAAGGGGATAATAGGTTTACTAGATTGGGAACCTCTTCATGCACAACATTAGCTATATCTACCTATATAGGTCTTATTGAGGGATCTATAAGGGGAAATGTGCACAACTATTGTTTAGTCTACTTCAAGGATTCTTCAAGATGCTAAACATTTTTGAAGAAATACCAAAATCCACCAGGTTAGTTTAGAGACATGAGGGTAGGGAACATATCATTCTTGAAAATATCTACACACATCGTAAGCAACTTTTACTAGGATAATGACATGTCTATTGAATATGTGAGTCCCATCCATCGGGTAACAAAGTCTATAACTCACTCATCGGTCCTCTACTAGTAGTTGAGGAGGTTGGATATGCTTGTTTTGTGTAAGGTGGATCTGAATTGGAAGAGGAACTATCCATGTAGATCCTCCCAACCAATGATATACACTATAAGTAGCTCATAATTAAAAAGGAACACAGGTCCTTCTAGATTTTTGAAAAAGAATCCGATCTTTGTGGCCTCTTTCTATTCTAGAGTCCCCAACATTGGACCGCATATTGAGGAGAAGGGGGAATGGTGTTTTAGAGGGTTACCCACCCCATTAAATGAGGTTAATTTTGGATTATAAAACTATGTGGGTGCTCATACATGGTACACCAATGTTGGTTATAACTTTTATTTAGGTATAATTGCAATCTATCTTTTTTTCAAAGCCATGAGAAGAGAAATGAGAGAGGGTATCACATCATATTGGTGATGGTTTTTGACCAATAATGTGTTGATAGGCTCATTAAATAAAGGAGCAACACCAACTTGATCCCAAGGGGGATAATCACACTACACAGGTGGGGTGGGTAACTCATATCTCATTAATTTTCTATATCCCATGGATTCTTCCCTGATTGGGTGCACATGTACAGTAAGTTAATATTGGGTTTTCTAAACAAGAAGGAATGGGTGTCCCATTAGAGGAGATATGGGATCCCCTATAAAGTTTTTAGAGTCCTAGTACTACTCATCAATAATCTCGACCATGAGACTGTTTTATTCCTTGAGTTATTGAATTAAGGAGTCTACCATGGGGTCCAAATATACTTTTGGAACAACATATTATGGGTTGAAGGGATAGAAATTTTCCTTTACTTTGTTAATGTACCAATGTAAAGACAATAATGTCTCATTTGGGGGACTTATGAGGCCCAGTTCCTGCCTCTACTTATGAATATGGATGCCCGCTGAGGGGTCTTCCTTGTACTACACCACCCCTTGAGGTATGTTTTCTTTATTATTCACTATGTCATCATCCCTGTTTTTATGATCCTCTAGTAGGTTTTTGGTGAACACATTCAATATGGTAGTGGTCAGAGGGGAACCTTCATTATCAACAGATGGTCTGAATCAAAGGTGTTTTTGTAGCTATAGGATTGGGATGAAATGGAAGGAGTCATACTACCCCTAGCCTCTAGACTGTACATGTATAGATTCCGCTTTCTTGAAATGACAGAGTATATATAAAAACTTAATATAATTCTATTGGAGAGTTTGGTAGTAGCCATACGATTCCAGATGTAGAGATACTAGGAGTGATATGATCTCCAACCTCTCACACTGCTGGTGAATGACATCAAGGTACTCATGGATTCCTGGGTAGGATGATTAGTGGTCCCAACGATGGTGGAATGTCTCTTAGATAATATGGTGAAAAAATTCTTAGTCCTCAATGAGGGACTTTGGAATGAAAAAAATCTAAAGATACTGATGGACAAAACATGACTGATAATTGGGTGGTGGATAGAATCTCGCACAGATCCTCCTTATCACTTCCATGGTAAGGGTATTTCTCTTGATCAATCCAATATATGATGGGAACAAACCTAGGTAAGGGTGGAGGCACTGATGTAGAACTTATTTTTGGCTGATCTAGTGGTCAAATATCCACTACACATTGGGACAACTTTTAGAGGTGGATCTAGCTTCAATATCAAGTCTATGTAGGACATGGTGTTCACCACTGCCTAATGTGTGAGAGGGGAAGCATCCATTAAAGTCTCAGTAGAGTGCTCACCATCATCTGAGGATGTATACCTATACTCTAACATCCCTCCAACTTATTTCATAGAGGCAGAGAATATAGAAACTAGAGGTGAAGAATATGGTTACACTGTGAGTCCAGAGAATGAAGGATAAACATACTACACTTAAAGGTATATTTATAGAGATATACGGATCTTGTAGGCCATGTATTATGATATCATAAGCATCAATTTTTTTCTATTCTTACTTAGACTCTAGTAGTGGGGGTGAAGGTTCCCTCATTCAATCATCCATCTATTAGAGTTTGAGTGGTTGATGATGACATGACACTTGCTTGAGTTCCAAATTTAATGGAATGAGAAATCTTCAAGTGAGGATTACTGGTATTATCTTGAGTTTTCACCATGTGGTTTGTGGTGTGCATCGTAGACATGACCTCCATGGGGGGTGTTTTCCCTCCTTCCCCAGGATGAGTTCTTTAGGGAAGGGCACATTTCTAGTGTGAGGAGGACTTTTGTGATGGTTAGTGGATGTGTGGCGATGGCCTCCTCATTGCTTGATGGAAGCATGAGGAGTACCTCAGTGCTGATTAGTGGTCGTTTAGAGAGGACCTTCACATTTATTTTACTTGTCATGGTATAACCCTTAACAATTGACGGTATCACTAGCGACTGAGTGAGTCAACCAAGCCTGCCTATGAGGTGGATGGGGTCTCATTCCTAGGTCACTAAAGATGGATCCCCATTCACCTTTTTTAAGGATTTTGTGGGATATGATGATAATGGTAGGGGACATAGGAGCTATAGAAGATTCCACTAATTGGTAATTTTTTTGGTTCCTCCCCCAGAGTTGGTGTCTAGTGATCTAGAATGGCGTTGGAAATATAGGTATGAAGTCAACCTGATCATTGACCTATGGGACCACTCTGTGTTGGTGATGAAGAGGCCTAGTGGGAGACCTCCTAGGTAGATCTGGAGTGGTGGTCACTATAGGCATGGCTCAAACATCCCCTACCTTCTCTACGTAGGGGAGTGAACTGTTAGATAACTCTATGTATAGGCTCCTAAAATAGTTATCCATTGGAATAGGGGTGGTTTCCCACTACACGATCCTTGGGGGAGGTGGTTTTAGTGAGGTAACGATGCCTCCAGACATTGGAAGTCCATATATTTAGTGGTAATGACCCATTCATTATTATATCTAAAAACAAGAGTGTTAATAACCTTTCTATAAATGAGCTTAGAGGGTGAGATTGGGTATGGGTGCCATGTATCGGAAGGTGCGGTGGATGTCAAGGTAGGAGTAGTTTTTCTAGATTGTCGAACCAACGTTTACCCTACCCCAATTATTATTGGAAATAGGTTGTTGAATTCTTATAGATTGAGTCCTTTAAGTAATGTCGATTCGGCCTTCAATATAGATACATTAAAAGAAATTCCCAATTCCCCAATTTCATCCATTATTTGTGAGACAAAGGATGGATTCATGCTGACAATGTCACATACCGATAATTCCCAACATCATCTAGAATAAGTTGCAAGAGAGTTTTATACCTGTTCCACCGATTTCTTGGTGGGACCTAGCTCCTAATATATTAATTCGGTGATATGAAAATCCATCAGTTCCCCAAACTATACTAGTCCCCATGGTCGAATGATAATATTTTCATGTTGAGTTAACCATTTTTTGTTTCTAAATCTTTCACCATGGCTAGTGCATTGCACACACTTCATGTTTCCCCACATCCCCACATTCAAATGGTGGGTGAATTCTATCACTTCAATCAATGATGTTATATCCTTGATCAAAATAGGATGATGGGATGTTGGTTACTCCTTCCATGGATTCCTCCTTGGATATCATCACCTAGTTAGGGTCTCTCTCTTAGATTTATTTCATGTTCGTGGAATTTGTTCCTAGTTCCATCTTGAGGCGAGAACTAGTTAATTAAGGTTATTTTTTCTCGATAGGTTAGTAACATTAGGTTAGAGGGGTTAGTAATATTGGGAATGTTGGGTATGTATAGATGTTGGGTAGGTTGGGCACCTATAAAGTCTTCCTCATTTGGAAGGAATCTCATGTGTGAGGTATCTTATGCATGGAACCCAAGGCATCCCAAGTTGATCACGTGGTCGTTGTGGCTAGGGGAATAAGTATTTAATGTATTTATAAATTAGGCATCCCATATTTATTATATGGTGTAGGTATTAAATATTAGGTCACAATTTTAACATATTGTAGAGATAGATTGGGTGAAGGTTTAACATCTTATGAGTACAGGTTGGGAATAGGTTTAACATATTGTAGGGATAGTTGGGAAATAGTTTGTGACCCTTGAAGGGGGAATATTTCACACTTGGAATTGATGATTTCTATCCCCCGATGGAGGATGATTTCACACTTAGATTTGATGGAGTGTGTCCCCGCCCAAGTGGTAAGATTTCACACTTGGATGGTTGAGTGTATCCCCATAAGGGGGAAGATATCACACTTGGATTTTAGGGACTATGTACCTAAAGGGGGATGATTTCACAATTGGATTTTATGGAGTGTTTCCCCCCAATATGTATGATTTCACACTTGTATGGTTGAGCGTGTACCTAATGGGGTAAGATTTCACACTTGGATTTGATGGAGTGTGTCCCCCAAAATGGGATGATTTCACACTTGGATTTGATGGAGTGTGTCCACCCAAGGGTGAATATTTCATAGTTGGATTAATGGAGTGTGTCACCCAAGGGAGAATATTACATAATTGGATTTTTTTGTCTAGATTTCAGGATTGAACATCATGGAGGAATCCTATGCACCCTGTCAGTAAACAAGGATCAAAATTTATGCTGTTCGATGCCTCAGTTTAAGGTCATGTGACAGGATTGGTCCATGCAGTTTAATGTCATGTGATAAGGATTATTGTGACATGGAAGGAGTTTCAATGATGGATTGTGTGGGGATTATTCATAGAAGCTTTCCAGGGTAGGATTTCCATCCCATGGCGAGGGATGATTGTGTGGGGAATATGCATGGATGCTGCTCATTATAGGTGTTTCGTCCCATAGTGGGGGAGGGAGCGGAATACCAAAAAATATCCAATATGGTGAATCCTATTTTAATCACATAGTGTAAGGATATAGTTTAATTTTATTTTTTTGAGGATGTTTTTGGTATTCTAATGTGGTACAACTAAGATGTGGATCCAGATAATTTTATTTCATGAAGCATGGATGTGGATTGGGATTACACCCTGAGGGGGACCATGTCAAGGATATAGGAAGATCCATCATAAAGATTATATATGAAGGTAGGTAAGATATTTCCATATGTGATGTAACATTTTTGGATTATGTTCCCAGTTCTCATGAAAATCATGGTAGATCATGGTTGATAAATTACTGTAGAGGAGTAGAAATTAAAAGGCCCAATCCTGGGGTATATATTCTTAGGAGAAAAAAGAATTAGGATACCTATGATTAAAAGAAATAGGTTGGGTGATGTATAAGGCTGCACTTGGAATAATATGGGAGGACATAAGGGTCGGTGGTACTGGACACATGGGGGCTCGGGGTGCGGCCGAACTAGTCCTAGATTAGAATGGGGGTCATGGGCACTCAACTTTCACAAAAAGGTGTTAAATGAAAGGAAACACCATAGGGAGGAATGGAAGATGGGTTTATTGAAGGTTGGGGATTTGTGAAATTTTTGAGCTTCATGAAGACCAGGGGTATCACAAAGGTCAGGGGTCTCATGGAAGAGTTTGTTTTTTTAAATAGAGTAACCCTACCTCAATGTAGAGTATTGATTCCGATGGGGTTGATTTCATAAAGTATAATTATCTTTCAAAATTTCAAGATCCAAAAAGGTATTAATTGTTATAAAAATTCCATGAAACTTCATGAAATGAATCTCCACTATGGGATGAGGTTATTAAAAATTCACGGGAGGTGGTTTCATGAAATATGGGTACCTTTTGGAATAAATATTCTCTCCCACTCACGAAGATTCTGAGTATCCCAAATTCAGAGATTTACTCAGAATATGAAAGGGAATTTCCCATTAATAGTTATACATAGGGGGTATTTATAGGCCTAGTGGAGGAAAGAGAACTGGTTTCATGAAAGATAGAGGCTTTTATAAAAGATTGTGAGATTCATTAATATATGCGGTTCCCACGAACCAATGTTTCACTATGCGAAGATAACCGTCAATGATCCACGCAGCTGAGGACTTCCATGAAATAGATCTATGTGAACTGGAATTATGATGTGGATAGGTTACTATCAAATCTCTACACAGTTGTGTACTTTGATGAGCTATGGCCATTCGTGAAGGTTTATACCTCTATGAAGCCAGTCCATTAAGTTGATTTTTGATCCATTTTAGCTCTAATTTTCTTCAAATCGGTTATTCCTTCCTCATCCACTCCCATGACATGCTTATTTCGACATCAAAAGTCACATAAAAAATATTTATATAATGTAGTTTGAATATTAAATTTCCCCATCAGATTGATGTATCTTTGTCGCATCAATCCATATCCTATAAGATCCTCAATTTTTATTAGATTTTATCATCTTTCTCTATTGATTTATAATTTAATCATGATTATCACCCCACTCTTCTTATACTATTTATGGGTACTCAAAATTTTAATGTAGATGAAAAATTTCTCGTATATTACTAAACTTCTCTCTATTCCTTGATATCTTCAATGTTTTTGTACAAACATACAGTGTTATTCATAACTTATTGATTTATCAATTAGTTACTTTATCAAGGATGAGTATCAAAATATGATTCATTATATCTACCATTATCCCATGATAATCTCTAACTCATTGTGTTTTTATAATAAAATAAAACCAAGTAGAGGAAAAGACAAAATGTGTACCCTTTACCCATGAAATTTTCTTTATGGGACCATTGTATGTCCACCATAACCACTCAATAACTTCTAGTAGGATATTCATCACATTATTTAAACCAAAATTCATAGGTATTTTTCCATTCCATATATCACTTCTATTTATGTTTTTCTCTTGGATGATTACCAAACCTCTTAAATATAAGTAATACTTTTGACATAACTTTTAAAAAATATAAAATTTACTATAAACCTTTAGGATTTTCTAGTGATATCAAAGTCAACATCATGATATTGGTCGGTACATATAAAAAATCCCATTCAATCAATGCATCTTATGGTAATATATGTTATAGTATTTCCATAGTTAGTGTCAAGACATTTTATATTGGCTATTACTATCTGTGATATCCAAATGCCTTTGATTTTTCACTCTCCTGCTCACTATGTTATCTTGTATTACTATATATGATATGTTTTTAATCATTTAATAATAATTATAACAATCCAATATAGGCATAGAACCACCCAATCTATTAAAACTACTCACTATTTTTATCCTTCACGACTCTTATCACTTCCATTGATATTTTCATATCCAATGATACACCATACTGTGTCTTATGAAGTAAATCATTGCACTTTTCAACAAAAAACTGGACCTTATCATATTTAACAGTATACCCCAGTCGCTAAATTTTATTTCTTGTCACAATATTTGATTCACTGATATCATAGTTTTTAATATGGTGTATGAAGTTACAGATATATCTCATTCCATTAACATGATCTGTATTTATATACATAACTATCTATGAATATATATTCCATTGTCTATGAATCATGTCTTAGTCTAATCTATGAAAAATTGTCAATTTTGACTCATATATTCCCTTTTCTAACTTATCTATCAGGGAACACAACATATTCTACATTTTGTGATACACTATTGTTGCTTTTGGTGATACAATGTAAATAGTATACTTCTTTCACAAACTCGTATATCTCTAGACATGATTTCCTTTAATTAACTTTTTTAATATGTCACCTAGATTAGTTATACTTTAACAAAGAAACTTGAACCAAATCTTTATGTAAACTTCCAAAATTGAAATTTAATGAAAATATTAATTTTTTAATAAAAATTTTTAGAAATATTTAAAGAAATACATTAAAAAATGTTATAGAAACATCTAAAATAAATTAAAAATATTAAATATTAATCATAAAATAATCAGTTTTTTTTTATAAAAAATAATTATTAAATTTATTGAAAATGAAAAATATTAAATATTAATATAAGAACAATAATAAAATTAAAAACAGATATAAAAATTATAATAACATTAAAATAAAATGATAAACTTTAACACACATGTACACACATTTTTTTTGGAGAAAAATGTTTATAATATATATTTTTTATAAATTTAATACAAAAGTTAAATTGCTTGATATTATATAACATTTAAAAAATTTCATTAAAATTTATATTAAGGTTGAATTAAACTTTGAAAAAGTTTAAAAAATTTGGAACAATTAAGAATATTTAGAAAAATATTTTTCAAACCAGTTAATGTAGAATTTGGTTATTAAAATAATTTAGACTTATTCATTATAGAATGAGGTGATATTATGTTTTAAGTTGAAATTATGATGTGTTCATAAGTTTCAAACTAAAATTATTAAGCGTTGATTTATTTATTTTTATATGTTAATATTTCTAAAATATCAAGATATCTTATTTAAATATTCATGTGATTTAAATAAAGTTCCTCATTTCTTCATTTAGAATGTTATACCACACATTTATAGGATTTTAATTAATTGTATTATATTTATATCAATTTAACTAAACTAGAAGTATAGGTTTGGTTTGTCATAATTTAAAAGAAACATTTATTTTATATTTTTACATATTTGGATTTAAAATGATTTTTTTTGTAACCTTAATAAAGTTTTAGTATCAGATATAAATTATAGATAATTTAGAAACACTTTTCATATATATAAAATATTAGCCTCAACCTTGAAAGGTGGATGTTATTATCTACCTCACCACACTTATTTTGATGTATGATTCTAGTTTCATTTGATTTAAATCATTTGAATAAATTATTTCAGGTATCATTTCATATAATGAATTTTAACATTTTTTAATCATTTTATACAAATTAATTAATATAGATTTATAATAAAATTTAATAAATAGTACAGTTAAAATAATTTTTAATTTTTTTTTATTTTGGTTAAATTTTCATGAATTACATAAATTGAATTAATAAAAGCATAAATATATATAATTATTTAATGAGATATAATATTTTTTTCTGAGTATATAAAAGGAATTTCAAATAAAACAAAAAACAACCCACAAACTTAAGGGTCTTTGTTTATTTAAGCATACCACTACCCCTCTAGTCTCTATCAGTCCATAGTAGACACATTTAATTTGAATGAGCTAAAGTCCCAATTGATGGATGAGATACAAGTCCACATTTAATTAGGCTTAAATATTTTAAATTCCCAAATTCCTTTTGAACAACCTTATCTTAAGGATTGTAGTCTATAAGATCATCATAAAATGGACCCACACACCATCTTGATGAATAATTATTCCAATAGTATCTCCACCCAAGAAAACACTAAAAACATAAAATTTTACATATATATACCATGTGTATGAATACGGTTTTCCAAAAAGCATCAATGACCTTAAGTGTTACCCGTTAGGAGAATGAAAGATTTCATCATGCTAAAGGGGTGCCGAATTTTACTACACACATGGTCAAAAAGCCCACAAAAAAATAAAAGGCCTTCAGGGGTTGAACCCTTGATGTAATGGTACATAAAGAGATCACCCAAACACTATATTGGAACTCATCCATGAAATGTTTGACAAATATTATGAAAATATGGGTCATAATAAGTTATTCATTTTTTTACATTGATATTAAATGGTCCGATTACTAAATTATATTAAATAATGGATTATACATCCTACATAAATAACACTCATAAAGAATTTTTTTATCCAAATGTTAAAATTTTTATTAAATTTTGATTCCCATGTATTATCTATAATAAATCACAGATGATAAAAATTGTGTGATCACATAGTTGGAGTTACATTATGGTGAGTGATCAGAATGAGTAGGTTTCTAGAAGAGTGGAGTTAGGAGTAATCATTAAATGAATTGGGACAATATGTTTCTCATCTATATATCTAATATTTGTACCATATAAAATTGATGTGATTATATACCAAAACAATTATGGAATAAGGGATAAAACTATATAATTTAAGTAATAATTAAATAAGGATTTTGGTCAAATAATTGATGAAATATTTGGGTGATAATTTTAATTATAGGATATTGAATAAAATTATTATTAAATATTTTTATTCAAATTTGATACTTGATCGAAATAAATTTCCATTATAAATTGAAAAAGGAATCAAACAAGAAACTTACATTTCAATGAGTTATATCATTTAAGAAGATAAATTTAATGAATATAACTTCATATATTTATATCATAACTTTATAATCATTATTATTTATGAAGAGAAGCTTTATGTTAATGAAAACAATATTTAATTTATTACCTTCATTTGTCTTTCAAGTGAAAATGGATAATTACGTGAATTAATGAATAGATGGATGAAATATAAAATGTATTACTTAATATACCATGGTGTATAAACATGAAAATATTTATGAAAGAATTGAAGCATTCAACATGGTTTCATGATTTTAAATAATGAAAATAATTATTCCAATAAAGAGGTGTGTATTATAAAAATTAATAATTGTGATTTTACTTCAAGGATATTAGATCCAATATTTTCTTTACATATTTGTAAAAATACATACCGTTTTTAAAATAAAAGAGATTTTTTTAAATGAGTGGTTGGTTTAAGAAGATAATGTTTATATAAATTGGATATATGTACATTTCATTTATGTCATTATCATAGATTAGTACTAGAATTATTATTTTTCATTATGTTTCTGTGATTAATAATAATTTGATTTATGTCAATTGTTTTGATAATAGGGATTTTAAATTCATGTTTAAAAGAAACAACTATTTCATTTATAGGAATTATATGACTTATAAAATTATAAATATAATTAATGATTTTATATTATTGATGTAGATAATTCAATCAATACTATAAAAAATAATAATGTTGAGAATAATGATCATAACACTACATACCATTGAAATTATGGTCTTGAACATATTAATGAGATTTTTTTTTAAATAAATCTATAGGTATGAACTACTAAAATTAATTTATTATAAATAATTAGATATATCAGAGTCTTGTTTCTTTGTAAAAATGGAAAAAAAATCATTTTATGAGAAAAATAAAAAGAGTTTCTAAGATATTGACCCTTGTTTATACTAATTTATTTCACCCTATGAGCACACATTCTAGTGGATAATTTTAGTAAATTTTAAATTTATTAATTAATTCAGTATATGTGGTTAAATAATTCTTATAACATTATAGTCAAAAATATAAAAATTGAGAGTTTACACACACTAAAACACACACACACACACACATATTCATCTAATTTTTTTAGTTTCATTTCAATTATATAATCAATAAATTATAAAAAGATGGTTGACACCAAAATTTCCATTTTTGTCATCCCAAATATTTTCATTATCCATTCCAACTATCATTCACTAATTGAGTAGTGGGTAGGTCCATCTTCTTATTTTTTTAAAGTGTAAGATCCTATGTGTTTTGGGTTGGAATATTTAAAATGGAAATTTAATTTTCAATTACTGGATAGGTGAATTTTTTATTATGTATTTTGAACATAATTTCAATGGTTGGATTGATTCAAAATGATGTTTTATATTTTAAATTAGGATTAGAATATGTCTTGGAGGTTTTAGGAGCATCATAGGGGTTCAGGGCCCCAAGATTTAGTTTTGGAAGTGTGTAACTTATGATGCATAGTTCGTACTTGATTAGTGTAAACCACGTGGCTCAACCATGCAACCCAATTTGAATAGGAACCTGGTTTGGTAAACTGTGTTGTAGGATTTTAGAGACCATCTAGAGGTTTTCAATTTAATAAAGATATTTCACATGGTCTTGGAAACTATGTGTTGCAACCATGTGAGAAAGAGGGGTCAAGGAAGTTCTAAATTCATGGTTGGTGCATAGTCTATTGAACATTTCGGTGAACCATGCGAGTTGTTTCTTCCTTATATTGAGGAGGCACATGTTTGGAACACCACTTGGAAAAAAGTGAATCCAAACCATGCATATAATTAATATATTTTTTACCATTTCTCCCTAAAAACATAAAGGGTTTTACCCCTATTTTCCCCTCAATTAACCAAATAGGTCCCCACATACATCTTCTCCTCTTTCTCTCTTTCATAATGGGATATCTTCCTCATTCTTGGTCAAAATCAAACACCATCAGATTCTTTGGAATCCATTAGGCAAGCCTTCTACTCCATTATTATCCATTGTGTTTTTCTCTTTATTCCTCTAAGATTGGATTATCTGGTTAGTGTGTTTATGTAACGCCCCGACCCCAGCTACCCAGAGTCGGTGCATTACTTCGTAACATTGTCATGATCACAAAAGATCAAGTCTCGAAAGACCGATTAGTTTAGTAGCCTTGGAAACACTAGATACATTCATAAATGTTACATTACATCATAAAGTGAAAAACTAATAACAAAGTCTTCATAGTCCACACTCATATCCTCTTCTGACTATCCCTGCAGGTCATTCATAAAATACTTCTTCACATCCTGGAAAATATTAAAACATTGAAAGGGGTGAGCTCAGATGCTCAGTAAGGATAACAATATTGCGGAAGCCTTCATAAATAAACATAAACATTTAAGGCAATGTATAACTAAAACAAAAGCCTTTTAAACTTGAACATCAACATAATATGGAAAAAGTGAAATGAGATAATGCCATTTAATTACTCACATGGATATTCTTCTAGTCGAATAATCACATGAAATATCAATAACCACTTTCATAATGAGGGAATGTATAATGCCAGACATTCTGAAACATTTTGTCAAGGCCTCGGCCAAGACGTCTAAAATGATTAAGGCCTCGGCCAAAACCATAAATCAAATTGGGAAAGGGCCTCGGCCAATTCCGCGTCTAGTTGTCTCATGAGACCTACCGATGCATCGAGGAGCTATAGCGGGCTCCACTCATCACTTATTAAATCCAATGCATTCCTTATATGAAAAATGTTATATAAACATTTAGGAATACCATTTTTTTTAAAATACCATTGGAAATTAATTGCAGTATCAAAATACCAGTTTAATTTTTTAGAAGATACTTACATTTAAAATTGCTCAAATATACTCCAGTGTTTTTCTGAAAACATTATGCAAGCTTCTGAAAACAAAATAACTAATTCTGAGACTGCTCGACTAATTTCAGGCCATGATGGGTCCACGCCCAATCCCTTCCTGTCTACCACACTCGAGAGTCAGGTTTTCTAACAACATTTTTAAGCTTGCGTTAAATACGTATACATTTGCACTATATTTTCATATATTTGAGAGAAATATCTTTTTTTTGAAATCATTTATAAAACAAATAATCATAAAATAAAACCTTTTGAATAAATGTAAAATTCAAAGGGGTTTATACACTGTATAAAAGAATGTTGTGTATAAAACCAAATATGCCTCAATGGAAGGAGATTGAGACGAAGTCCTTAAAAAGATCATTTTTAAAATAAGATAGATCTATTATGTGTATTCACTATAGGTACACATAAATAATGTAAAAATACAAAATAGGACATAATAATATCATGACATAATTTGAAAGTAGGAGATTAACCCAAAGAATAGAAATTGGGTTAAGAAGTTCCCTTACCTCGTGTATGACTTGACTCAACCGTTATTTAAACTCCTGAATTATAAACTAGAGTTAATATATACCTTATTAAGAACCATTTTCAATTTCATTATCCTTATTATATCACTTTTTACAATGATATGAACATTATGTAATTATTTAAGTTAATAACGGTCGTTTTGTCGATCTTTGGTACTTGAGTCAACAATAAACTTCTTATAATTAGAAGTTGTTTATGTGGTATAATATCCATTATCTCCAGAATTATATTCATTATTTAGATGTCATATATATCTTATATATCCAGTATATACATTCATTTATAATATTACGTAACATTTAGAGGTAAGAAATGAAATGCACCGTTCATGGAGACGGTAAGCCGTACGTACGCATGAACGCTACTTTCATTTCAATTTCATATTTAATGGAACAAAATCATAATGATATAAATGTATAATATAATTCCAGTATAATATAGTGTATAATACCATTTACTCCATCCTTTATACATCCCACATATGGAATTAACGATTCAAATCACTTTGAGGGGGCGGTAGTCCGCACTTCCTAAAATGAAATTATCGCGTTTTACCCATAATGGAAATCATAAAGTATGACATAAATGAGAAATACAGAAGAATAAGTAAAAAATAAACATATTATATATCATATATAAAAATATTGACATCTTAATGGCCACCTTTGAAGGTGTTATATGAGTGTTGAACAATCATCGTTTCGTGAGGCAGAAATTCGCCATCCACAGAAACCATATGTTCTTTAACCATTAGATGTAGGTGTGTGTAAGTGTAGCTAGAATACTTATTATAAAAACATCCTAGTATATTTAGTATACTGGTGTTGTTACAAAATAAATGAATAAAAAGAGTTTAGGGGGTTGGAGAAGAAAAATAAAACAAAACAACATTAGAGAAGACATTACCTCAAAATCGGGTAACTCTTTTTGATTTGAGCCAAAGGCTTCCTTGGGAAGAGTTCTGCCCAAAGTTAGGCTTCTAGGAGTAAGAGGAGAAGGTTGGGAGAGTATTTGGTCAGAGTTTGGCCGAGCCAAATGGCTTGAAAGTGTGAATGAGGTGGGAGAGGTGGGGGCCTTTTATAAGTGGAGAGGAGGGTCTCTTTTGGAAAGATTGAAATGTTACATTATTATACAATGATTTTCGGATTCTAAAGGTCCCACAATTATATAATTCGTGGCTAAGGTGATAAGGGTTCTAAATCTACCCATACAATAGGCTTTGGACAAGTGTAAGCCTTGTATTTTGCATTATCTTCTCATTTTATTTAAATCGTTAAATAATGAGGTCATCGCTACATCATAATGATGTCATAAGTAATTTAATTTATTTAATGTCCAAAAATTATAAAAAAAATACTATGATGTATGAAATCTTTTTAAATTTCTAATGAATATTTATAATCAAAATTTGGACTTGTGTAACCCCACTTAAAAACTGTTTTAGTAAAACAACTCATGTTTGTGTCAATTTAATTTTAACATTAAATAAATATATATTAATGTTATTTTCCAACAAAAGTGGCTCCATGGGGTCCCCAAGTTGACCCATGGGTTTTATTGGTCGGCCATGACTCATCCAATAGGAGTAGGACAAGTTTCAAGCTCATATCATATTATTAAAACATTGTTTTTACCTTAAACTACACTAATTACCTCTAATCGCGATTAAGAACTTAAAAGTTACTATTCACCAAAAAATTATTTTGATCTCATTGAACCACATTTTACTTCTTAATGAAAACCATGTATGTCGGATTTTTGAAAATCAAATCACATAAGTGGTAATATTTCATTTTAATGAAAAATCAGTTATTTAACTACCACTTAGTGGTTTCACTATTCATCAAAAATTGAAGTTTTTCAGAATAATGCCAAAATTTCACCCTAAGCTATAATTGATATTCCGAATTCAGAAATGATGTCTATTTTACAAAATTCCAAACATATAAGTTGCATTAATTAATTTTATAATTAATTCCCGCTGTTACAACAAATAGCGTGTTTTTAAGAAACAATTTATATCAAAAGATTGGCAATTGTTTATGTCCAATTTCAATGTTAAATTAATTCTAATGACCACCTTTGGATAAAATGGTAAAAATATATTCTAATTATACTTTAAAACCACTAAATAGTATAATTTATCACTATAAATTATTTTGATTAAAATAGTTGTTTTTAAGTAATTTTCACTATTCATAAAAAATTGGAAGTTCTCAGAAAATTACAAAAAAATTAACTTTGGATAATTTCGATATTACGAATACAAAAATGAAGTCCATTTTGAAATATAAAATTTCTATAATTTTAAATAGTTGTTATTACTATTCATAACGGCTACTTTGATTAGTCGCGGTGTTTTAGAACTCGAAGTTGCGTACAATGCAAGCTATTGCATTATTGAATGAGAAGCGTATCATGGAAGCTCGAGGTGTTACATTCTCCCCTCCTTCAATAAATTGAGTCCTCACAATTTGAAATTTTTCTTTGAAAATAAAAGGTTGAAAAGAGAAAATACCTTTGAGGATAACCCAGATCAGAAATAAGGTTAATAAATATATAACATTAAAAGAAAGCAAGATAAGTACAAAGGTCACCCGATATAGCCCATTCTAGGATTCTATGAAAATATGGATATGGAGGAGAAACAAACCATCAAGGTCTGATGGAGAGTTATAGAAAACAGGATTAGGAGAAAGTTTAACCACAAGAAAATCACAAAATTGTGATTGGTTAAACGGTCATTGAATCCCCAGTTGGAAAAGTTAACCGACAACATTTTTGTTTTAAGTTACCTTTTATAATGTTGAGGAATTTATTTAGGATATTTACTAAGAACGTAAGGGAATATACATACTTTTTATGTATACTTTCATTCGTTAATAAATTTTTTCCACAAACCCAACTTTTACTCCAAATGGTAACGGAACTCAAAAATATTCTATTTATCCTAATTGTATAAGGTTACAAATGTTAACACATACCATTTAGATTAGTAAAACTATTTTGTAATAACCAGGGACTTCCTGTAGGCTAGTGGTAGGAAATAAAGGCTTGTCGCACTATGGTTGTGGGTTCGATTCCTGCAGCTTTGTCCGACGCGACGGGTTATTCCCCACCCTGCAGGTTGTCCTTTTCCTAAAACTATAGTATTATAATATTCCAAAAATAATCTTCAGAAATGCTTTAAACTTAAACAATACTATCCATGGTTCAACTTAATCCATTCCAACCTTAATAGTTATCCAAAATACCTCCGTCCAGACTTTCTCTAAAAGGTCTCTAAATTCCAAAATCAATTGTAACATCAGATTCCCCAAACAAAGAAAAGTTTCTCTTATTGTCACATACTAAAAATATGATTACCTTAATCATATTAAAACCTTACTGAAATAAAAAAGTAATGCAGTACAATCTTTATATATATCACATTATTCTTATAACTAGAATATAATCCTTGAGTCCAAAAGCACCAATACATTAATTATTCCACTTCAACTGTAGTCACAGCATAAGATTGGCCTTGATCCCTTGACCTTTTCTGAGGTAAGTTTCCTTGACGCTTAAGACATTCATTTGCATAATGCCCCATTTCCCTACAATTGTAGCATTCAACTTTGATAGCCTCTTTCTTTCCCTTGCAATCACGAGCCTGGTGACCCTTTTCTCCACATTTATAACAAACTCCCATTCCTTTTAGGCACGTACCAGGGTGATTCTTCCCACAATTATCACATAATGGAAAATCCTTCTTTCCCTTTTTCCCTTTATCTGTCTCTTGTTCCCCCGTTCTCTTCTTCTCTTGCTTTACTTTGTTGTCATAAAACTTAGAGAATTCCTTTTCTGTCTTGATATCACACGAGACAATATCTTCGTATGATGAGAAGGATTGTGATACTAAAGCTCGACGGAGAAATGGTTTTAACCCATCAAAGAAACGATCAATCTTACCTCTTGGGTTACGTATATAATCTGAAGCATACCTCGCTAACCTTGTAAAGTTGGCCTCATACTTTGCGACATTCTCATCCTCCTTTTGTCTCAGACTCAAAAATTGCCTTTCCATATCTGCTCGATGGTCACGAGGAAAGTATTTTTCTAAGAAAAGCTCTTTGAACTCCCTCCATTCTATATTCGATACGTCATCATCTTCCTTTGTGTTTTGAATCAGCAACCACCACTGATCGGCATCTCCAGTGAGGCGGTAAACTGCCATGACAACCTTCTCCCTTTCACTACCCCCCAAGGCATGGAATATTTTCTCTAAGGAATTTATCCATTGCTCAGCTACTATAGCATTTGTACTCCCATTGAAGGTTGGTGGTTGTTGCCTCATGAAACGGTCTAGCATTGATCCTCCACGTTGCGGATAAGGGTGCTCCATACGAGTAAGGTTATTATTCATAACCTGAGTAAGTTGTCCCAGTATGGTGATTAGCTGATCGGCACCAGTTGTATCTCCAGATCCACAATAATTATCTTGAGCAGGAGGGCAATCCCTACACGGAGTGCGTGCATTGATACGATTTCCATTCCTTCCACTAGGCGCCATTTCTAAACAATGGCATAAACTAGATTAGTTTATGAATCAAAATACATAATTCCATACTTGTAAAATACTTAACATAAATTGAACTATTTATGGATATAATCCATAATCATAAAAAGGTTTAATTTGAGGAAGTATATACTCATAACCGTTCATAGTGGTTTGTAAAGAAAATGGGAATTATCTTAAGCATATCCCCCGGGAGTGTCGTAACCAAGAGTGCAGCAAGGCCCGTTGTCGTGCACCAGTTCCCGTTCGAGTCTAGCTCAAAGTGGTGTTTTCGGGTTTTACCCCTAGGAACATCTGTGCCAGATCCGCCTCTACCTACTCGTATCCAGATAGGGATGTATTGCTCGGAAAACTCACAAAATCTCTACAATACCAAAATTCTAGGAAGTTCTTCTATACTAATCCTCGAAGTCTATCTTTGGGCTATGTGCTCTAACCAGAGTTTATCTAAATCTAGCTTCCAAGGTTAGTACTAAACTGCCTCTGATACCAACTGTAACGCCCCGACCCCAGCTACCCAGAGTCGGTGCATTACTTCGTAACATTGGCATGATCACAAAAGATCAAGTCTCGAAAGACCGATTAGTTTAGTAGCCTTGGAAACACTAGATACATTCATAAATGTTACATTACATCATAAAGTGAAAAACTAATAACAAAGTCTTCATAGTCCACACTCATATCCTCTTCTGACTATCCCTGCAGGTCATTCATAAAATACTTCTTCACATCCTGGAAAATATTAAAACATTGAAAGGGGTGAGCTCAGATGCTCAGTAAGGATAACAATATTGCGGAAGCCTTAATAAATAAACATAAACATTTAAGGCAATGTATAACTAAAACAAAAGCCTTTTAAACTTGAACATCAACATAATATGGAAAAAGTGAAATGAGATAATGCCATTTACTTACTCACATGGATATTCTACTAGTTGAATAATCACATGAAATATCAATAACCACTTTCATAATGAGGGAATGTATAATTCCAGACATTCTGAAACATTTTGTCAAGGCCTCGGCCAAGACGTCTAAAATGATTAAGGCCTCGGCCAAAACCATAAATCAAATTGGGAAAGGACCTCAGCCAATTCCATGTCTAGTTGTCTCATGAGACCTACCGATGCATCGAGGAGCTATAGCGGGCTCCACTCGTCACTTATTAAGTCCAATGCATTCCTTATATGAAAAATGGTATATAAACATTTAGGAATACCATTTTTTTTAAAATACCATTTGAAATTAATTGCAGTATCAAAATACCAGTTTAATTTTTTAGAAGATACTTACATTTAAAATTGCTCAAATATACTCCAGTGTTTTTCTGAAAACATTATGCAAGCTTCTGAAAACAAAATAACTAATTCTGAGACTGCTCGACTAATTTCAGGCCATGATGGGTCCACGCCCAATCCCTTCCTGTCTACCACACTCGAGAGTCAGGTTTTCTAACAACATTTTTAAGCTTGCGTTAAATACGTATACATTTGCACTGGATTTTCATATATTTGAGAGAAATATCTTTTTTTTGAAATCATTTATAAATCAAATAATCATAAAATAAAACCTTTTGAATAAATGTAAAAGTCAAAGGGGTTTATACACCGTATAAAAGAATGTTGTGTATAAAACCAAATATGCCTCAATGGAAGGAGATTGAGGCGGAGTCCTTAAAAAGATAATTTTTAAAATAAGATAGATCTATTATGTGTATTCACTATAGGTACACATAAAGAATGTAAAAATACAAAATAGGACATAATAATATCATGGCATAATTTGAAAGTAGGAGATTAACCCAAAGAATAGAAATTGGGTTAAGAAGTTCCCTTACCTCGTGTCTGACTTGACTCAACCGTTCTTTAACCTCCTGAATAATAAACTAGAGTTAATATATACCTTATTAAGAACCATTTTCAATTTCATTATCCTTATTATATCACTTTTTACAATGATATGAACATTATGTAATTATTTAAGTTAATAACGGTCGTTTTGTCGATCTTTGGTACTTGAGTCAACAATAAACTTCTTATAATTACAATTTGTTTATGTGGTAGAATATCCATTATCTCCAGAATTATATTCATGATTTATATGTCATATATATCTTATATATCCAGTATATACATTCATTTATAATATTACGTAACATTTAGAGGTAAGAAATGAAATGCACCGTTCATGGAGATGGTAAGCCGTACGTACGCATGAACGCTACTTTCATTTCAATTTCATATTTAATGGAACGAAATCATAATGATATAAATGTATAATATAATTCCAGTATAATATAGTGTATAATACCATTTACTCCATCCTTTATACATCCCACATATGGCATTAACGATTCAAATCACTTTGAGGGGGCGGTAGTCCGCACTTCCTAAAGTGAAATTATCGCGTTTTACCCATAATGGAAATCATAAAGTATGCCATAAATGAGAAATACAGAAGAATAAGTAAAACATAAACATATTATATATCATATATAAAAATAGTGACATCTTAATGGCCACCTTTGAAGGTGTTATATGAGTGTTTAACAATCATCGTTTCGTGAGGCAGAAATTCGTCATCCACAGAAACCATATGTTCTTTAACCATTAGATGTAGGTGTGTGTAAGTGTAGCTCGAATAATTATTATAACAACATCCTAGTATATTGAGTATACTGGTGTTGTTACAAAAGAAATGAATAAAAAGAGTTTAGGGGGTTGGAGAATAAAAATAAAACAAAACAACATTAGAGAAGACGTTACCTCAAAATCGGGTAAATCTTTTTGATTTGAGCCAAAGGATTCCTTGGGAAGAGTTCTGCCCAAAGTGAGGCTTCTAGGAGTAATAGGGGGAAGTTGGGAGAGTATTTGGGCAGAGGTTGGCCGATACAAATGGCTTGAAAGTGTGAATGAGGTGGGAGAGGTGGGGGCCTTTTATAAGTGGAGAGGAGGGGCTCTTTTGGAAAGATTGAAATGTTACATTATTATACAATGCTTTTAGGATTCTAAAGGTACCAAACTTATATAATTCGTGGATAAGGTGATAAGGGTTATAAATATACCCATACAATAGGATTTGGACAAGTTTAAGCCTTGGATTTTTCATTATCTTCTCATTTTATTTAAATCGTTAAATAATGAGGTCATCGCTGCATCATAATGATGTCATAAATAATTTAATTTATTTAATGTCTAAAAATTATAAAAAAATACTATGATGTAGGAAATCGTTTTAGATTTTTAATGAATATTTATAATCAAAATTTGGACTTGTGTAACCCCACTTAAAAACTGTTTTAGTAAAACAACTCATGTTTGTGTCAATTTAATTTTAACATTAAATAAATATATATTAATGTCATTTTCCAACCAAAGTGGCTCCATGGGGTCCCCAAGTTGACCCATGGGTTGTCTTGGTCGGCCATGACTCATCAAATAGGAGTAGGACAAGTGTCAAGCTCATATCATATTATTAAAACATTGTTTTTACCTTAAACTACACTAATTACCTCTAATCGCGATTAAGAACTTAAAAGTTACTATTCACCAAAAAAATTATTTTGATCTCATTGAACCACATTTTACTTCTTAATGACAACCATGTATGTAGGATTTTTTAAAATCAAATCACATAAGTGGTAATATTTCATTTTAACGAAAAATCAGTTATTTAACTACCACTTAGTGGTTTCACTATTCATAAAAAATTGAAGTTTTTCAGAACAATGCCAAAATTTCACCCTAAGATATAATTGATATTCTGAATTAAAAAATGATGTCTATTTTACAAAATTCCAAACATATAAGTTGCATTAATTAATTTTATAATTAATTCCCGCTGTTACAACAAATAGCGTGTTTTTAAGAAACAATTTATATCAAAAGATTGACAATTGTTTATGTCCAATTTCAATGTTAAATTAATTCTAATGACCACCTTTGGATAAAATGGTAAAAATATATTCTAATTATACTTTAAAACCACTAAATAGTATAATTTATCACTATAAATTATTTTGATTAAAAATGTTGTTTTTAAGTAATTTTCACTATTCATAAAAAATTGGAAGTTCTCAGAAAATTACAAAAAATTTAACTTTGGATAATTTCGATATTACGAATACAAAAATGAAGTCCATTTTGAAATATAAAATTTCTATAATTTTAAAAAGTGGTTATTACTATTCATAACGGCTACTTTGATTAGTCGCGGTGTTTTAGAACTCGAAGTTGCGTACAATGCAAGCTATTGCATTATTGAATGAGAAGCGTATCATGGAAGCTCGGGATGTTACAGTTTATTCCCAATTCCATCAGAGCATAGTGAAATCAGATACTGGTGTTATGGATTTTGATCTACCTAGAAAGAGGTTGACATGGGAGGTCACATGTACTTTTCCTCATGTCATTTTATCAAGGTATGTTGTTGCGATGATTTTTTAAAATATTTAAAGATTAATTTAAAAATTTGGTTGGTTGTCTTAATTCCACATATTAGTTATTATTCCCAATTATATGTTAATTATTCATTTTTAGTCATTGATGAGTGTTATGTTATGGTTCTAGCATGATATAATCAGCTTAAAAGTTTTTACCTATTATAAATTCTCAATAAATTTTATTTATTTATTTTAACATGTTGAGTTTTATTAATTAATTATAACGTGATTATAATTAATTTTTTTCTGATTTTTTTTGTTTTATAATGGAATTTGTGTGCCTTATATGATCTTGGATAGGTATGTATATGCTTTGGATCACCCCTCAAGGAGAAGCAACTTTCTTATTTTATTACGACAAACTATTTAATTTATTAAAATGGTTAATTAGAATAGATGAAACATGGGGTACCTTAAAACCTTTGGGATATATTCTAATGAATTGGCTATTAGTGGCCATGACTTAGTCCCTTGGGACATAGAGTAGCCTATAAACCTTTTATAAGGTGATATTGCACTCAATAAGACATATTAACCCATATACACGCCTAGGTGGAAAAAAATTTAGGCAGACTGGGACTAGGATAAATGTATAAACCATCCAAAAGAGATTTTGGAACTGACATTGGGTAGTGAACCATCTATTAATGGTTTATATTGTGGAAAGTCATTGAGAATCTAAAAATATTGTGTAGACTTTTTATGATGTCACATGTTGTTACATCCTACTACATCAGTTATTGAATGAATTCCATTATTCCGACTTAGAGGATTCCTATAGGGATACATATCTAGTGTATTAACCTAGGGGAGTATAGTGGGAACCCTAGTTGTTGACTGACCCTAATCCAGTTCATCATGGGTTTGGGTAAAGATGGAAGTGAGTGTCACCTTAGAACCCATAGAGAATGTTTAATCCAAAAGAGATTCTATAGTAGTGGTGAGTTTAGTAATTCAAACACCCTCACTCTTCCATTTATGGTCTCACATGGTTATTATTAAATCAACCATGATTTTAGAGGAACTTCTAAAGATCCATATTATGAGCCTATCTATTTGATTGTTATCTTATTGGGATACCCACATGTACTTCATGGGATCTATCCTATGAACCTCACATGATTGACTAATACTATCACAAGAATTCCTACTTACATTGGGATACCTCCCTTCAGGGGTTACATAGGTAGGTTTATAATAACACTTCAATATCCCTCTTGAGATACTCTAAGGTATTTATGATGATCTCCTTGATAGAGGCCTAGGAATATCACTTGGATAGGGCAGATGCACCATTACTATACTTGCTAGACGTGCCTGAGAGAGGTCTGTTGAGCCATTTATTGAATAAAAACTAAGATATTACCATAGTACTAGAGTTAATTCCTTACATATGATTTAAGGGTCAACCCCCATAGGGATTATCTGATTCGTAATGTCTTGATTTCATATGGATCGGGACCTAGGACTCAAATATCAAACCGTATTTACATAGCATGAGTTGTATGACATCTATCTCAATGATATATTTATATTAAGTCTAAATATTAATGAAATCATTAATTACAGTGATTATAAGAATGTATGGGTTATAATAGAGTGGGTAAATGTATCCCCATATAGTGACGTATCTTTTTTAGAGACATTCAGGAACTATTCGATGCATGTATTGTTTATTGGGATTATGAGCACAAGGATCGACTTAATTATACATGGATTGAGTGGTATGAAACCAGGATTAATTACTTATTAATATGATGTCCAGATGATTGAGATCATAGACCTAATTATTGACAATGTATTTATTTTATTCTTTATGCCCAGTTGTTCCTTGGCTACATTGAGCACATTTCTTGGGAATCAACTTATGGAAGTAGGTCTTGGTCCATCTTTTTTTATTTAGTGACTCTTAGATTTTAGTTATTATTATTATTGTTATCATGATGAGTAGTTTATATATATATATATACACAGCATTTAGTAGCTACATATGGGACCACATTGGTGGTTCCCTATTGAGTTTTATAATTATTGTCGACTCAAGCTACCATTGCATTGGGGTACCTGAGTAGACATTTACATGGGTGTAGGCACAAGATGCGCAGGGGTCCGAGACTGATCGATACATACAATTTGGATATTTTATAGATATTGGGTATGAGGAATGACTTGGTGTGGGAAGTAAATAATTGCATTATTATTTCTATTTCTTTTATTTACTTATGTAAATATGATATTTCTATTGCGTGATCTATGTTTTATATATGACATGGACATTCTGGATTTTACTGCATTCTATTTATTATTATAGACCTTTTATATTTATTGCTTCCACACACTATATATATTTTTTGGATGAAGTTTGGTTATTTATGTTGGCTTATTACTCTAGTATGACATCATAGTCTCCACACAAATACACCCTAGGTCCTCATTGATAATCAGAAGCCTCTAGTATATGGGGAGGAATGTATGAGGCCTTAACAAAAACTGGTTCAATTATTATTCATAGAGTGAACTAATAAAAGATGTGAAAAGGTGGTATCCAATGTGTTTCTTTTCATTTTGTATGAGTATTTATGAAATAGTAGACCAAAGTATTGTAAATGTATCATAGTTTGTGATGGATGTATTACTGATGTTTTGAGAAAACTTATTCTAATGAGAAGTCCAAGATTCCATGGTTAAGATATTAGATAGTAGGGTTGGGGGTGTGGATACAAAGGAAAGAAAGCTGCAGACATAAAGGTTCGAAACCAGGACCTCTTCAACTCATGACCACAGGTACAACAGGGTCATGACTATTGAACTACGCCGATGGGGCTTCAGAAATAAGATATTACTTTTCTTGAAATGTGATATTTTTTTTATTTTTTCATTCATCAAAACACATGTGATATAGAGTTATGTTTCATTTTGGATTTGTGGATTCAAACTATTTTCAAGAGGTTATTGATTTATTTTGACTCTTGTATGACAAATTAACAAGGTATTTGTTCATGCATCATATTTGTCTCATAGGTTTCACATTTTATTAGCCCGCTAGTGTGTGATTTTTCTACTGATGAAAGAGGATGATTGTTTAAAGTGTAAAAACAAAACTAAATTGTGTTTTACTATATAAATTCTTAGTTTAATTTCAATAAATCATGCATATTATTATAAATATTTTTTTCTAATGGTAGGTCATGTGGATGTACAATGAGTTGTATGAAAATGAGATTTATGACTCATTTCTTATGCATGAGAGGTGTAGTGAACCTAGTAGGTTGATATGGTACTTGATGAATTTTTGTAGACCCTTTGTGGGTGTATACTTTTTAGGTGATATTAGATAAAGATTCATAAAAACCTTCACAAATTTTTA
Source organism: Viscum album (assembly GCA_963277665.1). Lineage (NCBI taxonomy): Eukaryota > Viridiplantae > Streptophyta > Magnoliopsida > Santalales > Viscaceae > Viscum > Viscum album. Next base: position 148,321,707 of record OY728151.1, read on the forward strand.
CCATCAAGATTTCTATGAAATTTTACTTAATTATCCTTATTTTATGGTTATCCAGTCAGATCATTGAGTGTGATTTTGATAGGATCCAAAATGTTTATAATAAACTGAAACATTGAGGGGGTAACAATGTATACAAAATGTTCAGTGAGGATCAGTTACAGATCTTTATAATAATTGATATTGTGACCCTACAAGGAATAGTTCCTTATGAGGATGCTTGTAGAGGATAGTGGCATGATAGGATAATGTGTGGCTAGATATTCCACTAGACTTCTTCCTTAAGTTAAAAATTACTAATGGGTTGTAATTAAATGGGTTTCCAATTAAAAAATTATAGGGTTATAATGGAATATAAAATCTAAAATTACCATCTAAATATTTATATCATTCTTGCATGACCCTTGCATTGGGATGGTCATTTTGGATTTTAGATTCCATTGTAAAGAAAATAGTGTAACTAGGAGACATCATCAAAATCCAGGTATGTGATTTGATGAGTGTTCCTAGAATGATATCAGTGTACCTTGAGGTAATTATGTTAGAAACTGGTTTTAGCGATTTTTATGAGGGAGAAGATAATATTTTTCAAAATATTTAGATGATAGTGGTTTAATTTGATTTCCCTCGATCATTATTATGTGGTTTGTGAGGAACCACAACCAACACACTAATGGGATGCCACAAGTGCAATCTAATGGTTAGTTGAGGCTTTCCAAGGAAAAGATGGCACAAACATGTTATGTTTGGTCAATTGGGATTTGATCGTTAGATCAAAATAAGGATCAAGAGAAGTATACTCATGTAAAATCAGATTCTTTGAATTGAGAAATGTTCCAAAATCATCATTATGATTCCATGTGAATGTGATGTTAGGAAATTCTAATGGTGGAAGTACCATGGCATATAATAGGACATTAAAAACAAGAATATATGGTTAGGATCATTGTAGGATAGTTGATGAAAATGGAAATTCCATAAACATATCTTAGTTTATATGGACTCAGGTAAGTTTTATCTGGATATTTCATTAGAATTTATGGTCACTGTCTCAGGTTTCAGATGTTTATGATTTATATGTCTAAAGTTGAACTTGAAATCATGATGTGAATTCAGAAACTAAAAAAGATCATTTGAACAAAGTTTACAACCTTATTATGTTGGGTAGTTTGGTTTGAATCCACCACGTATTCTTAGGGATGGGAAGTTTTAATATAGAGAGGTTTTAAGATTCTATGTTTTTTGGGTTGTAAAATATCTAAAGGAAATTGAATTTTTAATTACTGGATGATTAACATTTTGATTGGGCTTTAAGAATGGAATTATGAAAGTTTTAATGAATCAAAATGATGTTTTTATATGTAAATTGAGTCTTAGAAGATGGATTAGAGGTTTCAAGAGCATTTCTAGGGTTTAGGTCTAGAATCATAAGTTCTGGATGAGTGCAGTTTAGGGTGCACAGTTAGAATAAACCATGTGGATCAATCATGTGGCCCATTTTTTATAGGAATACGGTTTGGGAAACCTTGTAAAATTATAGGGGATATAGTGTAGGGGTTTATAATATACCATAGACATGTTTCATAATTTCTGCATGATCTCTTAAAACATGTTTTGAAGCTATGCGAGATGGATGTAGCCGAGATAGTGCTAAACACACAATTGGCGCATTGTCTATTAAACCATATAGATAATCATATGATGTGTATATTTCTTGGAAAGGGGAGGAATGGTTTGTAAAACACTGTGAAAAAATGTGTCTCATTAAAATATTTTTTTTCCATTTTACCCCTTAGACACTTAAAGGGTTTCACAACAATTTTCTACCCCATTTCACCCAACTATTCCTTTGAGTGCATGCTCCTCTTTCTATCTTCCTCCTTGGGAGATCTCTATCATTCTTGGTCAAAATAAAATGTCATCAGATGAATTAAAATCCATAAGGTAATCATTTTACTTTGTTTGGATCCATGGATTTTTTGTTCTTCCTCATAAAAGTTTGGATTCTATGGTTTAGGTTCCTATTCCAGATTCCACCAAAATAAAGTGGAATCAGATATCAGTGTTAGGGATTTTTCTCTTCCTAGGAAGTGGTTGACCAAGAGGTCATCTTCACTTCACTTCATGTTGTTTTATAAAGTTATATCACCACAGTGAGTTATCAAAAACATTTAAAGATTAATTTCTACTTTTGGGTGGTTGTTTTAATGCCATTTATTACGGTTTATACATAATTTGAGGATGAGGATGAGTTATGAGTCGTATCAAGCATTAAGTCATGGTTCCAGTGTGATGGGATTAACTAGTGAGGTTTTAATTTTTTTTATTTATTAAACATTTTTTTTTAATTTTTTTTAACTTGATGGGTTTTATTAACTAAATATAATATGATTATAATTAGTTGATTTCTAGTGATTTGGTTTCAGATACAATTTCTTGTGTCTCTTATAGGCATGGAAAGGTATTAGAAACTATTTTAGGACCTTATAAAATTAATTAAAAGATTTATAAAGGTAGTCATTCTATCATACGTTACCTATGATATCTATACATGTATATGGTAGTATGTATTATCACGACTTGACCCAATGGATCTTGAGTCGCAACTACCCCAAGATTACATTCATAGGCTAGGGGTTGGCGACCAGCATAGGAAGACATTTATAACATGGGAGGCCATCGACTAATGTACCGTACCCAAACAACCAACCATGTCAATGCACAAGTGAAGAGGAATAATATTAAAAATATGAAATATCTAGAATACAACCATGAATATGGAAAACCACTATGGTGTACAAGAGTACGATAAAGAAAACTGAAATTAAAGGAGAAAACACACACCCAACCAGAAAGATGTATCAAATTGGCAAAAAATGGAATGTAAAAGTGCTAAGAGAGCCCAACTACTTATCTCTATGATCTAACCACTATACATGGTCCAATGAACTAAGTATCCCTAAAATCACCTATAGTAACCACTGACCTATCCACTTTCTACACAAGAAAAGACATGTGTAGGAAAAGATAATGTATGGGTGAAAATATACATACCCAGTAGGATTCCCTAAAAGTTGAAGGGGGGGTCAAAAAAGCATGATAGGAATATATAGATAGTAGATAACTCAACACAAATTAAAATAGTAATCATAATCCAAAAACATGTATATATATATGTTCAAACCAAATAAATCCAAAGAGTGAGAAGGGGGTATCTATCTCACAGCCCAACCTAGGTAGAGAGTTCCATCAGTTCTATAATTCCATCAATGATGCCTAGTATCTCACATTTTTGTCCAAAAAAGTAAACGTGTAAAGGGGCCATGCCTCGCTACTGCACTTCACAGTGGAGGGTCACAATTTCCAAGTAGATTACCCATTCAAAATTCATTAGGGGGTTCTACTCAAGGTAAGGATGACCCATTCCCTATCTGGTAGGGGTTACAAGTTAGTTTATGGAGGACCCATTCCCTATCTGATAGGGGGTAGAACTGGGTAGCTATATGACCCATGCACTAATGTGTCATGGGGGTGACACTCAATGTAAGGAGTACACACACCCTATCCAATATGGGGTAAAACTCATTAGGTAGAGGAACCATTTCATACTTCCATAGGGGGTACCACTCAGTAGATAGAGGACTGCTTCCGAGACACCATAGAGGGGTACCAATTAGTGTATAGATAGAGGAACCACACCCTAATTTCATTGAGGGTAATACTAAAGAGATAAAGGACCCACATACTAATGCTATAGGGGGTACCGATAAATTTAAGGAGGGCCTATACCCTCTATTATTATGGGTTACTACTCCATAAGTATATAGAGGACCCACACCAAAGTCCTTCAGGGGTACCACTATAATGATCATGCCTGATCACTTCCATCATTAATCACTTACTAAATAAGAGTCACACATAGAAAATCTCACATATTATATCAAAAACCACTAAAAAGGTCACCATCACAATCCATATAGAAAAAAACTCAGGATGAGATACTCATGGGGGAAAATATGAGTCCTAACTAAGGAGATACAAGAGGTTGAAGTTCATTCAAAATGAAATAATGGGTACACGACTTGTGAGGGAACCCACACAACATGTGGTCCCACTCCATCACCTATCTGTGTCTATAATTATACATGGAACACTACCCATGTATGGATACATGACATTTAGGGGGCCTACATGGCATGTACAAGCCACTCAGTGTCCTGCCCGGGATCCTTGGTCATGTCCCTGTATCCAGCCAGTGTCTTTGGTTGTGTTTATGTATCTTAGGACATGGAGTGTGATTATCCGTTCCTATGTCCATGCACTCTTGGAGTATAATCCAAGACACCAGTACAAGGTATCAGGGAATGGGGGTCCCACACGATATGTGATAATTATAATTTCATGAAACCCTAGCAGTTACAACTGATTCCCTACATGCCGTGAGTTATTTGGACCATGCAGTGTGTGGTCGAATTTTCTGTAGAAACTAATATCTACACTCATGAATTATGAATTTGGATTATCCACCATTGATATTTTCTCTATATACCTGAAATTGGTTTAAATCATTCCCATTCTCTATTTCTATCCATCCAGTGGTAGAAAATTGGTTTTCCATTGGGTCGCTCAAAGGCTGCATGAACCAAATCGCACCGCTACAACTCTTATTGTTCAAATCAGTATTAGATCTCAAAAATAAAATAGATAAACCCCTATAATACCATAATTCAACCTAGATTCCATATTTGAACACCAATCCATTATTCTCACATGAAAATATCATGAATTCAAGGGTCCCATTAGGATCTATCCCACCCAACAATGTTGAATCGCTACCATATGGTCCAACGATGACTAATGAAAATAAATTATGAGAGAAATTCATTAAAAGTGTTTAAAATTATTTATACAAGAATTATTGTCCAATATATACAATTATTATGATCTGGGTGAGAAAAAAATTGAATAATCAAATTAATTTCAGTACATAGGTGCAAGAAATCGACCAAGATTATTCTCACACCAATCCATTATTCTCACATGAAAACCTCATGAATTTGAGGGTCCCATTAGGCTCTGTCCCACCCAACAATATCGAACAGCAACCCTATGGTCCAGTGATTAATAATGAAAATAAATTATTGTAGAAACTCATAAAAAGTGTTTAAAATTATTTATACAAGAATTATTGGCCAATATATACAATTATTATGATCAGAGCGAGAAAAACATTGAATAATCTAGTACAATGGTGCAAGAAATTAACCACAATTGGTACAGATCCAAGAAATGGATTAATCATTCTCAAAAATTTAATCAAATGAGGAATAATCCGAAATTGGTGAATCCTAAATATATATTTGATCATTATTCATTGAATAACATACTCTTTAACTATTTAGGTGGTTCATTCCATTTATTGCGTCTCAATCTTCCTCGGCTTGGAGTCTCATCATCACCGGATTTTGATTCATCAACCTAGAAGAGGAAGAACATATCTCAATCCTCCCAGGGATTATGTGGCTAAACCTGGAGGAGTTTCCATAATAAGGTTTTTTATATTAATTTTTTATGTTATGTTATTTATTTAATTTATTTATTAAACTAATTTATCCAATGAACATACCACAAAAGGCCACATTATCTGAATGCCCCACGACAACCTATTTTAGGTATTGTATAAGGTAAAAATCACATTACAGAATCAACCATGGTCTCAGATTTAAAATATAAGCTTCCATTTAAGGGCTATCCAATTTTATTTAAGAACTTTGTTCATGCAATATAAAATATATTTAATATTCTTATAAAATTAATTTTAGGCACACTGGGCCTAAAAAACGCATGCTGTATCAGTGACTAGATCTGAATATATATAGAAATATTACAATTTATCACAAGGAAAATAGGGTCTCTACATCATTTCCTCCTTAAATATTTTCTTCTTCGAAAAGAAAAACTAAATAAAAAACTTAGAACACTGATCTCACATATGGAACTCCTGCTCCCAGGAACTCTAATTCATGTTCCCATGCTGCCACAACATGTGAACCAAGGGGATGATCCATCCATATAGGGTCCTCTACTATAAATAATTGATCTCCATTGGGTGCTCCATAAAAGTTGATCCATACTTGATGTCTATATTTCCCTAATAAATAATGTGCATGGGGTCATGCACATATCTCCTCAACTACGATATGTGGAAGACTTCGTGCACATGATCCAAACTCGGGGGTATGTTGAGGCCGTACACAACCTCACTAACACTTTTAAAGATCTAGAATGGCCCAATGAACCTCAAGGATAAATTTACTACCCAAATGAATATCTATAATCCCCATCATGGGGAGACTCTCAGGTAAACATGGTCTCCCTGATTGAACTATAAGGGCCTATAATATCAATCTTGATATGATTTATGCCTAATCAGGGACATCCTCATCCACTCACGAATGACCTGAACCATATACATCATTTCCTGTACCAATTGTGGATCCAAAAAAGATGCCTATCTGATCTCTCTCCATTGTAAGGGTGACCTGTAGGGTCTCCCATATAGGGCCTCAAAAGGTTTCATTCCAATATTAGAGTGGTAAATATTGTTGTACACAAAATCTACCAAGGGTAAGTGATCTTTCCAGTTCTATCCAAAGTCTAATATAGAATCCCTCATCATATCCTCCAACACCTAGATAGTTAGGTCGCTCTTCCCATTTTTCATGTAGTGGAAGGTTGTAATCATCCTCACCTAGGTCCAAAATGACTCCAAAATGTCTCTCTAAAATCATGATGTGAACCACACATCATGATCAGAGACAATAGTCGAGGGAACCCCATGGAGGAGAATAATCTCCCATACACACATCTACCCAACAATATCTACCTAACTATACTACCTAATAGAAAGGAAGTGTGAAGACTTTGTGAATCAATCAAATGAAACATAGATGGAATCATGGCCCTTTTCTTCTTACAGAACCGCTATCACAAATTCCATGGATATAATTCTCTATTTCCACTCCAAGATCTCAAGGGGATGCAAAAAACCTTCCGGAACCTAGTTCGTGGCCTTCACTTGCTAACAAGAGAGAAACCATGAAATGAACTCAATCACGCTCCATCTCATGCCAGCCCACAAAATTGTAGATTAAGGTATCTGTACATATTCCACACATCAAGTTGTACAACTAAAGGTGAAGTGTGGAACTCTCACATCACCTCCTCCCACATCGTGACTAGGAAAACAGTCCATACCTATAAAATGATGATGTGATTCCTTCCTTTATAAAATCCATTAGTTGAATCTCTTGAGGGTATATGGCCATGAAATATAACACAGTTTATTTCTCCCAACTAAGAATCTATCCCATGTTGAATAAGAGGAGGATTCAATGCCATTGACTGAAGAAAAGTAGAATCCTAATTTTGATCGAGGGTAATTTTCAAGGAATCCAATTGATCTAAAGCCTCTAGAACCAAACAATTATGGAATTTACTTCTAAGGGTATTTACTAATACATTTCCCTTCCTAGAATTATAGACTATATCGAAGTCATAGTCCTGCTAGGACTCTAACTAGCTCAACTATCTGAGGTTCAAGTATCTCAATGTGAATACATACTTAATACTATGATGGTTTGAGTAAACCAAAAACCCCTTCCCTAGAAGTAATTTACTCTAAATCCATTGGAAGAATACTATCGTTGTGAGCTCTAGGTTATGTGTCATGTAGTTAAAATTGTGGGGTTTCAACTACCTCATCCTATATGTAATAATTACCTACCACTACATCAACACACATCCAAGACCAAATCTTGAGGCATTACAATACACCACATACTCCATGATCTCCTTTGGTAGTATCAAAATATGAGCACTCATAAGCTTCAACCTCAACTCCTCAAAGTCTCCCAAGCACTACTAAGTCTAGGTAAAAGGACTCTCTTTCCACATCAGGGAAATCAATGGGTCTAAAATCTAGAAAATTATACTAAAAACCTCTGGTTGTACACCTTCAAGATAAGAAAACTTCACACCTCTGACATGATCTTGGGTGGGACCAACGAAAGCAATACATCAATCTTCATTGGGTCCATGGCTAAACCATGACCAGAAATGACATGCCCCAAGAAGTGAACCTCATGAATCTAGAACTGACACATTGAGATCTTACCACAAATATGGTGATCCCAAAGAAAATCTAGGTCTATCCTCAAATTATCTGCATGTATCTCCTCTAACACAGAGTATATGAGTATGTCATTAATAAATAAAGAAAAAAATGGACTAAGTAAATCTAGAAAATATGGCTCATCAAAGACATAAACATAGTGGGGGAATTCATCATTCCAAAGGGCATCACCCGGATCTCATAGTGTCTACAATGACATCTGAATTCCATATTTGGAATATCATCCTCATAAACTCTTAACTAGTGGATGTTAGATCTGAGATCAATATTTGAGAACCATCTAACACCTCACAAGTGGACAAATAGTTCATCAATACTTGGAAAGAGGCACTTTTTCTTTATCATGACCTAGTTCAGAAGACAATAATCAATGTGAAGTCAAAAGATCCTATCCACCTTTTTTCATGAAATACACTGGAGATTCCCAAGGGGACACACTGGGCATGATTAATCCCTTCACTTGAAGGTCCTCCTACTACAACCACAACCCCCAAAGCTCAGTAGGGGCCATCTGATATGTAGTAGAAGATATCAGAGTTGTCCTAGGATGCAAGTCGATAAAAAAATTCATGTCCCTCCTAATAGTTAGTCCAAATAAATCTTTAGGGAAGACATCCATAAAACCCTCCACTACTGAATGAATACAGATGACTGAAGAGCCTACTACAGCAAGGGGTGCACTTTCCAACTGATGGGTGATGGGATGCAACCTCCTACTCCCAAAACCCTCTCATACTACCATGGGATCTCAATAACCCATAATGTAGAGTCTCTTCCCCTCAATGTAAAGACATCTGGATCATCTACGATGTCATTATATCTAGGCTCAGACATTGGAAAACCAATAAATAACCTATATGATGTCATAGGGATCCATCATGATGGATAAAAGGTCCCAAAAGAACCTATATCCACCAATAGATAGCTCACACTACTAGAAGATAAATGATATAGAAGAATCATTTCCTGTAGGAACCAGAAGATAAAGCTTATGGGATGAAACATAAATTAGGAGATCCAAATCTGGCACCTGGAGTAATGAGATGAAGTAATGACTCACACCTATGTATAATAATACCAAATTAAGAGTAGAATAAACAAATATTGTACCTCTAATAATCTCCAGTTCCATCAGGCCATATGTCTTCATCGCCTGAAGCTATCTGTGGCCGCAACCACTAGTTCCCTATGCCTGACGTGGGCCATATGGTGGTTGTGGTGAAAGGATATCATAACATCATCCACCACCCAAAGATCCTACTTCTGGGGATCCACCTTCACCTCTACCATCTCCGCCTCCCTAAGGGACACCCTTCCCTCTCATAGGATATCCATAATCACAGTGCTATATCTATAGTGGTGGTCTATTAGCTATATTCCTTCCCTCATCTACACATCGGGCCAATGAATCATACACCATGTGATCTCGACCATCATAAGAATAGAACCAACCCCCTCTAGGATGCCTCGATCTTCTATACTTTCCTTAAGACTCATGACCACGTTACTAAGTCTGGTCATGGGGAGGTCTCCTATATTAAGACCATGTCGACTGGAACCTACTAAATACTACAAGTGACTCATTCCTATAATTCCCACCACCAGCTATAGCTGCCTAGATTCCATTAGACAGAAAGCTCTCTTTCAACAATTCCTATTCTAACACCCCAAAATAGGTGATAAAGAACAATGGCACCACACTGGCACATATCTCTATACGAGTCCCTTATCAAAATTTTGTTCTCTAAAGTAGCTATCATAGATCATATCAAGGGAGTGTCACATAAGGTCTATGGACTCCATGACATACTCAGCCACTATCATACCTTCTTGTTGCATTTCCAAAAGATCCTGAATCCGAAACAAGAATACAAGAGTTTAGACTCATCATGCTTCTAGGTAACAAGAATCCACCCGTGACCAAATGATTTATGAAAAAGGCTAGCTTCTAGTGAAACTACATGATCTATTAGTTTTTAGGTAATCCTGAAATCATGAACCTCTAAATCTGTCTAATTATCCATTTCTTGGGATCTATAACAGCATGGAACCTTATTAGAATCTAGTGTTGGAAGTCAAAGAGTTCCTTATGCTCACACACATCCTTAGACTACTCGACTAGTATGATCTACTTCTCAATAGGTGGGGGTGCTACTACTGATCCACCTAGAGGAAAGATCTCATAGTATGGACTCGGAATTAAGGCCTCATCATTCATAGAATTTTCATCACAATCCAAAACTAGTAACCTAGTTGGCTGCCATCAAGGAGGCATCCTGCAATTTAATCAAGACATACCACATTCAGATGAGTATATATATATATATATAAACAATGGAGAGATGACTAAATAAGGACATTCAAAGACTCAATCCAATATGATTCATGTACCATTTTATCCCTAAAACCAATGTATTAGTTTACTAATTCGACAAGAAGGTAGTGAAGGTCCTAGTGAATAGATATGTTAGCTGCCACACAAACACTAAGTTCTTAGCTTGTAATCCACACTCAAGACACTTAGACACAATTTCCATAAATACCTACAAAATACTGATTAGGGGACTACTCAAAATTCCATCCCAAGGATAGAAACTCTAAAAACTAGAAAATTCACCTACAACAATGGTTTGGAACCCTGGATGTAGGGATAAAAACCATCGCAATAGCCTATGGCCACAATTTTCCAAAACTATGCCAGCTCGAGTTATTGTAACAGGTCTTAACTATTTCCATTAGATAAACCATGGTAACAAGACAACTACATCCATGGTTTAAAACATGGATATTTCAATCTATAACGATCGTTTAACCATGAAAATTGGAACATATTTCCATGGTTAAAACTATAGAAGTAGGTACTCTATATCAATAGTTAATATCATGGATATTTTCTAATACCACCATGATTTAACCTTAGAAATTAGAGCATACTTCCACAATTAGAACTGTGGCTATATCCTTTATATAGAATAAAAAAATATTTAGTTTTACCTACAAATTCCTGAATACACGCACACACACAACATAAATGATTGAATCCAAAAACTATAGGAGCAACAATTTATTTTATGTTACCAACTACGCAAACACACAGTAGAAATGGAACCACACCATTGATCTTTTATCTGATCAAGCCACCAGTATATTTTACTCCATTCTTCTGGTATTCCTTTGCTTCTTATCACCCTCACATGATTTTTGGTTGAGTACAAGTGGGGAATGAATCCTCTTTAACCCATATAAAAATCATTTGCATGGAAACATGAAATTTATAGCATCACCATAATTTTGTGTCTGGTTTCGTATAAAATGGTCTTGGAAACCCGATCCATGCATGATTTCAAAATTCAGACAGTGAAGCAACAATCTCCCTGCCATTTTTGATTATTAGATTCTACTAAATATCACTCCCCTTGTAGGTTGGAGTTTAATTTAACTATAATATATCATTTTTTCTTAAGAAACTAATCAAGTGGGAGTTAAAGAAGATTCATTGAACACCATATTTTCACATAATGAATTGTTATAAATAATATAGGTAACATAATGAATTGTTAAACATAACTATTTTTTATAATGATATATCATGAAGGTTTTCATAATGCAGATAACATAATGCACCATTATATTTTTATAATCAGTTTACATAATTCATAACCTGTTTTTATATAATTATAATACATGTAAGATAATAATAGTTATGAAAAAACATAAGGTTCACAAAATGCATGTTTGTATAATACAGAAAAAATTGCATAATTCTTGTAACATGATAAAAAGTGTGAAAAAACACATTACATTCCTATATAATAACATGTTTCCATATAATTACAACATAATAATAGGTATGTATAAGAAAAAATAGGTTTAAATAAGAAAAAAACATAACACAGATGGGTTTTCATATAAAAAAAAGGTTTTCATATGAAAAAACAGATTTCATGAGTAAAATTAGACATGAGGACTTGTTATATGAATATGAAAATATAAGTTTGAAAACCTACTATTCATATGAAAAAATGATAATGTATACGTCTCATCAAGAAAAACTATAATCATATCCTAAAAGTATTTTTCATTAGAAAAGATACCCAGACATAAATTTAGTAATAGTTTTTCATGATGGTCATGAGGAAAACCGATAATACAAACTAAATAAAAATACTTTCACTAATATGATTTTTGGTAGTGAAATTTTTTCTTCAAACGAATTGAACATACCTATTTCTCAAAACACATTAAATTATCATATGAAAAAATATCAATAAAAAGTAACATTTTGGAGGAATAAAATATAAATCGAATGAAGAAATATACTTGTGGCATGAAGAAGGAATACCACATTAATTAATATATATAGAGGATAACCTATTTCTTAAAGATTTAAAAACCACTTCTTCTACATCTTGAAGTAGGGATTAAATAAAACCTAGCTGATGAAAAAAAGAAAAATAAATAAATAAATAGAACTCTAAAGTATCATTTGTAGGGTTCAAGTATGTGTTCACAAGTATCATGTAGTGGTAATTCATTATCATTCATTACATTTGTCTGTTAGATCACACATATACCTATAGTGATCATAGTATTCATCCTATCAAATAGAAAATTTTACTGATAAACAACAAACTCATGTTTAGATATGTGGTTGTGATGTTCCCATACCTTTCAAATATAGGATGATGTTTAGAGTTAGTTTTCTTATGTTAATTGGATTTTATATTTTGCTAGTAATGCTATAGTGTTTATGAGTTTTATTATGTTACCAGTAAACATAGTATAGGAGTGGTGGTAGACATATTATTTTTCTAAGAGCTTTATAAAATATTAGTTTACTTATAATTATAAGGTATCATTTGTAGGGTTCATGTATGTGTTCACATGTATCATTTATTGGAAATTCATTATAATTAATTCCATTTGTATGTTTTATAAAAAATATACCTCTAGTGATCATAGGATTCATCCTATCAAATTAAGGATATTAATTCTTAGTAATAATTTGGATGGATTATTATCAAGCTTGGGATTTTAAGTTAGATCACTATAAAGAGATTTGAGCTGGGTTTATTCCTTTATTTATTCCCCCATATATATTGGATACCTTGAAAAGGTATAGGTATTTATGTGTTTCTTGTTAGATGTAAACCCTAGCTCGGGTTAGGTCGAAATTTCCCTGTAGTTATATAGAGGGGTGTTATAGATAGACTTCTATATTAAGGAGATTTTGTATATATGATGAATTTTTATTTTCCTTTCTTTAGCCTTTACATAGGATGTTCTAGTATAGGAATTTGTGATGTTGGTGTAACTAGAGATTGGAGATGATGTATAAGGACTCCTTAACCTCTTTCTGATAATCCTTATTTGATAATTTGTATCAATAGGTAGACTGAAATTGGTATGATGCACAAGATGGTTCTTGTTAGGATTAATTAACATAGTTAGAGGTATTATAAGTGTCTTATAAATAGAAACATATTATAATTTATTTTGGTGGGATAAATTCCTTTATTATCCTATTTTTTATATAATTTGATATTCTAGTGGAGATCTTATCTAAAATACTTCATTTGGAGAATCTTACTAGTAGTGATAAAACCTTTTCTCAAAGTGGTTGAAAGATAGATATTTCCCTCTTATGAGAGGGATTTCATGGGATTCTATCATATTGGGATAAGAACCTATTCCTCCATCCTTAGTGTGAGATGGATTTGTTCTAATAGTTTTATGGAAATATGTTGTTGATAAGATGGGTAAAGGTTAACATTTAGTGGTTAGAGGTATCGATAAAAAAATCCTAGAATTTCTGTCATTCAGAAAATGGCAAATATATTTTCATTATTCTGGGCCTTTACTAGTATCTATTACCATTTATCATGTAATATGATATTTCAAAGGGAGTTAATGGTTTAATTAGGATACATCTTGGATATGATTATTAAATAGGCTCAGTGTTATCAATTCTTCCTATGTAATGGGTAACAGGGGTCATTGAAGGTTGAGTAAATGATATTATACTAGTACGTAGTGTTGAAATATAATTGAAAAACCTTTTACTTTTAAATATAACCCAATGTTTTATTTCAAATTTTATATAGCACTACAATGAAATATCTAAAATCATGCCCAAAACCTGATTATAAAATAATTTCAACAGATATATAACTTATAGGAAACTCACCTCAAAAGGAATTTCAAAAATCATAGAATATATTATATTCTTACGAGTTATGCCCAGTAACGATTCTTATGATACACTACTAAACAGAAAACTTATGGAATACTTTAGTAGATAAATGATTATGTGGTTATAAAACACATTGTCAACTAAAAAACATAGCACACTTTAAAATTCATACATTAATAGTTTCAACATTATATAATTAAATATAAAACTAGGTATAACATGATTAGTAAATAACTATAAGTATAAACAATTATAATAATTCATCACTTCAGTTTATTGTAAACATTATTATTAATTATTTTATGGTGTTTTCTCTATCAAAAATTTCTAACCACTAAACTATATTGAATATACCACATTAGGTGATTAATAAACCTAAGAAATAATTTTTTGATCAGTAATCAATTTTCATAATATCTTTAAATATTTATTAGGTTGATATTAAAATAATATTTATGGATAAATATGGTGAAATATCAGTCAATATTAAAGATAAATAAACTAGTTTATGCATGTTATACTCTTCAATGTTTTAAATATAATGAAAATTTTTATAATAATGATTCAACCTAAGGTTCCAGTCATGTAGAGTTAGATATGAATAAAGGAGTTTTTAAGGTTCATGGAAGAAAACAAGAGTAAGTGAGGTTGATAATTATAAGAAATAAAATATATAAGCCTTTAATATTATTGAATATTATTTTATTACTATGTTTGAATATTTAAAAGCCTATTAACTTGGAGATATCATGGAAACATATTGGTCAGGTATTCATGTATTTAATATTGAGAATAATAATGAATAGACTGGACCATGAGATATTAATGTTTGAATGAGAGATAACTAGACTGACATTGGTGTAATATTTATATATTGAATCATTTTAATAATATCCTCTAGAATATTATTATAATATAAAATAGGATAATAGTTAAAGATAAGGATACTAAATTTTGGAGATAAATCAACACAATGACTATCTGGTATATTCTGTGAGTCAAAGAAGGAATGTATCATCAAATATTGTTTTTAAGAAGGAAATATTACATGTTAAACTAGAATAAGAAGGGAATAAATGGATTGGAATGCATATTATTATCTCATTATCGTATAGGCTAAAGAAGAAGAAGTGAAATGACTAGACTATGTTTCTTTTTATAGTATGGATTGAAGGAAAGTGTGACAATACTTATGACTTTTTTGAAGTATAGGTAACCCTAAAGGATTTTTGTATAACTAATATAACTATTTATATTTTTTTACAGGAGGAAACCTTGATATTATAGCATTTTAGGAAGAGGATAAGATTTGTTGAAGGTTACCAAAGTGGCTAATGTTTTCTTATATATAATTATTCATGGGGAGAAAAATGAATCTAGAATTTATAGAGGAAGTAATGGATGTTTACAGAGTTTTAATTAACAATTTGGTGGTTTCATATAACTTGGTTGATCCTAGTATAACTATTTGAAGTATATACCATTGATTAAAAATCATCATGGTAATCAAATAGAATCTATGTGTGTATAGGGGGATAACAACCATCATACATTAGGGATGTAGTTATCCATCACAACGTTGAACCTCATTAAAAAACACCTATGATAATTTTTTATTTTATTTACTAATTTTTTTTATAAATATAATCCTAATGTTAGAATAGTTTAAGATATATATTAATTGAACATGTAAAAAGGTAAATAGGGTAAAAAAAATTAATTAGTAAAAGTTATCCACACTAATTATCCCCCACTCTTAGTGTGGTAGAACTAATATTAGTGATCCAAATAGTTATTCTATTTGAGGACATGTCACTAGTAAAAACATGTATGGTAGTTTTGTTCACACAATTATGACAATTTATAATAATTTTAAACTCTTTTATAATATAAATTTAGGTGAAGGGGACCTAAAAATGGTATGTGTGAGACTTATGCATGAGAATCCAATTATGGTAATCAATTTCTTATTATTAATTGGATATGTAACTACAATTATAATCATTGTTTATGTAATATATAAAATAATATATAGAATGTACACTGAATTGGTTTCCCAATTATTACTTTGGCTCATTAAGTAGATACAAATGGGATGAATTTCTACTTAGGTGATATGAGTGCTGGTTTAGTATAGATACAATTATTTTCTTGAGCTAAAAGAGGTTTAATAAGTTTCTTAAAGATATAAAACATCATTATCATTGGATTAAATGATTTATTATACTATTAGGATACTTTTGGTCATAGAGGACAACTGGGGGACATCTGTTACAAGTTTCTTAATTCCCATTATCAAAGGAATACAAAATTTAAGAGAAGCATTCAAACATTCATGATGAATGATCTTGTAATCTAAATGGATTTAGAGGATACCTTGAAAGAGTAGGATTTATTGGGTTTTTACCATGGATAAAGGAATATAATGTGGTCTTTTTAATCAATAGAAGGGTTTAAATACCCATAGAAGGAATCTTTTATTGAAGGGAATACCTTTGGGAAAAAATTTATGAAGTCATGGTCTATTGAAAAAATGGAACACATATACAATGTGATACTCTTGGGCCATATAAAAGTTAAGTTTTTATGAGAATGAATTGGCCCAAAAATTTAATGGTGGTTAAAGGTTGGAAATTTTATAAGAATTATGCAGTCATCCCTCCATAAAGGAGTCACATGTGGTAAGAATAGGTGGGGGTCACATGATATTTTAACATGGTCTAGCCTACAAGGATCATATATATGAATCCCATAGACCCAAATATTTTTAAGAGGTTTTTCCACTCCCATTAGACTTAAATTAAAGTCTACACGAGGGATTTAATCTCTAAATAATTTCCCACTAAGTATACGCTCATAAATAATTTTATTTCTCTAGCATCATACATCATGAAATTACTTACTTCTCAAAAAGTGTATTGGGGGTGTATTTATAATAAAAGTTAGTATATATTTATTCTAGGACTTAAAGAACTACTACCGTATAAAATTGAAGTGTGAGAGCCTGGATCACTATATAGACACCCCAAAAAAGGCCATAAAGTAGGTTGGTAATAGACTGAGGGTGTTACCATTCTCCCTTAAATGACACTGGATCTACCTGAATCCTTTTAACCAAAAAGAAGAGGTTTAAACTAACTAGAAATAACGCATACCTCAAATAATTTCTTTATAGTTTCGTCAACTATTTAATATAGTGAATGAACCTTTTGATGGAGTAAAAATTTATGAATTATTCTATGAATATCTTCATATCAAAGTGTTTTCAATTTTTTTAGGAACCAAAAAATTACCCAATCATAAATGGATCTTATTAGAATAAATTGGTTTCAAAAATTAGGCAAACATTTACTTCTACATAATGTAACGACCCAATGTTTTTCAATGGAAATTCACTTCTCTTAAGTATATAATAAAATAACTTTAAAAGATAACATAATGAACTAATAAGTGTTAGTGACCTTTAAACATAAGTTCGACACTTCTGTGTTTGGAATTTCAAAAATCCAGCATACACGGTTGAAATCAGTACGTTATTTGGAGTCCGATAAGGAAAACTTAATTTTCGGTGAATAGTAATTTACCTTAATGAATAGTAACATACCCTTATGAATAGTGATATAACCTAATGAATAGTAGCCTCAACTATGGTGGTATAAAAATATTATTCAAGTTGGAAGTACAATATACCAATATTTTAGAATAAATTAATGAATGTTTTAAAAATGGTTTTGATAATAAATTATTATTTTAATTAAATATCAAAATAGTCATATTTAGAAAATTATTTTTGAAAAATGGACTTCATTTTTGGATTCTACATATCAAAAAATGGTTAGGGTGAATTTTTGGGATTTTTTTGAAATACTTGAATTTTGATGAATAGTAGAATCTGATAATTCACAATAAATGCTAAATAATGGATTAATTGAGTCATCGATGATGTTATAATGAAGTAGGACTACTTGTTTTGGGATAAAATTATAAAATCACTCTTATTGGTCATATAATACTTATAATTCCTTGTCTTGGGAAGAAATAATCAATTAATGATTATAATATTATGAAATCCCTCCTCTCCTCCACTATAAAACCCCCCATTCACTCCCTCTTCTCTCCACTCCTCTCAAGCCTTGTGACTTGCCATTATTCTGCCCAAATATCTCCCCAAGGTCCTCCCCAACGTCTAAAATCTCTCAGACTCCTCAAAATACCAAAACCTCTCCCCTTAAGAGGTTCTCAAAGGAGGAAGTCTCAAGAGGTAAATTTCTCTTCCCAATTTATTCTTTTCTTTTAAGTTCTTATATTTTTTATTTCTTTCCTCACCTCCCTTCACCATAATAGTATGATAAATCTAGTAACATACATTTACTATAATTTATTCATGCTAGTGGTATATTTCATTATCTTCTCTCTTTTCCCCACCCTTTTATTTGAATGAAATTAAAGCACTGTTTGAGATGTGCTAATTTAGCACATTCAAGGACAACAGTTTATCAATTTCTATTATTATATTTAATTCTAGTAATGAATACATTTGTGTTATGGTTGAAAAATATTATTATACATTTAATATATCATATTCTTGGTTCTGTAATCCTTTGGTACAAATGGAATTATGTTATAAATCAAAACACATTCTTTGTAATAAAATCCACCGATTAACAAAAACGGTTATCACTATGGTTATATATATAATAATTCAACTTCACTATAAGTAACCTAATTAAAATTAAAACCATGTAATCTTATGGATATGAAATAAATAATATAACTTCAATTCTGTACAACCACTTTCATCTTTCATATAATCCAAACTTGAATATAAGTGGACCGATCTTTAAAGCCAAGTAAACAAATGAGCCCGAACAATGAAATTGAACCTTATAACTAATCAAAAATGATTTTAATGAACTAAAAAGGGTTATAATAAATAAATTTCATATAGAATAGGTTTTTTAATTATTAGTTAATAATCCTAATTTTTTTATTCAGGTTCTTAATAACAAGTGGAGAACACCAACAGATTTAAGGTAAGGGATCCTCCCCTTTTTACTCTTAATCAATATTGTTCTCTATGATACACCTTTTTGTGTAATACCAAGTGATGGTGTACATTTATACACCTTCCCCATACTACCCTAATGTTTTATATGTTATTAGAAACCCCTTATCTCTCTCATAAATCCCTTTTAGTTACACGTGATACTATGCTAATAAACCATGATGGATTCTACCCGAACTTCCTTTATTCATTCGGGTTGCTCTATCTTTCTTTTTATCAAAATGTTTTTGTCTTTTATTTTATGTAGAACTTCAAAATTATGTTTATATTCTCTAAACACATGTTCCAAGATCCATATCTCATTCTTTTTCAGGGATATACATGCTTTTAAGTGAATCTCTCTTCGATACTTCCCAATAAGCACACTCGTTTTAAATGAACTTCTCGAAATTTTACCCAATTTCAAGTGCACTCTATATTATATTTTAATACACAATTAACTTTTTAAATTATGTATTTTTTTATTAAAACCTTTTTGGTTCAATTCTGGTTTTATATAAAATAATGTCTTCTTTACTATTTTAAAAGCTCTATAGTAATTTCATTAAAACCGCACTAAAATGTTTTAAGGCTAATGTTTCTAAAATAAATCTCTCATATGTTGTCACTTATGTTTGACACCAATTACCATTATATATGCCTATTTTACACTAGTAAATTTCATGTATTTTCTAATTATTTCCTGACATGGTCCCTTTCATGATACGCCCATTGGTTATGATTTATGTCATGATTGTGGTACCCAATTCTTTCCATGGGTACCATTATGTTTATGTATGGTTGATTATGTATGATTGTATATGTGGTAAGAATATTTATGTGGAAATAATATTCATGAAAATATTGAGATGGGTGCACCTAGATAGCACTTCAATGCATTGCGCAAGGCTAAGTCTCATGAGATGTGATGTGAAATGGGATTGGCGGTTAGCCTTGAACCGTACTAAAATGGGAAACGAGATTGGCAGTTAGCCTTGACCCATACTAAAGATATGATTTATGATTCTTCCACATTTATATGATTCCATGTTTATATGATCCCATGCTTATATTAAATGATTTTATAAGTTCATGCTTTGGATATCATTATGTCATGCCTCCTAACTCATGTTCTTGAGATGTATCTTTATGTTCACTTCCTTTATTGGGATTTTTAGCTCATCCATTTGTTCATGTGTTCCCTAGGGTACCCTATGAAGATGTGAGAGATCGAAGGAAGTTAGAATCTATTTATGGAGATTAAATAAAGAAGTTTTTTTTGAGCCCCATGTTTTATGTTATATGTACCTAGTCTTCCAAGACACTAGACTTAACGATCCTTGGATTGTACTATGATGATTAATTATGCTTAAAATCATGAAATGTTTTATGTAAAAGGCTCGGGTCACTATAGTTGGTATCAGAGGGAGGTCTAGTTATTTTTAGAGATTAGAAGTAGAGTACCTTAGTGCGAACCTTAAGTATGAGACTAAGTATAAGAAAACAGTCCTAAATTTTGGTGAGTATAGAGTAAGTGGTTTATCAAGAAAATATATCCCTGTATAAATATGAGTAGGTAGAGGTGGATCTGGCACAGATGTATCTAGGGGTAAAACCTGAAAACACCTCTTTGAACTAGACTTGAACGGGAACTGATGCACAATAATGAGCCTTGCTGCACTCTTGGTTACGGCACTCCTGGGGGATATGATTTGGTAGATTCACGAGCTTAGTGAAAACTGTTATTAAGGGAGAAAAAGAAGCCCATATGAATATAAGATAATAAATAGATCAAGGATAAACTAGATATAAACCTAAGGAATCACAAGTCAGGATATACTTCTTTTTTATAAGTTCATACTTTTTTGTTCAAATTTTCTTTTTATACTCAATAATTGAGTATTAAAGACCTCTAATTATACGTTATTTTTCTTAGTTAATGGCGGAAAATATAAGAACATGTTCCAACAACCAATGTGATAGGAAATGCAATGATTTCCCTAATGACATACCTGATGTGATGGAAGCAGGTTCTCAAAACTTCATGGAAGTACTTGCTCAGCTGGCTCGAGTTATGAATAATAACTTGAATTAGCTGGAACATCCTCCTCCTCCAAGAAAATAGAAAGTTTCCATAGAATCCTTCATGAAGAAAATTCCTCCCATGTTTAGCGGGTCTTCTAATCCCCTCCTCACAGAACAATGGATTAACTCCATTGAAAATATTTTCTCTGTCCTCCAGTGCTCAGAGGAAGAGAAAATTGTACTGTCAGTCTATTGTTTTGATGGGGAAGCTGATCAGTGGTGGACACTGATCAAGAATACAAATTCCCAAGAGGAAATTGATTCCATAGAATGGGAGGAATTCAAGAGGATGTTTTTCAACAAATATTTTCCTTTAAAACTCCATCTCAAGATGAAAAGAGAGTTCCTTGGACTCAAGTAGAAGGAATATGAGTCCATAGGGGCATATGAAGCGAAATTTACAAGGCTTTCAAGGTATGCCTTTGGATTTTTCATGAAAACCGAAAGCAAGGTGGATCGCTTCTTTAGAGGACTAAAGTCGAGTCTACGAAAATTTTTGGTGATTTGAGACTTCAAAATATATGAGGAGATTGTACTTTTTGCCCTAAATTTTGAAATAGAGATTGGAGACTCTTAGTGGTCTCATGGGCCTAGTGACAAGATGCGGAAAATGAAGAACAACATGGATGGATCATCAAACAAATCCCATGATGGAAAGAATCCTCACTTTCCCCTTTACAAAAATTGTGGGAAAAAGCATCTTGGTGACTGTCTCAAGGGAACCAAGAATTAATTAAAATGCGGAAAGTTTGGTCATCTGGCCATGAACTGCCGAAGGGATATAAAAAATCTTGCTAATGTTAAAGAATAAAAGAATATTCAGATCAACACACAGCCTGCAGTGCAGTGTTATAACTGCAAGGAGCTTGGGCATTATGCGAACAATTACCCTAAGCCGAGGGTTGTTGGAGGCAATCAACAACAACCTCCAAGGCAATAAGGAAGGGCTTATGCTATCACTACTACTAAGGTGGAGCCCGAAAATGATGTGGTGACAGGCACGCTTGTTATTCATTCAAGAATTGAGAACATACTATTTGATTCTGGTTCTACGCATTCTTTCATATCATGAATGTTTAGTAGAACTATTAAAACACCACCTCAAAATTTGGAGGAAAATTTATTGGTGAGAATAGAAAATGGGTCAATTATTGCATCCATGGTTTATAACTCCTCACCGGTTAATGTTTGTGGACTGAACCTCGCAACAAATCTTATCATACTTACTTTAGTAGAGTTCGCCGCTATCTTGGGCATGGATTGGATATCTTTGTTCAAGGACAATATCAATTGTCAGGAAAGGGATACAACTTTTTATATCCCAAAGCATCCTCTGATTCTTTACAAATGTAAGGAGGAAGATGAGTCTACTTTAGACTCTTCATCTCAAGTTTGGATACTGCTTCCTTGTGAGAAAGCATATCTAGATCAAATGATTAGGACAAAGGATAGAATCATTCTTGAAGACATGCCCATCGTGAGGGATTACACTGATGTATTCTTCGAAGAGTTTCCTGGTCTTCCTTCTGACCGAGACATTGAGTTCTCTATTGAACTTATCCTTGGATCTCTTCCAATCTCAAAGACACCTTACAGAATGGACACTATAGATCTAGAAGAGCTGAAGAAGCAGTTATAGGAGAATATGTAGAAGGGTTTTATACGCCCAAGTGCTTCACCGTGGGGAGCTCCAGTCCTCTTCCTCAAGAAGAAGGATGGATCAATGCACCTGTGCATTGATTACCGTGAGCTCAATAAAATCACTATAAAGAACAAGTATCCCCTTACATGGATAGATGACTTGTTCAATCAGCTTCATGGGGATAGTTATTTCTCTAAGTTGGAACTTTGGTCGGGATATCACTGACTAATGGTGAAAAAGGAAGATATTCCCAAGACTACCTTTCGAACGATGTATGGAAACTATGATTTTATAGTGATGCCCTTCGGACTCACTAATGCTACATCAATTTTCATGGATTTAATGAATATAGTCTTTATAGATTACCTCTAACAATTTGTGGTGGTCTTTATTGATGATATTATGATATACTCCAAGAGCAAGGAGGAACATGAGGAGCATTTGGAAATTGTGTTAAAGACTTTGCGAAGGGAGAAGTTGAATGCAAAGTATAGTAAATGTTAGTTCTGGATGGAGGAAGTATCATTCTTGGGGAATGTTATCACCAAGAAATGGATATTTGTGGACCCTTCCAAGACGAAGGCAATTGAAGAGTGGCCAAGGCCAACTTCTGTAATGGAGATCCATAGCTTTTTAGGTCTAGCTGGGTATTATCGATGATTCATGAAGAACTATTCTGGATTTTCAAACCCAATGACCAAGCTGACACGGAAGGGAGTAAACTTCGTCTGGACACAAGAATGTAAATATTTTTTCAAGGAGTTGAAAAAGAGGCTTATCACTACGCCAGTACTCACACTCCCTTTAAGTAGAAAACTCTTTCTGGTGTATAGTGATGCTTCTAAGAAAGGCTTATGCTGTGTGATAATCCAAAAATGATAAAGTTATAGCCTATGCCTCAAGGTAGCAAAAAATCCATGATCAAAACTGTCCCATGCATGATTTGGAGTTAGCGGCTGTGATCTTTGCATTGAAAATCTGGAAGCATTATATCTATGGGAAAGATGTGAGATTTATAATGACCACAAGAGTCTCAAATATATATTCACACAAAAAGTGCTTAATATGAACCAGCGAATATGGATAGAGATCATCAAGGATTATGAATTCTCAATCCACTACCATCCCGGTAAGGCAAACAAGGTGGCAGATGATCTAAGTAGAAATGATCCTGCATCTTTATCAATGATGAGAATTGAAAAGGATCTGATCTTCTTAGATTTTCAAAGGATGGAAATGGGAATCATTAAGGGAGGAACATCATCAATCCTTTCTCAAATTATTGCTCAACCATCCCTCTTGGAGAAAATAAAGGATGATCAAAGAAAGGATGTGGAAATTCAGAAAAGGGTGGAAGCTATTAGAAATGGGAAATCCTCTGATTTCAAAATTGACGAGGAAGGAGTTGTAATATTTGGGTCACGATTATGTGTACCATCTGATCCAAAGATAAAAAAGAAGCTATTGAATGATGCACATAGCTCAACCTTCTCTATCCACCTAGGGAGCACAAAGATGTATCGAGATCTCTGAGAAAACTTTTGGTGGGACAATATGAAAAGGGCGATTGCAGAATATACATCAAAGTGCCTCATATGTCATAAAGTGAAGGCTGAGAGACAAAAGTATAAGGGGATGATGCAACCACTACCCATACCATCATGGAAGTGAGAGAACATTACCATGGACTTTGTCACTAGAATTCAAAAGACATCTAGAGAAAATAAATGCTATATGGGTCGTTGTGGACCGTCTTACGAAGACATATCACTTTATCACGGTTCAAGATGACTTCTCATTGGATTAACTTGCATGGATTTACATCAAATAAGTGGTAAGGCTGCATAGAGTACCACAATTTATTGTATCCGATCATGATCTGAGATTCACCTCGATGTTCTGGAAAAGTCTCCAGCATGCTCTGAGAACTAAACTAAACTTTAGTATGACCTATCATCCTCAAAATGATGTCCAATCTGAGCGAACTATTCAAACATTGGAAGACATGTTGAGAGCGTGTTCAATGGAATTCAAAGGAGAATGGGACCAAAATCTTCCACTGGTTGAATTCTCCTACAACAATAGTTTCCACTCGATCATCCGAATGGCACCATGAATCCCTTTATGGAAAAATGTGTAGAACACCGGTATGTTGGGATGAAGTCAGTGAGCATAAGTTGCTGGGACATGAAATGGTCGAAGAAATGGTGGAGAAGGTGAAAACCATTCAGCAGCATATCAAGGCATCCCAAAGTCGACAACAAAGTTATGTAGATAACCATTGACAATACCTTGAGTTCAAAGTTAGAGACATGGTATTTCTAAATATATCCCCATGGAAGAAGGTCATGAGGTTTGGGAAGAAAGGGAAGTTAAGTCCCGGGTACATCGACCCCTTCAAGATCCTTGATCGGTTCGAAGCTGTGGAATATCGACTGGCACTTCTACCTACCATGTCGAAAGTACATGATGTCTTTCATGTATCCCTCTTAAGGAAGTACATACCAGACCCTTCACACATACTCTCTTCAAAGGTGGTACAGTTGGAGGATGATCTCTCTTACGAGGAGCAGCCAGTGAAGATCTTGGATCGTAGAGACAAAGTTCTACGCAACAAGACTACTCATCTGTTCAAGGTACTATGGAGAAACCATAAGTACAAAGAGGTAACATGGGAATTGGAGGAAGCAATGAAGGAAAAGTACCCACACCTGTTTTTTTTCTTAGAATGTAAAACGAAATTTCGAGGGAGAAATTTCATAAGGGGGGAAGAATATAACGACCCAATGTTTTTAAATGGAAATTACCTTCTCTTAATTATGTCATAAAATCACATGAAAACACAACACAATGAACTACTAAGTTCTATGTTACCTATAAACATAAGTTCACCACTTCTGTGTTTGGAATTTCAAAAATCTGGCATACGCGGTTGTAATCAGTAAGTTATTTGGAGTCTGATAAGGAAAAATAAATTTTTGGTGAATAGTAACCTACCTTAATGAATAGTAACATACCCTTATGAATAGTGATATACCCTAATGAATAGTAACCTCACCTATGGTAGTATAAAAAAATTTATTCAAGTTGGAAGTACGATATACATATATTTTAGAATAAGTTAATGAATGTTTTAAAACTGGTTTTGATAATAAATTATTATTTTAATTAAATATTAAAATAATCATATTTTGAATTTTTTTTTTGAAAAATGGACTTCTTTTTAGGATTCTAAACGTCGAAAAATAGTTAAGGTTAATTTTTTGGATTTTTCTGAAATACTTGAATTTTTGATGAATAGTAGAATTTCATAATTCACAATAAATGCTAAATAATGGATTAATTGAGTCATCGATGATGTTTTGCTGATGTAAGCCCACTTGGTTTGGGATCACATGATAAAATTACTATTCTTGGTTATGTAATACTTACTATTCCTTGTCTTGGGAAGAAATAATAAATTAATGATTAAAATATTATGAAATCCCTCCTCTCCTCCACTATAAAACCCCCTTCACTCCCTCTTCTCTCCACTCCTCTCAAGCCTTGTGTCTTGCCATTATTCTGCCCAAATATCTCCCCAAGGTCCTCCACCATGTCCAAAATCTCTCATACTCCACAAAATACCAAAACCACTCCCCTCAAGAGGTTCTCAAAGGAGGAAGTCTCAAGAGGTAAATTCCTCTTCCAAATTTCTTCTTTTCTTTTAAGTTCTTTTCTTTTTTATTTATTTCCTATCCTCCCTTCACCGTAATAGTATGATAAATCTAGTAAAATAAATGTACTTAAATTTATTCATTCTAGTGGTATATTTCATTATCTTCTCTCCTTTATCTACCCTTTTATTTGAAGAAATGAAAGCACCGTTTGAGATGTGCTAATTTAGCACATTCAAGGACAACAATTTATCAATTTATATTATTATATTTAATTATGGTCATGAAACCATTTGTGTTATGGTTTAACAATATTATTATACATATAATATATCCTATTTTTGGTTCTGTAATCCTTTTTTATAAATGGAATTAAGTTATAAAGAAAAACACATTCTTTGTAATCAAATCCACCGATTAACACAAACGGTTATCACTATGGTTATATATATAATAATTCGACTTAACTATAAGTAACCTAATTAAAATTAAGACCATTTCATCTCCTAGATATTAAATAAATAATATAACTTCAATTCTGGACAACCATTTTCATCTTTCATATAATCCAAACTTGAATATAAGTGAACCGATCTTTAAAGCCAAGTAAACAAATGTGCCCAAACAATGAAATTGAACCTTGTAACTAATCAAAAAATATTTTAATGAACTAAAAAGGGTCATAATAAATAAATTGAATATAGAAGAGGTTCTGGAATTATTAATTAATAAGTCTAATTTTTTTATTCATGTTCTTAATAACAAGTGGAGAAAACCAACAAATTTAAGGTAAGGGATCCTCCCCTTTATACTCTTAATCAAGATTTTTCTCTATGATATGACTTTTTGTGTAATAAAAAGTGATGGGGTATATTTATACAACATCCCAATACTTCCCTAATGTTTTATAAGTTATGATAAACCCCTTATATCTCTCATAAACCCCTCTTAGTTACACCCAATACCATGCCAATAAACCATGATAAATTCTACCTGAACTTCCTTTATTCCTTTGGGTTGCTCTATCTTTCTTTTTACCAAAATGCTGTTGTATTTTATTTTATGTAGAACTTAAAAATTATGTTTATATGATCCATAATAATGTTCCAAGATCCATCTCTCATTCCCTTTCAGGGATATACATTCTTTTAAGTGAATCTCTCTTCGATACTTCCCAATAAGCACACTCGTTTTATAAAAACTTCTCGAAATTTTACCCAATTTCTAGTGAACTCTATCTTCTGTTTTAAGACACCATTATATTTGTAAATTCTGTGTTTTTATTATTAAAACCTTCTTGGTTAAATTCTGGTTTTATATAAATGAATTTCTTCTTTACTATTTTAAAAGGTCTATAGTATTTTGCTTAAAACCGCACAAAAATGTTTTAATGCTAATGTTTCTAAAATACATTTCTCATATGTTGTCACTTATGTTTGGCACCACTTACCATGTTATATGTATATTTTAACCTATGAACTTCCATGTAATTTCTAATTCTTTCTTTACATGGACCCTTTCATGATACGCCCATTGGTTATGATTTATGTCATGATTGTGTTACCCAATTCTTTCCATGGGTACCCTTATGTTTGTGTATGGTTGATTATGTATGATTGTATATGTGGTGAGAATATTTATGTGGAAAGAATATTCACAAAAATGTTGATATGGGTGTGCCCAGATAGCGCTCCAATGTATTGGGTAAGGTTAAGTCTCATGAGATGCGATGTGAAAAGCGATTGGCGGTTAGACTTGACCAATACTAGAATGGGAAACATGATTGGCGATTAGCATTGACCAGTACTAAAGATATGATTTATGATTCTACCACATTTATATGATTCCATGTTTATATGATCCCATTCTTATATTAAATGATTTTATAAGTTCATGCTTTGGATATCATATGTCATGCCTTCTATCTCATGTGCTTGAGATGTATCCTTATGTTCAATTCCCTTACTGGGATTTTTAGCGCATCCCTTTGTTCATGTTTTCCCTAGGGTACCCTATGCATATGTAAGGGATCAAAGGAAGTTAGAATCTATTTATCGAGATTAAATAAAGAATTTTTTTGAGCCCCATGTTTTATGTTATATGTACATAGTCTTCCAAGACACTAGACTTAACGATCCTTGGCTTGTACTATGATGATTAATTATGATTAAAATCATGAAATGTTTTATGTAAAAGGATTGGGTCACTATAAATAATACTTTCATGGAACTCATAAAGTGGAAGATGAAATGTTATATTTCCTCTATATATAGTGTGGAAGTTCTCCTTCTTCTATAATTTTTGAGAAAAATAAGGTTCTTTAAATCTCTATATTTATTCACAATTTTTTCTAGTCTCATTGTATATTATTTTTCGATGAATAAACCCCAAAATACACTAGGTAACTATATAAAAACTTATGCAAAACCACCACCTATGAGAATGATTTAGATGATTCCACATAAAACATATATGACATGTCCTTTACATAAGTTTTATGTGTAATTAATTCCTGTTTTTTTTATTTTCTTCTTTTCAACTCCTTTTTTTAAACTGACAATGAATATTAACTATTTTCATTATTCTTTTAATATAATAAATATAAAACAAGATGCTCAATCCTATGTGATTAGATGATATGGACAACAACATTTAGTATAACCAGTGCCAATATTTTTTTCAAATTAAATTTATACATTTCAAGTTTATTCGATCAATAGAAATTAATTAATTAGAATTATAGAGGTTTCATCATTATGTATTTGGGTTTCTAGTTGATGTACCCATCCTTGAACCTCATCTAGAAGAGAAGCAGCCAATGAACTGGATCAATTGAAATCATATTATTTTATTAAGGAGGATAAACAAATATATATGTATGTCCATGGATATTCCTCACTAAATTAATAAGTGGATCCTTAAATCTAGGAAACATATATTTCTAATTAATTAACTTTTATTTGGAGGTACTTTGAAGAACTTAAGCAGGGGGAGAAATAGTGGGATATTCACTCAAGAGGTGTTTTTGGTATGGAGTGAGGGTAGCCTTAATGCATCCTCCAGAACTGTGATAAGTCTGATGTATTGATAAGTGTAGTTGAAATTTATGATATGGTTTATATTTCCCAGTAATTTTCATAACGCAATAAGAAAATCATTCCAGACTTGATCATCCAATGGATCCTCAATAAAAATACATTTCAATAAATGCATGGAAATTTTGAGATTAAACTATAGGATATATAAATGAACTATATATAACTAAAAATAGGGAAGATATATGATGAATTTATCCTTCTAGCCATTATTTGGGAAGACACATAAATAAATCCTTTAATATAAAGATGGATATTACAATTAGAAAGAGATATTGAGAAAAAAAAAGTTAGTCCCTAATTTTATATTCATTTGAACACTTGATCTAGGAACTTCATAAGATAAAATGGTAATGGGACTAATCCAAAAGACTCATAATGCTCTAGGTGTTTATTTTCTAACCATAGAGGAAGGTTGTTATAATTAGTGGGTCTGGGAAATTATTACTTGAATAAAATCATTGGTCTTATTGGCGGCATTCATTGAAATGTTTCTGAGAAGATTTATTATTCTAGACCATGTCCCACTACATGGAGGACACATTTCACATTCATGATGAAGAAACATATAGAGAGAAACCAATATATCTTCCTATTTATTCCATTATTATAAAATTTATATTGGTATCTTGGGTGCATCACTGGGATCCTAATATAGAGTGAGGACAAAAATACTGTGAAAATTTAGTTTGGTAGTCATAAATTCCAAAAAAATATAATATCTACAAGTCAATAATGGAGAGGAGTAAAAATTATCCAGGAATTAAAAATACCAAACATAAAATTTTATCATCATTCAATATTCCATTTCATGTTTTCCAAACAATAATATGTGTATATCAATAAGAATCTATGTTTTCACTAGGAAAAACTATGATACTCAAATTCTGTTCAACAATGCTCATGCATTTGAGGAGGGCATGAAAAAATAAAACTAATTGATCATTTAGTTAGATAATATTCATTTCACTACTACTATCATATATCTTCCACCACAAAACCTAGATTTTCCAACATCCTCTACTATGTTAATTCAAATACCTCAAGAGTGAGTGGAATTTTTCTTCAAAACTACTATTGTTAATTATCAATGTAATGAAAAATTAAATGTATATCTCTAGAAATGAATCAAAAAATAAGGTCATGAACACATCAATCATCAATATCCTTCAATATATATGTTTTATAATATTTTTCTTGGTGTTGGAGTATTAATTTATTCATAATATAATCATATGGATGTTATTTGTAAAATAATTTTGAATGATTTGAATTTATACACACATTTATAAGAAATCACATTTAAACATGTCTAAAAATAATAACTAAAACTGTTATTCATATTTTCAGTAACATTATATCATTAAAATAATATTGATACAAAAAACCAAGTTATATTTACCTTTCATAAATAATTTTTTTAAAAACAAAACACAGTTAGATGTTTGTAACTATTGAACTAAATTCTAATAACCTTAATCTATATCTTATATTGATTCCATTATAATTTAATCATACTCATAAATTTTAAATAACTAATCTATATAAAATTAATGACTTAAGAATAATAAAAACCAAACCATAATAATAGACATATGCACTTTAATTTTGAAAATGTATTTGTATTATAGTGTTTGTATAAACATAAGAAGCAACATAAGAATTTTCACTAGTGGTATAAAATAAGGATCCAAACCAATTTTTTATCAAGTTACATGTAATAAATAATAAGGAATTTATATTTAATAATTTTCAGTGAATTAGTAATTCTAAATTTTTATTGATTAATATATTGATTGAAGGAAATATTTTTAATATTCAAACATGAAAATTCAAAAGGTGAAAATTTACAAGAAAATTTCAATGAATGATTTTTAGAAGATTCAAAACATATAATTAAAAAACAGAAACTATTAAATAGATTAATTTAAATTATAATAATGTAAATATAAATTATAAGTTGAATAAAAGAATGTAAGAAACATATTACAGGGTAAGGATGCTGAGGGTTTGAGGGTAGGTTGTGGTTTAGGGGGGTGGGGTGGTTGTGTCAGAGGAGAAGGATCTTGGAGAGGTGGGTGGATGAATCAGAGCCACATCAACCCACATTGTAGGAGGACCGTGGGGAGGTGGGGAGGTCACCATTAGAGCCGCATAAATAAGGAGGTGGGGAGGACTCCATCATAGCCATGTCTATAGGGAGGTGAGGTGGTCGCGTCGAAGCCACATCAGCGGGGAGGTTGGCTAGATACATCGGTGGAGGATGATCACTAAGAGAATATCTAGGGCTCGATCATCAATAAGAGAAGTGGTGGCCAAGAGGTAGATTGATATCATACATAAAGGTGGGAGGGGTCAATATAGTTGGTGTATTGCCACAAATTTAAAATAAATTGTGGTATAAAATTATATATTACTAAACTTTAATAAAAATATGGAAATAGGTGTGTGGAAATAGTTCATTTTTCTAGTTGTGAAATATGATACCAATATATCATGACCGGACCCAATGGGGCTTCAGCCACAACTACCCAAAACCAGCATCCATAGACTAGGGGATGGTGGCCAATGCCAAAAGGAATATCTAACACGAGATGAATTTTATTAATGTACTTTTAAGAAAAAATATGATCATATTAATGTATAATTGAAAAGTAATAATAATAAATGATAAAATATCTATAATAAAACCATGAATATGAAAAACCCCTAGGGTGTATAAGAGTACAGAAGTGAAAACTGAATGTAAATGGGAATACACACACCAAAACAAAAATATATCCCAACATGAAAAAACTATAATGTAAAAGTGTTAATATAGATCAACTCTTTATCTCCAAGCCTTGACCATCATATGTGGTCTAATGCACTAAGTATACCTAAGATTCTGTTTAGTCATCACCGACCTGTCCAACATTTTCATAAGACACGAAGCGTTTGAGAAAAGTCTATGCAAGTATGAGTATATAAATACCTAGTAGGATGCCCTGTATGTTGAAGGGGGAGAAATAATAGACAAGATAGGAGTATATATACGTTAGAAAAACCAAACCAAAGAAATATAGTAAATACAACCCAACAACAAGGATACACACACACACACTAAAAATAAAGAAACCCAAATGAGAGAGAAGGGGATCTACATATCATATCCTAACCCATGAAATATAGTTCCATAAATTCTAGAAGTCCATCAATGATGCCCAATATCTCATGTGTCTGACCAAATAAGTAACTGGGTAGAGGGCACATGCCTCGCCACTGTGCCACATAGTCGAGGGGGCACAATTTCTAAGAAGAGTACCCGTTCCCAAGTCTATCACGGGGTGATAATCAGGGTAAGGAGGACCTGAACCCTATCCAATAAAGGGGTATACCTTAGAGTATGGAGTACCCATTCCCTATATGATATGGGGTATTAATTGGTTGGTAGATGACCCTCACCCTATGGAATCAGGGGTTCTATGGAAAGTAAGGAGGAATCACACCCTATCTGATATGAGGGTAAAAATCAGTAGGTAGAGGACATACACCCTAATTCCATAGGGGTTACCTATAGAAAACCTGGATTAAAATACATGATATTACATAATTTTAGATGTATATTTTGTACATTATAAAACTATATAACTGAGGACCATAATAGTTTAGTGTATTTGGAAACATGGAAACGTAATCTTCTATCCTAGTGAAAGATATTCAAATTCTCCCATAAATATTTCTACCTTTATTACTTATACCTAAAACCTTTTTTCATAACCTGGGGAAAGAAAACTGAAGAAAGGGGTGATCTTAAATGCTCAGTAAAGGAAAAAAGGAGATATGTACGCATAATCATGAGCATAAGCGTATGAGAATGTGACCATGAAAATATAAGATCATTACATGCATATCAAAGATCATATACATGAATCATGGCATAAGAATTCCATAAGACATTAGTCTTAAGTAAATAAAGAACATAAGTCATGAAATCATAACATAGGAATAAAACATGGAATTGTGGTAGACACATAAGAATATAATACGATTTTTAGTAGCCAATCCATCATTTCCAAGACCATCTTGGTAGTATGGGTTTAATCCCCATACCATCTTAGTAGTCATGGTTCACTCCCATGGACATCTTAGTAGAATTAGTTCACTACTCATACAATCTTGGTAGTCATGGTTCACTCCCATGACCATTTTATTAGAACGAGTTCACTCCTCATACCATGTTGGTAGTTATTTTTAACTCCCATGCCAATATTAGTAGTCAAGGTTCATTTCCAAAACCATATTAGTCTATATCATGTGATATAAATCCTTACCCAATGTATTGGAGGGAGATATAGGTCCCAAATATCTCATAACGAAATCATACATAAATGTTCCACAAGATCATAAATAATCTCTTCATAACCAATGAAATTAAATGAGTATTATAAACATGTAATCTTATCATAACCTATGAAAACATATCGGTTTCATAGTAATTTCATTATAAACATAACCCATCAAAATAATATTGTTTTAAAAGAATATATCCTGTGAAAGAGAAAAGAGTTTCATGAAGACTATGACATTAAGCATAACCCATTCATAGAAAGAATATGAATGTAACCTTTAGATAATTTCCTAAAAGGGAATGAGTAACATCATTGGATGTCATCTTAGATGAAAAATAATTTTGAAATATCTTTCAAAAAATTTTCTTGAGGAAAATATACTTTATTCTTTGAAAAATTATTTTTAATACATAAAACCATTTGAGAATCATTTTCTTAGAAAGTAACTTTAAAACTTATAAAGAAGACTTGAAATCATTTGAAAAAAAAATTCCTTGAAAACTTATAAAATAAGATTCAAAATATTTTAAAACCCTTTTTCTTTGAATACAATTTGAAAAATTATAAAGAAATATTGAAAATGTGTTGAAAACTAGTTATTTGAAAATAATTTGAAAACTTATAAATAAATCTTGAAAATGTTTTGAAAACCATTTCTTTTAAAATACATTCAAAACATATATATAAATATTGATTTTTTTTAAAACCATTTTCCTTGAAAACTTATAAAAGAATATTGAATTTTTTTAAAAAACCAATTTTCTTTAAAATACTTTTAAAACATATAAATAAATCTTAAAAACATTTTAAAAACCATTTCCCTTGAATACTTATAAAATAATCTTGAAAATGTTTTGAAAAACATTTTTCTTGAAAACATATAAAAGAAACATGAAAACGTTTTGGAAAAACATTTTTCATGAAAATAATTTTAGAAAAACATTCTTATAAATTATTTCCATAAAAATGTATATGAATCTTAATAGAAATTATGGTGGGTAAATCTGTACATGTTGTTTGAGGTAAAATAAATATTCCCTTTTTACGGTAATAATGTTAGAAAAATGACTTGATCAAAAAGCTATAAGAAGATTCCTTTGAAAATTGGTAAAATAAAAAAAGGGTAAAAATTTATTTTAATGATAAAAAATACTATAATATTTTTCTTTGAAACCCTTTTTAGAAAAAAATGTTTTTTAAATAACACATATTTCTGACCGAAGGGAGGGTAAAGTTCGGATTTCCTAAAAACACTTTCTTAACTATCTTATGCACCAAAGAGTAGAAAAATGGTACCAATACCTGATTATATTATGAATATAAAGATTATAATAAATTTCCTGAATTTTATTGAGATATTTATCTAAATATTTCATCAAATAAAACATAAACATAAACAATATTGAAAATCGATGAGATTGTTTCAATAAACTCTTATAATTTGGTAGCTTGGGATCATACTATCCATGTAAGAAAAAGACAATTAAATGAATCTTAAAATATAATCAAAAGTTATATATTCATTATATAACATGTAAAATATATGTATATACACCTCAAAATAGTTAGGTTCATAATAAAACATGAGTCTCAAAGAAGGAAAATTGGGACAAAACTATTTTACCGATTTGGTAGCTTTTGAAACATAAAACCCATTAAAGAAAGGTCAAAAAATGGATATTTTAATACCCATAAATTTATGTACAAGATATATATAATATAACCATGGTAAGTACATACACCACACAAAATTATAGAGTGGAAAATATAACATGTATCTTACAAAAATAAAAAATGAGATGAAATCCCCTTACCTTGTATCCTGACTCTTGTTGTACTCATTCAAACCACCTATATAATAAATATAAATTTAGTATAAATTTTTTAAATAACCATATTATTATATCTAATACTATATATTGTTTTATTTTGACTTTATATTCCCTACTTGTTAACCATCCTATTTCATGGATTCACTTATGGTAATATTTTTTTTGTTTTTCATATATGTATTAATTTGTTATATTAACAATAATTATAATTATATCATGATTCTAGAATGTAAATAATTATATAAATATCATTTATATACATTATAGTGTATTATATACAATATATACGTATGAAACAGAATACACTGTTCATGGAGACGGTAGGTCGTACGTACGCATTAACGTTATTTCCATTTAATTTTCATGTTGAGAGAAAGAAATTAAAATAAATATATGTATATATATAAATATATCATTATTAAAGAATATTTTTGATATCATATATATCATATATATTCACTAAAACCATCCTTAATACAATTCATGTAGTGTTTGAACAAATCATATCACTTTGAGGGGGCAGTAGTCTACACTTCCTCAAATGAAATTATTTTATTTACATAAGATAAAAATCATAAAGGTATGTTCTAAATAAAAATAACAGAAGCCTAAAATCATTATAAATATAACATATATCATATATAAATATATTTTTCAACATAATTTCCACCATGATAAGTGTTAATGGAAAAATGAACAATCATCATTTTGTTAGGCAGTAGTTCATCAAACATAGAAACAGTATGTTCGTTACCCATTAGATAGAGGTGTGTGTCAGTGTAGGTTGAAAAATTTACATAAAAAATTATAATATATTTATTATATTGGTGTTTTTATATAATCATAGAATAAATAGAGTCTGAGGGGATGGATAAGGAAAATAAAATATAGGACTTGAGAGAATATGTTACCTCTTAATCGGGTAACTCTTTTTGGTTTGTGCCAAAAGGATTCCTTGGATTTCCTTATAACCAAGGTAAATCTTATATGTGGAATAAAGGATTTCTATAAATTTTACTAGGAAGGTCCTATCCAATAATAAGATGTTTTAGAGGTGTGAGGAAGTGGTAGAGGTGGTGGCTTTTTATAGGGAAAGAAAAAGACTCACTTGGAATTTTTGAAAACAAGCTAGGTGTACACATGTTCTTACCTAAAAAAAGTAATAAAAAACCAAAATAAATCAATAATATAAGGATTATGTAAGAATTATGGCCATAAAATGGGTTTTTGATAAGTTTATAGGTCATTTGGTTTTATAATATTAAGGTTTAGTCCGTAATTAAGCCTAATTTTACTTAATCGCTATGATTAATTTCAATCACTTTTACTAATTTTTTTGGTAAAAAAATAATATAATATTATTAGGATCTAAATATTATACTGATTAAAATGGTGTATGTCAGTTTTTCAAAATTAAATTCATAGAATCATAAAAATTAATATTAATGCTAATCCTGCAGACGAGACACAATAATGAGTTTTTAAAGTAGATTTTTTTTTCAAATGTTTATTAAGGTTTATATTCAATTTCAAAGTGAAAATGATTATAATCAAATAAATTGAGTTAATAGATTTATAATTTATCTAATTAAACTTTAAAAAAATTTAGAAAAAATAATTTAACATTAATAATTATTTAAACAGAACGGTAGTTTTTAACTAAAATGTAGTAGTTTTCACTATTCCTCAAAAATTCAAGTTTCTCTGAAAAAACAAGAATTCACCCTTGGGTAATTTAGACATTAAAAATTAAAAAATAAAGTTTATTTTCTCAAATTAAATTTCTAAATGTGTATAAAATTAATTTTATTATTTTTCATTGAAGGACATTAAAATCGATTCATTCGAGAAAACATTATTTTTAATTTTAAAAGAAAGTTACCCAAAATCATATCTTTCATCACAATTATAAAAAATATTTTAAAATTAATTATTAATATTACTATAACTATTTTTAATGGCTTGGTTATAATTTTATAATTGAAATAATGATATAAAAATATTGTTTTCTAGAAACTCAATGTTGCGTGCATCATATGCCAAGTCGGTGTTGCTTGCAACATTCACCAAGTCAGTGTTTCATATAAGGTATGCCAAGTTAGTTCCATGTGAAATAAATTTTTGACTTATTTCATTTCAATACATAAATTAAAATTTAATTTTTTAGGGTAAAAAAACTTTTTGACCATAATAATATTTCCTTTTATATTCAATCAGTTTTCATATTTGTTTATAATTATTTGGTAACCTATGAATTCATATTATATTGTATAAATAATATATTTTCATAAATTAGATAATAATATTAATAACCTATAATTTAACATCAAGGTTTTATCTTATTATATTTAATAATCATATTTTAATAATATATTATTGTTCAGAAAACCTTGGTCTTGCGTGTTATGCAAGTTATCAAGAAAAGTAATTTTTGCATATAACATAAGCTGACCTCGATGTTCCATATAGAGAAAGTGAAAATTTATGTTGTGTATAGTGCATTATTAACTTTTTTTGTGTAAAATTCAAGCCAAATATAGTTCTTTAATATAAAATAAAATATTTTCAGTGTTTCGTGAAATGAAAAATATCAAAAAGATTAAATTAAATAAAAAAAATCTCAAAATCTCTAGGGGTTATAGTACCACTCAGCGGACAAAGGGATCATTCCCTAATGGAATATGGGGTACCACTAAGTTTATAGATAGGGGACCTTCACCCTAATTCCATAGGGGGATACTACTCAGCAGACACATGACCAACACCATAAGGCCATAGGGGGGTACCACTCAGTGTAAGGAGGACTCACACCCTCTTTTATGGGGGGTGGGGGTGGGGGTATTAATTTGTAAGTAGATAGAGGACCCATTCCCTAGTATGTCGGGGGTACAACTCTAATGATCCTGCTTGATCACTACTATTGTCGAGTGCCTCCTAAATAAGAGTCATCCACAAAAAATTTCAAACCATATCTAAAAAACCACTATAGAGGACCCAATAGTGTTCTACATAGAAAAAACTCTGGATAGGCCATTTTTAGGCCAAAATATGTGTCTAAACGAAGCATATACGAGGGGAATAAGTTTACTTAAATGGAAATAAGGGGTACATGACACATGATGGGACCCACACTGTATGTGGTCCCACTCAATCACCTGGATTTGTCCCTAATAATATCAGTAACTCTAATACGAAGGTAGAACCGAACCACTCTTATACCACTCTGTCATGTCCTAACCTGCCGAGGTCTGACTTGTGACTAACCCAATATTACCTCCAATAGGCTAGGAGA
Organism: Viscum album; assembly: GCA_963277665.1. Lineage (NCBI taxonomy): Eukaryota > Viridiplantae > Streptophyta > Magnoliopsida > Santalales > Viscaceae > Viscum > Viscum album. The sequence continues at coordinate 148,361,068 of OY728151.1, forward strand.
TGGAATCTAGCATTGAGTTAAAATATCCCACAAATTGGAGGCATTTTTCTAAAGTACCTATATTGATGCACATATCTACAATCCCCAAAATATGATAAAAAGTAAAAAAAAATAAAGACAATACATGCATACATCTAGGATCCCACAATAGAGTATGATATTAAAGTAATGAAAGTGAAAAAGGGTCTAAATAAATGTGCAACCAAACACTATAAAGAGTTCAACCCTCTCCAAGGGTGAAGAAAAAGTAAAATGTAAAACACTAGTAAAAAACACAACCTGATAATCTCAAAATATGATCCACCCACTACCTATCCTCCATGGACACCATCAAATGGGACATCTTCAGCACAAGACATGACACGTGTGGGTGAATCCCATACTGGTGTGAGTATAATAATAACCAGTAGGAAACCCCAAAAATAATAATATTTTTTAACCAAGTATAGTTTTCTCAATAAAATATATTACAGTTAATGTATAATAGAAACACCTAGATATACTTAATAAAGACACCACACCACTGGGTGATCATAATCAACTATCATCCACATGATTCTTCTCAAGCAATTCTTGTTTAGGGAGAATACACTCCATAAGACATTCTATCACTGAGGACACTCAAAAAAGAGTTCTAGATCATTGGTCCCTATCCAGGAAAGATCATTAGTATAGGAAGAACCTAATACATAGACAGGTGGTCACCCCCAGAACCGATAGGGGAGACCACAAACCCAAAATAGATCAACCCTCTACATAGGATATCATATGACAATGATACTAAAAACCATACCGATATGGTCTTATAGGTGGAGGGTTAATTACCTACTCAGTGAGGTCATACTGATTCAAATAAAATAACCTAGGAAACAAAGATGACAGTGGATCACACACCAATCTCACATAGGGACACCACAACTCTATCAGAGACTCTAACTCTAGAGGGGATCACAATCATGTGATATGGATGAGATTCCACATTTTACCCATGAGGTAATGGACCATGTTAACGAAATCAGGCTATAATGGTCTAAAATAAGGAAGAAAAGAGATACAAACACTCTTAAAGGGGGTACATGATATGTTCTAGGGGTATACAGTGTGTCTATCTATTTCCAAGTTTTCCCATTAAGTAAAGCCTCAGATGACATGTCATTCACAACATGCATGGAATGTATAAGAATTAAATGATGTGTAGAGACACTTGATACCCTTACTCTAACACTTGGCCATGTCCATTTATATGGCCTACCCATGTACCAACCCGCGTATAAGTGGACGTGTCCATTTTTGAGTACATGATGTGTCACTGGACATGTACTTATGTCCTTGTATGTGTACCCTATATGGTACACACTAAGGCTCATGGAGTTGTCACATGTTGAGTGATAGGGGAAAGATTCCATGTGATCCTTAACTATATCCCCAAACCCTAGTCACCACTGAGAGGGACCCACACTGTGTGTAATCCCAAAATACACATTGTGTTTCTTGGAATTTTACATATCCATCAGGATCAATTCCGCCTCATAAAACACATTTTAGAGCTTCCTACCTCAATGTAAATGGTATTTTGGGGTTGTTCTGATCTTTTAAAACTTTGATTGATGGAAATCTGGACTTGAATCTGATCAAAAATTTCCACATCGATCCACTATTGTCGTGCATAAAAAATTTGAAAGAATAGAACCTAAAAATCCATTTTGATTGACCCCAGATTGCACACCACCATCATCACATGTCAATCAAACCATAAATCATGAACCAAAACCATGGTATTGATCCTTTGCAATAATGAAAAGTCACACAATGAGAAAATACTAGGTATTTTTTGAACCACAGGCTAAAAGGAAATGTCTATGATCAACTTGTAAAGAATGGGGGGTAGAAATACATAAAACACAAGATGTTAGGAATGAAACTTGAACTTTTTTTCGATTCAACTATTTATTGTAGAAGAAGATAAGAAAATAGTAATAAATCAAAATGGATAAATAAAAATTCCATCAATTTAATTCTACTGATGATGCACATATCAATTTTACTCATGGTATTGTTCCAATTTTATCAGGGATAAAGAAACAGGGTGGAAATCACTAAACATAAAATCCTACCAAAATTTTGGATTGATCATTAATAAAGAATCGTTGTGTTTTTGTTGTTGATGAGATCCATGAACTCCGTTGGTGCAACAGTCCATGATCTGATCTCGATCCATTTTCGTTCACCAAGAAATCTCTTTAACAGTCATTTGAATCTCTAGGGTTTGAGTGGCCAACCCTGAGGAAACCGTATAACTATATATTTAAAGGATAAAATATTAACTATATCAAAATAAATAAAACAAATAAATTTATAATTTTTTTATCTATTTACTCCTGGAAAGTCTTTTTCACAAACAGCTCGCACTGATAAAGATTATGTTACGCCTTGGGTATAAAACGTGTTCTGAACTCAATGGTGCCCTCCAATTTTTGATTTGATTCCCTATTTGGTCGTTATTTTATTTTCTCATAAAAACTATGTATGTATTCTACTTAACATATTTAATATGTTTCAAACAATTATTTCAGGTACACTGGGACTTAGAATGGTACACCGTTTTAGTGCCTGGTTTCGAATGTAACCCCTATAATATCCAAAAAATAATAACTGGAAAATAAAATTCATTAAATATATATATATATATATTATGTTTATATCATTATTAACATTATATTAATGATAAAACCATGATTAATGTACAAGGACCAGAACTACTGAACCCAAATTCTTATGAAAAAACAGAAAATCAACACCCTAAAATGATGATTTTAATAAGGGATTATTAATAAATGGGTTTTGAAATATTATAAAGTGATAATATATGATATTATAATTATTTTAATTATTTTATTAAAAAATGATAGTAATTTTTAATTTAATATACATGAAGATAGAGCACTTACAAAGTATGTGTAACTTGAGGTCATGGTTTATCATCTAAAATAGTCTTCTTTGGGATATATGTTTCATTATTTAACTACGTTATTTTATGAGGTGTATATACATAAGCCATTAAAATTTACGTTATGAATATTATTATTTTAATGATATTAAATTTTTCATTTTAAATTATTCTTTCATGGGGATTATGGTTCAAAAGTAACCAAAGAGGAAATGGATTTATGTTTCAATCCCATTTTAATCAGGATTATTTATGATTGAAATTTCATTAGAGAAATTATATGATATTTATATGATAAATACCTTAAATATTTCCTCTAATATGGTTAATTAAAAAGAATACATTTTTTCCTTACATTTTCTCACTTTAAGTACTCAGGATATCAAAATAGTTATTTTAAGGAAAACCAACTATGTTTTAATATTATATCCAAAATATGTTTTCTTCCATGTCTATGTTTTCCCTAAAACATTTTAGTTTTTTTAATATTGTAACATTATTTTTTAAATTCATGTTTACCCATGTTGGAATTTCTATAATTTTCTTTCAAAGGAATATTCCTACTGTTTTCTAAATGTGGTACTTTTTGACTTTTTGAAAAAGTGTGAAAGGAATGTTTTGATTTAAACTTATACAGAATGAATGGAATTCCCCACCATTATGACCACTCAATGATTTACAGATTCTTGAAATGTTTCCATGGTTATTTTTATAGAATTTATTTCAAAATATTTTGGAAGGTTTATTATTTTAAATAAGTTATTTCAAAATGAAAATGTTATTTTCCTCAAGAAATATTCTAGGGAATCTTTTAAATAATTTTCCATCTATGATCACAACATTTTATGTTAATTAAGTTATACTAGGGATATGATACAATGATACCATCCTTATTATTTATTTGGATGATTTATGATTATGATGATGATATATTTATGAAATTCATTTATTTTCCATGGGTTATTCTATAACTAACTTTTGAAATGTTTTTGAAACCCATTATCATTACTTAGGTTATAATATGATGACATGAAGATAGTTGTATGATTTTATAAAACAATTATGTATGGTTTTCATTTTTTATGGGTGGGCCTAATATTATAGATCCCTACAATGAAATGGGTAAGGTATTATATCTCATGAGATAATTATGGGAAACAAATTGATGTGCTCGATCCACTATGGAAAACAAGTTGTTATATTTGATCCACTATGAGAAATATGTTTTGATTCCTAATCCGTTATGATTTAATGGTATTAGTACTTAAACTTAAATTATGAAATGGTTTATATACTAATTATGGATTGAAATTATTATGACATGAAATTATAATTCATGATTTATTTATGATGATTTATCACTCTTATGATACATGTCTTTTAAAATGATAAAATTTCATTACATGGATCATGTTTTTGATCCATGATATATTGGGTATGAAATTTTAATTTTATATTCATGATCTCATACCATTATTCATATGTTATACTTTGATATTATCATTGATTGGTATCTCCCTTATTTACCCTTACTGATCATCTGATCTCACCTTTTTTTGTTTCTTTCCCCTAGGTTATAAAGAAAGGTTTAAGACAGTTATGTATATAAAGATTAATAAATGGGAAGATAATTATGGCACATTTTGAAAATATTTCATGAAATGTACATATTGAGTATCTAGTCTCTAGAGAAAATAAACCTTTACTATCCCCAGAAATATATTTATGAAATGTACTGAATATTAATCTAAATAGATGTAATATTTATGTATAAAAAGTATAGGTCACCATGAATTCACTTCCATTATCATAACCAAAATGAAAAATAATAAAGGTATACCAGAGATAAATAATGAAAACTCAAAATAAATGACTCACAACCCTAATTCCCCTAGTAACTAGATACTCTAAACATGAAAGAACTATCTAGAATCTCCCCAGACATACCTCATGAGTCCTGATAGTACAAACTCTATCAACTAGACACAACTAAATAAAAATGGGTTTCTGTGAAACCTAGGTCATCTTAAAAACCTAGGATTTTATACAATCATAACCAACCCAAGGTATCCATCCATTAGACTCATGATAAAACCCACTGCATACTTGAGGCATGTTCTTGATTTCCCTGGGGTGGAGAAAAGAACCAATTTAATCATATTAGAAATCATGGAAATTATTTCTCCTATAAAATTTGAGATAATAAAAAATAGAAAAAATGGGAATGAACAGTCAATTTTTTAGAGTTTTGTGCACTAATAGTGGAAATAAAGATAGTTTAAAATAATTTAAATAATTTAAAAAAAGGAATCACTTGCTCACCCTCCAAATTCCTCCTTAGAAATAGCCCCTTTTCAAATTAAATATCAATAGATATAATGAGACCCCTAAATAACTATAAATAAATTTTAGAAATTTCCTACAAGGTGGATGAATTAAAAAAATATAAAAATAAACACCAACACACCTCTGTGTTTCCATAGGTCACTAACATACCTTAAACCAAAAATTATCCACAATAAATCAAGAGTGTAACCAAAACTTGTGATTTATATGTATTGATAGTAATGGGTACAAAACGCAGTCTAAATGTCAAAGGAAACAAAACCCCATACATATTATTTAAATAAAATATCCATTCAATGTTAGTTTTAAATAAAATTATGAAATTATACATTTCAATATTTATTCAAAATCTAATCATGGGTTCACAAAAGTTTAAAATATTTCTTATTTAGACCTTAAGGTTTATGCATTTCAAATGAAACAATCTATTCAAGGATTTAAATAGAATAAATATTTGGCTTAAAGAAAAATTCCAATTTATAGAAATTAAATAATTTATGAGCATATAAGATGGAAATAAATAATGGAGGATTTTAAAATAAATCACCATGGGTATCCCCATGATACAAAGGTGAGGAATTATCCTCATATACTCATACTCTTAGTGATAGAACCACATATAATAATTCCTTTTCATGATCCATTGGGGAGGATGCATCTAAATTCCTAGTAGTAACTAATCAATATCTTCAATTAGTTTAATTAGTGTTGTAGTATGTTTGAAAGGCTAGGGAGGTCAAAAATTTACCTATAATACTTTTCTTAGTAATAAACCATAAGTTCCAGAGGTTACCATGTGTTATTAATTTTTTTAAAAATCAATTTCTTCTTCCATCACATTTTACAAGCACATCATGCCACTTTTCATCCATTCCAAATAAAAAATAAAAAAGGAAACCATTTCAAGAAATATATTTAATGAAATAAGAAGATATAGACCTTAAAACTAAATGAATTACATGAATATGGGAAAATAAATACATTATTAAACAATCAACCTATATAAAATATATCATGGTTCACAATATGAAATGTTGTTTTATAAAATTAAATTTGAGAAAATGAACCCCTTACTTTAATTCCAAACTCCCACAAAATCATTTGAATATCATTAATAACAAAAATAAATATCTTAATCATATTTTTAAAAACCATATTCATATATATAACCTTTTATAAAAATAATTTATAAATATTCACTATTTTTATATTAGGTAGTTATTATCAATTTTTGATATAGGGTGTTAGTAATCTTGATAATTTTGAACAAGTTTCATAATAACAATGCTATTATTCATTATTATCTGAAAATTTATTATTTATATATCATAAAAGGTACACAAATTAATTAATTATAGTTAATTATAATTTTATAATTTAATTTTATGGGAGCGTTTTTTCACAATCTTTAATGATGAAATTGTTTATGAGCATGTTTTAGTGATTTTTAATGAACAAATGGTGACATCTTAATTAATGAAATTAATATTAATATTACCATTAAAAAAATAAAATAATTATTTACTTATTTATATCATAAATTATCATAAATTAAAATCTCATAGTCATACATATTAATATTTTGTAGCATTTTTCAATTAGGTGGTTAAACTGACCTAAAACCAAATATACCATAATTAATGGATGAGAATTGTTACAAAAGTGGTTTATCTTTGAATAATATAATTATTATAGAACAATATTAATATTATTTAGATTTTTTATGGAGATAAATGATATTTTAGTAGAAATTAATAAATAATAACAAAATAATATAAAAAATGGGATACATTACTTCATGGAGGGTTTAGTAAGCAAAAATGCACGAATGACTTTTTTGTTTTTATTAGTGGAAAAGGGGAAAATGGTTAATAATTATTCTCAGAATATAAAAAAAATTAAATATAATTTAACTAAATAATTAAATTTATAAAATTGGGATAAATATACTAAAAATTAATGATATAAAAGAAACAATGTTAAGAAAAAGTTAGTACTTATATTGAGAACTTTTATCTTCTATCAAAGGATTACTTGGAAAGGGATGTATTAATAAAATATATTTATTAAGAAAGATTAAGAAAGTAAAATAGTATTACAGGTGAGGTAAAAATGGATTAATTTTAATAATAATATAAAATTTGTGTGTAGTATATAATGGGTGGTGAGTGGTACCTTTTATAAGTGGTGAGAATGAAATTATTGTAAATATTTCATCTTAATATATAGAGAGAACATGTTTCACAAGAAAAAAAGAATTAAAAATGGAAAAAATGGATTGAATATATTTTGGTTCATAATACTCTCAAAAAAACAATTATATACATTTTTGTAACATGTTAGGTCTTTTAACCCTTTGGTTAAACTCTTTTACCCTTTCGTCTTTTACTATGAATTTTTTTCCCTAATTAATTAAATTGTTTTTTCATAAAATTAAAATGGAAATTATTACATAATTTATAAATAATGATTAAAAATATAAAATATATTTTATAATATAAAATTTATATGTGTATGAAAAAATATTTTTTACGTTAGTGCATGTAACTTACAAAACCACATTTTTAGAAAAAGTTCATTTTAAGCATTACTTTTTTTTGTGTATGATAAAATTTACCAATGTATTTTATTTTACTATTATAAATTACTTTATTATAAAAAATAAAATATATTTATATTTAAAAAGAATAAAAAAATTAAATTAAAAAAAATTATTTAATTAAAAGAGAAGTCCAAATATTTATTCTTTTTGGGAAAATATTACGTATGTTCATAAAATGTTAAACATAGGACTTCAATATTTATAATGGTATTTAAAAAATTTAAATTTTTACTCCCAATATACATATTTGATTATGAAAAATATTTTAAATGTTTTTTTGTTATACCCACTTATCGATAGAGTCACAAACTCTATTGTTTTAGTAAAGACTATTTTCACTATTCATAAAACATAAAATATTTCATAAAAATAAAAAAAATATAACCTAAGTCAATATTTTTATTATAAATACAAAAATGATGTTTATTTTGTCATATAAAAATTCTAAAATTTTTATAAATTGATCTAAAAATAAAAACCAAAATATTTAATGAAAATTGTTTTCATTGGAAAATAATTTTTTAAAAATTTTAAGTATTATTATTTTTATTTCCTATCAATTGCAAATAAAATTTTTGTTAATATATTATTCATATTAATAAAATATTTCATCAAAAAGTTGATTAGTTTCTTAAAATTTATTCATAAAAATCCAATTTTAGTAAAAAATACATTTTTAGCATAAAATTATTTAATTAGTTATTTCGATATACTAATATAATTAGGTCAATGAATTATAAATATTATATATATATATATATATTTCAAATTATGGTTACCAATATTTATATTCAAAAAATATACAGATATATTACAATGGTTATATTAATATTAATAAAAGTGTTTCATTTTGTTTCCATTCGGTGATGCGTGTGGAGAAAGCTATCAAACACACTAGGTTTTATTGGAAAATATAATTTAAAATATCTCAGTGTTACATTATACTCACCTAAATAAATTGTGTCATCACATTTTTGATTATCAACCACTACTGTAAATATTTCATGGTATCTAAAAGAAAGAAATGTCTTAGGATACCATTCCAAGAGTGATATCAACCTTAAAAATGTAAGAAATTATTATTTTTCATCGATAGTTTGTTTATTAATGCCATAATTTACCACATATAAAATATTTTCTAGTTCTATTATGGAATTACTATATGTGACTATTCCCAACTTTTAGACATGATCGAAATTGAATATTCTTTCAATCATCATCTTCATAGATTGAACTTCCATAATACACCATCATTATATTCTTTGGAATTCTTGAAAACACAACTATGTTGAAACTGTTAATCGTAATTCATGATGGATGATTAGTAATTATTAATGTATTTTTCACTATAGTTTTCATCCCACTTGGATGTTCATTAGTAAAATATCTACATTTTCCCTAGAATCCATTATTAACTTGATTCTTTAGAGATTAAACTGTTACTAAATCTAAAAGGATTTAATCATTAGTGATTAATATTTAACATGATAAGATAATTTTGAAAACTTCTACCTCAAGGTGTCCATATCTATGACACCATTATGTTGGATTACATTTATTTTTAATTAAATATATATCACTCTTGGTTCAGCCTATGTTTCTTTAGGTTTGGTTCTTTATTAATACTAATAATTAAAAATTACATTCCAAAAATATCATGGTATTTCTTAAAATTTTATAAACTTAAAAATTATTGAAATATATGACCTAAAATTAAACTCTCCCATTATCCATAAAATCATATATTAATTAATATATAACTTAACTTATATTATTTATGATTTAATCTATATTACCTATGGTCATTACCTATTAGTTTCTATAAACTAAATATATTAAAATATACCATAATGGTTGTGATTTTCCAAATAATATCCCCCATGAGAGAGTCTATAAAGGCGTGTAGTATCAGGCCCAATCATCATGCACTGAGTGAAGATCGAGTTGAAACTCAACCAAGATTTTTTAGGGAAATTACCTATAGGTGCTTCTTCACGACAATCATATCCACTTTCAAGTATCTAGAAAAAGATACCTTTTCTAGGAGACCACAGACATTATAATTTTCAAAAAATTAAGACACTTTTTAGACTCATCCATAGGTTTTTCACTAAATCTTCCTATAAAACATAAAATATTCCATATTAATTCAACGAACCAAAATTTTTATCAATAAATTTTTAATTATGATCACCATAAACTCGTAAACACTTGATAACATTTATAACTATTAAATTATACCCAATATTTAATACAATAACCACTAAATTTATCTAAACCTTAATTTAATACCAAATATGACATCTAGCTAATTTGATAGTCCCATAATTTCATGATCTAGAGAAAATATTTCATTACATACAATCCCAATACCTTTAAGTTTTATGACGTTTGAGAATTTTGAAAAATCATTAAAAAATAAATCCAGAGTATTTCTGAACAAATGGAATTTTTTCCCACTATATAAGATACAATTTAATCAATAATATGTCTTTATAATCTGCCAAAAATTCTCCACACATGACCTTAATCTCGACATATCATGTATAATAATTTTATTCAAGAATAAAAAAATGGAATCATATTAAGGGTGATCTCAAATGATCTATAAGGGAAATTTTATACCATAAGCTATCATGGAATAAACAAGGAATTCATAATATGGTATGAAATAAATGATAATCAAATAACTCCATATAACCCATCACATGAGTGTGAAACAAATCCATGGTTAATAATATAAATAAATACATGGAATATAATAAGAGAAATCATTGTGACAGAATTCATAATTCTAGACTTTTCAAGTATTTCTTCTAAGATATTAAAAATTGTCAAGGATTTTTTACAAGGATTCCACTTACTATTAATACTATAATTAATACATCTAAATAAATTGGGATACCTCCACTAAATAACCTTTATAATTTGTCTCACGAGACCTACCAATGAGAAAATGGGTTATTGTATCCCCACCCATCGCTAATTATGTCCAATATAATAATTTTATGAAGGAATGAATAAACTATACAACAAATAACCAACATGGATTAGTAATAAATAGAAAACCATATTTAAATAACAAGTATACTGATTTCCAATATTTCCAAAATCAATTAATGTAATAGATCTTTGTAAGAATACCTAAAATTAACACTATATAGAGAAATGAGTATACTATTATGTCAATAATTTCTCTAAATAAATAATTTTATTAGTGTCTTGGGGAATTATTTTTGATTAAAGGGATGAAAATAAGTGTATTTATATAGGAAAAGAATTGGAATAAAAATAATTCCTACATACAGTGGATGGTTAGGCATAGAAAAAAAAATTGATTTTACATGAGCTTAATATCAAAATATAAGATATTATTACATGATTTATAAGTAAATACATGAAAAGTATATCTCAAGGAGTTAATTTTTTTTACATAAACATTGAAATATGAGTGAAAAGGTAAAAGTGATTTTATAAAACATTTTTAAAAACACCATAAAAAGTAGAAGTTACGTGTCACATTCTAAAAGTCAATTTGAGAAAGGAAAGGTAATGTTTTTGAGAATCTTTACTTTTATAAATAATATTCAATAATGTATCCTTTTGAAGATATATTTTTTTATCAAAAAGTAATGTGGAGTGGTAGATAAAACATTTTATTTTAAAATGACAGAAAACTCTTTTTATACTTTTATTGAAAACAGACATCATAAAAAAGATAAAAAAACATCCTTTTAAAAATTTGAAAAGAAAAATGAAGTGGTTAAATGAAATAACATATTATTGGGTCTCCACATAATAAATTTAACAATGGTAGGAATGAAAAACACGGATGAGAGGAAACTATCAATAAAGAGGTTGTGAATTATTATCAACAATGATATACTTTTTGAGGGAGGAATTAATAAAGTAAAAATATCCAAAATAAAAATTAATTTTACCTATAAATAAAGACAAATTATTGTGAAAGAAAATATTAGGGTTGAGTCAACCATTCCTGGAAGATATAATTTCAATAAGAATCAGTATAACTTAGTGAAAGGAGGGTTGATTTAATGAAAAATCCTTATATCTTTGTATGTACTTAAATTAATATATAAATAAATAAAATAAAATAATTTATATTATTATATCCAAAAATAAATATATTAAAATTATTTCATGTGATATAACTGAAAATATTATAAAATAAAAGGAGAAATAGTTACGAAAACATAAAAAGTCTCAATGAGTTATAATTGAGACCAAGAATCCCCTAAAACCTCAGTATCCTTTGAATCGACATCCATTTAAATAATAAAAACAATATGGCTCTTCAAATCCCATAAATTATGTGAAAATATTAAAAAAATCATTAGTTATTAGTGACACCATATCAATAATATCATGGTGCATAATATGAAATATTTCTCAAAAAATTAAATTTGAAACAAAGAACACATTACATTAATTCTTGACTTTCAAAAGAATGATTCAATATACTATTTAAAAAATTACTATCTTAATCACCTATTTTAGAACCCTATTTATATCTATATAATATTTTTAACATTATTCTAAAATTATCTTCTATATAGATAAAAATTAGTTATTATCTATTTTTGATATAATATGTGAGTAATCTTTATCATTCTGAACTAGTTTTGTAGTATTAGTGTTGTTCTTAAATCATATCCCAAAGTTTGTCATTACTATATCATAAGAGGAACTGAAATTTATGATTTATATTTTATTTATAATGTTATAATTTATTTTTATGGGAGTTTTGGTTATGATACTTAAATATAAAATTCACGGTGAGCATGTTTCAGTGATGTTTAACAAACATACATTAATATATTAATTAACGAGTTTAATATCAATGTTACCATTTGAGAATAAAAAAAATTCATAATTTTTTATTTACATCATATATTATAAGTAATAATGTCATTATATTAATCCATGAAATTATTTTTTATCATTGTTCATGTAGGTAGATAGACTAACCCAAACATGAAAATACCATAATTAATGGATGAGTATAGTTCTGAAAGTGGTTTCTTTTGGCCTATTATCAATATTATAGAATAATAATGGAATTAATTAGATAATTTTTAAGCGTTTAATCATAATTAAATATATTTTAATAAATAATAATAGAACTAGATGAACATTGGGATATATTACTTGATGGAAGTGGTAGTTTTCACAAATGCACAAATGAAGTTTCATTTTTCTTAATGGATAAAGGGAAAGGTGGTAAATGATTATTCCAAACAAATAAAAAAATTATTATGCAATAAAATTTATTTCATATTATAATATTGAGTAAAATATATTTGAAGGTAAAATTTATAAAAGAAAAAATGTTTGGGAAAAGTTATTACTTACATTGAGAACATTGAGCTTCCCTTGGAGGATTCCCTAGAATGGGAGGACATTGAAAAACAAATATTTTTAAATGATTTTAGAAGTGATATAGGATTATATTATAATATAAATTTATATATTTTCAAGGGGAAACCAAAATTTTTGTGTGGTATTAAAGGGAAGGGGAGAGGTTCATTTTGTTAGTGGTGGGAATGGAATTGTAAAAAATTTTCATCTTAATATAAATAGAAAAATTTTTCCTCATGTTAAGAAGAATAAAAAACTAAAAATAATGGATTTTAGATGAGGTTTGGTAAACATACACTTCAAACACTCCATTATAAACATTTTTTTTAAAATGTTAGGCCCTTTTCCCATCCAGTTAACACTTTTTACTCTATTATCTTTTACTGCAGTGACTAATTTTTACTTAAGTAATTCATTTTTCATGCATGAAAAAACGAAACTAATTAAATATTTTTGAACTAGTAATTCTAATAAAAAATATTTTTTATCATTTAAAATTTCTATGTGTAAGAAAAATTAATCTTATCAATATCATATGTAACGAATAAAAACCTCTTATAAGAAAATGTGTATTTTTAAGCTTAAAATTTATGTATAGGATAAATTATCAATGAATTTTATTTTAATTATATAAATTGGGTTATTATATAATAATTAAAATTTATTTTAATTTATATGTAATCGAAAACCATGTTTTACAAAAAATAATATCTAATTAAAAGAAATGACAAAAAACGGTTTCTTTTATAGGAAATTATTACTTAAGATCATAAAATTTTAGACATAGGAGTTATAAATTCATAGTTATATTTAAAAAAGGTATAGTGTCAATTTTTAGATAAATCTTTGATTTTAAAAAATATTTTATATGTTTTTATTTATATCTAATTCTAGATAGAGTCATAAATGATATATTTTTAGTAAAAACTATATTTTTTCACTATTAACTAAAAATAAATTATCATAGAAAAATTGAATTATTTTTTAATAATAAAATATTTAAATTATAAATCCAAAAATTTATTTCATTTCTTAAAATTTAAAATATAAAATTTGATTATTTAATTTTTTAATTAAATCATAAATATATAATGAAAACTACTTCTTTTGGAGAATAACCTTTTTAAAATTTTAAATATTTTTATTCTAATTTAATACCAATTAATAATCTAGTAGGTGTTAATATATTATTCATATAAATAATATATTTTATCCATAATATGTTTATCTTCATTAAATCAGTTCATAAAATTTAATTTTATAAAAATTATTTTTTAGCATAAATGATTTTATTAGTTATTTATATATAATAATTGAATTTTGTCAATGAATTACCATTATTTTAATTTATATATATATTTAATAGTGTAGTTATTACTATTTATACCCACAAATTCTATGGATACTTTACAATGTTTATATAATAGTAATAAAAGTGTCATAATTCATTTTCATTCAGTGATTCACAAAGACAAAGTCATCATACACATTTGGGTTTAAGTAAAGTGTAACTAAAAAACATGAGGTGTTCTAGTAGAATCATTATAAAAATACATAATCATTATACAAAACTCTATAAGCATCATCCAGTGCTCCATAAAATTTAATCTTTCATGCTTAATCAGGATTTTCCACAAGCATAAAGATCCTCTTTAAGAATAATTTTTACACATCATAAGAATTATTTCCACATCATAAAAATCATTTTAACCTACATAAACATCATTTCATTGTGAAAAAAACAGAAGAAGGGTGTGCCAAAGGAATTTTTTAAGAATCATTTTCACCTGAAGCCAGGGTTTTAGATTTCCACATAAGTATTATGAACCAATTAGGGGAGGTCATGTGGATTATAATATTAATGACATTTTGATCAATAATAAAGGGATCAAGCTATGGATTTTCAAGAAAGATGAGATCAAATCTAGTAAATAAATTTGAGTAAGAAAACACATTATCAATATTTAAATGAAAATATTTTTTGGGAATTCAACTATTTTAAAGAGAAGGAAGCCAGAGATATTAATAAAAGGATAGCAGTGAAGGTGGGATTCATTCAAGAGTTCACTATGAATTTTATCATTTTTATTATTTGATGATTTAGTTTTTATTTTTAACTTATATTTAATTATATATTGATTTATTTTTTCCCTTTATATATGTTTCTATTGGAATGGAGGGTAAATACATTTAGTGATCAGGGAAGGGAAGAAACTACTTTTGTAATAATTGAGTATTGAGGATTCACTAAATAAATGTTATCCTATTTGTTAAACTGGTTTAAGTATTTAGTAGCAGTTCTTAAAATTTTATGTGATTTTTTTAGTTTAATCCTACTTATTGTTTATTTCCTTGGTCAATCACCCTTTTATTATTCTATTTTCATTTTTTTTTCAAAAACTTTCGTTATTATTCAGTCCAAGAAATTTAAAATCACCCCATTTTTTAACCTAAGTGAAAACAAATTTTCTAGAACTCTTCTTTGGAGAAAACACTATTTTCACCACTAATACTACATTTAAACTAGGAAATAATTTATTTTGTACACCCTATTAAAAAGTTCATGTAAAATTTTTACCCATTTTCAAAGAGACAATTCCAAATTCTAATTTTTTAATTTAATTTATAGTAGCTATAATATTCAAATTTACCATCCTAACCTATAAATAGAAATTAATTTTCTAAACAGATATGGGAATTTAACTATCTAATATGAATTCTATGATGTTTCATTAATAAACTCAATTGAAACTTTTCATGTTCATCATGATATTGACACCATGAAAACCATCCCAAATCATACATTAAGGGATATTTGTGCACTATAATTCATTAACAAAAAAATTTATATTCTTATGTTAAAAAATGATTTTTAATTGAAAAATGGATTAATTTAAATTTTAAAAAAATTAAATGATTTCTAGAAAAAGATCCAAATAAATACATAAAAAAGTTTTTACTTGTGTACTACACACTAAAGTCCCTTGTACCGGCTCAGAAACAAGTTTGGTAGAGGTAATTATCCTTTTTACTCAAAGGTAAAGCTAATGAGTGGTTGTACTACCTAAGAATATGAGAAGTATATTATTTAGAGGACTTGCAAAGATATTAAATTTATATATTCTTCCCTAACTCTAGTATCATAGATATTAGAATGGAGAACTATATGTTAGGTCCACTTGGTCAAATACACTATGGGGGTGGGGGTGAATCAGTGTATGATAGATTAAACTACTACCCCTTTAGATCTTGTTTCATTGTAAAAAAACACACTTTTCTATTTCCCCTATAATAGTATATGAATAGAAATGAAATCATGCACAAGACACAATGATTTTACTTAGTTTACCCTCAGTGGGTTGCGTCCTAGGAGTATACAATGGTTATGTGCTGATATACCTAATCCAATGAAGCTCACTGCCAATTATAACGTATAGGATATATCTTATATTCCCAAGATCACTACCTTTAAAATGTTTGTAATATTCTCACTACATTCCAACGGGTCACTATCTATGTCTCTTCATCTTGCTCACTGCCGGTTGGAAGTATCACTATTTTCCTCTTCCTTTACTAACTGCTCTTAGAAGGGATCTAAACATAGTTTATGGACTTTAAGGTACCTTCATTTGAATGAAATCACATATTATCAACTATAGATAGATGCTCTGTTGAAGTCCCTTTTCACCCGTAGATGAAATTCATTTTTCTACGTACTGTTTGGCTGGTGGAATTGCTTGCACAAATAGTTTTTGAGATTTTGCCGGCTTCCTTGACTCCTTCATGAACCACCTAGCTTCCTATGCATACCACCGTGCTTCCTCCATGTACTTTGTGGTAGGTATGGTTTATATATCACCTATCCTATATGAACCATCACTCTTTCATGTACCTTACCTAGTTCGCAAACCGTCTCCACTTCCACGAACAATCTCCCATCTGTACACTACGTCTGCTTCTATGGACTGTCTCTCCCCGGCGTACTGGATATTCCTCTTCTACGTACCACATATTCTTCACTCTCATACCATGTCCTTTGAATGATATAGTTCCCAGTGAAAATCTTTGGTAGAATTGTTTCTGTGAGAACCACTTAAACCTTTGTGGAATCCTTCCTCATGAACCACCTTCGAACTTAGCCGAATTCCCAGAGCAAACATGTTTTATTATGAAAATAACTCTCACATAATGATGGGATTAATGATTATTACATAGGAAAATATATCCATAAAATCCACTAATCCATGATTTACTAAATCTTCAAAATGGTATAGGCTCCACCGAGTACCGCTTCTCCCACGATCCGTTCTTCCCTACACAGTCTATGTACCGTCGTTCCTCCTTCACGACGACCCAAATCACCATCACATTTTCATGAATGATGCCCTTCATGGTTTCAAAAATAATCTCCTTATTTCCATGAATGAAAATCCATCCCACATACCTCATTCCTTCTATATATAATTTGCCTTTCGCGTACCACATTCATGAACTCTTCACCTTCCATGCACCATTCTACATACCTCCTTTGCAATCCAAAAACCAGACTTCATGGTTCACATACCATTATGAGTACATGGTATGTGATTCATGTATTATGATATGCGGTTACCTTCCTTTAATGATTTTTCTTCATCATTCTGCCGCTTGTTCACTCCTATTCATAAATCCTTCCGTTTCCAAAAACAAAATCTTGATTTTATGGCTCAAAAATATGGAAAACAATGGGAAACCATGCCACCTTAAAAAACTATCTTCGAAAAATACCAACCATACTCATTATGAGTCATCTATATTTTAAAACAAACAAAATCACACCTAAAACATACGAGGAGGACACCTTGAAGGATTTTTCCCAACACTATTCCGTAATAAAATAATTAGGGGAGATTTTTTATGAGTATCGATAACAGTATAAGAAGATCTGTTCCAACTTCCCTCATAAGTCCATCAAGGAACAACAAATTATTTTATTATTTTATCAAGGATTTATTTATATTGTTAGAAATATATTATAAAAATTATACAGAGTATATTTGATTAAAAAACACCAGAAGAAGAAAAATGAACCATTTAAATGATTTAGAAAACTTCACAATATTTGGACACAAGATATAAAAGTAAAAGGGGAATTCATGTGTTAAGATATTATAATTAATAAAAAATATCAGAATATAAACTTGAACTGAGAAATAGTCTTAAAAAAATGCGCTGGAAGAAAACCAATGAACAATAATTAAGATTAAATGTATAATGTTTTTTTATCCACTAACCATTTTTCTGGTTGGTATGCTGAAGTGAAAGGAATTTAAAACTACTCAGTATCCTTCTAAAAAAGTATATTGATGGGTTTAATTTTAAAATAATATAATAATAAACAATGGAATACAACCCAAACATATGTGATATATCTTTAATAAGAATAACACATCCCAAATTCTATAAACAAAGTACCTGGTATTTGAATATTTATGTAATTTATATCTTCATTCACTAGAGAGTGTTTTCTAAAGATCATGGGGAGAAATTACCAAAATCACCATACATTTGAGGGAGTACAACGACATAATAGGTCCTTTATTGTATCATGATGATAACTTAGTGCTGAAGGGGTTCTTGGCCCTTCATTTATGAAATGATAAAAAATTGTACATTATGAATTGAGATTGCAATATCCACCACACCCAATAGAAGAAAAGCTCATCCTATTTTACATCTAAAGCCCAAGGATCCTCACATGAAATGTGTTTAAGACTATTGGGGATAATTAATTGAAAGGTTTCAAAAAATTAATGAAAAATCATTTAATCCACTCATAAAATGATTTTAACTAATAATACCATATAAGGGAAAAAAAATATATCACATATAAATATATATTATTTTTATAAACCACATTAATAATAAATATATATATGTTGAACTCATTCAATTATTGAGTTATAAGATGAAAAGAATATATATAATATAATATATATTATCTATATATTTATCTCATGTATCATATGGATGCGTACATGAATCACATGCATGAATATTTTACTTCACATCCAACAATCTAAAAATTGCACTAAAATACTGTAAGGAAATTATTAAAAACAACACAATTAATTTGTGGATCCATCTAAACTCTTTTGAATATGGTTTTCATAAAACTCTATTCATTTTGAAAAAAACATTATCCAAAAATTTATCCGTATCCATGTGCCTAAATTTGTAACCCTACAAGACTTAAAAACATTGATAATAATAATTAAATCTATATTACATAGATGAAATCAAGGATAAACCTCTATCAAATCATCAACGATACTTAATCTACCAATGGGTCTATTTTGATCTTTATCAAATAGACTCATATATCTATATGAAATTACCACCACAATATGTGTAATATGACTCATACGTATGTTATAAAAACCCTCTGTTCATGAAATCAAGGAGCCACTAGACATGGAACATTGAAATCTAGTATTGTTCTCTCACCATTTTTTTATTCTCAAAAAAAGACTGAACAAGTTGATGAATACATCACGTTTCATTCAACCATCTAATAATAATATCACATGTCACTCATCCAACTAGTTCGAAACATCATATA
Organism: Viscum album; assembly: GCA_963277665.1. Lineage (NCBI taxonomy): Eukaryota > Viridiplantae > Streptophyta > Magnoliopsida > Santalales > Viscaceae > Viscum > Viscum album. Next base: position 148,380,943 of record OY728151.1, read on the forward strand.
TGAAACACCTAATATTATCCATACATTTCCTTAGTATAATTTAGTCAAGGTATTTATGTATTTTCCTTTCATAGAAGTTGAAAAATCCCATCTTGGTTACACTCCAACCAATGAAAGAATCAAGAAAATATCCAACCACCCCTAATTAGCTAAGTTTATATATTGACTTGTGTAAGTAGGGTATCAAAGTATGATGTTTATTATACTAGGTATCTTTCAAACCTCTAGTAATAAGGATTTATAATAATCATAAACCCCAAAGTATATTAATAACTATATGATATTCCATTTCATATACTTTAGTAGATCATTCCAAGTAATAAGTATCTACTTATTACCTCCTGAATATATTCTACATATCTTGTATACAAATAATTGTAATAAATATTGGAATTTATTAATGATAACCTTACCATAGCACTACAACCCAGTATACTTCATAATGATCATTGGTTAGGGAAAACTCAAAGTCATACTTTTATAGGATATTATCATTCAAATGTTCATGTAAAATAAAATTTAAACACACATGAATTAATTATTATGGGAGATTTCCTTTTATTACAATACCATAATAAATTTAAAACATTTATAACCAATATATCATGTGTTTAACACTAATAGATTCTACATGACCCTAATGTTTTTTCTACGGTAGTGGTTTCATCAAAGTATCTACTACATCATAATGTGTAGACACACAATTTATCTTTACATAACCCCTCTCAATTATCTTTCATATGAGATGGTATTTATAAAGGACTTGTTTAGTATTTTGATGAGACATAGTTTCCTTTTCCTGAGAAACAACACCATTGTTATCAAAATATAGATAAATTTATCTATTGATTCTAGGAAGTAATCTATACTTAGAAACTAACTTCATGGTCTAAAATAATTATTTCACAACATATGATTCACCTATGTATTATACCTCTATTGTTGAGTCTGCTATAATAGCATATTTGGAAATATTCCAACTAATTACTCAATAATTTAGGAAAAACATGAATTCAGATTGAGATTTAATATAATATTTGTAAGATTTTAAACTAGACTCTGTGTAACCCTTACCATAGAGCTCATTCTATCCTACAAATAACAAAAATATATCTTTAGTCTTTCTCAAGTAATTAAGGATTTTCTTTATAATTATCCGTTCACTAATTATTGGATTAGATTGGTAAATACTTATTTTTCTCAAAGATATGAGTCATCAGGTTGAGTACACAACATGGAATAAAAGATAGACAATATTTTGGATGTATAATGAATCATATCTATTCTATAAAAATATTTATAAGTATTGAGAATATTATTAATATTTAAGGCATGCAATAGTGATAAATACCCCATCTTAGAGTTATCTATGAAAAAATGATATAGAACATTACAATTATATGTGTTCTGAATTAGTACAAGAAATATCTTAGATATTTCTCCGTAGACCGTATTTCCAAGAATGTAAGCTACTTGTAAGATCCATACCTTTATAGAGATATATCATACTTGTTTTTAGATATTCTTTTACCCTTGTTTTGATCATATCATGGCTGGGTCTTTCTTTGGGATTGTTTCAGGTGAATTTGAAGAAATTTGAAATCCCATGGGGCTATAAATTGTTAGAATATGGTTAGGTAAAACCATTAAATTTTACCTAAGAAACTATGCTCTCCTTTTTGGAGTCACAGGAGGTGGAAAACGGTTTGACCAAACCATGCAAACTCCATCCCCACACCATGAACCCCTATACAGAGGGTTTTGCATTATTGGCGCATGGTTTTTCAAATCGTGTGCTCACCTAGGAGTAACTTTGCACCCCATAAGTTGGGTCACATGTTTAAGGAATAAAATTTTGAAATTCATCTATCCTTACCAGGAAACCATGCACATAGTATTTTACACCCTCTAAAATTAGATTAAAAATTCTTGAACCCCTGGTTATTATCCTTAATAACCATATTTCAGCCTAACATAATTTTCAAAGATTTTGGAGCCACCAAAGAGGGTTCCAAGGATCCTCAAATCCCTTCAATTTCAAATAGATAATTTTGTGAAAAATATTGGATCTCTGGTACGAAATTATCTTCCTTTTTAAGGTTTTCCTCTATCCCATATTTCTTCCCATTTAAGGAGGAATGATGTTTTTATTTTTTTGATGTTTTAGATCTAGGATTTGATAGATCTTGTTTCATTGGATCTTGATCCCAAGTTTTGGTACTAGATCTTCCTCACTATTGTTAATTTGACTGATCTACATAAAATTGAGTGTTATAGTTTGGTGAGCGTTCATGAATGGTCTTAAGGTAGGTGGTATCATTACTAATTATCACAATATTGATTAGGATCAGGTGTATATAATTGGTTTGTTTCATTTCCATGTTGTGAAATTTCATTTAACTTAAAAAGGGGAGAATTTAGTTTTTAGAATTTCGTAATCCCTTTATGTATTGGGTTGAAATGTTGAAGAATTATGAGACCAACTTGATGGAAACCCAAGGGTGTACAAATGTATCCTTGGAATGATGATTTATGAATTGTAAAAAAAAAGGATAATGGGTTATTGAAATATAATTAAATGATTATTACATTATTAATAATTCTATTTAAAAAGGGGTGTTTTTATTAACCTCAAATAGTTTGTGTGATGTGATTAATTGATGATAAATATATTAATAGGGAATTGTTCATATTTTTCCATTTGAGTAATATAAAGATCCATGGTTGTGTTTTGATAATTGAAATTGTGCATCATGATGTGAATAATTAATAATAAGGTTAATGATGTTGAACCATGATATGAATATTATATATGTGATATTTTTGATTAATTTAAAAATGAAGTGTGGGTCAGGGATTGATGCTCCAAATACCCATGGGGTGCCGAACCGATGATCCAGACCACAATGCATGCTTGTGAACAATAAAATATGGGTCAGGGACTGATTTTAAAAATACCAATGAGGTGTTGGATATATATTTATGCTCTAAATACTCATAAGTTTCCATAATAATGCTTTAGGCACCCATGATATTGGTATTGGAATGATGTTCCAAGTGCATGAGAGATAGGTACTTGGATTGATGATCCAAGGTACTAGTTATGAAATCGAAATTAAATGAATAATTAAATCCCATGAATGAATGAATTATTATATTTATATATTATATACTTTATAATATGGAATGGGCCGAAGCTGGTATGATGTGGTTGAATATAGAATATAAAATGTGAAACATGTTCACTTTTTTCATTTATATTTACTTTTTATACAATTGCATACAATGTTATAGATAATATATTTTATTAGACACCATTGCTGGTGGCCTAATGAGTTTTACTTATGCCCTACTTGGGCTACCTGATCATTACCCCAAAAGAATTCATGTTTTTAGAACATTATAAGGGAAAGTCCCTATGAAAGAAGGATGATTTGGGATTTGGGATGGGTCATGAATGCGAGAACTATATATGATGTCGGGACCCACTTATGAGATTCCAATGTGTATTTTTTTGGGTTTTCATTAGACCATTGACACTTGTATGAGATGAAATATTTACTTCTTTAGTATTTTTTTCCTGTTTTGAGATTCATGATGTGATTCATAGTCTTATATTTATTGTGATTTATTATTTTTCTTTATATTATCTTGGTTATTTTGTATATTGTTTTTTTTATTTTGTGATACTTTTATAAAGGGGGTATAGTCTCTACATGTTACATATAAGACCCTAGTTACTATTTAGAAGCCTTTGGAATATAAGGAGGGATGCCTAAGGTCATGTAATGAACTGAATCTGGGAACTGGTATGTGACACCTGGGTTGGGACATCACACTGTGGTATCAAATGAGGTTTTGTTTTCTTTTCTGCTATCTTATTATTTGAGAATGGTAGATAAGAGTCTAAGATTATTTGGGCCTTAGTAATGATATTGTTTATGGGAGTAGTTGACCCATTGGGAGGGGGAAACCCAAGTAACTAGGGTGGGACTGTTGTTGTTGATATTATTTTGTCATAGTTGGATGTTATTTCACCTTGGGTGATGCATTTATTGTGCGATGTTATTGATTTACAGATATTTTCCTCATTTTACAGTATGGCATGGGATTCATGTATACACGCATCATAATTAGAACATAAGACCTTAGGAAGTATGAATCATTTTAGGAATGAATTAAAAATCAAATTTTGGGTGAGTTTCTGATAATAAAATACATTTCATTATATGTGAAATTTAAAATAAATGGTTCTTAACAGTGAATTTAAAACAAATAAATGGTTCATAATGGCAAATTAAAAATAAATGGTTTCTCATGGTGAATTTAAATGGTTAAAATATCTTATATATATTAAATTAAAATGGATAAAATGTGTGTGTAAAGGTAATATTATGACATAGAATTGTTTTATCCAATGTTATACATGACCTAGGTGAGGGATGGTTGAGGGTAGTGATAGTGCCTCATTTTTTACCATATGGAAGAGTATGGGGGATGAATTGTTACATATTTATGAGAATCCCTCTTACGTAAATGTGTAAATGATGTGTTATGTGTCCTAATACATTTGTTTATAATCGTAGTGGCATTCCTCTATGATGATGTTGGTTGGTAGGATATAAGGAGGAAATGGATGGAAATATACCAACATTAGTGGATTCAGGGGGCTCAATAGATCTCTGTTAAGTGGTGGAAGAGAAGTTCCATGAGAACTTTTCTAACTTTATGCAGTTTATGGTTAAATACCCAGGGTGGGCTGTGTGGAATATGTCTAACTTGACATGAGAATTCTAGTTGCAGTACCCTATAAACTTCTCTAGATATGGTAGACTCGAGATAGATGAGTTCTGTATTGAGTCCATATAGACAATTAATGACCATTTAGAGACACCTATAATGAAACGAGTCAATTTTGATTCTTATATGTTATGTCATCAATAAAATAATTAGTGGGATATTAAGGCTTGAGATGATCATCTAGAGAACATGGTGTGGAAATATTTTCAGGAGAAGTTCCTAACACAATTTTATCCAAAGATTCTTTGGTAAGAGAGAGCAGTAGAGTTTACATAGTTGACCCATGATATTATGTCCATAATAGAATATTATAGTCACTTTACCAACATGAAGTACTTTGTTCCAGTTTTGGAAGGAGATGAGGAATTTGTGGTGAGAAATTTTTCGGATAGAATTAAATGTGATATTAAGTTCTAGGTTAATATATTTTGACTGAAGAATTTGGATGAGGTAGTTAATCAGACACTCAATTTTAAGGGGAACCTGAAGGAGGGTTCGAGTGGAGTATATATGGATTATGTTGGATGGCTAAGAGGTATGTCTTCTGAGGGTATGAATTTTTACTATGAGAATGTTATCCAGAGTAGTGGCAAGTGGAGTGTCCAGGGAGAAGTATTAGTTACTTATGAAAATAATTGAGTTCTTTTCCATCATGGAAATAGACCATGTAACTATCATAACCAGTTTTCCAAACTACCGGTAGAGTTTTAAGCTTGTGGAAATATGGGGTATCTAAAATGGTTCTGTAGGAATCCATGAGATATGGGTAGTGATGGAGGAGATAGGCCGAAAAAGAGTACATTATGGGGTTCTTCTATACTATAACAGTCTGGTAGATGGAGTTCTAATAGACATGGTAGTTGAGGCTGAGAACATGGTACTTCAGGGAAATATTTCCCATATCACTAGAGTAGTGCATCAAAAGGGACTAAAACTGAAGCACATGGAATATAAACAAGATATTTTCATGATTTTATACTTGATATTATGGATAGTGAGTCTAACCATTGATATTTAAAGGTACTATTTTTTGTATCTTCTACACTCTCTAGTGATTTATTTGATAGAGGAGACTCACGATTTTATATCTTCTAAATTTTAAATTGTTTTAGTTTCATAATTGATTTTAAAGTAGGTTTATGATGATTGAAAAACAATTGGGAGTATGGTTGAGGGACATATATTTATTCAAGGGATTTTCTCTTGAGGTTGGTGAGTATCATTTCCGTTGGGATATTTACATACATTACATGCTAGGTTTTGATTTGATTTTTGGTATGGACTAACTAGTATTGTACCAATCCCAATTCAATTGTTACTGTAGGAGAGTGAAGTTTATGACTCCTATGGGTAATAGTTATATTCATCCTTGAGAATTGGATATTCAGGTAGGCTATGCAGGGATAGTCCATCAACAACTAGAGGATCTCAACACCCAGGTTGCAAATATTTTTTTATGATGGGGGGGGGGGTAAGGCATGATGTATTTCCGCTGGTAGTGGATCAGATTTAGGATGTTTTTCTTAAATACTACTTAGGGATTCCACCCAAGAGAGATGTTGAGTTTTATAATTGAGCTCATACTAGGAGATCAACTAGTTTCCATTCCACCTTAAATCATGGAACTAATATAGCTTTAGGATCTTAAGAATCAGCTATAAGAGTCTACAGATACTGGATTTATATGTCCGAGTATTCCACCTTGGGGTTCTCCAGTTTTTTCTAAGAATTAACATGATATGTTGCATTTATTAATTGATTACTGGAATTTAAATAGGATGATAGTTAACAACCAATATCCCATTCCACATATCGATGACCTATTTGACTAGTTGAGATGAGATTGTGTATTATTTAATATTTACTTGAGGTTAGGGTATCATTAGTTCAAAGTTAGAAATTATGATACACCAAGATTATTTTAAAAGAAGGTATGTCCTATACGAGTTCACCGTGATTCCATTTAGGATGAAAAACAGTCCAACTATGTTTTTTGGACTAGAATAACCAAATAATTCATTCTTACCAAGATCATTTTTGATTGTTTTTGTGGATGAAATATTGGTGTACTCTAAGACTCATGACGATTATTCCCAATAGGTTGACATCATCTTGATTACACTGATAGAGAATTGACTATATGATAAGCTACATAGGTTTCAATTATAGACTGAAAAGTTACATTTCTTAGGTATAATAATATTTCTGGAAGGTGTGTTAGTGGACCCAGAGAAATTTTATGTAGTTGTTTCTTGGGGGAAGACCTAGATTATTTTTTATATACAAAGATTTATATATTTTATTTCTTATTATCATAGGTTCATCCAATAATTTTACCATTTGGAAGCACCACTTTTGGTATTGAGCAGGAAGAGTTCCATGTTTTAATTTTCAAGATAATGCAAGAATTCATTATTGGAGTTGAATATTAATTTGGATACTGCACTAATTTTGATCCTACTCAAGATATATGAGGAGTATACCATGTTTTGTGATGTTTCTAGGATTAGAATTGAAGTAGTTATGATGCATGGAGATCCAGTTTTGGAATATGGGTTGCGATAGTTGGTTCCACAACAAAGGAATTACCGTACTCATGCTCTTGAGTAAGTCATGGTGGTTTATTCCTTATAGTGTTTTCAACATTACCGATTGGGTGAAATATTTACAGTGTATAAAAATCATAAAATCATAAAGTACATCTTCTAATAGTGATGCTTTGTGCAGGAAGACATATACTCTTGTAGTTCAGGAGTCCAGTTCAGAGTGGAAGATGATGAAATTACTAAATGAGATGAATATTGAGGTTCAAGGGGGATAGAATTTGATGACCCTCATATCCTTACTAGTGGAGTCCACACATATGAGCCATATTAGGGATAGGAAGTATGTGGATCTGAAGTGTTTTTCCTTGAGGGAAAGTGTAACATCCCAACCCAGGTGCCAAACAGTGGTGACCCGAGCTGGCCTGTTACGTGACCTCAAGTGCACCTCCTCATACACCAGAGGCTTACGACTAGTAATGAGGGTCTAATATAGATACCATGGGGAGACTATACCCTCTTTATCAAAGAATAAAAATAGTTAAAGTAATAAACAATTACCATGTGACAATAACCAACAACCAGAATAATATAATTACTAGAACAAACCTATATGTCGTGATGAACTAAAACCTGAAACAATATCCAAAACTAAAATAGTATATATGTCATGCCAAATATGTGTCCAATTTCAATTCAAAAACCTAAAATAAAGCCATTGATAACTCCCAAGAAATCCCCAATGCCATTTCTAGTTACCTAATCTATTCTCCATCATATCTCATCCATCTAACATAGTTATAGTTCCCTTATCCTATCTTATAAGCATGAAGTCTATTTGGGTATCGATCAGGTAGAATGAGTAGGGTATGATTATAAATCATTAGGCCACCACCAATGAATTCTAAAGCAATATCCAGTCAATAATAGTTTAAAAAGTTGTATAAATAATAAAGTACAATAAATAAGGTAAAAAGTATACATATTCAATGATTCTTATTTAACCACATAATCTTCCAGGCTCATGATGAAACCCATACCATCAATACCTTATTTAGACCATGTTGTATTCTGAACCATATCACATAGGGAAACAAAATTCATTATAACACATGGTATTTCACTATCCATTTAATTTCATTTAATAACACGACCATTTTGAACCATATTCAAATGCCAATATCATGGGAATATAATATCATGTATAGAACCCCATGGGTATTTGGAGCATCAGTCCCCATCCTACACCCCATGGGTATTTGGGACATTAGTCCTTGTACCATACAATAATATTTTCATGCATGTATTTATTACTAAAACATCATGGATATCATTCTATGGGTATTTGGAGCATCATTATTTATCCCACACCCCATTTATCAATCAATAAAATATATTACATATATAAAATATAACAAGGTTAATAACCATTAACCCTATAATCAACATTTTTCATCATGATATACCATTTCCATTATCAAATCAATCATAATCCTTTACTTTAGTCACACAGAATAATATAAACAATTCATCATTAATACATTTATCAATCATTCATTCAAATAAATCATTAAACCATAATGGTTAATCAAAAGATAACTTTATTCCCATTATCAATCAATTCCATAACTCAATAGTTAACTAATTAATTAATCTCATTTAATTAACCAAATCCATAATCCAGATATCCTATCAATTCCATAGTCACATCATTCCATTAATTAATTAATTAATTAATCCAATTTAGGTTGCGATTTACAAATAGGGAAATTTATATTTCACAATTCCACACACACACATATAATCTGGACTATGTTATTTTAAATTTAAAAAATCTAATTCAAGATCCTTGAAGGATGCACACCAACATAAATCCCCAAATTGAAGTGGAACATTCAATTGCACAACAAAGAATGAGATCTAGATCCAAAACCTAGATCCAAGATCTAAAAAAGTTATATCTATCATAACCTATATATAATAAATCTACAATGGAGAAAATCATCCTTTCAAAATACGGGATAGATACATGAGATAGGGAGGAAACCAATCGGGTTGAGAATCTCTTAACATAAGAGGTGTAGATTCTTCAATCGGGTCTTCGATTAGTCATTAATGGAGTTCTGAAGGCCTTGGAATCATCTCAAAGGCTTAAAAAATTGTGGAATGAGTTTAGGTATTAGTGGTGGTGGAAAAGTGTTAATACTGAGGGGTTCAAGAGTTTTTTTATAAATTTTTAGGGATTAAAATACAGCGTTCATGGTTTCCTATACATGGTTCATGTTTTTCACTAATAATGAGCCTAACATGTGCCTCCTCTTAGGGGTTGCATAATTACTACTTGGAGGGTGCATGGGTTTAAAAACAATGTTTTAAATGTTTGAATCCCCTCTATTTGGGTTCTCATAGTTTGCTGGGGGTTGGCGTACGGTTTGGGAAAACTATTCTCCAAATGAAAACTAATGCATTATTCCAAAATTCACAATTTTCACCCAGAACACCTAAAAAAACCCAAGATATACCAAAAAAAAGGTTGAATAGTACCTAAAAACGAGCCTGAGACATCTCTAGAAAAGTTCAAGTTCTTATAATCTCCCCACCTTATAATAGATCATACTCGAGTTGTACTCCCAAGAATCTCAATGTTCTGAGAAAAAATATCGGTCCATTGAGCCCACAAATCTTCTTATCTCTCCCAATATTTATATTGAACATTCCCATGTTTCCAAAAAACTTGAACAATAAGATCAATATTTACCCACAAACCTTTCTCTCTATGATCAAACACACGTATCAGATGATCCTCAAATCACACATCATTCTCATGCTCAACATCATCCACATCGATCACATAAGAAGGGTCAGGGTGACACTACCGATGTTGCAACACATGAAGAACTTCATGTATATAACTATTCCTATTTGGAAGATGAAATCAGCTCGGAACTAGCTTAATTCTCTCCACAACCTCAAAAGGTCCAAAAACATTTGGTGCGAACTTTCCTTGTCTTCAAATCCAATGGTAACACAATACATGTGACACACTAAAGAGCACATGAATACCCTCTATAAATTCTTCGGGTCATCAACATATATCCAAATATGAATTATGACTACTATATGATGTAGCCATAAATTTTTAAATCAGCTGAACCTACTCTAATGTCTCTGGCACAAGACTCGACCCCAATATCTCTGAATCACTTGCCTCCATCATGCAGAGAGGTGATCTACATGGACTACCATAAAGAGCCTTATATGCTTACATATGAATAGTTTCCTAAAAACTATTATTATATGAAAATTAAAAAAGTTATAGGTCCTTCTCTCAAGAACCACCAAATTCAAGAACACACAATCAAAGAAAATCCTCCAAAACCTATATAGTACATTTTGACTACCCATCTATCTGTGGGTGGAATTCTGTATCCAGAAATATCTATGTACCAAGCCCTTTCTCCAAACCTTTCTAAAAGTTTGAAGTAAAATGTGAGTCACAGTATGAACCTATACTTTTTATTACCCCATATAGATAGACTATCTACCGAATGTATATATCTCCCAACTGATCCACTAAGAACATCACCCGAATAGGAAAGAAATGCACTACTTTCATCATACAGTAATCAACCACCATAATAGTTTCATTCTTTTGAGGCATTATTGGGGGACTTACCAAAAAATTAGTGGTTATTTTTTCTCACTTCTATTATGAACCAGAAAATAGTTGTTGAAAACCAGCAGGTCATTGATGCTCGACCTTCACCTATTGATAGGTGTATCATTGTGTCATGAAACCTACAATATTTTTTTATGCTCACCCTACAATAATATTTATGTAGTCCATGGTACATTTTGGTCATATCTTGATGCACCTCCTACTTTGAGGCATGAAATTAACATGTCATATCCTCTCATATACTCATAGGCACAACTACACAACCCAAGGAATATGTGATATCATCATCATCTATAGTCCAATATGAATGTGGCTACCCACCTTCAAGGATTTACCTCAAGGAAAAACACTCTGGATCCTCATACTACCTCTCTATGATCTGGATCAAAATTTTGGAATCCACTGCTACTAATATGAGATTCATCATCTCCTAGTCCTTATAAACCAAAACATGTATATTTACCAACAAATTCATCATCTTCCAATCTAAACTAGAATCCTAAAATTCCGGAGTCTGAGTTTTACTAATTAAAGAATTAACAATAATGTTTTCCTTCCCGGGTGTATATGCCAACTTCAAATCAAATTATTTCATATAATCCACCCATCTAAACTATCAGAGATTCAAATATTGGTGAAAAAATATTCACATTTATCTGTTGTGACCAGTATACATAGTAAAATTTTCTCCCAAAATAGAATTCCACCAACACATCAGGGAATAAACCACTAAATTTAACTCAAGGTCATGATTAGGTTAGTTCTGTTCATGTGGTCTCAACTTCCATGACCCATATGCCACAACTTGACCCCCCTTCATCATCACTTCTCCATGTCTGATCCTAGAATCATCACATAACAATGTATAATCTTCACTTGGCTTGGGTAGGATCAAGATTGATTCCATTTTTAACCACTTCTTGAAATCCTAGAAAGCATTATCAAATGCCTCAGACCATTCAAATGTATCTCCCTACTTGGTCAAGCCTGAAATACATACTGCCAATCGAGAAATGTCCTAAATAAACCTCTGATAATAAACTGAGAACCCCAAAAAACTCTGAATATCGAAAAAATTCTTAGAATATTCCCAAGAAACAACAACTTTAACTTTATTAGGGCCCACTAGTTCACCTTCCTCTAAGATGATGTGATTCAATAACTTTAACTGATCAATCCCGAATTGATATAGAGATATATTGGAATATAGATTATTCTCTCTCAGTGTAATTAGGATGATTTTAGGATATTGGGAATGATATTCATGATTCTTAAAGTACACCAAGATGTCATCCATAGAACCAACCACAAAATTATACAGGTATGGGTGAATGATTCAATTCATTAAGTCCATTAAACAATGATGGTATGCTCATTCACCCAAACATCATCATGAAGAACACATAAAGGCAATAACTGCTTCTAAAAGAATCCCATGATATATTAGAAGTTAGATCTATCAACTGATGATACCCCAATCTCACATCAATATTGGATAAGACACAAGATCCTCTCAACTAGTCAAAGATATCATCGGTATGTGGAAGAGGATACTAGTTCTTCACTGTCATCCAATTAATCTTATAGTAATCTACACAAAAGCACAAAGCCCTACCAGCATTATCTTTAAAAATAATACTAGAGAAACCCATGAATATGTACTTGGACTGATAAATACCTTATCCATAATCACTTTCAGCTGAGTCTTAAGCTCCATAATATATTTTGGTGACATTAATTATGGTGGAATAGAAACTAGATCAACCCCTAGCATGATCTCAATTGTAAATTTAACATATTTATCAGATGGAAGAACTTATAAGTCCTTAGGAAACATGTATTGGAAACTATCCACTAGAGGTGGAAAGAAATCATGATTTACACCCCCATCATCCAAAAATAGACTAGAAACATTTGAAGTGATATTCCCCAATAGCTGATGAACTATCCTTGCATGACCCTCCTTGATATCCCACTCTCCATAGTGATTATAATTTCAACCTCATGAGATGTAAAAGTCATTATGATTTTGTAAAAATAAATATGCGATCAATATGATATTGAACAATCTATTCCCAAAATCACGTCAAAGCTTATCATATCAAGTATATAGAGAACCCAAAGGAAACGATACTCCCCAACCTTGAGAGATCATCCCTTAAAAAACATATGCCTCTCGATCATACTCCCAACATTGTATTGATTATCATAACCTCACTCACAAACTCCACTACCAAACTCAACCCATTCACTAGTGGGGTAGATATAAAAGAAAGAGAGGCACCAATATCTATTAAGGAAATAACAAGAATAGAATCTACAAATATAATACCTATGACTTTCTAGGGTTCAGCTTCACTATACACCAGTTTAGAAAGAAATACATGCAACTGTCCAACCCTATTACCTTTGATGAAATCTATGTACCTTGATTTTAACCAATCTACTAATATAATAACTCTTTACCAGAAGCACCACATCTACTACCCCCACCACCATGACTATTAGAACACTAATTTCAAGACTGATATAGGGTAGAAGACCCATTTCTAGCACCCAAACTCTGTCTAGAGGATCCATAACTACCCATCTATCATGGGTTACTACATAAAGATTGTATATGTCCCATATTGATTCAAGGTCATAACTCAATATATGGTTGGAGGAATTCCTATGAAAGTGACCCATCCTACCGTACTAGTGGCAGAGCACTTTGGTAATATCCTGATTAACTGACCCTTCACCCTAGACACTCTACTTTCCACTACTCTGATCGACATTATCATAGAGAAACATAATACTATCATAATATGTATATCCCATTCATCAAGTATAAATGACCTTCCTTCTACTAGAATCCTCCTCTAGGTTCCCCTCAGAGATGAGAGCCTGATCCACTTCTTTAAAAAACTTCTTCAGTCCAAGGATTTTAACATGGGACTTAATATCAGATCTAATCCCATCTTGAAAACATATTGATGTAGCTATATTATCCCCTACCAGCACTGTATCAATGCTCCACAAGTCAGTATAGGGACCAACATAGTCCATCACAAATATACTCCCCTAGGACAACCTTATGAAATTTACATTCCTCTCCTGTCTCAGTGTCTCTAGTTAGAAGTATTCCAAGAACTTCTCTTGTAAGTCCTTCCAAACCATGTTTCCAAGATGTCCATCATGAGTCTTGATATCCCACAACTTCTTGACTAATAATCACAAAATATAAGCTTAAATTTAACTATTTTCTCAATAGGAGTCTCTAGATGGCCAAGAATCATCTCGATAGACTCCATCGATAACTAACTGCCTTCGGTCCACCCTCTTCAGTGAAAGTCAGAGGGTGATGCAACTAAAGATCCTATGTAAAGTAAGACATACTCTTCACCACCCAACCTAGGACTCTTTCCATAAAATTCATAAAGGGAGAAAAGTTATTATAGAACTGTTCTCTAACTTCCTCACCCCAAACTATTGAAGCCTCATGTACCACTATTTGAGGCACATTTCCCGCCATATCCTCCTCTCATCCAACCAAAAAGCATTGTCCTGGAGGCATATCTATATAATTAAAAAAACACATCTTAATATACATAACAAAACATTACTATGTTTAAACTAAATGTTTTCACATATATCCATATCAATTAAACACTCTTATCCAACCACATAGTAAAAAATGAGGCAATATCACTACCCTTAACCATCCTACTTATATGTAATGGTTAGCAAAGGGTAAAAAAATTATCATATTAATGTTTCTACTCAGACACCAATTTTTAACAAAATTTCACCATTTTACAAGTTTCAAGTTTACAATAGGCAACATTTTCATTAAAATTTACATAATCAAGAAAGGAAATTTCACATAAACAACTTATCTCAATTCCTATTTTTCCTGTGTGTACTTAAAATGATGCATGTCAAATTAAATCATGAGTGACTATAATGATTCATTCATACTTAATATCTCATTCCATACTGGGCCATGATTCAAATATCATAAAATCTCAGAAGTAGTAATCACATCACACAATAATTTCATCACTCGAGATAAAATAATATCCAACTATAACAACACACATCAATAACAACAAGCCCACCCTAGGTACTTGGATCCCCCCATACATTTGTTAGATGCTCCCATGAACAATATCCAAACTAAGGCCTGGCTCATCATAATCTGCAGTCCACCTTTCCCAAGTAGTATGAAAAAGGAAAAGAAAATAATGCCTCATATGATACCACTTTGTGATGACCCAGCCATGGTGCACTCATTGGTTCCCCGATCTTCTTAGTTACATGACCTCAAGCATGCCTCCCTATATTCTAGAGGCTTCTGAATAGCCGTGAGGGTCTTATATAGATACCATGGGGATACTATTCCTTCTTTATCAAAGAATAATAATAGTTAAATTAATAAAGAATGACCAGTTGATAATAACTAAAAAAAAGAATAATAAAATAACAAGAAAAAAACTGTATGTCATGGTGAATGAAAAAAATTAAAGAATATAAAAAAACAAATTAATAGATATTTCATACCAAATATGTGTCCATTGCCAAATAAAAACCCCAAAATAATGACATAAGAACTCCCAAGAAGTTACCAACACCATATCTGGTTCCCTCATCCATACTCTATCCCAACTCATCCATATAATAAAGATATTTTACCCTTATCCTATCTTACAAAAACGAAGTTTATTTGGGAATCAATCTAGAAACCCGAGTAGAGTTTGAGTACAACTTAATATTCGAACACCAATGGTGTCTACTATAATATCCCATCAATAATAGTGTATGCAGTTGTATAAGGAATAAAGTACAACCAATAAGGTAAATATTTCATATATTCAATGATTCTTTATTTAAACCCATACTTTTTCAGGATCATAATGAAACCCATACAATTAATTCCTACTTCATCCCATGTTGTATTCTAAACCATATCACATAGGGGAAAAAATTTATTAAAACACATGGGTTTTGATTATCAATTTAATTACATTTCATAAAATGTCCATTTAGAACCATAGTCTAATGCCAAAATCATGGGAATAGAATAGATTATCTAGCCCCTATTTGTCTTGGGAGTGTCACTACCTATTCTACACCCCATGAGTATTTTGAGAATTATTCACTATCCTATACAATAATATTATCATGCATTCATTTGGGTATAAAACGTTATAGATAACACCCCATAGGTATTTTTAGAATCAGTCCATATCTCACAACCCAATTCTCAATCAATCAAATATATCACGCATATCGAATTTAACAAGATTAATCAATATTAACCCTTTAATAAATATTTCACATCATGATATACCATTTAAATGATCAAATTAATCATATTCCTTTACATTAATCATATGAAATAATATGAACAATTCATTATTAAACCATTTATCAATCATTTATTAAAATAACCAATTAAACCTTCAAAGATAATACAAAAATACATTTATTCCCATTATCAATCAATTACATATCTCAATAATTAACCAATTACATAATCCATTTTAATTGACCAATTCCATAATCCAAAAAACTTGCCAATTTCATAATCACGTCATTCCACTAATTAATTAACCAATTAATTAATCCAATTAACAGTGTGATTTTCCAAATATGGAAAGCTTTATTTCACAATTCCATACCCACAAATACAATCAAGAATATGGGATTTTAAATTTATACCACTTACCTCAAGATTTTTGATGGATGCTCAATAATGAAAATATGAAAATTTAAGCAGAATGTTAAATTTAAAAATGAAGATTGAGGTCTAGATCCAAAACCTATGCCCAATATAAAATAAGGTTAGATGTATCATAAACTATATATAAAACATATCCAACAGAAGAAATAATCCTTTCAAAAAATGGTAGAATGACGTGAGAGATGGAGGAAACCAATCGGGATGACAATCTCTTAATGGGAGAGGTGAAGATTCTTCAATCTGATCTTTGATTCATCAATAATGGAGTCTATAAGAACTTGTAATCATCCTAAAGGATTAAAAAATATTTTTTTGATGAATTTAGGTATGAGTGGGGAAATTATAGGTCAATACTAGGGGGTTCAATATTTTTTATAATTTTTCATGGGATTAAAATTACACTTGCATGGTTTCCTGTACGGGGTGCATAGTTTTCCATAACCATACACCTAACCATGTCCACCACCTAGGGGTCACATAGTTACTACTAAAAGGGATCAAAATTTGAACAACTCTACACCACCATTTGGATCCCCTCTGTTTGGGTTCACATGGTTTTTTGGGGGTAGGCGCACAATTTTGGAAAATTGTGCACCAACCACGCATTGCCCCTCTTCCTCCAAAATATTCAATTTTTACCCAAAACACCCTATAAAAAACAAGACCAAGATATAAAAAGGAAAAGATAAAAGATTAAATAAAAGTGATCATGATACATATCTATAAAATTTAAGGAGCTTATATAAATCCTTGTTATCTAGGAGTCACCTTCTTATTGGACTATAGATGAGGATGGAAACATCTACGATCGAAAAAGTATTTTTTTGTGCCTTCTTGTATGTGCATTAAGTTGATGCATGAGTTTAATTCCTCCAAGTGGGTGATGCATCCTGGTTTGACCAAAATTCACCATGACTTATGTTGATAGTATTGGTTCTTGTGCATGAAAAGGAAGATTGTAGGTTTTGTGACATGATGTTACACTTGTCAGAAGGTGAAGTAAAGGCATCAATGACCTAGTTGTTTACTAAAACCATTTACCATTCTAAAATTTAAGTGTTAATATGTTACTATGGAATTAATGGTGGTTATTCCAATAATTCCTTATAAGAATGATGCTATATGGATGACTGTAGATCAGCTGGCAAAAGTATCCCATTTCTTAACTGTTTGGGAGACTTTCACGGTTGATCAATTATGGGACATGTATCATCAAGAGATAATCTATTTTTATGGGGTTACATGAATCATAGTCTCAATCCATGATTCTTGTTTTATTTAATTTTTTAAAGGCTTATAAAAGGCTCTTGGTACCTAGCTACTTCTGAGTTGATATTTCCACTCACAGATAGAAGAGAAAACATAGTGTACTTTCCAGGTGCTATAGGACATGATAAGAAAATTTGTCCTTAGTATTGGTGTAACTTTGAAAAATCACTTATAATTGGTCGAGTTCACCTATAACAATAGTTATCAGGAGGATATTTAGGTTGTACCATATGGGGTGTTTTATGGTTGGCCATGAAGATCACCTCTATAAAAGATGTTGGTGGGTGAGTTAGAGTGGTTGGGATCAAGACTCATGTAAGAGATGTTGGAACTAGTTCAGTTTATTTGGAATTGTATGGTTATGAGTTAGAGTGGGTACAATTCATATACTGGTCAAATTCATTAAACTTTTGATTTTATGGTGGGTGATCATTTTTACCTTTGGGTGTCGTCAAGATTGGGTCACTGTAGGATTAAGAGGTAGGGGAAAATAGTTCCTAGGTTTTTTTGACTCTTTGAGATTATAGAGAGTATTAGACTAGTGTCATATTAATTAGCTCCTACACATAGGTAAATTTATATGCATGATGGTTTTCATGTGTCACAACATCAAAAGTATCACCCCAACCCTTTTCATATGATTGATGTTGATGATATTGATCTTGATGATGATATGTCTTTTGAGGATCATCTGATTCATATTTTGGATCGCTATGAGAAAGTGTTGCAAGGAAGAACTATGTTGTTAGTCTTAGTGAAATGGTAGCATGTTTATGTTTAGGAGGAAACATGAGAGAGGGAAGAAGATATGTGGGCTCGGTGGCTCAAAATTTTTATCATATAATCTCAGTGATTCTTGGGAGTATAGCTTGAGGATGAGCAGTTATAAGGGCTGCAGTGGGGGGATTTTATGATCATGAACTTTCTAGAGATGTATCATACTCATTTTCAGGTATTATTTTACCATTGTTTTCATCATACCTTATTTGGTCCTTTCTTTGGGGTTATTTTAGGTGTATTTAGATAAAGTTGGTAGCCCTTATGGCTATACATGATTGTAATATAGTTAGAAAAACCATGTGGTTTTCCCATAGAAATCATGCAACCCTTTTTAAAGCCACATGTGGTGGAACATAGTTTTACCATACCATATTTAATCCCTCCCCAAACTATGAACCCATATACTAAGGGGTTTTGTATTCTTGGTGCATGATTTTTCAAACTGTACACCCACATATTAGTAACCATGAACCCCACAAGTAGGGGCACATTATTAAGGCTCACCATTTGGTAGACTATTCACCCTCCCTAGGAAACTATGCTCGTATTTTTTTAAACCCCTAAAAATTAGATTTAAAATTACCACACACTTGATAATATCTCTAATTAACATATTTATTCCTAACATGGTTTACATGTATTTTTTTAGGATCTATAGAGGGTTCCAAGGATCTTAGAACCCTTTTGTAAATTGAAGATCCGATGGAAGAAGATTGCATCTCCGAAAAGAGATTCTCTTCCTTGTTTAACGTTTATATATCTCATATATTTCTTCCCCACTAGCGAGGGATGATTTTTCATCCTTTTTTATGGTTTAAATATAGTTTATGATGGATCCTATTTCATTGGATCTTGATCTTATGCTTTGGTCATTGATCTTCCTCACTGATGTTAATTCAACCAATCTTCATCAAATTGATGGTTAAGGTTTTGTGAGCATTCATCAATGATCTTAATGTAGGTTGTCTAATTTCTAATTTCATTTTTTAGGGTTTGGATTGGGTGTATGTAATTGGGACATTGTGTATCCATGTTATCTAACTGTATTTAAATTAAAAAGGGTGAATTTAATTCTATGAAATTGGGAAACCATTAATTGATCCCGTTAGAATGTTGAATAATTATTAGACTGGCTTGATGAAAACACAGGGGGTGTGCCAATTTATCCTTGAAATAATGATTTATGAATTGAAAAAATAGGGATAATGAATTATTGAAATTGAATTAAACCTTTAATTCATGATTAATAATGCGATTTGAAGAGTTATTTTCCATAACCAAAAATTGTAAATTAGATGTTATTAATTGATAATAAATGAATTAATGGGGAATAATTTTTATTATTACATGTGATTAATGTAAAGCACCATGGTTGTTTTTTGATATGTGAAATTATTCACCGTGATGTGAATGATTTATAATAAGGTTAATGATTTCGAACCTTGATATGAATGTGATATATGTGATATTTGTGATTCATTGATAAATGAGGGGTGGGTTAGGGACTAATGCTCTATATACTAATGGGGTTCCACACTAATGCTCTAGTATCCCAATGATTAAATTCGAATAATAAAGTTTAGTTATGAATGATTCTCTAAATACCTAGGAGATGTGGGATTGGTATGGATTCTTAAAATACCAACACATTCTATAATGATTCTTTAGTCCCCTAAGATATTTTCATTGGACTAATGTTTGAAGTACTTGGGTTATTGTTACTTGGATTGATACTCTAAGGTACCAGTTATGAAATTATCTGTTGTTAAGAGAAATATGGTAAGAAGTTGTTTTTGGAAGATGAAAGAAGTTTGTGTTGAAAGTATTGTCTTTTTTTGTTGAATAAATAAATCAATTCACTTTACAAGTAGAGAAGATCATACATAAGGTGGAATTGTAATCAGAATATCAGAAACAAGAATGCATCGTAATTATAATATCTGATGCAAACTGCTTAAGAAAGTCCATTAGTTTTTGAAAAAGTTTTTGAGGAGAAAAGTTTCATCAGAATCACCTTGGGGTAGGAATTAATATTTGAATCATAATGAGGAAAATTATCAGAGTCTAGATGAATCTAATCTAAATATGATGATACATTTCTAATCTTGGAGTTCTTATAAATCATAAATTTTCTGGGAAACTTCTGATGCTGTCCTTAAAAAATAATGTGGATAACAGGTGATACCAATTGGTTTGAGTTTTTATTGGAAAGAAAGAAGATACTAAAAGGATGTAAATTAATAGATACCTTCAAATTTGAGTTAATTAATTCTATGATAATATTAATTGTTCTTTAATTAATGAGGAAGTCATGACTAAAAGAAGAAGTTTATAGAAGAAGGAAGTCATAGTTTTCTAGTCTCAATTTATTAGTGTGAGAACACATGATGCAAAATTATTTGATGGTTTTGAAGTTTTTTTAGAACATGAGAAAATGAAGATGATGGTTTTCAGTGAGACCAATATTCCACAAGATTCAAATCTTTAGAGAAAGAAGTTGGTGTGCACCATAATCAGAAAAGGAAAGAAATTTCTAATGATAATGGTTCATTGGATACAGTGTGAAATATATCAATTGAAGGAAAAATTGTTTTTATTTGGGGTTCTTGGTAATAATGTAAAATAAAATAAATAGATTTTTTGGGACTAAATAATGTAATAAATTCCAAAACTGATCAAACAAATGAAGATCAACAATGTATTCAAAAAATTTCATAACGTTCAATTGTTTTTAAATTTGATCAAAAATGAAATAAGAACTCTGATATGTTTATAATTGGGTCAAGTGTCATCAGATATGAAGTGGCGCCGACTCACCAAACTGATGATGACATCGATCAATCAGAGAATAATTCATCAGACATAGGATGATGCCGATAAAATTATAATACATAAGATCATTGGTCTGAGG
This sequence comes from Viscum album, assembly GCA_963277665.1. Lineage (NCBI taxonomy): Eukaryota > Viridiplantae > Streptophyta > Magnoliopsida > Santalales > Viscaceae > Viscum > Viscum album. The sequence goes on from OY728151.1 coordinate 148,402,653, forward strand.
AAAATAATAAAATAATAAATGTTCTGAAGCAATTTCAAAAGGGTTTTCAAGGGGGGTCTCGAAGTTTGTTTGAAGAGTTTTATGGAAGTATTATTAAAAGGGGGTTTTAATCCATCATTGAAGTGTGTTCAATAATTGAATATGTCTTTATAATTTTTGACTATGTTTATATTAGAATGGTTTCGAAATTTGTTCATATTTCAATTGGTTAATATCAATGTAATAAAGAATTTATTTTTGTACATATTTCTTCATCATAATAAATATTTGGAAGAACAATCAGAATTATACTGAAGAATGGTTAAAAAGTTTTAAGCCAACTAAATTTTTGAGAAGATTCGATAAGGTTTGAGAAGATTTTAGAAGAGTTAATAAGTGTTGAATAATTTAATACATGAGTCAAAATAAAGGTGAATTCTTTATTTTAGGAAAAAAATTAAGTGGGAATTTTTTTATTCCCACCTAAAACACATTTGGAACAACTATAAAAAGAAGTGAATACATTGTGATTTTATATGTATTAGAACACTTTTCACATGAATACTAAGAGATAGTGGTTCTAAATATTTTAGAGAGAAGTGGTTTCAAGATACACCATTGTTGACGAAGTTTTTTGAACTGAATAAGAAGTAGGAAGATCATATTTAGTGATTATTAGATCAGACTGGGTCATCAGACTAGGAAATCGGACTGAGATTTATGGTCTGGGAAAAAATTTATTCAGAATTGTTTTAGTTGTATTCTTATAGAATTATATTTTTGTAATGAGAAATAAAACTGATGAATCAGACTAGGATATTAGGTTGGGTATCATTACAAAGTCTAAATAATTTCTTACAGTCTTCTGGGTATGAAATTAAAGAATTGTTTTAAAGGTTATCAAAAGTGAATGTTGATAAAGAAGTACAGTAACACGTTTGGAAGGAATTAAATAATTTTTCTTAACTTGTTAAAAAAACTTGTTTTACATCATCTATTCTAGAAGAGACACATGCACTTTTGTATTGATCATAGTTATACACAAATTTAATGTTATATCCAACTTATAAGTATCCACACAAAAGTATTTTTTTTTCTAGTGGATTTTGTGGTATTAGATTATTTCTTAAACATACCAAGGATGTATCTAATCTTGTTGAGTAGTGAGTCTTGTAAATACTTGTTTTCCAATGGACGTGTTATTTTTTTTCAAAAAAGTCATAAATCATTAAATGGAGGAATATGTTATTTCAAAATAAATAATAATTAAAATAAAAAGATATCACTGATTCACCCCTCCCCCTCTTAGTGATACATTTATCTTACATGGGAAATATCAATTGGTATCAGAGTGAAGTTTTTCTTCATTTACTCTTTGCTAATGTTTTTGAAGAGAATTTGTGATAAAGAATCTAAATTGTGTGAATAGTAAGGGGATTCCATTTTTCTGTGGTAAAAACTATCATATTTGAAAGGAAATAATGTTTCCTTACCATATGTATCTTGGGTACGATGTTCTTGAAGCTACAACAAATAGAGTTCCTCCTATTAATGAAAATGATCCTCTTATATCTATTGATAAGAAGAATCTTGAGAACTATGGAATAAATAAGAATGATTAACTATCATCACTTTCTAAAAGTCATTTTTCTAATTGTGATGGGTTTTCCACTTCCAAAGTAATTTGGGATAAGCTGAAGAACATTAATAAAGAAAATTAAAAAGTAAGGAATACAATGTCACAAATAAATTGATTTGCGTACGAAGATATCAAGATGGGTGAGTATTAATCAGTTGGTGAATTCTTTACCAGCGTGAATTACATTTTTATCACTATTATATTACTTGGTAAAAATTTGTAAGATTCTACTATTGTTGAAAAAATAATGAGAATTATTCCAAACAAGTTTTACGCAAAAGTTTCATTATTAGAAGATAGAGATCTAGGAACATTATCTCTTGTTGATTTTGATTGCACTCTCATCACTTTTAAAATAAGTATGGATAATGTTATGAAAGGAAAAACAAAATCTTATAGATAAATTTATTTCAAGGCTTCAAAGAAATAAATTACTAAGAATATACTTAAAGAAAACTAATATTGAGATTCTAATTCCAAAAACGAGGTATGTAAAAATACTGATCATTTTTTATCCTTTTTAATAAAAATTATAAAAGTTTTATAGGTAAATATAATGGTATAATTCCCTTTAAATGTTTTGAATGTGGAACCATTGGTCACTTTATGTATAATTTTACTCAAATAAAATAAGAAGAGGATAGAGATAAAGACAAAATAATATGATAAAGTCATGAAAGAAATAAAGTGATAAGGCTAAATATTATTCCAAAGAAAAAAAAGTTCTCAAAATGAAAAAGGAAATGTTTTTTTGTATAAATATGATGAATAATAAGAAAGTGATGTTGAATATAAAAAGTATATTGAGAATTTTTGGGATAATAATTTCACTAAAATAGTTAACAATGAAGAGTTTGTAAGGTGTAGTTCTGAATGGAAAGAAACTCATTTAGAATTTCATCTAAAAAAATAATTGAAATGATTTATATGAAACATTGGAAGGCTTGATAGAGATATTAATAAATTTAAAAATTAATTTTCCTTAACAAAAATATCAATAATTTTTTCTAGATTATAAAATTAAGATTTTAGAATAGATTAATGACTTGTATAAATACATTGAAAAAAAAGAAATAATTGGAATGGACATATGGAAGTTAAGTTGAAAGTAAAAGAAGAATAATTGGAAGTTATTCAACAAAAAAATTCTAAATCCAAACAGAGGGTTAAAATTTTCAAGAATTCTATCTCTCAGGTTGGTGAAATATCTAGAAATAGTGAAGAAGATAATGATCAAAATAAACCTTCAAAGGTTAAGAATAAAGTTAATTTTTTTGAAGAAGAAATATGGGGAAGTTATGTATGTGTCCTAAAAAAATAAAGTGGGGAAGTTAGAAATTTAAAAACATTATGAGCCCAGAAAAGTTCCTATAATTTCTAGTTCTGATAAGGATTGAAAGATAACCAAGATTAAGAATAAGGATCTTGTTTACAATGGATATTTTTTGACTAAATAATTTTCTCATATTAAATAAAAGAAGGTTGCTGAGAAACATGATCACAAATATAGATAATATTGAAGTTATAAAGGTTAATATTATTTTTATGGATACCTTTGGTATTTTGGTGGATTCAAGAACATGAAAAATTTTAGTTAGTTTAATAAAAAATATTACAACTATTCCACAAATTATAGAAGTAATAGTTTTAGGGGGAGTCAACCTTCTCAAAGGAAGATTTTCGAGAAGGATGTTTTGAAGAAATATGAGAAGGTTGGTGTGAATGTTGAAAATAGGTTCCAATATCTAGAAAATATTTTTTAAATATATGAAAAACCTAGATATATTTCAAAAGAATTTCTTGTTTTGTTACCCACAAAAAAAATGGTTTTAAAAAATTCTTGAAGGATGAATGAAAAGAATGATAACGGGATATAATAGGCTCTTTTGGTTGAAAATACTCTCAATTCTTCAAAAGAGAATGAACTTGGATCTTGGATAGTGGGTGTTTTTCTCATATGATATTATACTTGAAAATTGTGAATATTGTAAAATATTTCAAAGAAGAAACAGTAACATTTGGAAATGATGGTTCCCTTATAATCAAAAGTGTTGGATATTTTATTATTAGGGAAGAAAAGTTTATGTCCAAGAAATATTTTTTTATGGGATGAAACAAAAATTTCGATGTGTTTCACAACTTTTTGATGAAGGTAACAAATTTATTTTTATAAAATATTGCTTTATTGTAAAAAAAGGAAGATATAATGATAGTTACAAGAGGCCAACATACAAAAAGAAACTTTTTCCAAGTTAGTTAGGTTCAAAAGACTTGTTAATTAACCATGATATAAGAGAATCAAGTGTGGAATAAAAATCTAGGACACATGTGTTAGAGAAAAAGACTCAAGTTATCAATAAGAGATGTTGTATATAGAATTCTTAATATGTCAAGAAAAAGAGATTGGTGTTGCACAATTTTTCAAAAAGGAATGATCATAATATCTGTGCATAATAATGTTAAAATTTCATCAAAATGAACCTTGGAACGTATTCATTCAGATATATGTGGAACAATTCAAAAAAAAAAAAATCAACTCACACTGATAAGTACTTCATTACTTTAATTAATGACTTTACTCACATTACATGTGTTGTGAATATGAATCATAAGTTAGATGCTTTGTAAATGTTTAAATGTTTTAGGAGAAAATATGAGAATAAATGTGAGTATTTATTGAAGAAGTTGAGAACATATAATATAGGTGAATACAAAAATGAATACCATGAATGTTATTTTGAGAAGTATGGAATTTGGTATGATTTAAGTACACCATAAACTCCTTAACATAATGGTCTTTCTAAAAGGAAAAATATAAGTCTGATTGAAATTTTTAGAACTATGATACTTGAAAATTTCCTCTCTCATTACATTTGTAGTCAAGCCATGATCATTGCTATTTATATTAAAAATAGATGTTTCTATTGGCTAAGTTTAGAAATATGTCCATATGAAATGTTTTATGAAAAAAATCCATGTCTGAAACACATTAGAGTTTTCAATAGTCCATGCACCATAAAGAAGAAAGATGGAAACCTTGGAATGTTTGAGTAGATATGTGAAGATAGAATTTTTCAAGGATATACTCTGGAAAGAAGAGAAAATATATGCTTTAGAAAAGAGACAAGAAGATTATTTTTATTTTTTGATATGAATGTTATAAAAAATTCCATGAAATATTCTAAATATACTCATATAGATAAGTAAGATAAAAATTGTGAAAGAATTTTTATAAAGAGTTTTGATAAAGATTAAAACAATTATAGTCTTACTTGAGAATAATAATCTTACATAACTATTTCTAATTATGAATTAAAATCTCAAACATTTCATCCTAGGTTGATGGTGTAAGTTGAATCTCAAAATATAATTGGTGATCAATATAAAATGGTTCAAATAAAAAGAAAATAAAAAGCTATTACACATACTTATTTTTATTTAAAATTCAATAAAAAATTTGTGAATTAAGGTTTTGAGCATCCACAATGTATTTAGGAGATGAATGAACTTTTGGATCTGATTGAAAATAATGATACATGGTAACTTATACCTAAAAAAAGTGACAAAAATGTTTTTGGGTTACAAATATCTTAAAAGAATTTTTTTTCTCAAAATAAGTATACTAAGGAACTTATTATGAATTTTGTTATGGAAAATTCAAAACCTATTTCTACACAAAATTTAGAGAGAACCAATTTTACAAAATATGGATAAGGAAACGAATTTTACTCTATAGAGTTTTGGAATCTTATTGGAAGTTTTTTACATTTGAATACCTCAAGACCAGACATTTTTTATATTGCTACCTTATGTAAATGATTTCAAAGTTATCCAAAAGAATCATATCTATTTTACGGTAAAATAATTCTTAGATATATAAAAGGAACAAAAAATTTAAAAATCAAATATTACATCTCCTAAAGTATGTATTTGTTTTGTTATACATATATTGATTGGGCATGAAATATTGATGACAGAAGATCCATGTTTGGTGGAGTTTATTTCTTAGGAATATTTTTTTATGTTGGCATAATAAGAAATAAAGTCTAGTAACTATTAGCATGGCTGAAGCTAAGTATGTTTCTTCTACTCAAGATTCTACCCAACTTATATTGATGACGACTCAGTTGGAAGGATTAATTATTTAAGTAAAGTTACCCTGATATTGGGTTGTGATTATAAAATTGAAATAAACATTACAAGAAAAGTAGTAAAAAATCCTCATTCAAAATATATTGACATAAAATAACATTTTATCAAAGCTAATGTGTATAAGAATCAATTTAAGAATGAATTTCTTCCTACATCATAACAAGTTTTTAGCATATTCACAAAACCTTTACAGAAGGAAGTAGTTTTCAAGATGAGGTTGAACATGTGTATCCAACCTCTTTCTCATCAAGGTTGAGGTTTGTGTTTCTATCCCCTCTCTCATATTTTCTTTGGATAATGTTATCAAGGGGGATAATTGTTTCATAAATATATCCATTTATATGTGATAAACCATTTAAAGAAGAATGTATATAAAGGGAGTTGTGGGTAAACTATGAACTTAACATTAATGTGGGTAACTAATTCTAAAAGATTTATGGATTGGTGGTAGGAAACATGTGTTTAGAGGTAATAGAAACAAGTGAATAAATTTGTGAACAGATGTTACATAGATGAAAAATTTTCACGAGTCACTACTTTTGGACAATATGGTTTTCCTGTCAATGATTCTTATTTCCTATAATGAGTTTGTCCATGTAGTCATAAAATTCATTAATAATTAATCCATATATTTTGGTTAAATTTTTTTGCCACTTATGAACCTTGGTTGACAATAAAATCCAAAGGGAGAGATTCTTAGGACCATGATAGAAAGAAGTTGTTTTTGGAAGCTGGAAGAAGTTTTTTTGGATGTATTGTCATTTTTTTCACGTAAAGAAATCAATTAGATTTTATGATTAAAATATTAGATATGATGTTGAATCATAATCAAAATATTGGATATAATTTGCATCATAATCAGATAATTGTGCACAAAATTTTTAAGAAATTCCATCGGTTTGTGAAGAAGTTTTTAGGGAGAAACGATTCATCAGACTAACCTTGGGATCATAATGAAAGTATGAATTAGAACGAGGAAATTAATTAGAGTTTAGATGAATCCAATATAAATATAATAATGATCTTCTGATCTTATATTTCTCATAAATCATAAGTTTTTTGGAAAACATGTGATGCTGTCATTTTGGAGGAAAGGGGGAGAACATGTGCTAGAAATTGGTTTGAGGTTTGATTAGAAATAATAAAGATGTTAAAAGTAAGAAAATTAATAAATACTTTCCAATGTAAGTCAGATAATGCTATTTGGATCTTAATTTTTCTAAAGTTTGTGATGAATACATGATAACAAGAATTAGTTTATGGAAGATGAAATTAAAGGTTTTCTGGTCTTAGTTCATCAGTGTGAGAACACCAGACACAAATTTTTTTGATGGCTAGGAAGTTTTTTGTGAAACATGATAAGAAAAATATCTGAGTTTAAGTTATAATAGTAAGACAAAAGATTCAAATTATTAGATAAATATGTTTATGTGTACCCTAATCATAAAATAAAAGAATATACAGTTGATACCGATCCATTGGAAATGGTATTCCACTGATAAATAAGAGGTAGAATTGTCTTAATTGGGAGTTTTTGGGGCCACTATAAAATAAAATATGTTGAGTTTATTAGGAATTATTTATGTAAGAATGTCACATATCGATCAACTAGATGAATATCCACAATATATTAAACCATTTTCATAAGGTTGAATTGTTTTTCAATTGGGTCAATAAAAAAATAAGAACTCTGATGTTTTTACAATGGGTCAAATGTCATCCGATATGAAGTAGTGCTGACTCATTGAACTGATTTTGACATAGAGAAATCAGAGACTGATTAATCAGACCCATAAAGATGCTGATAAATTCATCAGACACAAAATCATTGGACTAAGGACAAGAAGAAAAGATGAAATGTTTTGAGTTAGTTTCAAAAGTGTTTTCAATGGGGGTCTCAAAGTTTGTTTGAAGAGTTTTACAGCTGTATAAGTAAAAGGGGTTTTGAATTTGTTATTGAATTACTTTCAACAAGTGCCGATATCTAAATAATTTTTGAATATGTTTATAAAATAATGGTTTTAGTGCTTTTTTATTTTTCAATTGGTGTAGAGAAACATAATGAAGATTCTTCTATTGTACTTATGTCTTAATTGTAATGAAGAATAAGAATGAAAATTATGATCAGACTAAAGAAAGATATGATTTTTTGATGCCAGCAAAAGTTTTGAGAATATTAGAGAACGTTATAGAATATTTTAAAAGAGTTGAGAAGCATCTAGAAATTCAAAGTTTGAGTCAAAATGAAGGTAAATTTCGAAGTTTTGGGAATTTGGTTAAGTTGGAAAACTTTTTAGATTCCCACCTAAACCACTTTTGGGGCACCTATAAAAAGAAGGGAGTACATTGTATGTTATAATTTATTAGAAAATTGTTCACATACTATTGACGCTCCTTTTAGTCACATTGTCTAAAATAATGGAAAGGGAAATGACTTATCACAAATTGATTTATCCTTTGAAGAAATCATCAAAAATCAACAAAGGAATGAACAAGGCTTCAAAAGCACAAGGGTTGCACAATTTCCCTCACTATCACGCAAGTATACCTACGCACCACCTAATGGTCATTCAAGTGACTTGCGCGCCCTAAAGGATAACCGCTCGGGGTCTTCTCCAGCCTATAAATACCCCCGGGGGCCCCCCCATTCGAGGATGAATTTTTTCCAGAATTCACAGACATAGCTATGAACGCCCAAGTATCTTCTTCAGGTCTTCAAAACTCTTCTAAGGTAATTCATTACCTAGAATGGAAGGTCTAAATAGGAGGAGTTTTTTCTAGGTGTTATAATTCACTAAAACTTGCACGCCTAAGTGTTTTACCCTTAAGGGAAATGAACACACTTGCGCGATGCCCTACTTCTTCATCAAAACTTACGTGCCATCTTCTAGAAATCCTCTAGGGATATTACCAAGGGTTTGAGCCAAGTCTCGCCCAAGTATTACTCAAGGAATGAAAATCACGCAGGTACCCATGTGTCGCGTAGGTATACCTGCGTGACCAGGACTTGCGTGCCCACGCAGTACCTGCGCGCTTTCCAGGACTTGCGCGCCCCTACCTTTTGGGTGCCTTTCCTGCCCATTTCACCCCTCTTATGTCATTCCACCTCTCCTATTCAAGATTCAGTCTTCAAGACACTCTTAAAATCCATTTATGAAATAATTTCTTGATTTGGATTCCCTATCTAAAAGGAACTCCGTTGAACATCTCTCAAAATCTAGTGATTTATAGATCTTTATGTCACTAAAGATTGAGATTTCATTCATTAAACCTCATCCTTTAGAATGACAGAATCCTTAAACTGGGCCTCCTTTTCAAGAATAATCCCTAGTCATAATTCTCAAATATGAGCCTCCTTTTCAGGAGTAAGCCCCAGATCCCCTAACCTGGGCTTCCTTCTCAGGAGTAATCCCCAACCATAATTCCCTAAACCTGGGCCTCCTTTTCAAGAGTAAGCCCTAGTCTCAAATATCGGCCTCCTTTTCAGGAGTAATCCCCAGATATTTTAACCTGGGCCTCCTTTTCAGTAGTAATCCCCAGTCATAATTCCCCAAATTATGGGCATCCTCCTCAGGAGTAAGCCCCAAACCTTAATTCCTTTAACCTGGGCCTCCTTTTCAGGAGTAATCCCCAGTCTCAAATATGGGCATCCTCCTTTAGAGTAAGCCCCAAGTCCCTTTAATTTTCAAATTCATTTATTATGGGCCTCCTTTTTAAGAGTAAGACCCAGTCTTAATTTCCTTTTGATTTGGGCTTCCTTCTCAAGAATAAAACCCAATCATAAGTCCCCTCCTAACTTGGGCATCTTCCTTAGGAGTAAGTCCCAAGATTAGAGTATCCAAATCTCCATAAGCTACATATACCTTTATGGACCATATTACTGGATTTCTTCCCTGAAGTAAATCTTAATCCTTATCTATTTTGGACAATCATACATACACAATCCCCACATCATTTCTTATGATTGCACCCTTCATGGCACAATTTTCTGGTTTTACCAATACCTCTTGTTTCTCACACCGAGCATGACTCACGTGAGCTTAGAGTGTAAAAGTAATTATGAAATCTTTCTTTGAGCCATCAATCATAAACATTATACACCCTTATTCGAACTATGTGGGTTCTGATTCCTTTTCCAAAACAAAGGATACATAGGTAGCCCATCAGTGGGTACGATCCCAATTCTGAAATAATCCATGTCCTCTTGAATGAAAATAAACTTCAAGTGCCCCACTGAGTGGCTTTAAAACTAGTATGGTCATCATAATGACCAAGAGACTTTTATGTATTTTAAGGATACCATCAACTATGAATTTCTAACAAATACAGATGATTCTTCATCAAAGAAGAACCTCGAATACATATAAAAGATTCTCTGAATTTCTTACATATCAATCATTGATTGTTAGAATAGAGGAAAGCTCATTTTATAGTTGGTAATGTAATAAGGATTCATGAACATAACTTAAATCTATAAAGAGAGTCCCAGAGTAGACAATAATTCCCTTAAAAAAGGCGTGATGAGTCCGACCTCCCATCCTCTCGACCAATGCAAATTCCTAAGCCTCAACAGTCCACAACTAATGAGCGCCTACCTTTGGAAAGTAGGTCCAAATGGATATGGAATCATTGGATGTTTTTCGGTTCTACGAAAAAACCCATAGAAAAACCTATTGGAATGTTTGAACCTTCAATCAACGAGGTTATCCTCTATTCCAGAGGGAAACACATACAGATAAAGAGAGCGTGGTTCTAAAAATTATAGAGAGAAGAGGTTTCTAAATAGAGAATTGATGAGGATTTTTTTGGATAGAATTAGAAGAAGGAATATTAAATTTAATTTTTATATGATCATACTAGGTCATCAAACCACGATATCGGACTAAGATTTTTGGAATGTGGAAGAATCTATTTAGATCTGTTTCAATTTTATTTAGACATAATTATATTTCCTGACTAAGAAAACAGACTAATGAATTGAACTAAGATATCAAATTGAGTATCATTACAAAGTCCAAAAAAGTTCTTACCTACTTCTAGGTAAGAAATTGAAGAATGTTTTTAGGTTATCAAAAGTGAAATTTCATAAGGAAACACAATTACTTGTTTGGATGAAATTGGTGGATGTATTTTAGCTGGTTACAAATTTTTTTACATCATTTGTGCTAGAAGAATAACATGAATTGTTGTATTGATCCTAGTATTATGAAAGTGTATGACTATATCCTACTTATTTGTATCCAAACAAAAGGATTATGTTCTAGTGGATTGTGTGGTATTGGATTGTTTCCAAACCATACTAAGTATGTAGCTACTCTTATTGAATACCGACCCTTTTAAATACTTTTATTATTGTGGATGTCTGATTTTTTAACAAGATGATAAATATTTAATAGGAGGTGAAGTTAATTTCAAAATAAAAGAAACATAAAACAAAAAGATAATACTAATTCACCCTATACCCCTCTTAGTGATACATTGATCATGGATGGGAAATATCATACGTAAATAAATAATGAAATCCCATGAAATAATGAATTGAGATATTCCTATGCTATGCGGTTTAGAATCTGACATGGGCCAAAATAGATATGACGTGGTTGACTAAAGAATAATAAATGTGAAACTTTTTTACTTGTATAATTTATCTTTATTATTTATAAAACTACATACAATATTATATATTGGATATTACTATAAACTAAATTGGTGGTGGCATACTGATTTGTAGTCATTCCCTACTCAAGACACCTAATCAATACCCAAATCGACTTCATGTTTACATGACATGATAATGGAATGATCCCTATGTAAGATGAATGAGTTATAATTTAGGTTGGAGAATGGATGAGGGAATGAAAAATGATTTTGGGACTCTCTCGGTAGATGTGAGTGTGTCTTTTCTTTGGGTTTTCATTACACACTTGACACTTTTATGACATAACATATTTACTTCTTTGTTTTATGGTTATTTCTCCTATTTTGGGATTCATCATGTGATGAATTTTCTTATATTGATTATGGTTTATTATTGTTCATTGACTTATCTTAGTTATTTTTATATTGATTTTTTCTATTTTTTTACTTTGATAAAGGGGGTATAGTCTCCCCATGTTACATATGAGACCTTCACTACTGGTTTACAATCTTTGATATATGGGGATACATGCCTAAGGTCACATATCGAACCATCTCGGGGCACCATTATGTGGCACCCAGTTCCGGATGGTACAATGATTCTCTAATTTCTTTCATTTTGAAACATTTACCTTCCCACATATCCATTGAGTGAAGTTTCAGGATTTAATTTCCAATTAGTATTATTTCATCTACATAAAATATTATAAATATGACTATTCTCTAACAAATATGATTACATATAAAATAATTCTTGATGTGACAAAAGTATTTAATTGTATTATCAAACCATATATTACCACTCTAATAATATTTCTTTAGTCCCTAAATTGACCATTTAAACTTTTAAACCTCAGAATTATATTTGGTAACTTTAAAACCTACAAAATTTATAATATAAATATCCTTGGATATATTCCCATAAAGTACTTTGGTTTTTAATTCCATTGAATATATGTCACAATCAAAATGAGATGTCATAGCTTGAGAAATCCAAATGATCTTTATCATCACAATAGGTGAAAATGTATTTTTATAGTCAATTCTATAAATTATTTTAGATCCTTCTTTTCCAATAATGATTTTTTGGTAGAAAATGTAGAATCCAGGTCAATAGTTTTGAACCCACTTACATCTTATGGGTATTACCCCATTAGGTGCATCCACTAATTCCAAACTTGGATAGAATTCATGGATCCTAAATTAGATTCCATAGTGCTTAGCCATATTTTAGAATTTGAACACTTTATATCCTCTTGGTAGGAAGTTGGTTCATATTTTATGAACATTACTTCATCATCATTATCAATGAGAAATCCATATCTTTTGGGGTCTAATGAATAGTATGAGACCTTAGTGGTTCATGTGTGATTAGATTTAGTTCTTTTTCTATAACTCTTTATGTATCATAATCGACTTCAATATTAAGAAAACTTCCCATTTTTTGGTATTGAACTTCTACAAATTTAAATTTCATCCCACCGAATCCTTGATTACTCTTCTCATTCTAAAGGAATGTATGATTTTGAAAAAAAACATTGTGTTCTTTGGGTGATAGAAATAATATAACTTTGTTTCATGAGGATAACAAACAAATAGGAATTTATCAAACTTAGGGTGAAACTTTCAGAAGATAAACCTCTTATATAATATTCACGCACAAATTATTCACATAAGATAAAGTGGGAAATTTACCACACCAAATTTCATATATTGTATTTATGATCTCTTCAGATGGAACATGTTTTAGTAGGAATATAACAGTTGTCAGAGCATGACCCTAAAATGAGATAGGAAGGACACATAGAGTCAACATTGATCAAACCACGTATAATAATGTATGGTTCCTACTTTTAGATACACCATTACATTGTGGTGTTGAAGGAGGTGTGGGTCATGAAACAATTCAATAAATATCTCATGTGAGCTATGAATTAATGGTTCAATTATTCACCACCTCGATCTAATTAAAGTACATTAATAATTTTCCCATTTGATTCTATAATTTTCTCTAAAACCATTTGAGCTTTTCAAAAGTTTCATACTTTTGTTTCATAAGAAACACATAACCATACTAACTAAAGTATTCAGAGAAAGTAACAAATTACCTAAAACCAACAATTGATTGAGTACTCATTAGTCTACATACATCACTATTTATATGATCTAATATTCTACTTTACCTTTCACAATATCTCTAAAAAATGATAGATTTTCATTTTCCCCAAAAAACAAGATTCACATTCATCTAATAATTCATAATCACGTGAGTCCAACAGTCCATATCTATGGAGTCGTTGAATTAAATTCTCATTTATATGCCCAATGAGAAAATTCCAAAAGTATGTGGGATTTGAATCAAACCTGACCTTATTAATCTAAATGTTATAATTAGGATTATCCATATGAAAAATATATAAACAGTTCATTAATATGCTCCCTCTTAAAAAATGTATTAGTTTGAGAGATTTTTTTTTCAGTAGGGTGGTAGAAATAATAAGCCTTTTTTTCCTTAGGATAAACAAAAAATAAGAATTTATCAAACTTAGGGTCAATTTTTAATAATATAAACATCATACATAATATTTACACCCCAAATATTAAAATAATACAAAGTGGTAAATTTCCAATACCATATATCATATATTGTATTTATAATTTCTTCAGATGAAACATGATTTAGTAGGAATATAGTAGTTGTCAATGCATAACCCTAAAATGAGATAGCAAGGCCACATAGATTCCTCATTGATCAACCCATGTATAATAATGTATGGTTCCTCATTTCAGATACACCATTCAATTTTGGTGTCAAAGGAGGTGTGGGTTTTGAAATAATTCTACAAATCTCTCAGGTGAGCTATTAATTCATGTATCAATTATTCACCACCGCAATCTAATCAAAGGAATTTAATAATTTTTTGTATTTGATTCTATACATTTTTCTAAAACTATTTGAACTTTTCAAAAGTTTCATACATTTGTTTCATATGAAACATGTAACCATACTAACTAAAGTCTTTCGTAAAAGTAAAAAATTACCTAACACTAACAATTTCTTTGAGTACTCATTAGTTAATATAAATTACTATGTATATGATCCAATAGTCCATTAGACCATTCACCATTTTTCTAAAAAATGATAAATTTTCCTTTTTCCCAATAAAAAATATCTATTTGTATCCAATGATTCATAATCGCATGAGTCCAACAATCCATCTCTACAAAGTCTTTGAATTAAATTCTTATTTATATGCCTAAGGAGAAATTTCTAAACGTAGGTGGGATTTGAATCAAACCTAAGATTCTTATTCTAAATATTATAAATAAGATTATACATATCAATAATATATAAACTTTTCATGATATTCCCAATTCCATTAACATTAAATTATTATATATATAGTAACTCTTGTTTTTCATAATTAATGAAAATCCCATCTTGTCAAAAAAATAATGAAAAATAAAATTCCAATTTATATAAATTACATAATATCAATTTTTTTAATTTGAGGATTAATCCACTTTGTAAAATATGATCATAAGTTACAACCTATAATATAAAAAAAATTTCTCTAATATCAATATGGAGATATACTTCACCCTTCATCAATAAACTTATATCTCTGAGTTCTTGTTTATCAGCACAAATTTGTGATGTACACTCAGAATCAAATACCCATGAGTTAATGTATTGGAAATTTATTTCTCAAGCATTCGCATTTGGGTACTCTGAATGATCCTCCTTTAGAACAATTCTCAAGTCTAGATACCAAGATTTCACTATTTTATAGATCACAACCATTAATGATCTAAATATGATTAGTGTGAAGTACTCCATAATCTACAACCATGACATATTATTAGGTTAGTATAATTTATTATATAATATCATTAAGGGATTTAAAAGTAAATTCTCCCAATAAAATTTGATAACCCTATACATCATATCCATTTAGTGAGAGAATATCCATATTTCACAAAGTAATGAGTCCTCTATGTTATTTCACTCATAACATGGTTATTTTGGTAGGGAATCATCCCAATAAAAAAATTTGCGACTCTTGGATAGTTGAGTATATAACCACAACTTTAAATCCATCATATAAATTATCTCAACTCAATTCCTCAAGTAACCTACTCTTATTGGGGTCTCCTAGCTAGCGTAACCTTAAGAAAACACCAAAAGAGGCCCAAAAAGGTCAATACAAGGGCACCCATCTATGTCCTAACCTACACAATGATTTATACTATAACAATTTACTTGTTTCCTTAAAACAAGATAATCTATTTTATCTATATATGGAATAACCTACCTAGTTGGATGACCGATTCCTTGACAAGTTTCTTTTTTAAATGAATATCACACTTAGTATTTGAGGGATATTTGTCTCGTAAATTTAATATACATCATATACATATTAAATTCATCAATATTATATCATATGTAATCATTATATTTTCACTTTTTATTTCCTTTTCTTTATGCATGCTTTTAGTGAGTTAGTTTTAGAATCCATATTCCAACAACCAATTTAATGTGTTCACACCAAATTAATTTATAACTCTTTATTAAACCCATAATTTGGTAATAATAACCCAAAAATAGAATTTAAGTATATTTGTACATGTCCAAATGCATCATATGTATAAGGTATATGAACAATTTATGTAAATTAATAGAGTAATATGATATTGACATATACCACATGAGTAAGCCTAGCGTCATAGATAATCAACCCCATTCACTTTCTTATCCCAGGAAATACTCTAATAAAGTATGTGGTTTGACCTGAAGTCACACAACCTAGGCATAATTCACTCAAGAGAGAATTTAATTCATGAAAAACTCTAACTCAAAATATGAAGAATCTATATTCAACAACTATTCTAATGCTCATTACTAAAATTAAAAATCAACGTCAAGGTAATATAAAACTATAATTTATGATACTATAATTGACATGATATGAAAGGCTCTATACTAGATTAAATTTATCATATAAGTGGGAATAAACAATATTAATATTTCATAAAAAATTACTAAACATGAATATCAAGGAAATTTAAAAAATAAATAAACAATGTATTTATTTACCAAATTTTGATACATTTATGAAACTTTTTTAAATTAATACTAATTCTAAAACTTTTATTATTTAGTAATAATATCAAATTTTTATATTAATTTCAATACAAACACCTTTATATTTTATATTAAAGAAAATATATATGATATTTTATGAATTAAAAAAATTTTATAATTCAATATGTAATATATCAGAATTTCATATAATGTAAATACCACATATTTTTAATTTATAAAAATTCATAAATAATCTATTATTGTTTCTGAATAAACAATATACCTCTATTCCATAAGGTATTCCAATGATTTTTTCACATGGTTTTTAAAAATATTTACTTTTAATATTTTGGAAAAATGTTTCATAAATGTTTATGTCATTAATTATAAAAAATATATAATTTATTAATTTTATATTTATAAATCACTATAAATAAAATATTACCTAATTTTTTTACATTATTTATAAATAATTTATAAACCATAAAATTCATTTTATTTGTTAAAACAAATTGGTAGCACATTTCTGCTTGCCCTTATAATGAACCCCTATTTTGCAAAAAGCTATCACCTTATTTCCCTTATGAAAATGAATTGCATAAGGGTATTAGTGTTTTTCAAAAGCCTATGTAAATTTCATCCATAGGTTACCTTTACAAAAATACCTCATGTAAATGTATTTCCATTACCAAACTTCTTTGTCTAAGGGTATTACCTCTACAATACTCCCTTATATAAGGGTATTATATATTTTTGATATTCCATGTAAAGTTTAGCATCATTTACCTTTAAAAAACCTCTATTAAGTTTAAATATAAGATTAAAATTGATGAATACCCTTACGTAAACCCCTTGTATAAGGACACAATCATAAATAATACATATTCTATTATAATTAGATAGTAATTCATTTTTTCATTCTAAATTATCTTTAATGTTTATAATTTTAGAGAGTTAGTTCATAACCCTCATATAACTAAACCATATATTACAAAGTGGAAACTACTATTCGATATCCATTTTTCCCAAAAAACAAATCGAATAAGATATAACTTGTTTTCATTCCAAGTCACCTCTTCGTAATTTTTATCTTTACCCCATTCTTGTCCCTACTCATACTCTAAACCTTTTTATTTTTTATAAAACATGGGATGATCACAATAATTCTAGTAAGGGGCATAAAAAGAATGCAATAAATCATTAGTCTATGAATACTCATAAAAAATTTTCTTTTTCAAAATAAAAATTAGGTTCAAAATACACTTTTTCTTACCCATGAAATCAGCTTCTCTACCAAAAGATTTTCATAAAACATTTCATAAGTATTAAAATGGAAAAATAAAAATTTTAATGGTTTATTTTCAATCAATAAAATCATTTGGAAAATTTTTCATAATGTCTTAATTTTTACCAATATTAAGTACCGTATACTTTCCATTGAAACATATGATAATCATCTTACAATTTGAAATCAATCTATTTCTAAATAAACCCATAGTAAGAATAGAAAAACCATGTAGGTAACTTGGGACATAATTTTTCATATCACTATTAAAAATGGAATAACCAATATGGGTTTATTCCATACCCAATCAATTCGAGGGCTATTAAGGAGCCACATATCCTTGGTTTATAATGAAATAACCCATACATAGTTTAAAACAAAACCACTAGTAATTGGTTTATAACTGAACAACCCATTATTATAACATTGTCCAATAACCATAACATAATCATAAAAAAAATCATGAATCATAAAAAATTATTTTTATGCACAAGAAAACATTTTTTATATATTTATATATCACTTTTATTTAAAACCCAATTTTCCAAACTAAAATTCCTAGAATAAAGGGAAAGGGTGGTTCATATTGATGAAAACATGAAATATTATAGAGTAAATCAAATATCAAATAATCATTATAGTGTAAGTAAAATTCATTATCATCATATATGTTAAAATTAAACATTACTTTAGTCTTTTGTAAATAAATTCAAAACATTCTAAATAAAATATGTAAAAAGATTATTTTTAAAAACTTTTGGAAGAATGTAAAAAGTGACATAAAATGTATTCTATAATTCATTTATTTCCATATAAATAGATCGATAAAATAAATATGAAAATATGGATATGGAATAAACATATATATAAAATATATCCTTAAAACATTTAAAATTAGTTTTTTAAAGTAAGGTGTCACTTACCTTGAGTCCAATTTGTCACGTATGTCCTTTATCTTCCTCTTATTCAGATAACCTCATAAAGATTACACCAAAATCTTTAATTGGATGGTTTTTTTGATCAAACCAAGGTTTCTAGGATGTGAGTAGGGATGTAATGAAGGTATTTGGGTAGTTTTCAGATGAACCTAAAATTATTTTATGTGTCAATAAAAGAGGAGAGAAGGTTCCCTTTTATATGTGATGGTCATGGGACTCTTATAATTACATAAAATATTAAATTAATAAAAAATAATTTTTGTATTGAAATGGATCCCAACATATTTATTTAATATATAGGGTTAGGGTATGTCAAAATTATCCAATCTTATAAAACTTGGACATATTCATGTGATGTTTGAACCCTTATATTTTTGTTTTAACCCTCTACGAACCGTTTTGACAATTACCACTATTAAAAGCTTTTTAATTTTTTTTAGGGTTGATAGAGTTAATATAGAAGAAAAAATGTCCCATTAATAGACTATGGTTTATTTCATCAACCATATTATATTAAATTTATTTAATATAAGTTTTTTAGGAATTTTAATTTATTTTAAAAAAAATTAATTAAATTAAAACATCCTTAATGGCATTTTTGACAATATTCATTTAATTAGACTTTAAAAACATCAAGAAAATTATATAATTAAAATATAAACACTTAATACACCAAAAATATTATATAAATATATAAAAAATTCTTAGGACACTATAAATAACTCAAATAACATTTTTTTAGATTTTTAAAACTCATTTTATTTATATTACACTACTTACACAACCATTATGTAAGTTATTTATATGAATTTATGTTATTTAATAAAAAAAATAGAAATAAATCACTACTGAAATTTGAGATATTTGTGATGGGATAATTGCAACGGGATTCCATTGCAAATAAGCTTTAGCGATGGGGTCCCATCGCAAATAACCTGTTGTAGAAAACGACATCGCAAATACTATTTTTTGTGATGAGCTCGTCACAAAAAATAGTATATGCGATGGGGAACTTCACCATCGCAAAGAAGTCTCCGATTATATACATTATATATAAATAAACCTTTTACAATGGGGCCAAGGGCCCATTGCAAATACTTTTTTAAAAATATATATTTTAACTATTTGCGACGGACTCCCGTTGCAACAAGTCCCATCGCAAATACTAAACAAAGTAAAAGAAATATTTAATAAAATTATCATTAATGAAAAAATTATATTAATATTATTAAAATAAAAAATAAAATAAAAAATATTACAATTCTCAATATTCTCAAAACAATATAAAAAAATCATCAAATATTATTATTTTTATTATTAGTAAAATAAACAAATATTAAAAAATACAATACCAAAAAAATATATTTAATAAAACTGTGATTAATGAAAAAATAATATCAATATTATTAAAATAATGAAAAATAAAGAAATATTAAAATTCTTAATATTCACAAAAAAATATAAAAAAATCAAAAAATATTATTATTATTACTAGTAAAAGAAACAAAAATAAAAAAATATAATACTAATAATAAATAATAAAATATTAAAAATAAAAAAATTAGATTAGGCAATTTTTCAACCAATATAAAAGAAAGAAACTATAAATACTTCACATTAAAAAAAATATTGAATTTAAATGTTTTTAAAATAAAAAAATCACTAGGGGTCGTCTTTTGGAGGAGGTGGAGGAGCTGTAGGAGATGGTGTAGGAAACTCCATCCCTAAACTATGAGCCAGACGACATATGTACTCCATCTGCTTGTGATGCTGCTGCTCCTATTGACGTATCTCTTCCTCGTGCTGCTGCTGCTGCCATCGACGCATATCCTCCTCGTACTACTACTTCTGCTGCTGCTGCTGACACATCTCTTTATGTTTCATCTGCAAACTCTCTATTTATTTCTATTTATTCTTATTTATTACTAATTATTCCTATTTATTTCTAATTATTCCTATTTATTCCCATTTATTCTAATTTATCCATATTTATTTCTATTTATTACTAATTATTTCTATTTATTACTAATTATTCCTATTTGTTACTAATTATTCATATTTATTCCTATTTATTACTAATTATTCCTAATTATTACTATTTATTACTAATTATTCTTAATTATTATTATTTATTACTAATTAATTATAATTATTCCTAATTATTCATATTTATTCCTATTTATTACTAATTATTCCTAATTATTCCTAATTATTAATAATTATTCCTATTTATTACTAATTATTCTTAATTATTCCTATTTATTACAATTTATTACTAATCATTACTAGTTATTACTATTTATTACAATTTATTACAATTTATTCATATTTATTCCTATTTATTCATATTTGTTACTATTTATTCTTATTTATTCATATTTATTACTATTTATTCCTATTTATTACTAATTATTCTTATTTATTACTATTTATTACTAATTATTACTATTTATTACTAATTATTACTCTTTATTACTATTTATTACTAATTATTACTATTTACTACTAATTATTACTAATTAACCCTAATTATTACTAATTAACCCTAATTATTACTAATTAACCCTAATTATTACAAATTAACCCTAATTATTACTAATTACCCCTACTTATTACAAATTAGTGTTAATTATTATTAATAACTACAAATTACATCTACTAATTACTAATTACCGCTAATTATTTATATACAATACTAATTATCATTTATAACAATTAACATAAAAAAATGAAATAAATACTAAATTAAATAAAATATAAATACCTTTAAACTTGATCTCTTATTGATGTAGATGACTTCACAACTTCTTCATAAAAAAAACTAACTCAGAGAAAATTTCACTCAAAAAATAGAGTTTAGAGAGAGAGAGGAATTGAGAATTTAGGGGAAGAGTAGGAAAAATGGATGGGGGGTATATATATGTTAGATTAGTTAGGATGACACTATTTGCGATGGGTATCCCGTCGCAAATACCTTTGCCCGCATTAATTATTATCAACAGTTAAAAGGGTATTTGTGATGGGTCCCGTCACATATAGTTGCTTGCCGACACACGTTTTGCAACGGGACAACATCCCGTTGCACAAATCTATTTACCACCGTCGGTATTTACAACAGGTCCCGTCGTAAATGCCCTCCAAAAAATACACTATTTATGACGGGGCAATCCCCCCATCACAAATAACCTTCCCGCGGTTTGGCGCACAGACCGCACTAAACCGCGCCTTACTTTTTGTGACGGGACCCCAAATCTCACCGCATATAACCAATTATTTGCGACGAGAAGACCCCCCTGTCGCAAATAACCTCTGGGACATACTATTTGCAATGAGAATTAATCCTGTCACAAATAGACCGTCGCAAAAAGTTATTTTTCCTGTAGTGAATTATCATGATTAAAAATTAATTTATCTTTCAAAAAAATATTTAAGATATAACATATGCTCTTTTTACCCCAATGTTAAAAAATTAGAGTTAATAAAACAAAGAGAATGATATTTTTTACTTTTCTCTATATATATTAATATAAAAATCTTAATCATGTACAAAAGGAAACTAATTTCCATATATTCTAATCTGGGATAATTATGGATAGTATTTACTCATCCAATAAAATTAAGGAAAGTGTTAGGGTTATTTTTTAGTTTTTATCGCTATATCTGTAACCTTAATTACCTAATTTACACTTTACCATAGTAATAAAAATTTCTAAGGTTACTATTCATAATGTCCCAAAAATTAAATGGAAATATTTAACAAATTTTTACCCCCTGATTCTAAATATAGAACCCACTTTTCAAAATTAAATTCATAAAATTTTTACAATTTAATTTAAAACTAAACCCATAAAATGTGATGAAAACAGTTTTTTAGTTTTTAGTATAAAAAGTGCTTTTGTACCCAAATAAAGTGTAAAAATCATAATAGACTATAATTTTATTTTTTAATAAAATATAATTAATGAAGTTTTAAAACTAATAAAAAATATAATTTTATTTTAAATACTTTAAAAGAAAAAATAGTTTAAAAAATTAGAATTTTTCACTATTTCTGAAAAATCAATCTTTTTGGAAAAATCTAAAAAATTAAACCTAATATAATTGTGAAATGTTTAATTAAGAAAATCAAATTCATTTCTTTAAATTAAAGTTAAATAATTTGGAAATTATGTTTTTAAATTAAACCATATAATGTTGGAAAACCCAATTTGGTTAGAAATAAAGAATTTTCATTTAGACTGAGAAGTTATCTATTATTGTTATAATTAATATAACTATATAAAATCTAATTAATGAATATTAACAACAAATTAGAATAATTTATCTTGAAATTACCTTGGTTGTTATATTCTTCCCCCTTTTGGAAATTACATCCACTCAATTTTACTCCCTAATTAATCAAGTGGGGATATCTTTCCCTCATAGCATTTTCAGATTTCAATATATCTTGTTCACCAATATGGGTTTTCCACAAAACCATAACCTGATGAATTACCTTATCATTTAATAATTTCTCTCCATGATAAAGAAATTAAATAAAATATTCCCCAGAAGATAGGTTCTCTTCCAACAGAACTACGTGAGGGATCAAAACATGAGATACATCAAACACATACTTTCAAAACAACAAAACATGAAATACATTGTGTACCTAGGATAAACTCAGAGTAAATTCCAATCAATAGGAAATTGATCCAAATTTCTATAGGATTTCATATAGTCCAATGAACCCTAGATATAACTTCCCCTTTTTACCAAAACACACAACACTACTCCATAGAGATACGTTAAGAAAAACATAATCACATACCTTGAATGAAATATATTTCCAATGATGATTTTCCTAAAGATTATATATTCTTTGAGACATCCTACTAAGCTTCCAAATTATATTTACCTTCTCAACCAGTCCCTATTCTAAATATGGCCCCATCAACTTCCTTTCACCTACATTAATCCAAAAAAGAGTCCAACACTAATTTCAATATAAAGCCTCAAAAGGTACCATATATATGATGGAATAAAAATAGTTATTATAAGAAAGCATAACTAATGAATGTTTCTGATTCCAAATTCCTTGTTAATATACTGAAGAATCATGAAGCATGTCTTTCACTTGAGCTGTCTATCTTTTTGAGGATGAAAAGCTGTACTGAAATTTAATTTAGTACCCCATGAATTTTGAAGTGCTTTCCAAAAATTATAAGTCAACCTAGGATTTTAGTCATATAAAATGCGGAGAGAAACACTATATAACCTAACTATCTCTATGTGGTATAATTGAGAAATATGATCAAATGAAATAGTATATTGAATGGGAATAAAATGTGTAGACTTTATTTATTGATCAATAATAACCCAAATCACATTTTTAGCTTACAACATACTTAGTATTCCTACTTTGAAATCTATGGATATATTTTACCATTTCCACTCTAGAATTGGAGAAGGCCAAATAGCCCCCTTTGGTAATTAAGATTCCACTTTAACCTGTTTACAAGTAAAAAATTAAATTATAAAGTCATCCATATCTATTTTCATTCCATCCCACCAGTATTACTCCCAAAGGTCTTTGTATATCATAGTGATTCTATGATGAATTTAAAACGAGGAAATATGAGATTCATTTAACAAATGTCTCTTCAAATTATAATCAGAATGGACACATAATCTCTTTCCAAATTCGATAAAACATTTTTAATCAACATTAAGTTCTAGTAAATTACAATTATTAATAGATTCTACATATTCCTATAATCCTCTATCTACCTTATGCTCTTACTTAACTCCTTATGATAGAGTTTATTGTACTGACACCTAAAATAAATATAGTAAGTCCTTACAACCATAGACTCTAATACAAAATTTATCAAATCATTAATGAATAGTACTTGTTGAAAATATAACATAGATAATGTATAATTATTCTTTGGACTCAAATAATCAATTACATTATTAAATTTTCAATGATGGTAATGTATCATGCTGTCATAATCCTAAATCAATTCCATCTATCTTATATAACTTATTTTCGAATATTTTTGTGTGAATATACACTTCAAAATTCTATGATTATTATATATTTCAAACATTACTCAATAAAAATTATGCATATAAATTTTAAAATCCAAAACTATAATAGCAAATTTCAGATCATGTGTTGGATAATTTAACTCACGAGGTTTCAGTTAATTTAAAGCATAAGAAATTACCTAATAATTATGCCTTAGAAAAAAATAATTCCCTTCAACAAAGAATCATTTTAGATGATAAAATAAACATTTTTTAAAGGTGTTTCCAAAACTAAATTATTTTCCAATGTTCTTTTGGTTTCTAAAAACAGTCATCACATACTTTATCTATATTAATTTATCTTGTTTTTAAGTTAACATATTCTGAAGTATAGATACAATAAAAAATAATTCATCAAACTATCAATAGTACCCCACAAATATTAGAAAAATATTAATCTATATGAAATTTTTAGGTCTTTTTATAATCTTGAACAAATTTTGTTTTATTAAAGTCAACCGTTATCCCATCTTTATAAATAATATTCATATTTAAAGAAATTTATTACAAGAAAAATTTACACTTATGAATTTTTCCATAAAACTTATTTTATTTTGGTATTTTCAAAACATTTCATAAGTGTTTTCAGGATCCTCATGAATTTTAGAAAATAATATATTATTATATATAAAAATAACAAAACATTATCCAATAATATAGGTAAAAATCAATTATTATGGTTTATTAATACTTATAGTGCATTAGAAAACCCAAATAACATAAATATAAGCTCATAATTCCCATATATAGTCCAAAACATAGTTTTAAGATTGCAATCTTCCTTAACCATCAACTAATGGAACCATAACATGAGATTAATGATTAAAAAGTATTACACTTTTTATAGTCAATCAAAAAAGTCATCAATATGAGATAAAGGATACTTATTCTTAAAAGTGATGTTAGTCAAGGATTTATTATCAATGTAACACCTCATGGAATCATATTTTCTTAAAAAAAATAGTATCACCCCATGGTGAATTGATAGGAAGAATGAAACCATTATCCAGAAATTATTGCACTTCTTTTTCAATTCTAAAATCTCTAATTGGGCCATTCTATAAGAGGGTTTTGAAATTGGCTCAACATGACTTAATATTTAAATAGTAAATTAAAATCTTTTCTGAAGAATAAAATAAAGAATTTATTTAGGAATAAAATACATATATTCAATTACTATACACATATCACTAATTTTAATAGATTCTTTATTTTCAAAAACATTAGATAGGTAACATTCATTTTGATATCTGATCAATTTATCTGTATCTTAATACATTATCAAAGGTATGAAATCATTAAATATAATGTTATTATGTTTTAAATATATCTTATAATTATAAAATAAAATCTAAGAAATACACAAAATAATGTCAAATTTCATAATTGGTAGTTCATCAATATTTGTAGGAAAGACCATCACACTAATTTTTTTTGAAGATTCCTATAAAAATTATTTTCTTTAATATTTCCACCTATTATTTTTACCAAAATATTTATCTTATTTTCTTGAGGTGATATTCCCATATTACGGAAAAATTTCTTATAAATTAAGGAATATGAATATGTGAAGTCAAATAGGATATGGGAGTAATTCAAATAAAATGGTAACATTACTATCATCACTTAATTTGATGACCCAACATCAAATATAGTAGAAAATATTTTGCCACATATTTTTTCATTCTATATTAATGATTTACACCCTTAGTTACTATCTTCTGACACATTTTATCATAATTCAAAAACTATTTGCAATTAAAACATTTTATCATTGGTTGGATATATATTTCCCTATTATTGGATTATTCCAGAATCTTTTGTTTACTATCAAAGGATATATGACCTAACTTACCACATCAGAAGCACTTCCCTAATTTCTTAACATAATCCAAAATATTTTTTTACCACACCTATAAATAACTGGAACTATTACTTTCATAAATTTAATTTTTTTGATGGATTTATTCTCATTTCCAACAATATAGACATTTTCTTCTTCTTATTTTAATGGGATGCATGATATTTAGTAAACTCTATTTATACCTTATCGATACATCAGATAAGTTTCTAATTTTTTTTGAATTCATAATAATCAAATTACTTTAGTTATCCTAGTTTCAATCCTATATAAAAAAGATTATTTTTAATCTCAATACCCCATATAAAATTTGTTACATACCTTTCCAATCAGTTAAATATTTCATAATATATGGCCACTGAATATTACTCCTTCTATCATAATTCCAAGATTTTTTTTCTATATAAAGTTTAAAAACCTTAAGAAAATATTTCACAATGAAAGTATTCATAAATTCATCCCATTACAAGGCATAAATATATTCTCTTTCTTTAATATTCTCAACAATTGACCACCATAGCCATCATTACCTTCAAGATGGTAGATAATAAGAGTTAACTTATGTGGATCTGAATGACCCATGTCATTGATTATCTTATCCAAATAACTAATCCACCCCTTAGCTACCACTGGTTTAGAAGATCAATTGAATTCTAGAGGATATTGTTCATAACATAATCCATTATCATCATGTTACTCCATGGTAGATATGAATACCCTATAACATGTATTCCACAACCATTTACTTCCTACATATATAGACCCATCACTAAAAAAAATGATCTATTCTAATTCCAACTATTTCATTATGACTATTTGAAAGGATATAATCCCCTTGGTTCTTTTCTATTTTTGTTTCCCTAGTTGCTCTATGGAAAAAAACTACTGGAAATCTCACCTTTCCCAACGCTTCTATACCAACGGTTTGTAAAAATCATTGGTATAGGTCCCCTTTCCCAATGGTTTGGCCAAACTGTTGGGAAATCCCACTTTTAGGTCAATTTTCCCAACGGTTTGCCAAAACCGTTGGGAAAGGGTATGGCTTTCCCAATGGTTTGGCCAAACCATTGGGAAAAGTCCAATTTGTGGCCACTTTTCCCAATGGTTTGGCCAAACCGTTGGGAAAGCCCCCACTTTTCCTAACGGTTTAGCCAAACCATTGAGAAAGGTTACTTTGTGGCCACCTTTCCCAACGGTTTTCTCAAACTGTTGGGAAAGGTCCCCAATATACCAACGTCACCCCCAAAACCCCAAAATCAAAAGGACCTATACCAACGGTTTTGACAACCGTTGGTATAGGTCCTTTGATTTTTTATCAAATATTCATACTGAGAACATTATATAAATAAAATTTTAAAATAATTATGATAATATATATATATATATATTTATTTATGCAATTATATTCACAAAAGTCATGTTAGGTTAGTGGTTATATCTTTGAAAGATAAACTAGAGGTCCTGGGATCAAATCCCACCAGATGTTTTTTTGAAATACATATACCAATGGTTTTATGGAATCGTTGGTATAGGTCTATACCAATGGTTTTCCCAAAACTGTTGGTAAAGACCTATCCCAACGGATTACTTTCCCAGGGTTCTCCAAACCGTTGGTATAGGCTATACCAACGGTTTGGAGGCCTATACCAATGGTTCCAAACCATTGGTATAGGGTATTTTTACAATAGTGAAACATTCCCAATAAAAAAAATTTAGATGGATAAATGTGTTAATATTCATGTTATATATAATTTCAACTTAACAATAAAGTAAAATATTTTATAGGTATTCTATTAAAATTATCCTAACTCGTAATGTTATCTAAAAATTTCATTCATACCAACTATAATGTTCTATAATTATTACCAGTGGACTATAATTGATACCTTTTAGATAAATCTATTGGAAAATAAACATCCTTGGAGGGACTCTTACCACCTACCATGTGAAATTTTATTACTCATGAATCCCTTGGTATGAGATCCATGATTCACCAAATGACCACACATGAGAGTTCTCAATCATCTGATTCATTCCTTTTGATGATAACAACTATAAGGAACTAATCATAAACAATACATATTCTAGTATCATTAGATAAGAATTAATTTGATAACCTTCCCAATAATCTTTAAGGATTAGGGTATTATAGAGTTTTATCATAACCTTTACATAATAAACCCACAAATTACGAATTTGAAACTTTTATTTAGTATACATTTTTTTGAAAAACAAAAAATTACAAATATATATATTTTTTCTTTTCATAAAACATGTAAATTTTTTTTACCTTGACCTCATCCTTATCTCTACTCATACTTAAAACCCTATGATAAACATTTTATGACATGGTATGAGGATTAAAATATCTTTTAGGTACATAATTATGAAATAAATAAACCATTAGTGCATGATTATTTAAAAAAAATTACCCTTTTTATAATACACAGTGGGTTTAAAATAAACATTTTACTACCAATTAAGTCAACTTATTTTCCCAAATATTTTAAAAAAACGTCTCATGATAAATAAAAATGAAAAAAAACTCATAAAGGTTTCCTTTCAATCTTGAAAATATTATGAAAACTTTTTTCACAAAGATATCCTTTTCACACTTGAGAGGTATCAAAAACATTTTATATAAACATAAGATAATTATCATACCTTATTAAATCATAATATATTAATAAAAACCCATAGAAAGAAAAAATAAATCATTTAGGTAACTTGGGACATCATTTTACATCTCAATTTTACAAATGGATTAACCAATATAGTTAACTTCCATACGCAATGCATTGGAAGGCTATCATAGACCCACTGGTCCTTGGTTTATAATGTAAACACCCATACTTTGGATACAATGGAACCACCAATACTTTGTTTATAATGTAACAAACTTTCATTATAATAAGGTCAAAGAACCATAACATTATCATAACATAAAAAAGCATACATCGTAAAAACATTCCTTTTACCCTTAAGAAAGAATTTTCATATATTTCTATATCTATTTCCTATAAAATCCAATTATCAAAACTAAAATTCACCAAATAATGGGAAATATAGTTTTTATTTGAAGAAAACGTGGAAGATTATAAAGTAATTAAAATGTAAAATAATTGTAATAGTGATGGTAAATTTCATTGTCACCATATTTGTTAAAATAGAATATTTATTTTTTCCTTTTTAATAAAATACAAAACATTCCATATAAAATACCTAAAAATATTTTTTTTAAAAAAATTTAATGAATGTAAGGAAAGACAAAAAATGTTCTTTTTAATTAATTTATGTACATATAAATAAATCCATAAAATAATTATAAAAATATGGGCATGGAAGAATATGATGTAGAAAATAAATCTTAAAACATATAAAATTATTGTTTTAAAGTAAAGTGTCCCTCACATTGAATCCAAATCATTACATATGTTATGTATCTTCCTTTTATTTTGAAAAACATTCTCATTTTTACACCAAAATATTTCATATGATTGGTTTATAATCAATGTATAGCCTCAAGGATGTGAGGAGGGATGTAAAGAACATATTTGGGTAGGTATTTTTTTCAAACAAACGTGTTTTTATGTTTGATGAAAAAAGGAGAGGAGGTGCCCTTTTAGATGTGATGGGATGGGAACTCTTGGAATTATATAAAATATTAAATTAATATAAATTAATTTTCATGTACAAATGGATCCAAACTAATTTATTTAGAATCTATGGAGAGGATGAGATGAAATAACCTCTTCCAATAACATTTGGAGAAGTTTAGGTGATTTTTATACCCTTATCTTTTTTAACAATCTATTAACCCTTTTGATTATTACCGCTAAAATAATGTTTTTTAAAATCTAGGGGTCAAAATAGTTACTATAAAAGGAAATATTACCATATATGTACCTTGGATGAATCCCTTAACCACACCCCGTTAACATAGTTTAAGGTAAAATTGTGAATAATTTTAAATTATTTAATAAAAAATTATTTAACATAAATATCATTAATGCCATTTTTTTCAATATTAATTTAATTTAAATTTAAAAACATGAATACAAAGATGTAATTGAAATATAAAATTTTCACCCACCTAAAATATTTTATAATTTTCTAAAAAATTCAGGTTATACTATATATCACACAAATAATATTTTTTAAGAGTTTTTAAAATCATTTTATTGATTTTCCACTTCTTTCATAAGGACTATGTTAGTGTTGCAAAAGAATTTAAGGTAATTATTCATAAGTAAAAATTATAAATAAATTATCATGATGAAAAAATAACTTATATTTCAAATTAATATTTTTAACTGAGAATATCCAATGTTTATCCTCCAGTAAAAAATATAGAGATAATAAAACAAAGAGAATGACGTTTTTTACTTTTATTTATATAAAATAAAATAAAGGTCAAAATCTTGTCCAAATGAAACAAAAATGAAACAAATTTTACTTTTGGGTAATTATGTATGATATATAATCATCATATAAAATTAAGTAAAGTGTTATGGATAATTTCTGTCCTTACAATTTTATTTTTAACCTTAATTACCCAATTTACCCTTTACCGTGTTAACAAAAATACTAACGTTATTATTTAAAATATATAAAAATTAAATTTTATGATATTTCAAATATGGAATAAATGAATACTATTATGGAATCTATTTTATAAAATTCAACTAACATAATTTTAAGAATTCAATTCAAAACTAAACTCACAAAATGTGATGAAAAAGATGTTTTTAGAAAAATGAATTTTCCCGTACAAAAAATTTTCATACCAAAATTAAGTTTAAAAATAATTGTACTGACTAAAATTAGATTCAAATTAATAAAAATGAACAAATTAAATTTGAAATTTATTACAAAATATAATTTTACTTTTTAAAAATTTAAATGAAAAAAATATTTTTCAATAAAATTCAGTATTTCTCACTACTCATTGAAAAATAATCTTTTTTAGAAAATTATAAAAAATTCAACCTTAAAAAATTTTGAAATATTGAACTAAAAAATGAAATTAATTTTTTGAAATTAAAATTATATATTATATAAATAATTTTTTTAAATAATACCATATAATGTTTGAAAACCCAATTTGTTTAGAAGTGAACTTCAGATCATGGTCATATACACTAGAGAGAGGAATACCATGTAGAATAGCTATATAATTGAGTAATAGTTGGGACATATTATTTAAATACATATATATTTAATGGAAAGAAAATGTGAAGATATAGTTAGTTGGTCAAAAAAAACCCAAATCACATTATTAAGTTATGATTCCATTGGTAATAATACCACAAAATTCAATGATATATTTTCATATTTTCACTTTGGCACTAGAATGGGCTGAAACATAAACTTTAGTAATTTTCATTCTACTTTAATCAATTTAGAAGTAATATATTTCTTGGAAAATTCAAAAATATATATTTACATTCTATCTTAATAGTAATAATGTCGATGTTCTCTACAAATATTATTATCACCAGGATGAATATGAAATAGGGATATACGAGCTTCACTCAACAATTATCTCTTTATCTGGGTATCACAAGGAACACATAATATCTTTCCAAATATGATACCACTATATTCATCAATATTAAACTACAGAAACTTAACCTTATTCATATATTTTACCTTTTTTTGGTAAAGAATTATATTTCTTTTGATTTTTCCTAATTTTATCTTGTAGAGATGATTGTACTAACAAAAAAATAGAGTAAGTTCCTTCATTGGAAAATTCTAGGAAAAAAATAATCAAATCATTATTTAGAGGGTCATGTTTCAAACATAACATGGTTAATTTAGCATTATTCTTCTGAATGAAAGAATCAAATACTTTTTTTTCTTTACTATGATGAAAATTAATTGTTCATTCATAATCCTTAATTAGTTTCATCCATATCCTCTTCCTTATGTTCAAATATTTTTTAGTAAATATATACTTCAAAATTTTATACTCAATATATATTTCCCAATATACTCCATATAAATTATTCCTCCAAATTTTTAAATGAAAAACCACATCAACTAATACTAGTTCATGTGTAGGATAATTTAAATCGTGAGGCTTCATATGATGTAAATTTTTAGAAGTTACCTTATCATTCTATATCATAATAGAAACAAGCCCCATCAAATAAGAAACAATATAGATGAAAAATTAAAAAATTCAGGATGGAAGGTCCAAGATAATAACATTCACCATTCTTCTTTTATCATTCTTGAAAAAAAACAATCACATTATTTCTTACATATGATTTAAATCCATTTCGAGTTAACTTTGCTTTTGGAAAATAAAACTGAGAAATTTTTTCAACAAACCTTTTTTAGTAACATGAAAATCCAAGAAAATTATACATATATATGAAATTTTTAGGTATTGGATATTATTTATCAATACTAGTTTTAATAGGGTAAATAGTTATTCCATCTTTAGAAATAATATTTCTAAGGAATGAAATTTATTATAACCATAATACACACTTAATAAATTTTACATATAAATTATTTTCTATAGGGGTTTAAAAAAACTTATTTGTATTTAATGTTTCTCATTACTTTTAGAATATACAAATATATAATCAATAAAAACAACAAAAAACTTATCCAAGAATTGATGGAAAAATATATTCATATGGTCTATAAATATATATGGTTCATAAGAAAACCTAAATGTCATAACTACAAGATCACAATTCACATATATAATACTAAACATTGTTTTCAAAATTTCATCATCCTTTACCTTCAATTGGTGATTCTTTAATCTGAGATCAATCTTTGAAAAATGTTGTGCTCCATATATCTGATGAAATAAATCATTGATATGTGGTAAATATTACTTGTTCTTAATAGTGATATTATTCAAGTCTCTATAATTAATTCAAAGCATCATAGAACCATATTTTTATTTGAAAATCAAAATATGATCACCCCATAGTGATGTTTTAGGATGAACGATACCCTTATCAAGCAATTTTTTCAAATTATTTTTCAATTCTATAAGTTATACTTGATCTATTTGATAATGGATTTTGAAATTGTATTATCTTTATGAACTATGTAAATAGTATATTGAACTTACTTTTCAAGAATAAAAATAGGTAATTTATTAGAAAAAACATTCCAAAATTCATTTATTAATGGAATATATCTAATTTGAATAATTTATTTCCATTCAATAAAATGTTCCAGGTAACTTTCACTGCAATATATAATCAATTTCTAAGCTTCTTGGTTGGTTATCATAGATATAAAATCTTTGAATACCACATTATTAGATTTTTTGTATATCTTTTCAAGATAAACTAAAATACAATCTATACCCACAATAAAATAAAATTCTACCATGGGTAGTTCAACAAGATTTTCATAAAATACCACACAAAAATAATAATGGGAAGATTCATATAAATCATTGTTTATTTTATATTTCGAACTATGGTTTTTATTACCAAAAGTTATATATTCATTTTTTGAGGTGATATTCCCATTTTACTTGTAAATTTATCTGAAATTAGAAATGAAAAGACCCATTGTCAGAGTAGACATATTCATAATTCTAATACATGTAATATACTTTCCACCACTTAATTATATTGTAAAATGTGAACTTTAGTAGCTAATGATTTTTTCACACATTTTTTGATTTTGATCGTGATGATTTACACCCCAAGTGACTATCTTCGGACACACCTTAGAATAATACCCCAAATCAATACAATTAAAAAATATGACCAATGGTTGGCTATCTATTTCCCCATTCTTGGATTATTTAAGATTATTTTCATTGTAATCATGTGATATATGAAAAACCTACCACATAATAAGTAGTTCCCTATTTTTATAAGAAATTACCTAGGGTTTTTTTACCACACCTGTAAAAAACTAGGAACTTGTTTTTCATACCTTTAAATTTCTTTGATGTATTCTTTCCCATTTCCTACCATATAAACTTTTTATTCATCTTATTTCAATAGAACAAATTTTCATTGGCTAACTCCATTTATACCTTCCCAAGTCATCTAAAAAGTTTCCCATAAATTTTGATTTCATAGGATGCTAATTCCATTTGATATCTTGGTTTCAATCATGAGTTAACATGATTAAGTTTACCATCAAGATCCCAAATACATTTTTATATACCTTGAAAATAAAGTTGAGTTTTCTTGATACATGACCAAAATTTATTCCTCCTTCTCTCTCAATTCAATGATTTTTTTTCTATCATATGTCAGTAAAACTTAAAAACATATATCTCAATGAAAATATTCTTAAATTCATCCAATTAATAGGAATTAATCTCTTAAATTTCTTTAATATTCTAAACCATTGACCACCAGTGGTCAATTTCAACTTTAAAAATGGTAAATATAAAGAGTTTCCTTTTGTTTATATAAAAAAACCATGACTTTAAATATCTTTTCCAAATAATTTATCCATATATCATCTACCACTATATTGGAGGATCCATTAAATTATAGATGATATTTTCACATAAAATTCTCTACTATTTCCATGTTCCACTATGGTAGATCTGACCACTCTCTAGCATGTATTCCACCACCATATATAGCCTATGTAAATTGATCTATCACTATAAGAAAATACTATGTTTAAATTTTAACCATTTTTTATTACTGATTCAGAAGGATATCATCCCCTATGATCCTTTCTACTTTATTTCCCCCCCTTTTCACTATGGAAAACCATTCCAAATAGTCATAGTTTAGACAAAGAGACATGGTAATCTTAAAATTATATATCATTTGATATTAACCATAAAGTAAATTATTTTATAGGTATTCTATTAACATCATAAAACCCCCTAATTTTGTATAAAAATTTATATGATAAAAACTATAATGTTTTGGAATTATTACCAGTGGGAAATAATTAAAATTTATCAGAGAACACCATGGGAATCTAAATATCCTAGAAAAGACTCTTAACACCATACTTAGTGGTTCCCCCATACTCATGAAGTGATTGATAATAGAACCATGATTCACCCAAGATTTACACGTTAGAGTTTCCAAGGATTATATTGCTTTCTTTTCACTGATACCAACTATGAGTACCCAACCTTATACAGTGAATATTCTATTATAGTAGATAATGATTCATTTTTTTCATTTCGAATGATCATTATAGTTTAG
The DNA here is from genome assembly GCA_963277665.1 of Viscum album. Classification (NCBI taxonomy): domain Eukaryota; kingdom Viridiplantae; phylum Streptophyta; class Magnoliopsida; order Santalales; family Viscaceae; genus Viscum; species Viscum album. The sequence continues at coordinate 148,438,478 of OY728151.1, forward strand.
AGTTTTATAAAGTTATGTCATAATACATATATAACAAAACCATACATAAGAATGTGTACACTTCTATCTAGTATCCATTTTTCTTCTATAAAAACAGTTTTAATATATAAAAAGTTTTCTTTTCATGACGCATCTTTAAAATATTCATGTTTACCCCATCATTGTCCATATTCATCCATAAACTCAAGGAAAAAACATTTTAAAACATCGGATGAGGAAGGTAATCTTAGTAAGAGATGTAAAAATAAATAAATAAACCATTAGTCCATGAATACTAATAAAAATTTTCATTTTTCAAAATAAATAATAGGTTCAAAATAAAAAATTTCATACCTAAAAATAAAATTCTTTACCAAATATTTTCATTAAAAATTTAAAAAGAATTTAAAAGGAAAAATAAAAATCATAAAGGTTTCTTTTCAATCATAAAACCATATGAAGAACTTTTCAAAATGTTATATTGGCACCCATAATAGGTTTCATATACTTTCCTTTAAACCATCATATATTTAGATTATCTTTATTAATTATAAAATTTTCAAAAAAATACATATCATCATAGATAAATCATGTAGTTAACATTAGGAATTATTTCTCTATCACTCTTACAAATGGAATAACCAGTACGATTGACAATCATATCCAATAAATTATAGGGATATCATGGATTCACCCCTACTTGGTTGAAAAAGAAACCAACTTTCCAATGTTTATAAGGGAACCACCAGTCCTTGGGTTTTAACGGAACCTCCTATCATTATAAAAATATCCAAAACCCTAAAACAATCATATCAAATAAAATATTTTGTCATAAAAACATTTTTTTCCCACAGAGAAATAATTTTTAGATATTTATATATACCTTTTAATTAAAACCCAATGTTCTAAACTAATATTCAAATAATAAAGTCAAATATGGGTTTTCTTTGAAGAAAATATAGAGGATTATAAAGTAAGTCAAATATAAAATAATGAGTATATAACAGGGAAAAGGTGTTGTCAATATGTACGTTAAAATATAACACTCCTTTTTTGTTTTTTAAATAAATTCATAATGTTCCATATAAAATATGTCAAAATATTTATTTTTAAATCCTTTGAAAGAAATTAAAACGTGAAGTAAAATGTCTTTTACAATTTATTTATTTCTATTTAAATAAAGCTATAAAATAATTTTAAAATATGGACATGGAAGAAAAATATTAAGAAAATATATCTCTAAAACATTAAAATGATGTTTTTAAAGGAAATCGTCCCTTATATTGAGTTCCATTCATCACGTACATTATTTATCCTCTTATTATTATTCTTCCGACAACCTCTAAATTTTGAAACCAAAATCTTTCATAGGATGTTTTTTATCATGAAAAAGACTCGATGATTTGTGGATAGATGTAAATAAGGAATTTGGGAAGTGATTAGCTTATCCAAAAGGCTTTGGAAGTGTGAAAAAATGTGGATAGGAGGTGCACATTTATGAGCGAGGGGAGAAGAACTATTGGAATTACATAAAATATGAAATTAATATATATAAATATAATTTAAAAAATGGATCCGAACAGATTTATATCAAATATAGAGTGATTATGATTCAAAAAAAATTCCATCCAATAATATTTAGAAATTTTGTGGGTATTTTTATTCCCTTATCATTTTTGTTTTAACCCTCTGTTATCCTTTTTGATGCTTACCAATATAAAAACGTTTTTTACTCTTAAGGGGTAAATATAGTTAATATATAAGGATAAACATCACATAAATGTATCATGGTTGACTTAATAAACAATATCTCATTCACATGAAAAATAAATTATTTTTATGAATTTTAAATCATTAAATAAAAGCTTATTTAATATAAAACATCATTAATGTAATTTTTTACATTATTCATTTAATTCAACTCTAAAAACATCAAGAAAAATGTTGGAATTAGAATAAAAAAATTTTAAGCACCAAAACATTATTATAATTGTCTAAAACAATTCACGAGACATTGTAATATTCTCCAATAATATCATTTTAATATTTTTTAAAATAAATTTATTGATTTTTCACTACTTTCACAAGCACTATGTCAGCATAAGATAAACATATAAGGTAATTATTTCATCCCTAAAAATTAAAAATAATTTATAATTATGAAAATATAATTTATCTTTAAAATTAATATTTATTACCAAACAATTCCTTTGTTCATACCAATGTCAAAAATTTAGAGATAATAAAATAAGAAGGATGGAATTTAGACTTTTCTTTATATAAAATAATATAACGGTCAAAATCATGTCCAAATTAAAACAAATACTGAACTTTTCGATGTTTATATTTGAGATATACTGATAAAATATAATTAATAAAGTTATTAGGGTATTTTTTAGTTCTTATCACTTTATTGTAAACCCTTATTACTGTATTTACCCTTTATTGTTGTAATGCAAATTACCAGTGTTACATTCATAATGTTCAATAATAAAAGAGAATTATTTATAAAATTTGGACCCAATCATTCAAAATATATAATATATTTTCTAAAATTAAATTCATATAAGTGGTAGAATTTAATTTAAAACCAAACCCCTAAAACATGAAGAAAAATAGTTTTTTCTCAAAAAATTCCTTTCTAGTATAATAATGTTTGTATGAAAAAATAAAGTATAAAAATAATTATAAGGACTATAATTGTATTATGTTTAATAAAATTAACTAATTGAATTTTAAAATTAATCCAAAATAAAATTTAACTGGTAAATACTTTAAAATAAAAAAAAATTTCAATAAAAAGTAGTAATTTAGATATTCATTGAAAAATCAACCTTTTGCGAAAATTATAAAAAATTAAACAAAATATAATTTTGAAATGTTTAATTAGAAAATAGAATTAATTTTCTCAAATTGAAAATATAAAATTTTTAATTGATGTTTTTAAATAAAATTATAAAATGCTTGAAAACCCAATTTATTTATAAATATTGCTTTCTTCTTTTGACTGAGGAATTACTTGAAATTATTATAATGAATATAACTGTATAAAATATAATTAAGGAATATTAAAAAGATATTAAAATGATTTATCTTAACATTACGTGGGTTTTTATGTCTTTCTTATAGGTACTACCTTTACGTAACGCACTTGTGTAATGGTAATCAATGAGTTTACCCTTATGCAGACCATCTGCATTAGGGTATCATGTAAGGGTAAATGAAAATAATACCTTTACACAACCTGTTATAATACTGTGTAAGGGTAATAACTTCAAACAAATAGTTTTCATAAATTTAACACTAAGAATACTCTTATACATACCATGTTTGTAAGGGTATGACCTTTATGCATCAACCATGTATAAGGGTGAATGAAATCCATATTTATGTATCTCATGTAAGGGTCTGTATTCTTCTCATGTTTCATGAAAATGTTATGTTTAAATTTTCTTAAAAAACAATGAATCAAATATGTTAAAAAATTCAAGAAACTTAATCTGATACCATTTATGGGTTTTGTATGAATATCATATGATCATGAATAGTGAAAGGAAACCCAAACACAAGAGATCTATATTCAAGAGCTATAATTATTAAATAACACTATAAAAAATGTACCTAGTATTTAGAGGTTGCATCAAAATCCACCTTACTTCAGTTGTGAATGTATTAGGAAGATTATGGGGAGTATCAAACCAAAGTACCCTGCCTCTAAGAGAGTAAACTGAAAACTTGGATCATTGATCAAATCATGAGGATATCTAAGTTCTGAATTGGTGTTATTCTCTTTTCTTGTGAACTGATAAACATAAGTATGAGAAGAAGAGAGATTTCGATATCCACCACTAATAACAGAAGAGGACCTCATCCTCCATTATATATAATGACCAAGGCTCCTCACATAAAAATAATTTTAGACTCTTGGGGATAATTCATTGAATGGTTTTAATGAATGAATTAAAACCCATTAATCCACTCATATATGGATTATAACTGATAAAACTATTCTGGAGAAATAATAATAAATGAACATATATATATATATATAAATAAAATTCCTATGAATCACATGAATTATTAATAGATAAATATATTTATATTTTATTCATCATATGGTTGAATTATATTATGTAAACAATATATATACAATATCATATATATATATATATATATCATGAATCATATTTAAGTTTACATGTATCACATGAAAACATATTTTAGTGCACATCCAACAAAAATATCCACAATAAAATATATGATATAGAGAAAATTCCCAAATTCATTTTTTAATTTTGGAAGAAAAAAAATTATTCCAGATGACCCTACCAAAACCAATACAAACAACATCTCCCATTTCAACAGAAAACCCCACCATTCCAAAATAAAAAACTTTTATAATAACTATACAATAAACCTTTCACTAAACCATCTTAGCATCACCCCCCTCATTTCTTTCAGAAATGAACATTTAAGTAACCCGACACCAGTGCACAACCACTTTTATAGTAATAATAAGGGTCCATATTATAGGGGTTAAGGAATAAAGTTAAGTAGTTAAAGAATAAAATAAACAATTCTATAGTTATCTTATATAAAAATCTAGGACAAATTCTTTCCCAACAATTCATAATTGAAAAATTAATGAGTGTATGATGACTAAAATACTTGGAAAATAAGTTTCACCATAATCTTTACCCAAAACATAATTTAATCAACCCAACAGTGAAGATAATGAAGTTGAAATTTCTAAGAATAGTATTCACAATCATCCTTGAGAAGAGTATAAGAATGAGGAAGATAATATATCTAGCCTAATAATAAAGAAACAATAGAACCCATTGAAAATATAGTAAAGGGAGAATAAAAAACTATCAATTACTTTCACATTAAGAATGATTGAATCCATAAATATATTAGTGAAAAAATATAAAATAGAAATTATTGAAACATTTTAGATGGTTAAGATTAATATTCCCCTATTATATTCTTTCAATTTTTTACTATGTATAATATTCTCCTAAATGATGTTTTCACCAAAATAAGTATTCCTCAAGGGATTATATAGTAAACCTGATAATAAGTCTATCAAATTTGATCACACCATAACCGCCTATGAAATTTCACGATCCATGGGAATTTTCTATCTCTTACACCATTGATCCTATTAATTTTTATGATTTTTTATGTGATTTAGGATCTTCTATGAATGTTACGACTCACATTTTTTACTTATTTTTATATGGTGTAATTAAATTCAACTAGAGTTATTATGAAACTTCAAAGTAGATCCATTGATTTTCCAATAAGATTTTTGGAATATTTTTTAACAAGAGTTTAAAATATGATATTCCCAATAGATTTTTATATACTTAATATAGAGGAATATAGAACACCTGAACACTCATCCATCATTTCAGGTTGAACTTTTTTAAAGATAGTTGCGATAAAAATCAATTCACATGAAGTAACACTCACCACCGATTTGGGAGATAACAATATCTACATAAACTTTTTTGATTCCATGAGGAACTTTTTAAAGGATCATTTCCTTTTAACACTTTACTACTTTTAAGAGGCTGAAAAAAATTAAAAATACAAGTATGTAACATGAAATTATTTCTATATGGAAATAAATAATGGTAGGAAATTTAATATATAAATAATTTTCCTAGAAATTTGTAAATTCATTTTTTAGATTAGAGGAAAAGGATACTTATAATTTTTTAGGGGGATTAGATTATTTATTTTATAAAGAAGAAGTTTATTTTTCATATTGTGTTCATAAAAATTCAGCTGTGGATGTTAGTAACACCAATCTAACATCATCGTTAGAAAAAACCCAAAACATGAATTAAAAAACATTATAATAATTATATGTATGCATAAAATAATGGAAAGAGAAATATTATTAGTGATAAATTCTAATAAAATTTCAATAAAAAACAAACATAAATTGATTGAAATTTTAAGAATAAATTTACAAGGAATAGGCTTGAGTTTAGGTGACTTTTTAGGAATTAATCTCAAAATCAACATGGATAGTATTCTTCTTGATGAAAATTATTGACCTCTTATGTATCCCCAATAGAGTCTGAATCCCACAATGAAATATGTTGTTAATAAAGAGATATAGAATATTTTAGATCTAGGTATTTCTATACCATTGATGAATCATAATGTGTGGTAGGTCATGTTAAAAATACATATATTTGACATCATTTATATAATTAAAACATTATACATCATCAATAATATCAAAATCCGAGAACTAAACGTTTTAATATCTTTTAAGATCAACTACATAAATAAAATTTTAAACATTAATTCTTTACCATATCACACAAATACTTTAATATAAATATTTCTTCTATAAAAAGTCTTTCATATCATTTCTTGGTGAAGTGGAAAAAAGGAGTGATATTAAATGATCAATAAGGGAAATCCTATCAATGATTTATAAAAGGTTAGATTATAAGAATGTGAATTATATCTGATTAAAATGATCAATGAATCATAGGTGATAATCATCCTGGCATGATATCATAAGGTCCTAAAAGGACCACCATTGATGCATAAAACAAATATCTTAGAGAAAAATCGTAACATTATAGTGTGATAAAAACATAGTAATAGGTTACTATAAAATTAGGTCCTAATTTACTAAAATAAATTATATAAATAATATTTTTAATATAACTATAATTCCAATTCTTAATTTTAGAAACACAATAAAAATTCTAAAAAAATCATGTTGTGATCATAACAAAAATATCCCCAAATAATCATCACTAACTCATGATATAAATTTTTTAACCAATTAATGAGAGGGATATATAAGAGACTACCAATAATTTATTTTAAATTTAAACTTATTGTTTCTACAATATCATTATTGGATTCTTCATTCATTCATATCTTGATTAACCTAAGGAAAAGAAATCAGTTTCATGAAATTTCCTCAAAACATCATCATGATAAGAAATCTAAAGAAAGAAGGTGGGATGTATCAACAGATAATATACCCAGTGAATAATAAAAAACATTAAAGGATATTAACATAGATTAAAAGTAATTTTATAAAATCATGAGAATGATTCTTGAAAAAAATAAGAAATATCATTTTTATTTTGATAGCCATAAAAATAAAAAATATTCAAAAAATAAATTGAATAGTATTTTTTGTGAAAAATGGAATCTGGTAAATTAATATTTATAAATAAGGATTTTCATAATTTATTGAAAGGTATATTAAGTGATAAATGTTAAAAAAACATTCATTTCATACCTGTATAAAAAAGTAAAAAAATAACTCATACAGAAAATGTTAAAAATATTCATTTTTGAACCATTGAAAATAAAGTAATAGATAGTTTTAAAGGAAATTTAAAAATATTGATTTATATAGATTAAAATTATTGGAAAAAATATATTTATGGAGGAGAAAGTGTTTGGTAAAATATTTCATAACTTATAAAACAATAATTTAAAAAAAAAATACCTTATGACTTTTAAAATAAAAAACCTCCTAAAAAGAAAAATATTGATGAGGAACTTAAAATAACATTATTATATATAGATTAATGATTTAATTAATAAAAGTGTAAGTATATAAACTATATAAATGAATACAACTTCATAATTAAAAACATGTCTCAAAGAAACAAAATTGAGACGAGAAACCCTTATTTCAAATCTCAAATTACTTGGGGTGTGTGTCAGTACACATTAATAATTTATTTAAATTAATTAAATACTTTTTAATAATTGTTTTCATATATATATTATTTTTATGGTTCATTTATCTTAAAATTTCATTAATTTATTATTATTTTTACATTGACCACTTGTGGTGTCCAGAAAATATTTCCAAAATTGATTTAGTATATTTACCAATATTTAATGTTTTATAAAATTATAAAATTATATATATTATTTACTATCCTATTAGTTATATTTTTTAGTTCAATTGGTTTTTAAAAAAATACAAATTTAAAAAATTGTCTTTTTATGGTCATTTAAAATGGTTATATTTTATAATGAACATTTATGATTAATGTTACAAATATAAATGAAACAATTTTCTTTATATAACTTAATAATGTTAAAAATTCCATTTTTTTTTTCAGTAAATCCATTTTTAGAACCATAAATTTTATTTAGTGATGGAAAATTATATACAATGTTTATGGAGGTGGTAGTCTATATGAATACACAGTCGATAGTTTCATTTTCTAATGAATTGGAGGAAAGTAAGGTTGATAGTGGTTTATATTTATATAATCCCAATTATTTCATAAATATAATGTAAATTTATTAAATAAACATTTATAACATTCCATGTTAGGTGGTGATTAAAAATTAAATATGCTGCATCTTAGTTATGGTAGTTTGAACATACGCATACCAAACATTTTCATTTTATAATGGATGGAAGTAAGGTTTATAATGGGTATTATATAAATATATTAACTTGTATTTCTAAAAATTATAGTGATTTTATTATATTATTATGGTTATAGAATATTTGGAGGAGGTTAATAGAGAAGGATACTTGAAATAACTTGTTAAAGACAATGACCTCTTCTTTGGATTTCCTCCTTTAAATATCTCCTCACTCTTTCTTAGGTTGGTATTTCAGTGAGATAAAAACCTATAGGTAATTGATAAAGGGGTTAGAATATTATTTGGATATATATTATTCATGAAAATGTTCTGAAAGTGGGTGGATATGTTAGGGTATGAAGGGGTCATTTTATAATTGATAGTAAGGACACCATTGTAGATACTCTTACAATAATATAAAATATTTTTCAAGGGAAAATGGAACAAAATAAGGAAAATATATATGATATTATAGGATAATATTGAATTAATTCGTAAAATAAAATTAGATTTAGGATTTTGATATATTTTTTGGCCTTATCCTTTATTTTTACCACTTTTAGACCGTTATATTTTTTAGTGCGGTGAAAAAATTTTACAGTAACACCATGATATTTTAACAGAAGAAAATTATGTTTGATAGAATATATGACACAAAAAAATGAGTTTATTAGGGAATTTAATACCACGATACATTACAATATATTTGTTTTTAATATAAATTTTAATTATTATACAACTTTTGGTACATGAAACCCCAATATTTTTGTTTTCAATAGCATATACGACATGGAACGCCATGCTTAAATGAACTATAAAATATATAAATATTATAACATAGACATTAAGTTTGTGGATATAAATAGTATTAAATACATTATGATATATATATATATATTTAAATTTCATACTAAATATAAATTAATGGTAAATTTTTAGTAAATAATCAATCAATTTTACGTAATGTAATTTTATTCTTTAAAAATATGTTTTCTTCAAAATTGGTTTTTATTTATTTTCATGAAACAAATATTTTAATTATTTCTTAGAACATTTATAAATTGTATTTAATAAAATTTAATTCATTTTTGAAATCATCATATCAAAATTTACTTTGGATGAAATAGTTGGATTTTTTTTGGAAAATATTGATTTTTTATTGAATAGTGAAAAATACTGATTTGTTTTAAAAAATTTCATTTATTTTCAATAACTTAAATAAATTTAAAAGACCCATTATTTTCAAAATATGATTTAAAATTACATCTTTATTATTTATTTTTATTTAATAAATTTAATTAAATTAAAATAATCTTTATATTGTATTTTAGTGTAAGTTTATTTTTGGGTCTTATAATGGGATTTTTAGGACAATTGTTTTAAAGTGCATAATGATTCACAATTTAAATTAATTAAAATAATACCTAATAAGTAATGTTTTAAATTAAATTTTAATATTATATATCAAATAATATTAATTTATATTCATACATTTATTATTATTAGACATGGAGTTAATATAAAATCATCTTTTTTTTGAAAAATACACTTATTGAAAAACTAATTTTCTATCGCCTATGTGGGTTTAATTTTAAATTTAAATTTTCCAATTATGTGATTTTAATTAGTTAAAATAGATACCATAATTTTAACTAGAATAATTTATATTTTCTAATAATTCCAACTTAATTTTGGACCATAATGAATTGAGAAAATAGTAAAAATTAATTACCTCAGTTATGGTAAAAATGAGTTTACTTGTGGTTAAACTAAAAATATAATGGCATGAATAACATAAAAACTTTTAAAAAATAAAATTTATGGTCATATTTATACATAATAATGTATAATATTTAATAATAGACCATTTTTGAGCCTTGTTTCATGTGAAAAATATGGGTATCACTTTTTTATTTAAAACATTTCCAGTGTGACACTCACCTCACTTATAAAAGGCCACCCCTCTCCTTTCCTCTTTACACCGTAAAATAATTTTGGATGAAAAAATACCAAAAAAAATTACTTCATAAATTTACTCCTCACTATATAGAGGCCTTATTTTTATTATAAAGATATCATATTAAGGATTCTGGGGATTACCCAAAAATGTTGTCCTAAGAAGAGTTATCGTGCTTAACCATAATTTTTTTATATTATATTTTCTTCCACCTATATGATTTTTTAATTTTTATTATATAACATAAATTATAGAAAATATACATAGAATTTATTATGTTAATTTTATGACCTAAATCAATCACCTCTTCCATAAAATAAGATATGGAATCATCATTTGAGTGTACGACATGCGACTGTCTCGCAAACTATTATTATTCATTTTACTTTATCACCTCTCACAAAATGATATAATGATATATTTAAAGTATATATATATATATATGTTATATTAGTAACATATTTATACTTATGAAGTTATTATATGACATATAACTTCATACTTTCTATTCTATGGGGGATATGATAACATCACTCCTGTGTATGGAAGACTACAACCTCACAACACGATGTGATTCGTTTTTTACTACCACATTATAGGTAAGGTAATAAGGATAAGTTAATTAATAATTTTTTTATAAATAATATATTAATTATAATAATTATATATTTATCATTATTAAAATATAATATATCACTTTATTTATTACACTAAAAAATTATAACATCCTTCATGCCTACCTTTGTACAACCTCCCCGACGAAGTGATGTGACTCTTTTTTCAGCACTAAATCACTGCGAGATATATATAAGTATATTTAAATAAATAATTTTTTATTTATGATATTATTATAATTCTACAATGAAAAAATAATACATAACTTCTTAACATAATAATCATTGAAAAATGGAAACATTACTCATACGTACGTACCACCTTTCATCTCTATGATCATTACATAGTTCATTTTATAACCATCATTCATGATTGGGTTTAAAGGTATAATTTATGGATTAATATTATAATTTTTTCTTGATAATTATTCTGTATATGTTTAAACAATGACCACATTGACCTCGGTACACACACCAAAGTTGTTTTGAAACAACGAATTGAACTTCCTCAAAACGCTTGATGTGGACTTAACAGATTATGTATTTGAATATTTAATTAAAAATAAATAAAAAATGCTTCAATTATAAGTTATTAAACCTAAAAAAATTTCTTAATAAATATAATTATTTTTATAATTTTATCATATATTAGGTTGGAATACATACAAAAGAAGTCAGACTAGTGGTAATTGTTTTGTCGTCTTACTTTTTATTTTGATGATACCTATTCCATAATCACCACTTTTTTTTTACATTTGATATATATACTTATAATTTCAAATTTAATAACATTAATCCATAAGAAATAATGGTATTTTTTGTTTTTATTTTAATTATTTCATTTAAGGGGGATAGACTTGAAATTTAATAAATAGTAAACAATTTATAAACAAAATTTATTTTCCATGGGTTATATTACTTCTTTAAAATTATTATATGATAATTATATATTTAATGAATTTTTCTTATATTAAGTTGTATTTAAACTTATTTTATGTGGTTTTATATTTTATATACTAAATATATTCATTGATTAATCCTCAAATTAAATGGTATGATTTTTGTAAGGGTTATTCATCTCAAATTCTATTTCTTTGAGGCATACATTTATTATATGAACCTATATTCCTTTGTGAGGTGTGTATACTACCCTTCAACATGTTATATCATTAAAATAATTATTTTCATGATATTTAAGGTATCATTTTATGTTATTATTTCACGGGGGTCGCAATTGAAGTGTTACCAAAGTGGAAAATGCTTTAGGTTACAATATCATTTCTTTTAAGATTGTTTATGTTCAAGGTTATTTTAGAGGAAATATTGTTATATTATTTTCCTGAAACATATATATTTTATTATAATTTTGTTGTGAATTTTATTTGCATGTCTAATTTACATTTTCTTTATTATTTATTTAATAAACATTATGAATGTCATTTGTAAGTGATACCAATATTGTATTTTCTTTTATATTAGGTATATTTCTATTCCATATCAAATTTTTTATAAATTGTTTATAAAAATCCATTATATTATAATAAATGATTTTCAGAAGCTATTTAACATTATCTTTTACATCCTCTTATTTTTTTTAAAATTAAATTTTCTAATGTTTTTCAATTGGGTCACTTTTGAATCCTTTTTAAAAAATGTTTTGAAAAGAATGTTTATTTTTAATATTTATAACAAGAATGTATTTTCCCATCACCATGTACTTTATTTTTATTGAATATTACATTATATTTTTACAAGGTTGTTTTAAAATAAAATTATTTTTGCAATATTTTTTGAATTTTTAGTTTTTTAAAATATATTTTGAAAAATAAATGGTTATTTTCCTAACAAAATGTTTTTAATAGTCTTTTAATAGTATTTAAATTCATCAAATTTCAACAAAAATTATTGTTACTTATGATCCTATAGGGATATTTTGTAATGGTACCATAAAGATTATTTATTTTTATTTATTAAAATTCTTTAAAATATATTCACGTAGAACTCATTTATTTTCTATGTGTTAATAATGTTTCTACGATAATGTTATAGAACACATTTCATTACCATAGACCAATCATGTTTCAAAGAGGTTATAATAGAACCCATTTCATTTACATAGGTTAATCATGTTTCAAATATATTGTTATGGAACTTATTTATTTTTCATGGGTTAATCATGTTTTGAAGAGATTATTATGGAAATTGTTTCTATTTTATAGGTTAGTCAAGTTTTGAAAAGAATAAAGGATTCTCCGATGAGTTTATGATGAAATGAATAATATATGTACTTTATTCATGAATTTTACTTAGATATTATTTTTGATAATTGGTGTTCCCAGACAGTATCGAGTGAGCTCGATATAGCTTATATGATGGATGCACCTATATATATCCAAGTGAACCTGTTGTATCTTATATGATGGTTTTGACTAGATATAGCTGAGTGAGCCTAATATGGATTATATGATGGATACTCCCAGATATTGATCCAATGAATTGGGTAGTGTTCTAGGTGTTTATAAGTAATAAGGATGGAGGTACCAAAGGGTTTCTCATATAGATTTAACTACGATCGAATTATTTTTTACATGGGTTTAAAATGGGTTATGAAAATTATGTCCAAAGATACCAATACTTTTTAATAATTCTTGATAAGGTTATAAATATTTCCTTTTATCATGATTGATGTCACATGTCTTATTATTATTGATTCTAATGTCTCTTTCTTTTGTGAAAGCCTTATTCCATGTTTTTATGTTTGATGATCCATGTATTGATGGGTAAGAATATTAATATATTGTTCTCAATAACATTGCTAATTTCATAATACCTTTATTCTCTTCCTATACTCACTGACGAAATTAAATTGTTAACGATTATATTTACCCTTACTGAGAATTTTATATCACCCTTCTTATGTTTCTTTTTCCCCATGTTATAAAAAATTATGCTGAATGAAGTAGGGCTAGGAAGGTTTTATATGGATGGGGATGATGACTTAATATGAAATAAGAAAAGATGGGTTAAATGGGTGAAACTATCATTTAAAGACATGGGTATTAATTATATAAGAGTTTTTAAAAATTATTTAAATCTCTAATACTGAATGGTTCTTTGGAATGTAAGTGATCCAATAATTCCTTTTTATATTTTATGTTTTGGATTAACAAAATTGGGCCACCTTCATCAGTATCAATTCAAGAAATGTAAGGTTTATTAATTTAGCACCAAATTCTAGATTTTATGCTCGGTGATATTATAGATTGTGTCTTATGAGGGTTTGGATAAATTTTAACGTTAAGATGTTATCATGGGTGGTTATCTTAAGAGTTTTGGATACTATCATACATCTATATGATTAAGGATGATCATACATTCAAAGATGTAGTCACCCAATTTATATTTTAAGCAATGAGATATTAAAGTGATTAATACCATTTTAGGAGACATTTAATTAGGTTAAACTATGTAATTATTTTTTAACAATAATTATCCATATAAATTTTTAAGAAATAATATTTAAGGTATTTTTAACCATTAGGGTTTATATGATCTTGGATATTGATAACACAAATTTCATTATATAGATAACCACTAGATTGAAAAGTTATTTGGTAATTAAGTGACTGATGTTATTTCAAAATTATATCACAATTATTTTTGGGAATATATTATAAATGGTATGATATAACACTAAGGTTGAAAAAATCATTAATATTGAGGTTATTAAGGTTATTTGGGATATAAGGTTATTTATTTTTAGAACAATTTAGTTTTAACTTTGTGTATTAGTCTTGAATTTTGGATATTAATTTATTATTTCAATATATGAATAGTTATTTATTTATAGAAACATATTAACATATGGTAAATTTCTTTTTTTTGGTTAATTTATAAATATAGGTGGAATAGATTGATTATCCCTTTTATGGTTATGTTGGTCACTTAAGAGCTAATTTTAGTGATTCAGGTATGAAAGAAATTCATCTTGAATACTAATTGTTTATATAAAAATATTATATTGTGGTGTAAATTGATAAAAGGATGAAATTATACACATCAGGTAATTATATTTTACAATGTATTTAGTTTTTATAGTAATGTAATTACTTAACTATAGGAAATGGATCTTGAAACAAAAAATATATCTTATTACCTTTATTTAAGAGAACCGATGGCCTTTTCAATCATAGATGTTTATGGTTTTTAGGTCCATAACATTATATTGATAATTTAGTTTAATATGATCAATTATCTCTTTCACCCTCCATAACTATTTATTCTTTTCTTCCATGTCCATTTCTTCACCTACCACCAATGTTCTCCTATATGGAAACCTAGTTATGGGATGACCATAAAATTTACCATTCCCTATTTTTTAGAGAATGTTTTATTAAATATTTTTATGATTTGGGTTTACAAAAAAGATATTATAAAATATACAACCTTTAATTACCTAGATAATTTTTAAATTATGAGGATTCAATTTATTAAAGGTGGAGTGGAGGATGTAACAGCCAAATATTTTAAAAGTAGAAAATTATGTTTGATAGAATATAAGACAAAAAACACTGATTTTATATGAAAATGTGACACCTAAATAAATTAAAATATATTTTTATTTAAATAAATTTAAATCTTCAATATATTTCTCTACATGAAACCCCAATTTTATGTGTTCAATAGCATATACAAATCTTTACATTGAACTCAAAAAACCCATGAATTATATAACTGTTATAACTTAGGTGTTAAATTAATGGGTATGAATAATATTAAATTATTTAATATATATATATATATATTAAAATCATTATAAATTACTGATAAAAATTTATAGTATATAATTGATATTTTTTAATAAATTAATTTTATTCTTCAAAAATATGTTTTCTTCAAAAAATATTTCTACTTATTTTAGTGAAAAATTATTATAACTTTTTTGGGAATTTTTCAAAACTTTAATTTATAAAATCACTTTAATTTATTAAATCATCATTTCAAAATTTAATTTTGAAGAATGTTTTGTATTTTTCAAAAAATATTGAATTTTAGTGAGTAGTTAAAAAATCGATTTTTGTAAAAATGTCATTTCATTGCAATAAATGAAGTAAAAGTAAAAAGTAAAATTTGGTTTTGAATATTGTTTAAAATTAAATAATAATTATTAATTTATATATAATCCCATTAATTACACTTGAAACATCTATGTATTGTACTTCCATATAAGTTTATTTATGGGTCTAAAAATAGGTTTTTTCTAAAAACTGTTCTAACATGCTTAATGTATCTCATTTTTAATTAATTAAATTAATAACTAATTAGAAATATTTTTGAATAAATATAT
Source organism: Viscum album (assembly GCA_963277665.1). Classification (NCBI taxonomy): domain Eukaryota; kingdom Viridiplantae; phylum Streptophyta; class Magnoliopsida; order Santalales; family Viscaceae; genus Viscum; species Viscum album. The sequence continues at coordinate 148,454,760 of OY728151.1, forward strand.
ATTTTTAATATTTAAATATTAATTTATATTCATGAAATGATTATTATTCTTCCTGGAGTTAATATAAAAGAATCCTTTTCTTGGAAAATACATTTCTTGAAAACCCACTTTTTCATCGCATATGTGAGTTTAATTTTAATTGTAAATTTTCCAATTCTTTGATTTTATTTTGAAAAAATGGATTAAATTTATATAATAATAATTATTTATATTATATATTAATTTAAACTTAATTTTTTACCATAGTGAATAATGAAAACAATAAAAATTAATTATCAAAGTTAAGGTAAAAACAGGTTATCGAGTGGTCAAACTAAAATGATAAGGGTAAAAATGACCTAAAAACATATATAAAATATATTTTATGGAAATATTTAGATCTTATATTGTTTAATTCTATATAATTTTCTATTTTTAATCCTTGAAGCATGTGAATAACGTGCGTATCACTTTTTCTTTTTAAAAATTACTAGTGTTTCACTCCCCTCAATTATAAAAGGTTACACCACTTCTATACTTTTAGATCATTTAAATAACTATTTATAAGAATATAATAGAAAAATGACTTTATAAATTCCATACCCATGATCTAGATCCCTTATTTTAATAATGAATCCATCATATGAAGGATTTTGGTACCTATATAAGAGGGTTGCCTAAAGAAGATGCATTGTGCTCAGTTATGCCTTTTAATTTTATTTATTATTCCACATCCTTTACATATTATTAAATTATGATTAGATGACCACACCAGTATCAAACAAATACTAATATTTTATTATGTTAATTTTATAACATAAATCTATCTTCTTTTATTTTCTGGTCATTGAAAAATGGAAATGGTACTCATGCGTACATACAACCTACAAATACCATGATTGTAATGTAGTTAATTTTACATAACCATTTTTATTGGTTTTAAAAGTATAATTTATTAATAAATCTGATAATTATTTCATTATAATTATACTATTATTTATAAACAATGACATATTTGATTAGATGCATCACGCCAAATCAGTTTTAAAACAATGAACATAAGATCCTCAAAACGTCCGATGTTGACATAATTTATTAATTACTTGAATATGTCTTTAAAAATAAATATAATAAATGATTTTTTATGGAATTAAAATTATAACTAGTTCTAAGGAAATAATATAATTTATATAAGTTTATTATACCGGAGGTTTTAATAGATATGAAGGAAGTCAGACCAGAGGTAAGGGTTTTCTCATCTCACTTTTTATTTCTATGAGACATATGACATATTCACAACTTGTTTTTACTGTGTGGTGTATATACTTAAAATTTTAAAAAAAAATTACATGAATCATTCATAAATCATCGTATATTATATTTCTATTTGAATTAATTCATTCAAGCAGGAATGAATTTAAATTTAAAAAGTGGTAAATAATTTCTTAACTCAATTTCTTTTCATTTGGTTATATTACTTCTTCATTGACATTTTTATGTAATTATTATGATTGTATTTACTTTTTATTATATTATAATTTATTTTAAATTATTTTATGTGTTTTTACATTTTATACACATAATATATTCATTTATTAATTACCAAATTCAATTGTATGATTTTAAGGTTTATTCATCTCAAATACTCATTTTTATGACATACATTTATGATATTCACCAATATTCATTTTTGAACGGTATATATCACCCTTTGAAATTTAATATCATGAAAAAAATTTGTTTATGATATTTAAAGTATTATTTTATGTTATTCATTCATGGGGATTACGATTTAAGAGTTACCAAAGTGGAAAATGCTTTATGTTAGAATCTCATTTATTTGAGGGTTGTTTATGTTAATGGTTCTTTTGGATAAAATAATGTGATATTATTTTCTTAAATAAAAAATCTTATATTATCCTTTTTTTATGAGTGTGATTCACTTGTTTGAGTTCCATTTTCCTAATCAGTAATTTAGAAAATATCAAGAATGTCTTTTGTAAGTGTTACCAATTTTTATTTTCTTTTAGAGTGGGTATCTTTCTATTACATATCCATTTTTTCTAAATTATTTTTAAAAAAGTTTGTTTGGTAGAAATAAATAATTTCCTAAATCCATTTTACATGATAATTTAACACATATTAAATGTTTTAAAATTAATTTTCCTAATGTCTTCTCAATGGGTCAGTTTTGACTCCCTTTTTCAAAATGTTTTGACAAGAATGTTTATTTTTAACATTTATTTCATGAACTCATTTTTCTGAAGTCATTTCCATTATTTTAAATAAATATTACTTTATGTGATATATGAAAATTTTAAAAGAAAAGTATTTTTTAATTAATTTGTAAATTTTTATTTTTTAATAGTGATTTTAAAAAAGAAATAGTTATTTTTCTCAAAAATAATGTTTTAATGATATTTTAATGATATTTCCATTAATCAATCTCAAAAAACCTTATTGTTACTTATGATACAATGGGGGTATTTTCTAAAAAAACCATCCCCATTCTTTATCTAGATAGATTAAAATTATTTCAAAGTGATTAGTATGAAACATGTATCTTTTACACAAGTCAATCATGCTTAAAAGTGATTGTTATGGAAACCATTTCATTACCATGGGTTAATCATGTTTCAAAGATGTTTTTATAGATATTTCTTCTTTAAATGATCTAATAATGTTTCAAAGATATTTTTATAGGACCCATTTCTTTTACATGGTCTAATCATGTTTTAATGTGATTGTTATGGAACCCATTTATTTTCAATGGGTTAATAATGTTATGAAAATAATATAGGTTGTTTCTACATATTTATGATGAAATTAATGATATATACAATTTATTAATGATCTTTACAGGGACATTACTGATGATAATGGGTGTACCCGAATAGTTCCATGTGAGACCGAAGTTGCTTATATGTTGGATGTACCTGGATAGCAACGAGTGATGCCATTATAGATTATACGATGGGTTCACCCAGCTAGCACCATATGATCTTGATATAATATATACAATGGGTTTACCATAATAGTACTAGGATATATTGGGTAATGATCCTTATATTTAGAGGAAATAATGAGGGAGTTTCTTTAGTATTTCTCCTACAGATTTAATTGGGCTCCAGCTATTTCTAACATGGTTTTAAAATTCGTAATGAAGATGATGTCCAAATATACCAATACATTTTCATTATGATTTATATTTTTATAAATTATTCCTTGGATCAAGATTGATATCTCATGGATCATGATTATTGATTTTGATGAGTCTTGACTTTGTGAAATACTTTTAACATTTTTTCCTGTTTGATGATCTAGGTATTGATGGGTATGATTATTATTATATTAGGAACATGAGCTTTGATTATGTCATTATACTCTTATTCTATTTTTATGTTCAATGATGCAATTAAATTTTTAATGCTTATGTTTACCCTTAATAATCATTGAGATCACCAATCTTTTGTTTCATTTTCCCAAGGTTATCAAAAATGATATTGAATGAATTATATAGAGAAGGGTTTCATATGGATGATGATAATAACTTAATGTGAAATGTGAAAATATGGTTTAAATTAAAGAAATGATCATTTAAAGACATGGGTTTTATTTACATTATAGTTTGTCCCAATTAATTGAAACTATAAACCTGAATGATCCTCAGGTATGTATGTAATACAATATTTCCTTTTGAGGTTGTATGTTTTTTATGGAATAAATTGTGTCACCTTCATTAGTATAAAATATATAAATGTAAAGTTTATGAATTGAATTTTGGATCCAAGTGTGTGGGTTCAGGATAATTATATTTATAATGGTAACATAATTTATAAATAAAAATAGAATGAAATTTTTTACTTAATTTGAAAATTTGATTCCAAATATAACAATATTTTAAAATAATCAATTTCTATAGGTGGTAAAGATGAATTTATATATATATATAAAATACATAATGAAAAATGGTTTTTTGACAAATAAAATTTTAATAAAAGAATGAATTTACACCAAAACCACATAAAATGTTGATTCTCATGAAATTTATTAGTTTAAGATTAAATAGAGGATATTTATGTGATTTTAAAATCTATAGAAAATTGAATTTATCATTGTAAATTTTCAAATAATTAAAAGGATAAATATAGTGTTTTTAATAAAATAAATTTTCTATTAGGCCATAAGATGTCAATAATAGGTTTCTAAATTCAAATTAATATTTTAAATGCTTTATTTTATATATTAAATATATATTTTTTCTATAAAAAGGGTTCACAAACTTTCAATTTGTTCTTATATCATGATGATGTCATAAAAGTGACATTATTTGTAAAAACTATATTTTTGTTACTATTCATACACAAATAAACTATTTTAAAAAGAATTATAAAGTTAAACCATTAAAATTTTGACATTACTAATTAAAAAATTAATTTAATTTCATCAAATTAAAATTCAAAAATTCACAAATTAATATTTTAAGTAAAATAAAAAATATAAAGAAAGACTTCTTTTATAGAAAAAAGATAATTTAGAATTTATGTCTTTTTGAAAATAACTAATATTAATTACTAATTAAATCAATTTCAATATATTTTTTCATACCATTAAATATTTTATATTATCATAATTATAATCACCATGATGTTTAGTAAAATATTTCTCAAATTGTTTATATGTTCGATAACATTCTATATACAAAACACTGAACCCAAAATAATATAGATTACCTTAAGGTATCCATGGAATTGGAAGGTGTAAAAAATGGGAAAATAATTAATATATATATATATACATATATATACACACAATAAAAAATAATAACTTAAAAAAAATAAAGATCACTTTAATTATAGACTCAACCAGTGCATCTATGTAATATATAATATCTTTTTCTAAAATTTATACTTTTTCAAGTATAATATATTTTTATGTGAATAAAGGTTTAAAACTAGATTAATGATTAACATATAGTAACTTTTAAGAATAATAGATAACATATGAAAAGTTTTTTTTTCTAAAAAATAGATTATATATATTATATATTTTTAATTAAAAATAAATTATAAGAAAATAAGGTTGTGAATTTTAAAAAATAAATTCATTTCTTTATTTAGAAAAGAAATATTAGCCTAATATAAATATTGGGATTTTTTTAAAACGTTTAGTTTTATAGTCTAAGAGTGTAAAATACCAATTTCACAAATAAGATAACTTTTATGACATTGTTAATATATATGTATGAATTATAAATTCGTAAAAAAATTTCTAAATCCAAATCTTTATTTTATATATGACTTTAGAATTTTTAATTTTTTAAATTAATATACCCTTATTTATCATTTTAGAATGGATGTTATATTTTTTAAAAAATTATTTTTAATACATTATACATTTCATATTTTTAATTTGATTTTATAATTTTTAGAAAATCAATATAGTAAGATTGATTTTATATTTGGAATCATTAGGTGGAAATTATACAATAATGACCACATTATTTTTATGAAAAAGGTTAAATTAATTTGATAAAAACTAGTTACTTTAATAAAATTAAAAAGGGGTAAAATGATTCAATCAAGTGGGTAGAACACAAACATGAATAAAACATGTGTGGTAGGGGTTTCTTGAGGCCTTTAAAAACCATATCCCTTACTCTCAACATTATTTCCCTAATTTCACTACTTTACTTGAGAGTTACTTAATATTATTAAAATTTTTGGGGTATTTATAAAAAATACTATCCCTTTTGACTTATAAAAGTGCACTACTCTCCTCACTTCCCCTCATAGAAAAACCCACTAATTTCTGAAAAATATCTGACAAACTATCTCTTTAACATTCATATCCACCTTCAAGACGTTTTAGTATTCTGATAATAACAAGCCTCAAAGGTTTAACTCTCTTTGTAAGGAAGATAATATAATTTGTGTTGTATAAATTTCTAACCACTACCTTCCCTTTTTTATTTCATTATATGAATTTATTATTTCTAAAATTACATTAAAACATATAAAAATGATAAAATCAGTACAAATATCATAATGATACATTGTTATAATGTTTTTATAAGAACTTTACACCCTTCAATTTTTCATTTATAAAATCAAAAATGCGAAAAATTCTTATGTGTGGACTACCACATCTATAAATACACATGCTTATGCGTAGACCACAACCACCACAAATAAACATGCTTAGTTTTCCTTCAGTACCGAAAATTGATGGTATAAAAGTGTATTTTAATAAAAACTTATGATATATATGAAATTTTAAGATTCTTAAATTAATAACCATATTCTTCTTTCTCACATTATATGAAATTGAAACCACAATCCATGCATACACGTAGACTACCATCCCCATGAATCGATGTATTCCATTTTTCATTACCACCATTCATGGATTGTTATAAAAGTTATTTCAAATTAAGAATAATATTTTTAGGATATTAAAATATTTTTGGAAATGAAAATTGTATAACCTTTTAATTATATTAATGATAAAAAACTATCATAAAATTCAATGTCATAAACAATCAAACTAAGAAGAAAAAAATCTATTCATATAATATAATATTTTCCAATATATTAATTCTTATTTTAATTTCTTAAAATTATTAAATGCAAAAATTTTAAAAACTAAATGCGATCATTATAATTCTTTTATAATGATATTACAACTAAACCACTACATAATAATCTTTTAATCATGGAACATTAATGTTCGAGTCAGTTTAACCACCAAATTGAACAATGATATGAATTCAAATCATGGAGTAATGTAAAAAATTAGTTAAATGTTTAATATGAAATATATATGTAAAAATATAGTATTTCATGTTTATTTAATGGTAACATTATTTTAAAACTCATTTTTTATTAAGACACGTTTCGTTCATCAAGAATCACCAAAGAATTATTGTTATCGATTTCGTCTTTGAGGATAAAAAATAAACTCTCCTCAAAGGAATTTAAGAACTAATAAATTATTATAAATCATACAAAATATTAACTTTTATTACATGGTAAAGATTAAATTATCATGATTAATGGATATGGACACCACCTTTATAAAACTAGTTCACATGATAAAATTATAAACACCTGATGTAGAAAAAATGGTAAAAAAGTAAGTAACTAAAATTCAAATTGAGAATTACTATATATGAAGAGTATAGATGAAATCAGATATGGTTTTTATGGGGTTTTAAGGGCTATTATGGTTTTTATGGGTTTTTATGGTTTTAAGGGCCTTTTATGATTTTTAGTATTTTTAGTTTTTTAGAAGATATATTTTTTTTAGGTTATGATGGTTTTTATGTGTTTTCTAGGTTTATATTGTATTTTAAAATTTTAGGGATTTTTAAGTAATTTTCACTTTTTTGTGGGGTTTTAGGGGTTTATGGATTTTGAGGGTTTTGAGGGTTTTTTCAGGCTTCATAATTTTTATCTTTTTTATCGTTTTGATATTTTTTATGCTTTCTATTTATTTTTTAGTTTCTACGTTTTCCTTTTGTGGTTTTAGGGATTTTTACATTTTTAGGTATTTATAGGGATTTTTAAAGAATTTATGGGTTTTTAGGGTTTTTTAGTATTTTTTGCGATTTTGAGGGTTTTGGGGTTTTATTGTTTTTTAGGTTTTTAGTTTTTTTATTTTTATAGTAGTTTTATGTCATTTTTGTGTTTTTTAAAATTTATTGGGGTTTAGAAGGATTTTATAGTTTTTAGTGGGTTTAGGGGTTTTATGAGTTTCTAGGTTTTTTTGGTTTTTAGGTGTTTTATGGTATTTAAGGAATTTATAATTTCAATGTACGTTAAGGGATTCATATTATTTTATGTTTTTATGGGTTTTTAGTGTCACTAGGTTTTTATGGTTTTCATAATGTTCTTAGGGATTTTAGGGTTTCAATGTTTTTATGGATTTTTAGGTATCTTTTATGTTTGTTCTGCTTTTTTAGGTTTATAGTTATTTTTAGGGTTTGAGGGATTTCTAGGACGTTTTTATTATTTCAAGGGGTTTTTAAAATTTCCATGTTTTTTAGAGTTTTAGGTGATTATAGGTTTTAAAGGTTGGCTTTGGGGTTTTCAGGGATTTAAGGGTTTTAAATTTGTATGGTTTTTTTGGTTTTTTGGGGTTTTTGTTAATTTTAATGGGTTTTAGGGTCTTTTATGGTTTTTTGGTTATTTTAGGATTTTAGAGGTTTTTTTTCAATTTTTTAGATTTTTAACGGGTTTTTAGAGTTTTATAAATTTTTGTGGGTTTAAAGGTATTTTAGAGTTTTTAGTGTGTTTATAGGTCTGTATTACTTCTTATGGTTTTATGGGGTTTTGTGGTTTTTAGGTTTTTTTATGTTTTTATTTCCTTTTATGATTTTTTTCCTTCATTAGGGTTTTATAGTTTTATGTGTATTTATGATTTAAGGATTCATTGGGGGGGTTTTCAAGAGTCTTAGGGTTTTTAACTTTTTTGAGGATCTTTAGCACCATTTTTGAATTTTTAGGTGTTTTAAGAGTTTTAGGGTTTTTAGGGATTTTGCTAGGATTTATGGTTTTTTAAGGTTTTAGGGTTCATAGAGTTTTTAGGATTTTGGGGATTTAAGTATTTTTAGGTTTTTAAGGTTTCCTTAAGGGTTTTTAGGGTTTTTATGATTTTTTACATTTTTAGGTATTTTTAGGGATATATTAGGATTTTTATGCTTTTTAGGGGTTTTAGGGATTTTGAATGTTTTTAAATTTTTAGAGTTTTTAGGGATTTTTAGTTTTCTAAATGTTTTTTAGTTTTTTTTAGTTTTATATTTTATAGGATTTTATGGGTTTCATTGGATTTTTGGGGGGTTTATCTTTTATTGTTTTTATAAATTTTTAATATTTTTATGGGTTTTAGAGTTTTTAGGGCTTTTGACGGGCTTACGGTTTTTATGGAATTTAACTTTTTTTGGTTTTTATGAGTTTTATGTGTTTTTTATGTTTTTATGGATTTCTTTGGAGTTTTTAGGGTTGTAAGGATTTTTATTTTTCAAGTAATTATAGAGATTTTTTGGATTTTTATCGGTTTTTAGTGTTTTTTGGATTTTGTGGATTTTTAACGTTTTAAAGGTTTTTTAGGGTGTTCTTGGGGTTTTAGAATATTTATGTACTGTAGGAGTTTTACGTTTTCTAATTTATTTAAGGTTTTCTTGTGGGTTTTCAGGTTTTTATGGTTTTTTAGGATTTTATATATTTTTACTTCTTTTTATTATTTTTATTTTATTTTAGGGTTTTAAGGTATTATGAGGGTTTTCCATAATATTTAGAGTTTTTTTCGTTTTTTTAGTCTGTTAGGGTTATAGGTTTTTTTGGGGTTTTAGGATTTCTAGTATTTTTATGGGGTTTTTGGGTTTTTCAGATTTTGAGGGGTTTAATGGGATTTTAAGGCTTTTTAGTGTTTTTTAGGGTTTTTAGCATTTTTAGGTATTGCAGGGGTTTAAATTATTTTTTGGTTTCTCAGGTTTTCTTATCGTTTTTAAGTTTTTTTTATGTTCTAAGATGTATTAAATCATTTAAAGGATTTTTAAATTATTTAATGGTATTTATGGATTTTGTGTGTTTTCAAGGTTATTTAGAGTTTTTTGGGGTTTTATGGCCTCTTAAGGTTTTATGTGTTTTGGAGTTTTTACGGGTTTTTAGGGTTTTTTTAACATTTTAGGGGTTTCAATTGTTTTTAGGATTTTTAGTTGGATTTAAAGTTTTGTATTAGGAATATTATGTTTTGTATAGGTTTTTATGGTTTTTTGGTGTTTTAGAGTTTTTAGGGACTTTTATTGGTTTTCTTATTTGTTAGCTTTTTAGGGGTCTTATGGGTTTTTAGTTTTTTATGGTTTTCATAGGGTCATTCCTTAGGTATTAGGGGATTTTATGTATTTAGAGATATTTAGGTATTTTTTAAGGATTTCTATTGTTTATAGGATTTTTAATGTTTTTTAGTATTTTTAATGTTTTATAGGATATTTATGTTTACTAAGAATTTTGAGGGTGTTATGTGTATTTTGAGTTTTTTGGGTTTTTATCAATTTTAGTTTTTTACGGATTTTAAGAATTTTTTGTGGTTAAATGTGTTCTTTGGGATTTCTGGTCTTCTAAATATTCTTGGTGTTTTATGGATGCTTTAGTATTTTTAGGATTTTTATATTTTATAGGTATTTTGAGGCTTTTTCGTGTTTTTTGTGTGGTTTTTGGTTTTTTGGGTTTCTTGGCTATTCCAGATATTTTATGTTTTTTTAGGTTTTATGGTGTTTTGGTGATTTTTAACATTTTTACAGGTTTAAAGGGTTTTTACAATTTTTACTTTTTTTAGGATTTTTTAGTTTTTATTTTTTTATAGGGATTTAAGGGTTTTATGGATTTATGGGATCTTATTTTTTTTATGATATTTTAGGGGTTTTAAAATTTTACGTTTTTTGATGGTGTTAAGTGATTTTACGTTTTGAATGATTTCTTAGGGTTTTTATGGGTTTTAGTTTTTTTGTGTGCTATGGTATTTTAGGTCTATTTATGATTTTTAGGGTTTGTTAGGGGTTTTAGGTTTTGGGGAGGGCTTTAATGGTTTTAGGAGTTTTAAGGATTTTAGTTTCTTTACGGATATTATGTGTTTTAGGTTTTTATGGTTTTAGTTCAGATTTTATAGGGTTTTAGTGTTGTTTACATTTTTAGGGTTTTTAGGGCTTCTTTATAATTTTATGGGTTTTATGCTTCTTATGGATTTTGTGAGGTTTTAGTGTTTTATTATATTTTATGGGTTCTAGTTTTTTTTATTTTTTTATGTTTTTAGTGATTTTTATATTTATTTAAAAAATTAATGTATTTGAAGGGGTTTTAGAGTTTTTTAGTGTTTTTTATGCTTTTTATTAGATTTTAGGTTTTTTACGGTTTCAATTTTATTATGAGTTTTAAAAGATTTAGGGGTTTCATGGTTTTATTTTTTTTATGTGTGTTTTAGTTTTTTTAGGTAATTTTTTGATGTTTTCTTTTGGGTTTTTAGGTTTTTTAATGTTTTTATAGTTTTAGTGGGTTTTAGTGATTTTTTAAATATTTATGGTTTTTAGATATTTTAATTGTTTTTAGGTTTTTTATTTTTTTATGTTAATTTAGGGTTTGTATCACTTTTAATATTTTTATGAGTATTAAGTATATTTATTTTGTAAGGATTTTCTTATATTTTCTAGGGTTTATGTTTTTTTAATATTTTTATGGATTTGTTGAAACGTTTTCGCATTTTAATGGTTTTCAGAGTATTTATGGATTTTGAGGGATTTTATGGGGTTTTTAAGGTTTTAAAGGATTTTTAATGTTTTTGGGTTTTTATGGGTATAGGGTTTTAATGGTTTTTAGAGTTTTTTTTATAGTTTTTTGGTTCCATTAGGGTTTTTATATTTTTTTTATATTTTTAGTTTTTTATGTTCTTTTTTAGGTTTTTATGTTCTTTTTTCTGTTTTTAGGGTTTTTATGTGCAGTTATGTGTTTAAAAATCATTAACAATTTTAAATGATTATAATTATTTTTTAGGATTGTTAGGGTTTTATATAGAATTATGGGTTTTTAAGGGTTTTGGGGTTTTTAGGTTTTTTTGTGTTTTTTTAGGGGTTTTAGGGTTTTAATTTTTTTTGGAATTTGAGATTTTCATAGGGTTTCTACATGTTTTTTAGGTTCTTTTTGTTTTTAGTGATTTTTAGTAATTTTTAGGATTTTAATAGTTATATATAAATTTTTATAATTTTGAGTGTTTTTAGCATTTCTATGGGTTTTAGGGGTTTTCTGGGTTTTTTGAGGTTTTAGGGTTTTATGATGTTTTAGGGGGGGTTATTTTTTTAGGTTTTTTTGATTTTTTAAGAAATAGAGGGGTTTAGAGGATTCTTAGATTTCTTAGTTACATTTAGGTTTTTTTGGGTTTTTGGGTTTTTATAGTGTTTAGGGGTTTTATGGTTTTTAGGGGTTTTATGGTTTTTAGGTACTTTTAGGGGTTTTAGTGTTTTTAGTTTATTAGTTGTTTAATATTTTTTAGGATTCTAATGTTTTCTTAGGGTTTTATGTTTTTTAACATTTCTAGGGATTTTAGGTATTTTTTTTGTATTCTAATGATTTATAGGGTTGTAAGGTTTTAAGCATTATTTACATTTTTTAGGGGGTTAAAGAGTTTTTATGTTTCATTATTCCCTTATGATTTTAAGGATTTGAATATTTTTATGTTTTTTCAAATTTTTAAGTAATTCTTATGATTTATATGGTTCTTAGGTGTTTTTTAGGGTATTTAGGGGGTTTCAGGTATTTAGGGATTTTATGTTTTTTTTTGTGTTTCTAGGATATTTTTAAGGTTTTTAAATATTTACAGATTTTTAGAGTTTTTAACATTTTTAGAGGTTTTAAGGGGTTTTAGAGTTTTTAGTGGGTTTTTAGGGTATTTATGTATTTTTAAAGTATTTATGGTTTTATGGATTTTTATGATTTTTTCGTTTTTTAGGGTATTTATGATTTTTGTGGATTTTAATATTTTTAAGGGTTTTAAGTGATTTTTGGGTTTTATGGTTTTATGAGGGGTTTTTAGTGTTTTTATTGCTTTTTTACATTTTTAAAGATATATAGTGAATTTCTAAAAAATTTGGGTTTTTTTTGGTTTTTTGGGGTTTTTTGGGGTTCTAGAGTTTTTTATGGGTTTTATGTATTTTTAGGTTTTGAAGGTTTTGGTAATGATTTTTGGGGTTTTTGAGGTCTCTTATGTTTTTATGGAATTTATGTCCTTTATTAAAATTTTTATTATTTTTACGGTTTTTGGAATTTTTTAAGTTTCTAGGGTATTTAAGAGTATTGTGGTTTTTAGATTTTATTTTTATTTTTAGGGGTTTTAGATTTTTTAGGTTTTTAGGGTATTATTATGGTTTTTAGGGTTTTTAGGTTGTTTAAATTTAAAGTTTTTTATGGATTTTAGTGTTATGATTTTTTAGGGTTTTTAGGTATTTTTACTATTTTTGGTTTTTTTGGGTTTTATAATCTTTTTCCTTTTTAGGGGTTTTAATGTTTTTAGTTTTTTAATGTTTTTAGTGGTGTAAATCACTTTTTATAGTTTTTATTGATTTTTCGGGTTTAATGGGTTTTTCGGGTTAGGGGTTTTTAATGGTTTTTATAGGTTTTCTTGTTTTTAGTTATTGTTTGATTTTAGGGTCTTTTGGGTGTTTAGAATTTTCTAGGTTTTTAGAGATTTTAAATGTTTTCGGATTTTAAGGGTTTCTTAAGGTTTTCACATTTTTTGGGTTTTTACAAATTTAGGAATTATTTGTGTTTTTTTATGATTTCTAGGTTTCTTCATGGTTTTTATTGATTTTGAAGGATTTTATGGTATTTTAGAGTTTTTAGAGTATTTAGTGTTTTTAGAATTTTTAGGGGTTTCTGGGTTATAAGTGTTTTTAGGTTTTTATGTTTTTTATGTTTTTAAATGTTTTTTAGGGGTTTTATTTGATATTAAGGGTTTTTAATATTTTAGGGATTTAAGGGATTTTTTTATATTATTTTTTTTAGGGTTTTAAGGGATTTGTTATTGTTTTTTTGGGTTCTCAGGGTTTCTATGATTTTTATATTTTTTTCATTTTTAGGTGTTTTTTGTCTTTAAGGGTTTTATGGTTTTCTAGATTTTTTTAATTTTTAAAGGGTCTAAATATATTTTATAATTTTCATTCATTTTAGAGTTTTTATGGGTTTTAGGGGTTTTTTATGGTTTTTAAGGATCTTATGAGTTTTATGGGTTTTAGGATTTTTTAGGGTTTTCAGAATTTTTAGGAATTTAAAGGTTTTATGATTTCTTTGTTTTTAATATTTTATTAGGGGTTTTCAGGGTTTTTATGGGTATTAATGTTTTTTTGGATTTTTATTCATTTTTTAGGATTTTAATAGTTTTTAGGGTTTTTAGGGATTTTAACGACTTTATAGGGTTTTTATGGTTTTTAGGGTTTTTAGTTTTTCATGTTTTTTGGGGGTTTATGTTTAATTTAGCTTTATGGTTTTCTTTAGGGTTTTTAGGTTTTTAGGGTTTTTAGAATTTAAGCTATTTTTTTGGGTTTTTTGGGATTTTTATAGCCTATTGGGGTCTGTGTGATTTTTAGCTTTTATGAGGATTTTTTAGTTTATTTGGGTTTTAGGGTTTTTTTGTGTTTATTGTGGTTTTATGATTTTTTTTTGATTTTTTTAACATGTTTATTTGTTTAAAGGGTTACTAGATTTTTAATGGGTTTTTAGCATTTTTATCGGTTTTATGTTTTTAATGTTTAGAGGGATTTTTATGGTATTTAGGGGTTTTAGGTGTTTTTAGGGTTTTTAGGTACTTTTAAGGTTCTTTAGTGGTTTTTGATTATTTTATATGGTTTTAATGTTTTATATGGGGGTTCTCAGAGCAATTATGATTCTTTACGTCTTTAGGGATACATATGTATTTTTACATTTTTTACAGTTTTAAGTATTTTGTTGGTTTTAAGGGGTTTTTGGGTTTTTTGGGACTTTTACGGATTTTTAAAATTTTGGGGTTTATATTGATTTAATATTTTAGTGGTTTTATTAGGGTATTTCACGTTTTTAGGGATTTTAAGGATTTTTAGGTATTTTTATTATTTTTAGGATTTATTGGAATTTGGAGGGTTTTTGAATTTTTTTTATGGTGTCTAGGGTTTTTAGGGTTTTATGGTTTTTAGTTTTTTTTGTTTGTTGAGTTTTTTCAATTTTAAAGTTTTTTAGAGTTTTCTTTACTTTTTTGGGGGTTTAAAGGGGTTTTATATCTTTTAATGCTTTTCAGAGCATTTATGGGTTTTTAGTGTTTTTACAGGTTTTTATGTTTTTATGGTTATTGGGGTTGTTTTTTGGGTCTTTTAGAATTTTTTTGAATTTTTATTTTTTTAGCTGTTTTAAGTGTTTTTAGATTTTTAAGATTTTATTAAGGGTTTTTAGTGGGTTATTGGTTTTTTAGGAATTTTATTTTTTTTATGGTTTATGTTTTTTTTTCATTTTTTGGGATTTTGATTTTTTTGGATTTTAAGGTTTTTTAGTGTTAATAATATTTTTTGGTGTTCAAATGGTTTTTATATTTGTTGGTTTTATGGTTTTTAATTAATTTAGGGGTTTTAAGAGTTTTTTATTTTTCATGAGTTTTAACGGTTTTGGGTTCTTTGGCAAGGAAGGCTCAGGTCCAGGCTATTCCTGGGACCCCCCAAATTTTATTAAAAGAAAAGACACAGACACTGCAGACAAGGGAGTGGAGGTATCCATCGATCCACACCCAAAACCCCTTACGACCTAAGCCCAAAGGCCACAGGAAAAAGGAAGAAAAGTAAAAAGCAAAAACAACAAGTCAAAAGACCAGAAGGGAGAGAACACATGGGGAGGATCAGTCAACATCTCCACCAAAATACTCCAGCTCCGCACCTCGAATCCCCATGTCCACACCAAAGCTGTTGCCAACATCAGCAAAACTGAAATCTGACTCAGTGCCCACGTCTGTTAAGTCCCATCCAAATTCAAAATCTTCTTGCATGCCAAGCCCGGATATCAACTTAATCCTAGCCTTTTCTTGCTCTGCAGACATTGAAAGCCGCTCTCGCTTATTCACCTTTAGATTGAGTTTGACATCTTGTGAAGAGGCTCTAGTTGCCATGTGACATGGGAGGGCAGAGTAATCACTCCTCCGCCTTCATCTCGGAGGGGTGGAAGTGGAACCAGCTGCAACACCCGCCTTTACACAAGTGACGCCATCACTAACAGCTGATGGTGCCTTCCCTTTCTTACATTTTGTCCAAGGAGTTTCAGCACCTCCTCCGGTTCTTTTCTCCTTTGACCTGGCCATAGCAGCGTTTATCCGGTGATCAGCCTCAGCAAACCTCTCCCCGAGCCTCTCAGCTTCATCCTCAAGTGGGAACCTTTCCCGTTCAACCCAATCCATCTCATGCAACTGCACACAAAAATATTCAGCAGAGGGGACACCATGAAAGACCATAGCCCTCTGCAGTTCCATGGTCCGAGGGCTAAAGCACTTGTCACTGGGAGGATCCTCAGCACTGCTTGTGCTGTCAGAGGGAGAAGATAACCCAGGCCCCATGTCAGGACACCCGAACAGGAGCAGGGGGTCATCACGCCCGTTCATGTGAGGCCCCTTGGAGATCCATGTCTCTTCATCCGCCCTAGACTTTTTCTCAGCTGAAGACAAGCTCCACTCATCCCCAGTCTTCAGGCCCTGAGCAACCACTGCTCCCTTCATAGCATCTTCCACCAGCACATCCACCACGGCAGGCTCAGCCAATGCTGCAACCTGGAAGTTGTTTGGAGTAATCGCAGCACCCTCAATTGCTGGAAGGGATCTAGCAGCGATCTCATTGACCTTCATGCCAGCTATACCATCTCGCTCCAGATCCATAACACATACCTCCTCTACATTTCCTTTCCAGACACGAATCACAACAGTCTTCCCTAAGTTTTTCTGCTTCGAAGGGGAGTCACCACACTCATGAACATATTCAGCAGAAGCCTGATTATCCCTCTCAGCCAGCAGCACTTCCTTCTCATCAGCATTTCCCGAAACACCAGCACCTCCAGCCAGACTCACAACGATGCCACCCAAATCCATCAGGGCCACCTCTAAATCACTTCTAGGCTGCAAAGTAGACGAGCATGGAACAACAGCATTCAGAGGTTGGGACTAAGCCACCTCCTCTGTCCCCTTCACCTCCACAAGAGGGAGGATAATCTCCTATGAAGACAAGCGATCCATAGAACCACCACCCCTGACAGTGCCAGAGCAGCCTCCAGAGTGATCACTGTGCCCATAACTCCAATAAGATGAGCAGAAATTCGTTCATTGCTCAAAGATGACAGGCTATCTCCACCTGAGTTCTTCCCCCACTACAATCCAGACAACATCCACATGAGACTTCGGAGCATTGATTTCAACAAAATCCCTTGGTGCTACTGGATGACAAAGGGCCCTAGTCCTACTATCCACACAAAGGAACCTCCCCACCAAATTCCCAAGCATTGAAATAATAGAGAAATTTTGAAAGGGAAGGTGAAGCTCAGGAAATCTCACCCAGGTAGCAGCAATCCGGGAACTCCGCTTCAGATGAAAATCAAAGCTCCACCGAAAGAGGGAGAATCGAGTGCCATTTCATGACCGAGGAGCCGCTGACTAGGCAAGGACCAGGTCTTCCTCCGTGGGAAAGTGAATCATTATGTGGGATCTATCAATCAGGCCCACAGTCGCCTGAGCCCTAAGATTCCAGAAATCCAAAACGAACCTGTCGAAAGTGACAACGAGGGGTCGCCGCATCGGGAAGCTTGAAATTAGAGTCAATAAGTGTAGGTCAGAAGCCTCATTGAACTCCCGAATCGAGAGGGGAATCTGTGGGAAACCTTTGAAAAACTCCGGAACCATCGGGCAGAGCACCGTTCTCGGGAAAGAGGGTAACAAGTCAGCAGAGGAGAGAAAAGAGATATCCTCTGAGAGAGGATCCTCCTCTGTAGAGGGGAAATGTGCTTCATTTGCCATCATCTTCAACCTGGGAGGAAGCCTCCATCATGAGGGAGCCGAATCGCCAGAATAGCCAAAATCACCAGAGTCGCCATCTTTCTCTTATTTTCAATCTTTGGGTTCTTTGGGTTTTTATTATTTTATATGTGTTTTGGGGGTACTTGGTGTTTTTATAATTTTAGGATTTTCATATGGTTATTTAGGGATTTTTGGGTTTTTTACATTTTTGAGATTTTTAGGGATTTTAGGATTATTGATGGTTTTTAGGGGTATTGTGATTTTTATGGTATTAGCATTTTTAGGGGTTTAAAGGGTTTCTAGAGTTTATAGTAGTTTTTAGAGTTTTATGTAGTTTTATCCATTTTTAATGTTTTTACTGTTTTTAGTGTTTTTAGGGTCTTAAGCATTATTAGTGTTTTATTGGGTTTTAGTGTGCTTTATGGTTTTGAGCATTTTCATGTTTTCTAGGGGTTTTAATTGTTTTTAGGTTTTTATGGTTTTTTTAGGGATTTTTTTGGGTTTTATGGTTTTTTCATTTATTATTATTTTTAGTATTTTTATGGTTCTTATTTATTTTTAGGTATTTTGAGAGTTTGTAGGGTTTTTATGGATTTTGTGTGTTTTAGTTTTTTTTAATTTTTTTAGGGTTTTTAATTTTTTAAGATTTTTTAAAAATTCTAGGATATTAAAATTTTATATGAGTTTTAGTGGGTATTTTATGGGGACTAAGGGTTTTTTAAATTTTTTTAATGGTGTTTATGGTTTTTAGGTTCTTTTTATTCGTTTTTCATTTTTTTAATTGTTAACAGTTTTTAGTGTTTTTATATTTTAAGGTTTTTAAGGGGTATTTAGGGTTTTTTGGGTTTTATATGTTGTTGGTTAAATTTATATTTTTTATGTTTTTTATTGGTTTTAGTATTTTTACGGACATCTTGGGTTTTAATGTATTTAGGTTTTTTAGGGGTTTGATGTATTTTAGGTTTTGATAGTTTTCTTAGGATTTTTTATTTTTTATTACCTTTTTATTATTTTTATGGGTTTTTATTTGTTTTAGAGATTTTGAGGGAATTTAGATTTTTTAGTGTTTTTTAGGTTTTTAGGGGTTTTAAGTATTTCTTCGTTCTTAAGGTTTTCTTTTTTTTGGTTATTAGGGTTTTTTACATATTATTTTATTTTTAAGGATTTTTTTGGATTTGTTTTTTCTTTTTAGGGATTTTAGTGATTCTAAATTCTTGTACAAATTTTTATGGTTTTAGAGTTTTTATAATATTTTGGGTGTTTTATTATTAATTTGAGTTTTTTGGGGTTTCAAGGTTATTTATATATTTTTTAAAATATTCATGGATTTAAAGGGTTTTTATAGTATTAGTTCTTTTTATGAATTACAAGATGTTTTCTGGGTTTTTACGGTTCTAGTGGTTTTATGGTTTTTAGGGTTTTAACGGTCATTTATGGTATTTTGTATGGTTGAGTTTTTTATTGGTTTTATGTTTTTATGGGGTTCTATTTATGTTTTTATGGATTTTGAGGGGGGTTTTTTGGTTTTAATGTTTTTTGGATTTTTTAGGGTTTTTATATTTTTTAGGATTTTAGGGGTTTTATTCATTTTAATGTTTTTAGTTTTTCGTAGTTTTTTTTGGTTTTAACTATTTTTCACATTTTCATGAATTTTTACTGATTCTTTCTTATTTACCGGATTTTTAGGGTTCTTTTATTCTTATGATTTATAGTTTTTAGTGTTTTTTTTAAATTTTTTTGAGGTTTTATAAAATTTTAAAGTTTTTAGGTATTTATGGTCCTTTATTGTTCTTTAGTATTTTTTGGGGTTAAAATAGTTTAGAGTTTCAGTTGGTTTTATGGTTTTTAATATTTTTAGGGGTTTTTCTTGTTTTTATGTTTGTTTGTTCTTTTGGGGTTTTTGTCATATTTTAGGTTCTTGGGGATTTTATGTGGTTTTATGGTTTTAAGGTCTCTTATTGGATTTTCAGAGTTTTTAAGTGTTTTTACGTTTTTATTTATTTATAGACATTTTTTAGGATTTTAATTGTTTTTTTGATATTTTATGGATTTTGAGGGGTTTTATGGGAATAGTGTTTTTTTAGGTTTCTTTATGTTTAGGTTTTTAGGGGTTTTAAGTGTTTTTATATTTTTATGGTTTTCAAGGGTTTTCATGGTTTTTGTGATTTTTTACAATTTTGATTATTTTTATGTCTTTTTTGGTATTTTATGGGTTTTTAGGGTTTTAGGGGTTTTGAGGTTTTTAGGGTTTTTATGGGTTTTATGGTTTTCTCATGTTTTAAGTATGTAATGGATTTTAGAGTTTTTTATCATATTTAGGGTTTTAAGGTGTTTTTAGATTTTTAGTGGGGTCATAGATTTTTTATGAATTATTAGGGATCTTACGATTTTTAAGGGTGTGAGGTTTTGGGAGGGGGGGGGGGGGGTTTGGGATTTTCAGACTTTTAGGGTTTTTATTAATTTATAGGATTTTAGGGGTTTAAATATTTTTAGGTTTCTAATGTTTTCTTAGGGTTTTATTATTTTAATATTTTTAGGTATTTTTATGACTTTTTGAGGATATTTATGGTTTTTAGTGATTTTGTGGGTTTTAGGGTTTTTAGGGGGTTTTAACATTTTTATTTTTTTATGGTTTAAAGTGTTTTGGTGTTATTAAGGATTTAATAGGGGGTTTCATGGTTTTTAGGGATATTTAACGTATAATGGATTTTTAGGGATCTTTTAATATTTTAAATTTTTTAGGTGCTATATTGATTTTGAGGGTATTTAAAATTTTTAGGGTATTTAGGGAAAGAAAGATTCGAGGGTTAGGTTATTCCTACCACCCCCCCAATTTATAAATAAAAGATACAACATGCAAGGGAAGGGATGGGTCAAAATACCCACACCCAAAAACCCTTTAGAGTATTTAGGGTTTATATAGTTTTTAGTGGGCCTTTAGGGTTAATATGGATTTTTAGGGTATTTTATGGTATTATGGGATTTTATGGTTTTTAGTGGTTTTAGGTTATTATAGGGTTTTAGGCGTTCTTAGTTTTTTGGGTGTTTTAATGCTTTCATAAAGATTTTAGGGGTTTTAGGGTTTTTCACATTTTTAGGCGTTCTATAGAATTTTTAGGATTTTTTGGTGTTTTACAGTTTTAAGGGTTTTAGAGATTTTAAGGTTATTTATGGGTTTTAGGTATTTTTCGTTTTTTAATTATTTCTTATAGTTTTTAAAAATTTTACGGGGTTTATGTTTTTATGGAATTTATGTATTTTAAAATATTTTTATTATTTTTAGGGGTTTCAGATTTTTGAAGGGTTTTAGGGTGTTTTAGTGTTTTAAGGGTTTTTATGATTTTTAGTGTTTTTAATGATTTTTTGGTGATTTAATTGTTTTTAGGTTTTATGGTTTTCTTAGGCTTTTGCATGGATTTTAGTGTTTTTAAACATTTAGTGTTTTTCTGGATTTTCAAGTTTTTTATTATTTTTATTGTTTTTAGAGGTTTTAAAGGTTTTTTGGGGTTTCTTGGGTGTTTAGTAGTTTTATTGTTTTATAAGATTTAGGGAGTTTTCAGTATTTAGTGGTTTTTTGTTTTCTATGTTTTTTATAATGTATTTAGTAGTTTAAAAGGTTTTTAGAGTTTTTATTTTGGTTTTAGTGTTTTTTTCAGGTATTAGGGTTTTAAATGGTTTTTAGGGATTTATGGTTAGTCATTTTTAGGGGTTTTAGGGTCATTTCTGGGTTTTACAATTTTTTATTCATTTAGGGGTTTTAAGTGTTTTTAGTATTTTAAGGTTTTCTTAGTGTTTATGTTAGTTTTTTGGATTTATTAATGTTTAGGTATTTCTAGTTATTTTTTATGATTTTTTTGGGTTTTTACGGTTATAATGGATTTTGAGGGCTTTTTGAATTTTTAGAGATTTTATGGTTTAAAGGAATTTATCATTTTTAGGGGTTTATGGGTTTTAATTATATTTATATTTTTATAGGTTTCTTAGAGTTTTTTTGTGTTTTATAGGGTTTTTTACATTTTTACATAATTATAGGCATCTTTAAGGATTTTTATGGGTTTTATACTTCTAAGGGATTTTTTTTTATAGATTTTAGGGTTTTTAAGGGTTTTTATAATTTGTTGTTTTTTTTGAATTTTTGGTTTTTTTGAATTTTTCAATGTTTTAAGGTTTATTAGAGTTTTTAACATTTTTTGGGATTTAAAGGGATTTTATAATTTTTTTCTTTTTTGGGAATTTATGGGTTTTATTTTCTTATGTTATTATTAATTTGTGTTTTTATGAGTTTTAGGAACTTTTGGGGTTTTTATAATATTTACATATTTAATGGTTATTTGTTTTTTTGGTTTTTAAGTTTTTCTTATGGGGTCTCCAGGTTTTTATTGATTTTTATTTTTTTAGTTAATTTTTTTAATTTTATGGTTTATTTAAGGTTTTTTCGGAATTTTGAGGGTTTTTAGGGATTTTTAGTGGGTTTAGAATTATTTAGGGTTTTTCTTGTTTTTTAGGTTTTTTAGGGTTTATGTTTAATTCAGTTTTTAATGTTCTCTTATGATTTTTCAATGTTTTAGGGTTTTTTATGTTTAAATCATTTTTAGGGATTATTTGGTTTTTTATGGTTTTTTAGGGTTTTCGGGATTTTTAGGTATTTTAGGGATTTTATGGTTTATTTGGTTTCTTGGGTTTTTTGTGTGGATTTTATGGATTTTATATTTTTTGATATTTATAGAATTTTAAATGGTTTCAAGATATTTTAGAGGGGATTTTTATCATTTTTATGTGTTTGATAATTTTTCAATGTTTTTAGGGATTATTTATGGTTCTTTTGGGCTTTCACGTTTTTAGGACCTTTTAGGGGTTTTATTGTTTATATATTTTTTAGTGGTTTTTACTATTTTTTAGTTTTTATATTTTATAAGGGTTTTAGGGCCATTTATGTTTTGATTTATTTATATATTTTTGAAGATTTTAGGAATTTTAAGTTTTTTATGGTTTGAGGAATTTAGAGGATTTTTAGGTATTATTATGTTTTCAGGTCTTTAATGGGTTTTAGGGTTTTTAGGTCATTATGGGTTTTAATTGTTTTGAGGTTTTAATGGTTTTGTTAAGGTTTTTCTAGGGTTTTAGTTTTTTTATGTTTTTAAGGATTTTTAGTTATTTTTTAGGTTTTTTATTGTTTTTTAGGGTTTTTAAGGATTTGGAGCGGTTTAGAGTTTTTAAGGCGTCTAGGGTTTTTATGTTGTTTCGGGATTATGTTGTTTTTTAATTTTTTGGGTTTTAAGTGTTTTTAGAGTATTTCGTGTTTTTAGGGGTTTAAAGGGTTTGGTAAATTTTTTTGTTTTTGAGTGATTTTTTTGTGTTTTTATGGGTTTTAATGTTTGGGGGTTTAGAGTTTTATGGTTTTTAGGGTCATTTAAAATGTTTATAATTTTTTAGGTTTTTTAAGGGTTTTATTTGTTTTTAGGTTTTTAATGTTTTCTGAGTGTTTTTCTAGGTTTTTAAGTGCTTTTACACATTTATGATTTTCAGTAAGAAACGAGCTCCATCTAAGATTTTCAGCAGAAAACAGTGGACTAGAGAAGCCATTTTGGTACCTCGATGAACTAAAGACCATCAGATCAACCAGATCCCCGCAAATCTTAAGCCACTCCACGTCAACAGCATGAAAAGTAGGCAAATCCAAAGATCCATAAAACCAAACCTGAACCTTATGCGCGATGCGTTAACCGGAATATCTAGAAGCGCATGCCAAAGGAACAAGCATACCTTTAGCAGATCGACGCCAAGCCCTCTGTAAGAACTATCTTCCATTGTGCAGCCTAGAGAAATAGAAAAACTCGCTGGAAATCAGATCTTCGAGAGAAGACATCCAAAATACAAGCGAATGAGACTGCAAGAACATCGCATTGCACCTCTGATGAGGCTTGTCGCCAAAGAAGCAGATCCGCTGAGAGGGAACCCTTACCCAGATCTTCACAAAGGGAAGCCGATGAAGAAACCACACAAGTCCCCAGCTATCGCTACCAGAGACGGAGACCCCCACCTTGACCAACTCATAAATCTCCCACAAAGGGAGAGAAATGAGGGATTGAATCTAAGAGGGGAAGAAAAATGTTGGGATGAAGCCGCCAAGAATAATTCGGGGAGGAGACCATGGAAAGCGTAGTGCTGAGAGGGAGAACCCAGGAGAGAGAGGCGCCATCCTCCAAATTGTCTTAAGGATTTTATGGGTTTTTATTAATGTTTTAGGGTTTTAAATGGTTTTTACAGTTTTTAGAGGGTTTCTAGGGTTTGTAGGTTTTTTATGGTTTTAGGGGTTTTTATGGTTTTTATGGTTTTGAGGGCCTCAATGATTTTTTTGGGTTTTTTTAGTTTTTATGGGTTTTCGGTGTTTTTAGGTTTTTAAGGTTTTTTAGTGGTTTCTCAAGTTTCTAAGGATTATTGTGTTTTTATGAATTTTTAGGGAATTTTTAGGGTTTTATGGTTTTAAGGAGTTTATAGATTTTTTTTGGGTTTTCTGGGTTTTATGGTTTTTATGGTTTTTTGGGAGTTTATGGATTATTTTGTTTTTAGGTTTTTTAATTTTTTTTAAACTTTTAATCATATTTAGGGGTATAAAATATTTTAATTGTTTTTAGTGGTTTTTATGATTTTTAATGTTTATTAGGGGTTTTTAGGGTTTTCTTTGTTTTTATGGGTCTTAATGTTGTAGGAACTTTTTGTTTTATGTGTTTTGTTAGCCTTTTTAGGTTCTTAGGGGTTTTAAGGGTTTTTATTTTTTTCATTTTTTATTGTGTATTTTACTGGGTTTCCGTTTTTTATGGTTTTAGAAAATTTTTGGTCTTTTTTGTGATTTTAATGGTTAGTAGAGTTTTAAAAATTTTTGATGGATTTTCGGTTTTAAATTTTTTATGGATTTTTAGGGTTTTTATAATTTTTTTATGTTTTTTATGGGATTTATGTGTTATTTAGGGTTTTATGTTTTTCTTATGGCTATTCAGAGTTTTTAGGTGTTTTTTCCTTTTTTTCTATTTTTATGGACTTTTTAGGATTTTTATTGTTTCTTGGGTTTTTAGGGAATTTGAGGGGTTTTCCGGGTTTTAAGGGGTTTTATCGTTTTTATTAGTATTTAGGGATTTTAATGTTTTCTTGTTTATTATTACGTTTTTAGGAGGATTAAAATGGTTTTTAGAGTTTTATTAGGGCTATGGGGGTTTTATGGGTTATTTATATTTTTTAACAATTTTAGTGGTTTTTTGAGGTTTTTCATATTTTTGGAATTTTTCGAATTTTTAGAATATTTAGGTTTTTATGGGATTTTATTGTTTTTGGGTTTATAAGGATTACTTAAGGGGTTTTAGTTTTTTTATGTTTTAATTATTTATATCATTTTTTATGTATTTTAGGGTGTTTAAGGATTTTGTTATTTTTTGAGGTTTACAGGGTTTTAGGGTTTTAAGCATTTGTTTTCTGTTTAGGGGTTTTTTTGTTTTTTAGTTTGTATGGTTTTCATCAGAGTTTTCAATGAGTTTATAGGTTTTTACATTTTTATAGAATTTTTGGGATTTTTAGGATTTCAATGGGTTTTATAGTTTTTAGCGATTTGAAGGGTTTTATGGATTTTATATTTTATTATAGTTTTAATGTTTCTTGTGATTTATGGGGTTTTTTGAGTTTTTTTTAGTTTTTAGTTTTTTTAGAGTTTTTAACATTTTTATGGTGTTAATTGGTTTTTAGTGGGTTTTACGGTTTTATGGTTTTTATGGTATTCTTGTTTTTTATGGTGTCGAGGGGTTTTAAGGATTTTAATATTTTTTATGAATTTTATCAGTTTTTATGATTCTATGGGTTTTAATTTTTTTAGGTTTTTTATATTTTCATAGGGTTTTCCAAGTTTCATAGGGTTTTTTAATGGATTTTTAAGGATTTTTAGGATTTTAATTATTTCTTTAGAGTATTTTTATAGATTTCTATGGGTCCTTAATATATTTATTGGTTATCAGGTTCTTATATATGTTCTTGGTTTTGGGTTTTTTAGAGTTTTAAGGGGTTTTAATGGGTCTTTGAGTTTATAATGTTTTTAGGGGTTTAATGAGATTTACGATTTTATGGGTTTTTTTTTGTTTTTTACGGGTATTTAGGGTGATAAGGGTATTTAGATATTTATATAATTGTTTGGAATTTTTAGGGTTTTTAGGGTTGGTTATGATTTTTAGATTTTTTAGTTTTAAAGGGATTTAAATGTTTTTAGATATTTATGATTTTATTAAAAAAATAGGGTTTTAGAGGTTTTTACATTTTTAGTGATTTACAGAGATTTTTAATGATTTTTATTGTATTTTAAGTGTTTTAGGTATTTTCATTATTCATAGAGTTTTTTTTTACATTTTTTGCTATTTTAAGTGTTTTTAGCATTTTTATGTTGTTAGGGGTTTTAATTGTTTTTTTTGGTTTTTTTGTTTTCTTAGGGTTTATCAGGGTTTTTATGGTTTTTTATTAATCTTGGGATTTTTAGAATTGTATGGATTTTTATTATTTTTTAGGAGTTCTAATTATTTTGAGAATTTTCTGATTTTTTAGGGTTTTTAGGTTTTTTTTTTGTTTTTTAGGGTTATAAGTTTTTTTGAGTAATTTAGAGTATTTAGGGTTTTTTAGATTTTTTTAAAAAACTTTAGGGGTATGAATTCGTTTAGAGGTTTTAATTTTTTTATGGTTTTTTATTTTTAAAAGATTATTTATTGTTTTTAGGGGTTTTTAGGGTTTTTATGGGTTTTAGAGTTTTTTGGGGTTTGGAGATTTTTTGGGTTTTTAGTGTTTTTAGAATTTTTAGGGGTTTTAAATGTTATTCAATTTTTATAGTTTTCTTGGGGTTTTTAATGTTTTTTTTTTGAGTTATTTACATTTTCATTATTTTTATGGATTTTTAGGATTTTTATAGTTTTCTCGAGTTTTTTTTGTGATTTTGAAGGGTTTTGGGTTTTTAGGGGTTTGGGGTTTTTTAGAGTTTTTATCATTTTGTATGAATTTTAGGGGGTTTAAGTGTTTTTATGGTTTTCTAATTTTTTTTCATGGTCTCAGGATTTTTATGTGTTTTGTTTTTTTTGGAGATTTTTTTTGGATTTTTAGGGGGTTTTAGGGTCTTTATGTATTTTGAGGGGTTTTAGGGTTTTTAGGGTATTTAGAGTTTTTTAGGTGTTTATTTGTTTTAATTGTTTTTAGGTTTTTAATTTTTTGAAGGATTTTCAGGATTTTTTGTGTTTTTTATGTTTTTAGTGTATTTAGGTATTTTTTTAAAAATTTATTGTTTTTTGAGTTTTTTAGGGATTTTGAGGGTTTTTATTGTTTTTATAGTTTTTTGGTGTTTTATGGGGTTTTTAGTTTTTTTAAAGGTTTTTTAGAGTTTTGAATGTTTTAGGGGTTTAAATAGTTTTTAGTGTTTTTAGTGGGATTTAGGGTTTTTGTGGTTTTTTCATGGTTTTTAATATTTTTAATAATTTTATGAGTTTTAGGGGTCTTTAGGGGTTTTAATGTCTTTAAGGGTTTTTAGGAGAAGAAGGCGCAGGACCTGGATATTGTTGGCCCCCCAAAATTTATTAAAAAAAGATAAAGAATACAAGTGAGGGGAAGAGCCAAATGGCCCATAACCAAAAACAATTGACACTTCCATGAAACAAAAAAAATCCCCCAAACCCCAAATGAACACAAGAGGGGGTAGAGTCAAGCAACTCATGACCAAAAGAAGCTATATCATTGGGTTACCATCAGCACCATAACCATAAGCTGCAACATCATCACCTCCTAGCCTAGAAATAACCAGCTTCTTGCAGCTCATATTCTAGCATTCACCACCTCCTAGGAAACCATCTCCCAACATTTAGCAGGTCATCTTCTAGCATCCAGCACCTCCTATCCAATCAGCTCTCAACATTTTCCACCCTACACCATAGACAGAAATGAACCACTAACACCCATGCCTAGGACTATTACATAGCACCCAACACCCCTTGGACTAAACCCAACTCCAAGCGACTCCTCCAGCAACCCTGTATTTTCCCAGCATCACCATACAATGCTTAACACATCTTATCAATTCCAAGAACCAAAATCTGTAGTGACTCCCAACCAAACCAGCCACAACCAGTAAACAATAGATCTTAAAATAAAAAATGTTTCATCCAATGATTTCGACAAGAATCATGGTACTAGTGAATTGAATTGGCACCCCAAAAAAACCACAAAACACAAAAAAGAACTAGATCCCAGCACAACTGAAGAAAACCTACATCCACAGCGTGAAACAAAGGTGAAGCCAAGGAACCAGATCGAACATGAAACGACATATTCTGGGTGAATCAAAGACAAATAAAAACCTTAGTGAAATAAAAACCATCATCTACATCACGAGAAAAATAAGAACCCAAGAAACGATCCCCATATTCCCTAACCCACCTCCTATCTCAAATAGAAATTGATATCCAAATTGAGAAAACAACATCATCATTTGACAACCTGAGATGAACCGAGGTCACAACTCTCTGTGCAGCTTCCAAAATCGTCGATTCTAAGACACTACACCACAAAATGTCATCCCAGAAGGGGTATCATGCCAAAATCCTGAGAAACAATTCCTCCTAGAAAAATTGAATCCTTCATAGAACACATGTCGCCTTGGATCTGAAGAGCGCTGCTAAATTCCACTACCTCCAAGATCACCACTAAAAAGAGTGAGTGGGAAGGGGAAAAGATATATCAGCTAAGCCACCAGAAGAATCTAGAGGAAATCCTAAAAGCAACATCCTAATGGATAGAGCACTCAGAGAGTGTGATTTCATTCTTTAAGCTTTTTAGGGATTTTATTATTTATATGTTTTTTTGTGGTTTTAAGTGTTTTTATGTTTTAATGAATTTTCAGGGTTTTCATGCATTATATTTCCTTTTTCATTTTATGGATTTTCGGAATCTTTTAGTTTTTTTATGATTTTAGTGTTTTATGGATTTTAGGGATTTTAGTGTTTTTAGAATTTTTAGGAAGATTAAGGGTTTTAGGGGTGTTTTGGTTTTTGAGGGATTTTAGGGCTTTTCAGTAGTTTTAGATTTTTCTTTTTTCTAGGGATTTTAGATAATTTTTAAATATTTTTATGATTTTTTAGCATTTTATGGATTTTGAAGGTTTTTGGGTTTTCAGTTTAAGGGTTTATATGGTTTTTATTGGGGTTTATTGTTTTTTATTGAGTTTTTTGGGTTTTGAGTTGTTTTTAGAGTTTTGAATATTTTTATATGTCTCAAGGTATTTTAGAGTTTTTAGTGTTTTTATAATTTTTTATGGATTTCTTGTGTTTTTAAGGTTTTTAGGTGATTATATGGGCTTTAGTGGTTTTAGGGTTTTGGGGGTATTATTCGGCTATTTTATGATTTTTAGCAGTTTTTTATTTTTTATGGGTTTTATATGTTGTTATTTTTTTAGGATTTCTTGGGATTTTTAGGGTTTAAGGGATTTTTTACAATTTTAGGAATTTTTACGGCATTTTTTTGGATTTTTATGGTTTTTTGAGATTTTACAAAATTGTAGGTTCTATAGTTTTTTAGCGGTTTTTAAAATTTTAAGGTGTTTTATGTGTTCTTTAGGTTTTAAATGTTTTCTTAGGGTTTTTTAGTTTTTGAGGTTTTTTCTATTTTTGGTAATTTTAGGGATTTTTTAGGTTTTTTATTTTTTTAAGGATTTTTAGGATTATGAGTGGGTTTAGGGTTTTCTATGAGTATTTCAAGTAATTATGTTTTTTTATTTTTTAATGATTAATTTTCAGTTTTATAGGATTCATAATATTTTTTATATTTATTAACATTTTATGGATTTAAAGGGTTTTTGGCGTTTTTATTGGTATTTAAGGGTATTTATGGTGTTTTTTTGGTTTTTAATTATTTTTTGGGTTTTTATGATTTTTATGGATTTTAATATTTTTATTGGATTTTAGAATTTCTATTTTTAGGGGTTTTATGTTTTTTTATGTTTTTATGGGTTTCATGCAATTTACTAGAGTTTGTAGTTTTTTTTTGTGTTTTTGAGGATTTTTTGGTATTTTTAGGAATTTTTATGGTTTTCTTGGGTTTTTAGGGATTTGGAGGGGTTTTAGGGGTTTTAGTGGTATTATGGTTTTCTTGGGTTTTATGGGTCTTATGAAGGTTTAGAGGTTTTTAAGGTTTTTTGGAGTTTTTAAACATTTTTATATGGTTAAAGGGTTTTTAAAGGTTTTTTTATTGTTTTTGGGTTTTTATGGTTATTTAGGTTTTCAATGTTTTTAAAGGGTTTATGGTTTTTAGTGGGTTTTAGGGTTTTTAGAATCTTTTAGGGTTTTTATATTTCTAATGTTTTTTATTGTTTTATGTTTTGTTATGTTTTTATAATTTTTTTTGAGGTTTTCATGGTTTTTAGTATTTTTTTTACGTTTTATGGATTTTTAGGGGTTTTAAGGATTGTTAGGTATTTTTAGTTCATTTGGGATTTTTTTGATTTTTTTGGGGGTTTTACGATTTTTTAGGTTTTTAATGTTTTTATGTTTTGAGGGGTTTTTACTATTTTTAGGATTTTAATGTTTTCATAGTTTTTTCCCTTTGATTTAGGGTATTTATGGTGTTTTTTGGATTTTTAAGGCTATTTAGGATTTTTAGGGTTTTTACAGTTTTTAGATATTATAAGAGGTTTGTGGTATTATATAGTTTTTTTGGTTATAGGTTTTGTTTTGTGTTTTTGATGGTTGTAATGTTTTTTTTTGGTTTTTTAATGTTTTTAAGGGTTTAATGAGATTTTAGATTTTTAAACGTTTTTTAGAGGATTATTGTATTTTATGGTTTTCAGGTTTTTTTGTTTTTTAGTGTTTTATGGTTTTTTATAGTTTTTGTGGTTTTTATAGTTTTTATGTTTCTTAAATGTTTATTAGTTTTTAGTTATTTAAGGTTTTCCTAGGTTTTTTCAGGGTTTTTTGGTTTTTTTATGTTATTATAAATTTTTTGGGATTTTCAGGACTTTTATGCCTTTTATGATTTTTATTGGTTTGTTTATTTTTAATGATTTTATGGTTTTTAGGGGTTTTTATCATTTTTAATGTATTTTGGGTTTTAGGGGTTTTAAGAGATTTTAGGATTTTTACTATTTTCTTATGGGTTTTCAGGGTTTTACGGTTTTCTTATTTTTAAGGAATTTTTATATATTTTTTAGAATTTATATGTTTTTAAGGATTTTATGTATTTTGAGGGTTTCAGGGGTTTTTGATTTTTTTTGGGTTTTTGGGGGTATTTAGGGTATTTTAGAGTTTTTTAGTGGTTTTATGGGTTTTTAGGTTTTTTAATGTTTTTTGGGTTTTATGCTTTTTTAGGTGTTTAGGTTTTTTTTGGGTTCCTATCATTTTTAGGTTTTTTATGGTTTCAAGTGTTTTTATGTTTTTAAGGTTTTCTTAATTTTCTCAAAGTCATTATTTTTTTTATATTTTTAGTGCTTTTTAGATATCTTTAAAGATTTTTATATTTTTAAATATTTTTGGAATTTTGAGAATTTTTAGTTTATTGGGTTTTTCTGGTTTTTTTTTATTTTTTTGATTTTATGGTTTTTTTGAGTTTTTTTCTTTTTTAATATTTTTAGAGTTTTTAACATTTTTAGGGGTTTAAAGGGGTTTACAGTTTTTACTAGGGTTTTTGGATTTTTTTTTACGTTTTTAGGGGTTTTTAAACTTTTTAGGGGATTTTATGTATTTTAGGGTTGCCGGGTTTTACAGGTTTTTAGGTTGTTTATCATTTTTAGGTTGTTATTGGTATTAAGTGTTTTTAGGTTTTCAAAGTTTTATTTGGGGTTTTAAGGGTTTTTGGGTTTTTTTACCCTTTTATATATTTTTAGGGTTTTATTATTTTTATGGTTTTTTGGGTTGTAGGTATTTTAATGGTTTTAGGGTTTTATGGTTTTTAGGTTTTTATGGGGTTTTGGGTATGTATTTATTTTTTATGATTTTAAAGGTGTTTAGTTTTTTAAATGATTTTAGTGGTTTACAGGGTTTTCTAAGTTCAGTGGTTTTTTTGGGTTTCTATGTTCTTTTATTGTTCTTGGGGGTTTTATATATTTTAGTGGTTTTTAGGGATTTTAGGTTTTCATGGGGATTTTAGTATTTTTTAGGTTTTATGGGGGGGGGTTATGTGTTTTTATTTGTAACACCCCAAGATTTCATAGTGTGTTATTTCTTCAAAATAATTCAATAACTTGCACTACACGCAACACCGAGTTCAATCACACCATGACTTACCAAAGGAAAAAGCCATTCAAAATAGGTTAATAATATTATTGACTAAATTTTAATCTTTATATAATCCTTATAATTTTAGATTCCATATTATGAGTTTCTTAGATATAATGCAAGAACAAATTCATTTTCAGTATTGCAATTTTATCAAATTTTAATAGTGAACCATTTTTAAATACTAAACTTTTTGACTAAATGGGGACATAAAAAATTTAAAATGAAACATCCCAAGCTTCTACGGTACGTTTCCCTTCGAATAATGCGATAGCGTGTGTTGTACGCAACCTCGAGTTCTAACACACACCACAACTAATTGAACTAGCCGTTGTGGATAGTAATACCTACTTTTTGAAATCATAAATATTCTATATTTCAAAATGGACTTCATTTTTAGATTCGGAATATCAAAATTAGCCTAGGGTGAAATTTTGGTACTTTTCGGATAACTTTTATATTTTGATGAATAGTGAAAATTACTAAATTTTAATTAAAAACAACTTTTTTAATCAAAATAATTAATAGTGATAAATTGTGAATTTGAGTGGTTTTAAAGTATATTTAGAATATATTTTTACCATTTAATATAATGTTGGTCATTGGACATAATTTTACAATTAAACCGAACATAAACAAGTGTCAATCTTTTGATAGTTATTACCTCTTAAAAACACGCTTTTTGTTTTGACAGCGGGAATTAATTTTAAATTAATTTCTGCCACTTATGTGTTTTGAATTTAGGAAAATGGATTCCATATTTGGAATCAGGATTTTCAAATTGTGTAAATAGGTAACTTTTATTTTTAGACATTTTGAATAGTTACTGTGGTAAATATTTTATTTACCATGGTTAAAGGGTAAATCCGGTAAATAAGGGTTAAAAAATAATATTATAATAATACAAAATTACCCTAAAACGTGTCCTAACCTTATTAGTGGACACATAACCGACCATGGGCATCCTTGGGTCAATTTGGGGACCCCTTGGATCCACTTGTATGTGGTAGGGACACATTATATTAATAAAGTTAAAATAAAAATAAAAATGGCATAAGCTTACATCTTTTAGAAGAACAATTTTTACATAGGGTTATACATGTTGAATTTTCGATTATAAATATTCATTAGAAAGCTAAAAAGATTTCCTACATAATGATAGTTTATTTATAATTTTTAGACATCAAATAATTTAAATTATTAATGACACAATAATGATGCAATGTTTACCTCATTAATAAATCATTTAAATAAATAAGATTATAATGATTAAAATATTATCTAAAACCTGTCCAATTCTTATTGGTTGATGTTATTTAGAATATGAGTCATCTTATCTTCGACCTCAATGATTTTTGGACCATTATAAACCGAATATAATTATATTATAAAGTAATACTTTCACTCTTTCCTAAAGAGCCCCTCCTCCCCCTTATAAAAAGAGACCACTTCTACTCATTCCTCACACCTCTCAAGCCACTTGGCTCGTCCAAACTCTGCCCAAATAATCTCCCCACATCCCTCTCCTCCTCCTTGAAGCTTCCCCTTAGGCAGAAAGCATTTCAAGAAGTCCTTTGGTTCCAACCAAAGTGAGTTACCTAAATTAAAGGTAACGATTTCTCTTAAATTATTTTCATTTATTTTGCTTCTCCAACCCCAAAACTCTTTTTATTTCCTTTCTTTTGTAACAAAACCAGTATCCTCAATATACTAGGATGTTTTTATAAGAAGGATTCAAACTAAACATACACACAACTCCATCTAATGGATGATGAACATAATGTTTCTGTGGATGGCAAACTAACGCCTCACGAAACGATGATTGTTCAAATACATCTTACCGCCTCTCATGGTGGCCATTATGATGGCACTATAATTAAATATGATATTAATGATATATATTTTATATATAAGCTTCTGTAATTCCATTTTATTTCATACCATTATTCGTTTCATGTTGTATATACATACGATAATTTCATTTGAGGAAGTGCGGACTACCGCCCCCTTAAAATGATATGACTCGTTCATACCACACATGGAACGTATAAAGGATGGTGTTAAGGAACTTAAGTAACATGTATAAAATATTATATTATACTGGAATAGTAATATACCTATGTATCATCTGTATTTGATTCTTTTAAAATAAAAATTAAATGGAAGTAGCGTTCGTGCGTACGTACGGACTACCGTCTCCACGAACGCGATGAGATTCATTATCCATCATATCCATTCAAGTATAATTATCATTTGATGATTTAAAAATGATGTTTAAGGACTTGATACCATTCTGGATTTGAATAATATACAACTTATCCTTTACAAACATGTCTTACATAACAAAACATACAAAAGCAAACAAGTAAGTTCACACTCGAAACAACGATAATACTAAGATTTTATTATCAAATCAATATTAAAAGATCATATATGATATCATATTAATGTATATGATTCTTGTATAATTTAATAACAATTATTTCACCATTATACAGGAGGTTAACCTACCCCAACCAAGGAAAAGTACAAGGTAAGGGATTTTCTTATCTCACATTCAATTCCGTGAGATTTCCATTGTTCGCCACTAAATTATTGAAAGTGGTGTATTGTGTACTGCCATTTGATATATATTATCATGATTCTATTTATATTCATGTTATTCTGTAAATAATTTGGTGGTTATTAACTTTTGGACATAAGACTCAGTTGATTAACGTGGTAAGGGGTTTTCATCTCACTCCTTATTTCCGTGAGATTCATGCCATATTGCCACCATCACCTTTTGTGTGGTGTATGTACTGCCCATAATTATATTCTTTTTGTAATACACTCTAATTTATGTGTAATTACATATTCATTGTATGATACCTCTTTCATGGGTTGTATGTTTCATAAGTTTCCAAATTGGTAAGGGTTATTTCACAATCTCTTCATTATCCGAGGTTGTTTATATGTAATAATCTACTGGGATCTCTTTATCATCCACATCCATGTTTCTTAAAAATGTATTTCAAAACATTTTTACTATTTACTAGAATATGAGTTATAGTCATTTATACCCTTTTTGACTTTTATAAAAGGTTTATAAAGGAATCTTTCTGTCGTTTTCAAAACAAGGTCCTTTTTAACCTTTTTGACAGAATTAAGATAAGAATGTTTTTTTAACTTATACGGCGGGTGCGGTTATTTTCCGCCGTTATAAAATCGTCAAAGCTTCCCTTACAAGCTTATAAGAATATTTTCAAGAAAATGTTTTATTTTATATGGCTCTTAAATGATTTCAAAAATAGGAAGAGATATTTCTCTAAAAAGAATTTTGATTTCATCTATGTCAACATCCTTCATTATTCCTGATTGAGGTCAATGTGATACAATACAATCTTCCATATTTTATCGAATGAGTTATGTTTGACTGTGGATGTGCTATTTTTATATCACTCATGGTTTATGTTTAAAGTGTTTACATTTCAGAAGTTATTTTTAATCCGAATGTTTATGTTATATTTCAAACTTTTCTTCAGATGAATGTGCTGAACAAGTATGTTCCGGGTTGGGGACCGGTAAAAGTAAGCCCTCCAGGTTGGGGACTGGTTAAAGTAAGCCCTCCAGGTTAGGGACTGGAAAAAGTAAGCCCTCCGGGTTGGTGTCCGGTTATTAGAGGCACTCCGGGTTGGTGTCCGGTTATTAGAGGCACTCCGGGTTGGTGTCCGGTTATTAGAGGCACTCCGGGTTGGTGTCCGGTTATTAGAGGCACTCCGGGTTGGGTTCCGGTTAGAAGTGACCCCTAGGTCTTGGGATGAGGCCTAGACAAAGAAATTAACGTTTAGCATTATGCATTCCAACATTATGAAAGTGGTTATTGATTTTTGCATGTGATTATTCGATTAGTAGAATATCCATGTGAATAAGTAAATGGCATTATTTCATTTTATTTATGCCATATCATGTTGAATGTTCATGTTTAAAAGGCTTTTGTTTTAGTTATACATTTCCTTAAATGTTTATTCTTATTTATGAAAGTTTCCGCTATATTGTTATCCTTACTGGGCATTTGAGCTCACCCCTTTTCTATGTTTTATTTTTCCCAGGTAGTGAAGAAGTAAATTATGAATGACTTTCAGGGATATTATGAGGGGTTAATAGTGTGGATTGTGGAAACATTATGTTGTTGTATTAGTTTTTCATTTTGAAATGTAATGTAAAACTTATGAATATATCTAGTGTTTCCAAGGCTACTAAACCAATCGGTCTTTCGAGATTTGATCTTTCTTGTGATCATGCCAATGTTACGAAGTAATGCAACGACTCTGGGTAGCTGGGGTCGGGGCGTTACATTATTTGTTTAAGTTATTCTGATAGGTTTTAGGTTTTTTATAGTTTTTACCGTTTTTAGGGTTTTTTCCTTAGTGTTTTTTTCTTTTTATTATTTTTATTATTTTTAGTATTTTTAGATATTTTGATTGTTTTTACGGGTTTTAGGGTTTTTCTTTTTTTTTTGTTTTTTTATTATTTTTTTTGTTTTTAGAGTTTTTTAATGGTTTTAGGGCTTTAATTGTTTTTTTATATTTCTTTGTGGATTTTAGTAATTTATGGGTTTTTGAAGTTTTAAGGCTCGTACGTGTTTTTATGATTTTTAGGCATTTTTTGGGTTTTTAGGGGCTTTTATTGTTTTTTGTGTTTTTTATGTTTTAAAGGTTTTTCAAGATTTATAAGTGTATTTAGGTATTTAATGTTTCAAACTATTTTTTCAGGGTTTTTAGGGGGTTTTATGTTATTACATTTTTTAGGTATTTTTTGTATTGTTATTGATTTTTAAGGTTTTTAGGGACTTTGAGGGGTTTTCGGATTTTTAAGGGATTATGGTTTTTGGGTTTTCTTGTGTTCTTTAGGATTTTATGGTTTTAAGAGTTTCTTATCATTTTTAGGTTTTTAATGGGTTTTTAGAATTTTTTGGGGGGTTTTAGGGTTTTTATGGGTTTTTTGGGTTGTCAATGTTTTTAGTGTTTTATGGTTTTTTGGAGTTTTCCGGGTATTTAGGGGTTTTAAAGAATTTTTAATTTTCATGTTTTTTAGGATTTTTATGTTTTTACGTTTTAAGGTTTTCTTAGGGTCTTTTAGGGTTTTTATGTTTTTTATGTTTTTTAGGATTTTTACAGATTTTGTAGTATTTTTATGGTTTTTTTTGGTTTTTAGGTACTTTGATGGGTTTTTTGAGTTTTTTTGGGTTTTTATCCTATCTAGGTTTTGAAGCGTTTTAAGTGTTTTTAGGTTTTTTATGTTTTCTTACGGGTTTTTAGGGTTTTTAGGGGTTTTTATTTTTTGCATTTTTAGGATTTTTATTTTTGGTTTTAGTGTTTTTTTGAGTTTTATATGGTTTTGAATGTTTTTTAGAATTTTTTAACGTTGTTGATTTTAAAATTGTTTTTTGATGGATTCCCCGGAAGCTGTGACATAATCTTTCTAGGTTGATTACCAAGACACATGTTTCTATCGGTGATGGTCAATTTGGCCAACCCCCCTTTCCACCGCCGAGTGGGGGGAGGATATTCTTTGTCACAATATTTCACCCAAAATCATTCTTCTATTTCACCAATCCTTTTTTCCTTCCTATATTTCCCTCCATTTTGTTGAGCGCTAAAGTCACCTCCCTGGAAGCCAGGATCCCCCATCTTTATCTCTCCCTCTAGAAGATTTATAAGGTTTCTTACCTCTTCGTGTCTCAAAAGTTTCTCATTTTTGATGGAGACATCTGCCGATAGATATGTTTTTTTGTTTATCAATACCTCTTTCACATGAAGGGTCAAGCATTTTTAGGTCTGATGGATGTCCATAAATTTCTCATTTGATCCACTGATGAACATAAACTCACTTTAACCTAGTCCTAGTCCCCATAGCTAGATGAAGGATCATGTTTCTCACTTTTTAGATAGGTATATGACTTACATATATATACATACCCCCATTCTACAGCGATATGGGTGTGTTTCTCAGAAATTCCACTCCCATTACAAAATAAAAACACCATTTAAATGCACGAAAATCTATTTTTTTTGTTTCCTATGATTTTACAATAGGTCAATATCCAAGGTACATCATATTTCCCCACAAATTTTAATTGATTTGGATTTGTCCAAGACTCCAATAGATTCCATCTAAATTGGTATCGGATATGAGTCATGACGCCATCAGGTGGTGGTGTTTGAATCCTGAACTGGGCATTGTTCAAATTTCTTCCTTTTATCATATCTTCCACATTCCTTTTGAAGACAGACATGAGAATGTCTTACTATTTCTTCGGTTGTTCACATGGATTGCACTTATTTAATTGGTTCCATTGCGCATTTTTTTCACAGCCTCTGTCTGAGGCAGTCAGCTTCCCAGTTCAATAGTGTGACATCCAGGAACCACCTTGGAAGAACCATATTAATTCATTCATCCTTCCCTTATCATCATTACCAAGTCTCCATGTAACCCTATTTGGTCTATAAGATAATTATACTAAATATGCCCCTCTCTTGAGGATAGTTGAACTTTTGGATGAGTGAATCATCCAACTAATCCTATCCACAGAAAATCATCAGAAACAGTATTATGTTATCCTAGGCAATTAATTAGTTTCTCTAAATTTTTACTGTTAACCCCGACATTGAGGTTTGATAACAAGTTTAATGGTGATGGACTGAAGGTGCATCACATATTTTCACCTTTTGGAGTTGAGTATGTATTCTCTAAGAATAATCAAAAGTTCCATACATTTTTAGAGGTTTTTTCTCACGTGTCAAAATAATATCCTATAGAAAAATTAAATAGTGAATCATAGATACATGCCTCAGAGTTCTTCTAGTGGAATCTAAGAATAATAATATCTATAAATTTGATTCGGGGGATATGTGGTCAAAAAAAGTAAGAGATGAAGGGTTGGAAAAAAATACACTAAAAATCCAAAGCTAATGGTCACCATGCTAGAAATGAAAAATATAGTCATATTCTAAGTTAAAGAGGATGGAATTGCTTATGAAGATCCCATTGTCAAGGAGGTGGGAAGCTGTATGTCTTTAGAGTGGGTAGGTAACCCTGATTCCAAAATCCTATAAATTTTGTTCAATATGAGTTAGGGATTTTCATTTTCCCAATAGTTCAATGAAAAGATAAAATTAGTATATGATAAATATAGAAATGATAATGAGGATGAATTCATAGAGGCAAGGCTCTTCGATCCCTATTTTAAACTAGATGATTTGGATAACAAAAGAATAAAAGTATCCCCATGACTTGTATGGGGATATAGTCATATGGTAAACCGAACAAATATATGTTCAATTTATGGATTTAATGGATTATACATTTCCTATGTATGGATGTGTGGAGTTCTTCAACATCATTAAAATAATTGCAATGATTTAATGTGGAAAAATTCTCATCTTGATATAAAAAATATTAACAAGAATTTCAGGCACCATCTAGCATAAATGTTTATTGATTTTTTATGTGTTTTTCATATTCTTTTCATTCACTGTGAGTTTTTTTGGTTCCCCCTCAACCCTTAAAAGGGTTTATATAAAATTAAATAAAAAATTAAATTTGAGTGACTGAGGTTTTAAAAATAATTTTAGAGTTTATTCTGTTTTAGGGGTTTCATGGGTTTTATAGATTTTAATGGTCTATATGGGGTTTAGGGGTCTCTTGGGTTTGTAGGGTGTTTTGTGGTTTTACCATTAATTATGTTTTTAGGGGAATTAAGTGTTTTATGCTTCTAATATTATTTTTTGGGTTTTCTATGATTATTAGTGTTTTTTCATTTTTTTGGAAATTTGGGTTTTTTATAATTTTAATGGTTTTAAGGGTTTTTAGGTATTTTGAGTGTTTTTAGGGGTTTATGGGTTTTTAGAATTTTTTATGTTTTATTATTTTTAGGGGTTTTAAAGGGTTTTATGGTTTTTATATTTTTAAGTATTTTTAGGGTTTTTTTTGTATTTTTAGGGTATTTGAGGGTTTTGGGGATTTGGGTGGTGGTTAGGGTTTTTAGGGATTCTATTCCTTTTTGGATTTTTAGGATTTTTTTCTTAGGTTTTTAATGTTTTTTAGAGTTTTTTAACATTTTTTTGGGATTAAAAGTTTTTTAAGAGTTTTAGTGGCAGTTTTAGATTTTTATGTGTTTATGGGTTTTTAAAGGTTTAATGGTTTCTATGGATTTTATGGCTTTTTTTGGGTTTTTTTTTTTGTTTTTTCCTTTTTAGAGTTTTCAGGTCCTTAAGTGGTTTTATGTGTCTTTACATTTTTATGTTTTTATTAGGGTTTTCTAGGGTGTTTTGGATTTTTTGGTTTTTATGGGTATTTATATGTGTTTAGGATTTTTGTTGTTTTTATTAATTTTTGGGATTTGAGTTTTTTTAGGTTTTTAGGGATTTAATATTTTTGGTGTTATAGGGGGTTTTCGTATATTTTTTATGATTTTATAGTTTTTACATGTTTTTAATGTTTTTATTGGTTTAGAGGGGTTTTAATGTTTTTAGTGGTTTTAGGGTTTTCTTGGAGTTTTAGGGTTTTAGGGTTTTTAGGGGTTCTAGTGATTTTTATGGGTTTTTATGGTTTTTATCATTTTTTGATTTTTAGTGTTTTTATGTGTTTTTATGTTTGTATGGTTTTCAAAGGTTTATCTAGGTTTTTTTTGGTTTTTTTACATATTTACTTATTTTTTGGTACTTTTTTCATTTTTATGGTTTTTTGGGTTTTTAGTGATTCTGAGGGATATAAAGATTTTTTAAGGATCTATAGTTTTTTTGTGTTTTAGGGAATTTTTTGATTTGTTATGGAATTTAATGTGTTTATATTTTTTTATGTTTTTAGGGTTTTATAAGATTTTCAAAGTTTTTAGTGGTTTCTTAGGTCCATATAGATTTTTTTTTGTTTTAAATTTTTTTACTAGTTTTATTGTTTTTAGGGGGTTTGGGGTTCTTTGGGTATTTTAGGGGTGTTAGTACATTTTCGGTTTTTAGGGGTTTTAAGTTTTCCTATGCTTTAATGGTTTACTAAGGGGATTTCAGGGTTTTTTTGTTTTTTATATTTTAAGGATTTATAGGTAATTTTTAGGGTTTTATGGTTTTTATGGACTTTGATGGTTTGTAGTGTTTTTAGTGTTTTTAGGATGGTTTAGGGTTTTTGGCGTTTTTTGGTTTTTAGGGGTGTTTAGTTTTTTTGGGTTTTAAGGTTTTCTTAAATGGTTTTCTAGGATTTTAGGGTTTTCAATGTTTTAATGGTTTTTAGGGTTTTTATGTATTTTGAGTGGTTATATGGGTTTTTGCAGGGGTATTGGTTATTTAAAATTTTACGTGTTTTTAATGTGTTTTACGGTTTTTTTAGAGTTGTTTTGACATTTTTAGATTATAATTGGGATTTTATTGGTTTTAGTGATTTTTTAGGAATTTAATGGGATTTTAGGGGTTTTTCATGTTTTAGAGGTTTTATGGGTTTTATGTGTTTTAGGGTTATATTATTTTTAGGTTATTTAGGGTTTTTAATTGTATTTTGTTTTTAATATTTTTCATTGGGGGTTTTAGGGTATTATGGTTGTGTTGCATTTTTAGGGATTTTTAATAATTATTTAGGATTTTTATGGGTTTTTTATGTTTGCAATGATATTTAGGGTTTATTATTTTTTAGTATTTTAGGTTTTATTATTAATGTTTTGGGTTTTTAGTGTTTTTTTATGTTTTATGGGTTTTATGGAGTTTTTGAGTTTTTAACATTATTAGGGGTTTTAGGGATTTTTAAATTCTTTTTTTATTTTTAGGGTTTTATTGGAATTTAGGATTTTTAATGTTTTTAGGTTTTTTATGTTTTTTAGGTATTTATAGTTTCTTTTATTTTTTTTAAAATTTTTTTATGTTTTTTATAGGTTTTAAGTGATTTTAGGTTACTATGGTTTTCTTAATGGTTTGTTGGGTTTTAACTGTTTTCTATTTATTAATGATTTTTTGGGGTTTTATTATATTTATTATTTCTTTATTTTAGTATTTTTTAGTTAATTAGTATTTTTAGGGGGTTAGGGGGTTTTTGGTTTTTTAGGGGTTTTAGGTTTTTATGGGTTTTTTTGAGTATTTATGGTTTTTAGTGTTTTTAGATACCTTTTTATTATTATTGAGGTTTAAAGTTATTTTAGATTTTTTCATGATTTTCCAATATTTTATTGGAGTTTTAGGATTTTAAGGTTTTTAGAAGGTTTTATGGTTTTTTAGGTTCTTTTATAGTTTTTATCAATTTTTATGTTTTTTAGGTTTTTTATTTTTTTTACGTTTTTATGGGTTTCCTACTATTTTTTGTGGTTTTTATGGTCTTACATTGTTTTTATTTTTTTCATGTTTTTTGGATTTTTATGGGTTTTTAGGATTTTTATGATTTTCCGGGTCTTGTGGTTTTTTATTACATTTATAGTTTTTTGGATTTTATAGTTTTTAATTGTATATATGGCTATAAGGTGTTTAGGTATTTTAGGGTTGTTTATGTTTTAGGTATTCATATAATTTTTATAATTTTTATGTGTTTCTAGGGGGTTTAAGAATTTTTATCGTATTTAGGGTTTATAGGTGATTTAAGGTTTTCATGGTTTTTATAGTTTTTAGGTGTTTTGTTTTTCTTTTAGGTTTTTAATAGTTTTTAGATTTTTTAACCTTCTTGAAGGATTAATAGTTATTTAGTGGTTTTAGTGGCATCTAGGTTTTTTATGGGTTGTATGGATTTTTAAGGTTTTT
This sequence comes from Viscum album, assembly GCA_963277665.1. NCBI lineage: Eukaryota > Viridiplantae > Streptophyta > Magnoliopsida > Santalales > Viscaceae > Viscum > Viscum album. The sequence continues at coordinate 148,497,316 of OY728151.1, forward strand.
AGGATATTTTTGGGTTTTTTGGGTTTTTGGTTGTTTTAGGGTTTTTTGGTTCATTTAAGGTTTTTCGTGTTTTTTAGATTTTTTGGGGTTTTACGTGTTTTTTAGGTTTTATGGTTTTCTAAATTTTTTGTATGTTTTACCTTTTTTAGTATTTTTTAGGATTTTATATATTTTTATGATTTTTATGGTTTTTTAGGTTTTTGAGGATTTGAGGGTATCTTGGGTTTATAGAGTTTTTCTGGGTTTTTCTGGGTTTTTTGTGTTTTTTCAGATTTTAAGGATTTTAAGCGTTTCTTAGTTTTCATGGATTTATTTTTTTCCAAGGTATTTATGGTTTCTAACATTTTTAGGTATTTTTTTAGCATTTTTATGGTTTGTTCGATTTTTTAGGGATTTTTATGGTTTTTTGGGTTTTTTGGATTTTTGGTTTTTAGGGTTTTAAGGGTTATTTATGAATTTTTTTTGGTTTATAAGGGTTTTATAGTTTTTTAACATATTTAGTCTTTAAAGGGTTTTACAGTTTTTAGTTGGGTTTTAGGGTTTTAATGTTTTTTGGTGGTTTTATGGTTTTAGGGGTTTAAATGTTTTAGGGTTTTAAGGTTTTATAATATTTTTTATAGGTTTTCAGGGTTTTTACATCTTTAGGAACTTTTATGGATATTTTAGGATTTTTTATTTTAAGGCTTTCTAGGATTTTAAGGGTTTTATGGTTTTTAACGTTTCTAGGTTTTTTAGATATTTAAAGAGTTTTTTGTTAATATTCTCTAAGTGTTTTTATGGATTTTAGGTTTTTTAGTTTTAAATATTTTTATTTCTTTTTTATGATTTTTCTAATTTTTGAGAATTTTTTGGGATTTTGAGGGTTTTTTAAGGACTTAGAGTTTTTAGGTTTTTAGAGATTTTAGGTGTTTTATATTTTAAAATTGGTATTTTATTTTTTCATGGTTGTTATTTGTTTTTATGTTAATAGGGAATATCTGTTGCTTTTTTATGATTGTTATGGGTATTTGGGGTTTTTAGGGATTTGGATGTTTGTTAAGGAATTTTGGGTTTTATGGATTTTTAATGGTTTTAGCATTTTTTTATTTTAGGGATTTAAATTACTATGAGGTTTTATTATTTATTTGGGTTATTGTGGAATTTTTTTTAAATTTCTTGTGCTTTTAAGTATTTATAAGCTTTTTAGGGTTTTTCATTTCTTTTATGTTTTTCAGGGTTTTTAGGTTTTTTAGAGTTTTTCCATATTTTTAGGGTATAAATGGGTTTTTGATTTTTTAATGAGTTTTTAGGGTATTTATTATTTTTTAAGGTATTTGTTCTTTGTATGGTTTTTTTGGGGATTCATGGTTTTTTGTGTAGTTATGTTATTTAATTGTTTTAAGCATTTTTATGTTTTTAGAGGTTTTTTAGGATATTTCAGTATTTTATGTTTTTTTACATTTTTTGGATTTTTAGGGTTTATTTGGATTTTAGTGCTTCTTATGGATTTTGACAGGTTTTAGTGGTTTTTGGGTTTTTAGGGTTTTTATAATTTTTAGTGTTTCTAAGTTTATATGGGTTTTAGATTTTTTTTGTGTTTTTAATGTTTCCTAATGGATTTTTTGGGTTTTTTGGGGGTTTTACCTTTTAGGGGGTTTTAGGGTATTTAAGGATATTTATGTGGTTTTTGGGATTTTTTGGAATTTGAGGGGTTTTGGGTTTTTATTATATTTTTCATGTTAGGATTATTTTGAGTATTTTAGGGTTTAAAAGGATTTTAGAGTTTATTTTAACATTTTTAGGAGATTAGAGAGTTTTTAGATTTTTTAGTTGTATTTAAAAGGTCGTAGGTGTTTTAGGGGTTTTTATGTTATTATGGGTTTTACGTTTTTTTTATTATGGTTTTTAGGGTCTTTAAGGGTATTTATCGTTTTTTGGATTTTTAGGGGTTTTATGTTTTTTTTTTGGTTTTTTATTGTATTCATTTTTTTTCAAAACTTTCAGGGTTTTTCCATTTTGGGGATTTTTTTGGACATTTTATGATTTTTGCGGTTTTTTAGGGTTTTAGGGGTTTTAAGGGTTTTTTGGTTTTCAAGGGTAATATGGTTTTTTAGGGTTTTTAGCGTTTCTAGTTTTTTATGTGTTTGAAGTGTTTTTAGGTTTTCAAGGTTTTCTTACGGGTTTTCATGGATTTTAGGGTATTTTTATTTTTAATAATATTTAGGGATTTTTATAGTTTTTGAATTTTTTTGGGGATTTTTTTTGGGTTTTTAGGGTTTTTGTGGTCATTTTGTGGATTATGTGTTTTTTGAGCTTTAGGTGATTTATATTTTAAACATTTTTTGGGTTTAAAATGTTTTTATATTATTTAGTTGTTTTTTAGATAATTTATTGGATTTTGGGTTTTTAAAATGTTTTTTGAGGTTTTATGGGTTTTAGGGAAATTTAGGATTCTCGTGTATTTTATGGTTTTTAATTTTTTTAGTTCATTAAGGGTTTGAAATGTGTTTAGGTTTTTAATGATTTATCAGGGGTATTTTTAGGTATTCTTGTGTTTTTATTTATTTTTTGGCCTATTTTAAGGTTTTTATGTGGTTTGATGGTTTTCATAGATTTTGTGGGTTTTAGGGGTGTTTAGATTTTTAGGGTTTTTAATGTTTTTAGCATTTCTTAGGATTTTTTTGTTTTAATTTTTTATTATTTTGAGGCTTTCTTAATGTATTTCAGGGTTTTTATGGGTTTCATGTTTTTATGTATATTTCTGATTTTTTATGGTTTTATAAAATATTTAGGGATTTGTGGGTGTTAAGGTTTTTAGGGTTTGGGGGTTTTAGGTGTGTTTTCGTTTTTTAGGTTTTTAGGTTTTTTGGGGATTTTTAGAATTCTAATGTTTTCTTATAGGTTTTTATTTTTTTAAGGGTTTTTATGTTTTTAGGGATACTAAAGGAATTTTTGGATTTTTATGGGTTTTTAGGGTTTTTAGGTATCGTGAGGGTTTTTAGGATTTTTAGGGTTTTTAGGGGTTTTAGAATTTTAAGGTATTTTACGAGTTTTTTTTGTTATTTTGGGTTTTATAGATTTTCTTAGTGTTTTTAGAGTTTTTATGTTCATTTATTTTTTAAGCATTTTTAGATATTTTTTATATTTTTTATGATCTTTTAGGGTTTTAGTTTTTTAGGGTATTTAGGGTTTTAGGATTTTTTTGGATTTTGTTTTGTGTTCTAGGTGTTTTGGGGTTTTTAGGGTTTTATGGTTTTTATATATATGTAAATTTTTTCGAGGTTTAAAGGGTTTTTTAGAGTTTTTAGATATTTTTAGTTTCTTTACAGTTTCATATGGTTTTTAACAGTTTCTAGGGGTTTGTATGGGTTTTAGTGGTTTATAGGGTATTTAGGTTCTTTAATGGTTTTTAGCATATTTTAGGTTTTTAGGGGTTTGAATTGGTTTTATAGTTTTTATTTTCTCTTTAGTTTTTTTAGGGTTTTAGTGTTTTTTATGTTTTCAGGGATTTTTAGGGATTTGTTTTGTTTTTATGATTTTATATGGTTTTTAAGGATTTTGAGGGGTTTTAGGATTTTTCTAGGTGTTTTGGGTTTTTTTGTTAATAGTTTTTAAATGTTTTTATGGTTTTTGAGTGTTTTTTTGGTTCTTAAGATTATCCTAGAATTTTTAGGGTTTAGGAGTTTTTACATTTTTTTGGTGTATTTATACATTTTTTAGGATTTTTATTGTGTTTAGGTTTGTAAGGTATTTTAAGGGTTTTTAGGGTTTGTTAGGGTTTTTAGGGTTGTATTGTTTTCTTAGTATTTAGGGTTTCTTTGTTTTTGGGGGATTTAAATGTTTTTAGATTTTTCTAACGTTTTTAGGGGTTTAAATGATTTTTAGAGTTATCAGTGGTTTGTTGGGATTTTATTGTTTTCATGGTTTTTAGGTGGTTTCGATGTTATAAAGTGGTTTTATGGTTTCAAGGTTCCTTTATAAGTTCTAGAATTTTTTATATGGGGGGGGGGGGGGTGGGTAAGTGTTTTTAGGTTTTTAATCTTTCCTTAGGGTTTTTTTCTGGGTTTTATGTTTTTAGTAATTTTTTTGGGATTTTTTTAGATTTTTATAGTTTTTATTGGTTTTATAGATTTTTAGGGGTTTTAGGGTTTTTTGTGTTTTTAACATTTTTTTATGTTTTAAGGGGTTTTTTGGATTTTGATTTTTTTTAGTTTTTATGGTTTTTATGGTTTTATGATATATTTGGGATTTTTGTGTTTTTTATTTTGTTTTGCTTTTAAGATTTTTTTTAAATTTTTTTGGGGGTTTAAATGGTTTTATGAGTCTTTAGTTGTTTTTATGGTTTTTATGGGTTTTTTGGATTTTTTATGGTTTTGGGGATTTTAGGGGTTTAGAGGTTTTATGTGTTTTAGCTTCTTTTATGGGATTTAGAAATTTCTTAGTTTTTTATGGTTTTTATGTTTTTAAGCCTTTCTAAGTGGATATCCTCATTTTTTCGGTTTTTAATGTTTTTTTTGGATTTTCATGGATTTTTTAAAGATTTATGATTTTATGGGGTTCTTTCATATTTTCATTTTTTGGGGGGTTTAGGGGTTTAGGGTTTTTTATAGTTCTTAGAATTTTTAGTTTTTTAGGGGTTTAAATTTTTTAGATTTTTAGGATTTTCTTAGGGGTTTTTACTTTTTAAGGGGTTTTACGTTTTTTGTATTTTTAAGAATTTTTAAGATTTTTATGCTATTTAGAATTTTTTGTGATTTCGAGGGTTTTAGGGGTTTTTAGTGTTTTGGGGGTTTTATGGTTTCTTTTTGGCTTATTATGGTTTTTTTGTTTGTTGGGTTTTTAATGTTTTTAATATTTTTATTTTTTAGGGTTTTAAACATTTTTTATAGAATTTAGTTGTTTTAGGATTTTTATGGGTATTAAGGTATTTAATTATTTAGTGGTTTTAATGGTTTTTTGTGGTTTTAGATTTTTTAGGTTATTTTATATTTTTTAGTGTCTTTAGGTTTTTAGGGGTTTTAAGTGTTTTTTGTTTTTATGGTATTATTTTGGATATCAGGGTTTTCTATTTTTAGGGATTTTAACGGATTTTTATGGACTGTTAGGGGTTTTAGTTAATTTTTAGGTTTTTGGGTTAATAAGGTTTTTCGTGTATTTTTATATTTTTTTGATGTTTTTTAGTTATTTTTCGGTGGTTTTAATGTTTTTAGGGTTTTATGGATTTCTTAGGGGTTTCAGGGTTTTAGGGTTTTTATGTTTTTAGTGATTTTTGGGGATTTTATAGAAATTTTTGGTTCTTTGGGTTTTTATGTATTTTGAGGGTTTTAGGGTTTCTTAGTGATTTTATCATTTTTTGGGGGATTTATATTTTTCTAAGATTTTTTAGTGGTTTTATGGTTTCTATATGGTTTTAACATAGTCAGGGGTTTAAAGGGCTATTACTATTTCTTGTGGGTTTTTTGGGATTTTATGGTTTTATGTGTTTTTAGGGTTGTTGAGGTTTTAATTGTATTAAGGTTGTTTAAGGGTTTTAGAGTTTTTTTTGTTTTTAGGGGTTTTATTGTTTTTATGTTTTTATGGTTTTCCTTGGGTTTTAGGGTGTTTAATATTTTTATTATTTTTAGGGTTTTTTAGGATTTTTATGGTTTTTAGGGGTTTTAGTGATTTTGAGGGGTTTTCAGATTCTGAGGGGGCTTAAGGGTTTTTAGGTAATTTAGTTTTTCTTTTGTTTATAGGTGTTTTATGTATTATTTGGGTTTTAAGGTTGTTTTTTGGGTTTTTAGTATATTAGGTTTTTTTTTATTTTTTTTTGGGTTTTTAGGGTTTTTTAGGATTTTTAAGATTTTTTATGGTTTTAGTGATTTTTTGGGCATTTAGGGTTCTATGGTATTTATAGTTTTTTGTAATATTTTTTAGTGTTTTTTTATTTTTTAGGGGTTTTAGGGTTTTTAGAGTTTTTAATTTTTTAGGGATTTAATTGGTTTTTATAGTTTTAGTGGGTTTTTTAAAAAAAAAATTGACTTTTAGTGTTTTTCTGGTTTTTATGGGTTTTAGGGTGACTATGGTATTTTAGGTTTTTTATGTTTTTTGGGGTTGTGAGTGGTTTTAGTTTTTCATGTTTTTCTTTTGGTATTTACATTTTGTTATGGTTTTTATATTTTAAGGTATTTTTATGGGGTTTTTAGGATTTTCATGGTTTATTTGGGTTTTAGGGGTTTTTTGGGTTATAGAGTATTTTACGTTTTTTAGAGTTTTAAGTGTTTTTTGATATTATGGTTTTATAATTCGTTTTTCATGCTATTTAATTGTTTTTACGTTTTTATTTATGTTTAGGGATTTTTATAGGAATTTATATATTTTTTGGTTTTGAGGCATTTTGAGGGGCTTTAGGGTTTTTAGAGTTTTTGGAATTTTCATGTTTTTAGGGGTTTTAAATGTTTTTATGATTATAAGGTTTTCTTAGTGATTTTCTGCATTTTCCAAGTTTTTTAATTTTTTTAGTGAATTTTTTTTATATTTACTGATATTATAGATTTTACGGATTTTGATGGTTTTGATGGTTTATTTTGGGTTTATTTTGTTTTTTTTTCTTTGATTATTTTAAATTGTTAAGGTTTTTACGGTTTTTTAGTTGTTTCTTTCACATTTTGAGGTTTTTAAAGGTTTTTATAGTTGTATTGATTTTTTCTGTTAAATGTGATTTTAGGTTTCTTTAACAGTCTTATGGGTTTTTATGGTTTTTAGGAGTTTTAGTCTTTTAAGGTATTTTAGAGCTTTTCTATTTTATTAGGTTTTTATGGGTTTTAATTTTTTTAGGCTTTTATCATTTTTATAGGGGGTTTCCTAGGTTTCTTTGGGCTTTTTACATTTTTAGGAATTTAAGGGATTTTTTATAAATTTTATACTTTTTTGTGTTTTTAGCGATTTTGAGGGGATCAATGGATTTTTAGAGTTTTTAGGGGTTTTAAGGTTTATATAATTGTTTAATTTTTTATTATTTTTAAGATTTTTTAATTTTTAATGCATTTATAGGGGTTTTCAAGTTTTTTTTGGGATTTTTAGATTTTTTATGATTTTTAGGGATCTTTTAGGATTTCTATTATTTTTAGGGTTTTTAGGAATTTTGAGGGTTTTTTTGGGTTTTTAAGGTTTTATAGTTCTTTCTGTTTTGTGGTTTTTTAGAATTTCTTTTTTTGGGGTTTTTAATATTTTTAGGGATTTTTAATGGTTTTAGGGGTTAAATGGGTCTTTATAATTTATAGTGTTTTTCAGTTTTTTATGTGATTATATGTTTTTAGGGATTATAGAGTTTTATGGGTTTTATGGGTTTTATGGCTTTTTAGGTTAATTTATGGTTTAGTGCTTTTAGGTATTTAGGGGTTTTAAGTATTTTTTGTCTTTTTACGATTCCTTATGGGTTCTGATGTTTTTTGTTTTTTTACATTCTTTGGGATTTTCAAATATTTTTTGGATTTTTATTGATTTTAGGTTTTTAATGATTTTTAGGGATTTTAGGTTTCTTATGTTTTTAGGGATTCTTAGGAATTTTTGAGTTTTCAGGTTTCTAGGGATTTTAGGTGTCTATGTTATTATGGTTTTATTAAGGGTTTTAATAGAATTTATGGTTTTATGGTTTTTAGGTATATTTATCCCTTTTTTAGGATTTTTATACATTATAGGGTTTTTTAAGGATTTTGGTGGTTTTTATGGTTTTTTGAGTTTTTTAGTTATTTTAGATTGTGTTTCGGTTTTTTAGATATTTGATATTTTCTATAGTTTTTAACATTTTTTTATAAACTATTTTTAGACTTTTTTACTGTTTCTTTAGCATTTCTATGGGGTTTTAAAAAATTTATGGTTTTTATGGATTTTTATGGTTTTAGGGAATTTGTGGTTTTTAGTTTCATTTAGGGGTTTTAGTGTTTTTTCAGTTTTTTAGTGTTTTTTTTATTTTTAGGTTTTTATGGTTCTTAATTGATTAATTAGGTTTTTATGGGTTTTTTATTTTTTTATGGAGTTTTATGATTTTTTAGGATTTTCACATTTTTTAGGGTTTTTAGGGATTTTTGAGTTTTATGGGTTTTTAGGGGTTTTAAGTTAATTTTGGGTTTTTATCATTTAGTAGGTTCTTATGTTTTTGAAGTGTCTAGGTTTTTATGATTTCATTAATATTTTCATGGATTTTAGGGTCTTTTTTGGTTTTTTGGGATTTTTAGGGCATTATAGTATTTTTAATTTTTTACAGGGTTTTTTCAAGATTTTGATGGTTTTGTGGTTTTTAAGGTATCTAGGGGTTTTATTATTTTCTTATGTTTTCAGTTGTTTTTTATGTTTTTAGTTGTTATGCCTTTTACTGTTTTTATCATTTATTTAGAGTTTAAAGGGTGTTAGATTTTTTAGTGGATTTTAAGGATATATGGGTTTTTATGGGTTTTTATGGTTTTTAGCATTTTTATTATTTTAGGGTCTTTAGGGGTTTTATTATTTTTTATGATTTTTAGTTGTTTAAAGTATTTTTCAATTTTTAAATATTTTTATATAGTCTTTTAGGGTTTTTAAGTGTTTTATACTTTTCAGGATATTTATGACTTTTTTAGGACTCTTGGTTTTTTAGTTTTTCAAGGGTTTTATAGTTTTGTAGGTTTTTAAGAGTTTTAAGTGCTTTTTTGTTTTTGTGGTTTTATTATGTTTTCTGGTTTTTTTTGTGTTTTTTGGTATTTTACATTTTTAGTGATTATTTTGGATTTTTTTATTTTTAAGGGTTTTTAGGGAAAGGAAGGTCTAGGGCCAGGCTTCCCCTAGTCCCACCAACATGTATATAATGAAAATAGACAACACAAACAAGGGGAGGCCAGGGTCAAATGACCCACATCCTAAATACCAACACATCACAAACAAAATAAACTCCCCAAAACACCCAAAAAGACAGAAAGAACTAGTCAGTCAATGTCACCGTCAAAGTGATACACCAGCCCCGCACTGAAAGGGCAATCATCCGCACTAAAGCCAGCAGCCACGTCAACAAAAAAAATGTATGAGTCCACCCCCATGTCCATAGATTCTCAACCCGACTCATAGTCCTCCTACAGTACCAGCAGTGCCAAATACTTCTCCCAAAGCCTCTCCTATTCAAAAGAGCGTGGAGGCTTCTCCCAGTTATTAGATTTTATCTTCCACTTCGCCACTCTTGAGGTATCCCAGTTCGCCATGGGCCTTGAGAGATAAGACTAATCCCTTGTCTTCCTCCTTTGGGGGGGGGGGATAGGTGAAACCCTCCACATTATCTTCCTTATCATATATGACATCATTTCTAGCCACACTAGAGGCCCCTTCGTCAACATCCCTGCTCCCTTTTCCACAGGACTCTCCTGAGGTGTCCCCATGCTTATATCTTTCCCTCATGAACTAAGACTTCTTGGCATTTATCCTACGGTTAAACTCAGCAAAAATATCCCCTAGTCTTCGAGCCTCATCCTTAATGGGGATCCTTGGCTGCTCCACCACCATCATTTCATGCAAGGCAACACAATGATCTTCCATAGATGAGGTTTCGTGAACCACCATGGCCTTCTCTAAATCTAGGGCCAAACCTCCTTCACCATTTCTGTTCCCCAGCCCCGACAAAGGAATTCCAGCCAAGTCCTCTATGTGACTTGCACCAACCTATTCAATTTGGTACAGTGGAAAATTCCTCAGTCCAGCCCTCCCAACATCAAAAAATTCAGTTTATATCACCAAGGTGTCATCCATGCCTTGACCAGGGAGGGCTCATCGAGATTGAGGGCCTGCTTCCCCCACCAAAATCAACTCCTTCCCAACCGTGATCATCTACTGCATAGTCCCATTAGTCTCTTCCTACCCAGCCACCTCCCCCTACTCGGACACCCCCCCCATCTGCACGACATCATCACCATCTAACTCACTTGAAACCAACTCCTCAAACCTATTTTTTAGAGCAACATCAATCATAGTCGGCCTCTGAATGCTGTTGGCCTTCCCACAACCCTTCTTCCATGCCACTACGATGCCTCCCGGAGACTACTTCAGGGGACTCTCATTATGCCCAGTCCCATCCAGGGCTCCCTTCTCAGTGACCTTACCATTCTCCCCCCCTCATCTCACCACTTCCATTGTACTCACTACTTCCAATTAGATCCACCTCTTCATCTGTGCTCACCACCTCAGTGCCAGCATCTTCCCTATAACAATAATTTCTGTCTGAATCCATACTCAAACTACTTTCATTCACCACTGATACCTATAAATCACACCCAACCTTCAATTACATTTTTATCCAATCAAAAAATGCATCAACCATTGGTTGAGTGGGCAATGGCATGGGAACTCCCATGTCCCCCTACACCTTCGCCGTTTTCTAAATGCTCTCATAAAAAAATTGAATAATCAAGGATCATTCTACTCCTATCATTGATACCACAATCACAATCCTGATCATTATGACCAAATTTATAGGAATAAGAACATAATTCATCCCATGATTCAAACACCACTGGTTGCTTTTAGCGGAGCCCCTCACCCATAACAATCCACAAAAAATCCACCGGGTCATTAGAAGCATCAACCGTGACAAAATCCCTTGGAGAAATGGGTTGGTAGAGGTCTTTCTTCCTACTATCCACACATTGGAAACTCCCCACTAGATTCCATATTATTGAAATTATAGAAAAAATATTAAAATGGAGGAGGATATTCAAGGAATCTAAACCCGGTCGCAAACCTCGGGGAATCCCGCTTCAGATGAAGGTTGGAATTATATCGGAAGAGGGAGAAGCAAGCACCATTTCATATTTTGGGCATCATGGACCATGAAATAATGAGGAACTCCTAAGATGTTAAGAAAATAATTATATGATCACTGTCAACAAGCCTCATTGTTGCTCAGTACTGAAGATCCAAATATTCAAAGGAAAACCTATCAATGATGTCCATCGAGGGGCACAACTTCAGAAATCTCGTAACCAGAGTTAGTTGATGCATCACCAAGGCTTTATTGAACTAATGTATTGAGAGAAGGATCTTTGGTCTACCTTTAAAATGTTCTATCACCATCGGTTAAAGTTTTTTCCAAATAAAATAGGGCTGTAATTATTGATACAAGAATAGGATGAAGGTGTGGTTCTCATTGAGAACCAACAAATTCCCCTCCCCAAAGTGGTAAAGAGAGATTCCAAGACCATTTTCATCTTCAACCTAAAAGGGGAGGGGATAAGTAATCAGGAAGAATCAGGAGAGATTCCTAGGCCTCTATCAAAGTGTTTTTATAGGTTTTAGGTATTTGGAGGGTTTTATGCTTTCAGGATTTTTGGGTTTTTATGGATGGCAGTGGGGTTGTGTTTTCTTGGATTTTAAGTGTTTTTATATTTTTTAACATTTTTATGTATTTAAATGTTTTCTACCATTTTTAGTGGTTTTTATAGTATTTATAGTTTTAAGGGGTTTTATGGTTTTTAGGGGTTTTAGGGTATTTTGTATTTTTATAATTTTTATGGATTTTATGGGGTTTAGTGTTTTTACGTTTGTAATTTTTTCTTAGGGGTTTTCAAGGATTTTAGGTTTTTTAAAATTTTCCTGGATTTTTATTTTTATTTTATTTTTTTGGATTTTTAGGGGTTTTAGGTATTTTTATAGGTTTTAATGTTTGTATCAATTTTATGGGTTTTAGGGGGTTTAAGTGATTTTAGTTGGTCAAGGAAGATTCTAGGGTCAGGCTATTCCCAGCCCCCCCCCCCCCAAATTTATTAGTAAAGAAAAAGAAACACAGTAGACAAGGGAGGGGAGGGGTCAAACAACCCACACCTGAAAACCCCTTACAAATTTTAAGTGATTTTAGTTCTTTATGGTTTTCTTATAGGTTTTTTTGGTTTCTCGAATTTTTTATGATTTTAGGGATCACAATTATTTTTTTAGAATTTGATGGTTTTTAGGGTTTCAATTTATTTTGAGGGTTTTTAGTATTTATAAGGGGTTTTAGGGTTTTTAGGGGTTTTGGTGTCTTTATGAGTTGTTTTTAGTTTTTATAGTTTTTAGAGTATTTTAAAATTTTAAGGTTTTCAAATAAATCTTATATTTTTAGTGATTTTTAGGGTATTTATGGGTATTAGGGTTTTTATGGTTTTTATTGGTTTTAGGGGATTTTTTTTTGTTTTTAGGCGTTTTAGAGTTTTATAGGGTTTCTTAGGGATATTAGATTTTTTTTTGTTTTTTTGTTGGTTTATGAGTTTTATATTTTTAATGTTTTCATAGTGTTTTTAGTGATTTAAGTTTTTTTATGTTTTTAGGTATTTCAAGGCTTTTTAGGATTTTTATTATTTTTTGGGTTTTTTTGAATTTTGTGTGTTTTTAGGGTTTTTTAGGGTTTTCAGGGTTTTTAGTGTTTTAAATATTTTTTTGGGTTTTTACGTGTTTTAGGGTTTTAATGTTTCTTAGTGTTTTTTTGGTTTTTATGTTTATTATTTTTTTAGAGATTTTTAAGGGTTTTTATCCTTTTTATAAGGTTTTCTGGTTTTTATGGATTTTGAGGGCATTTAGGGTTTTTAGGAGTTTTTTGTTTTTTCTTGTGTTTTTTTTGTTTTAATGGTTTTATTGAGATTTTAGGGGTTTTGACGGTTTTTAGTGTTTTTAATGTTTTTAGGTGTTTAAAGTGTTATTATAGTTTTTAGTGGTTTTTTGGGTGTTTTAAGGTTCTTTAATGTTTTTAAGGGTTTTAGGGGGTTTTAGGGTTATTAATTTTTTTTTGTGAATTCTTGGTTTTTATTGTGGTTTTTGGTTTTTAAGGTTTTCTTAAGGGTTTTCAGTGTTTTAGGGTTTTTTACTTTCTCTGATTTTTATAGTTTTTTTAGGATTTTTATGGGTTGTAAGGGCTTTGAGGGATTTTCGGGGTTTTGGGTTTTAAGGTTTATATGGGTTGTTACGTTGTTTAACTATTTTAATTGTTTTAACTTCTTAAGGTATTTTTATGGATTTTTACATTTTTAGGGAGTCTCTGGGATTTTTAATGATTACAATTTTATGTTTTTTTCTATTGTGATGTCCTTGTACAGTTTTGTTTTGTTTTTTGGGGTTTTAAGGTTTTTCTATTTTATATGGTTTTTAATGTTTTTTAATTTATGTTCACATTTTATCTGTTTAAATTATGTTATAGACTTTTTAGTGGTTTTTAATGATCTTTTTTGGTTTTTTAGGTATTTTTTAAGGTTTTAGGGGTTTTTTGGTTTTTTGTATTTTTTGGATTTTGGGGTTTTGGGTGTTTTTATAATTTTATAGTGTTTTGGGGTTCTAATTATGATTAGATATTTAAGGTTTTCTTATGGTTTTTCAATTTTTTTTTATGGTTTCTTAGGTTTGGAGAGATTTTTAGGTATTTTGGTGTTATAAGTCTTTTTAGGATTTAAAGGTTGTTTATGATTTTTTCTTGGTTTTTATCAGTTTTTACACTTTAATAGATTTTTAGGGTTTTTTGATAATTTTTATGGTTGTTAGGGTTTTATGGATTTTGTTATTTTTTAGTAATTTTAGGGTTTTTTGGACTTTTATGGGTTTTTTTTTTCATTTTTTTAGTTTTTTTGTTTTAGTGGTTTTTAGGGTTTTATGGGTTTAGGGTTGTTATGGGTTTTAATGGTTTTTATGGTTTTTATAGATTTTATGTGATATTAGGGCCTTTCAAGGTTTTTTTAGTGTTTTTAGAATTTTAGTGGTTTTAAGTGTATTGGGTTTTTATTGTTTTCTTTGCGGGTTTTAAGGTTAATTTCATTTTTTAAATTTCAATGGATTTTTATGAATTTTTATGATTTTAATGGTTTTTATGATTTTAATGGTTTTTAGGGCTTAAAGTGTTTTAGGTTTTTATAGATTTCATAGAGTTTTTAGGGGGTTTTAAGGTTTTTTTAGTTTATATAGATTTTTGGGGGTTTTTTGCATTATTATGGTTTTGTATGATTTTTATTAATTTTCTTGTTTTTTATGATTTTTTTTGCGTTTATAGTGTTTTTATGGGTTTTTGGGTTTTTAGGGTTTTTTTTAAAAGATTAGGGATTTTAAGGTTTTTTAGAGTTGTTATTATTATTATGGGTTCAATGGTTTTTATAATATTTAGTAATTTTAATGTTTTTATGGGTTTTCAGGGTTTTTTTTTTTTTGGGTTTTTTGTGTTTCTGGGGTTTTTATGGTTTTGTTGTCTTTAGGTTTTGGGGGGTTTAAGTATTTTTTTTAGTTCTTCAATATTTCTTAGTGTTTTTCATTGGTTTTTGGTGTTTTATATTTTTAGTGATATTTGGGCTTTTTAGTTTTTCTATGGTTTTTAGGGTCTTCAGTGAATTAGAGTGATTTTAGGGCATTAGGGTTTTTAGGGCTATTCTGTTATTTAGTTTTGTTAGGTTTTAGGGTTTTTAAGTGTTTTCATGTTTTTAAAGTTTTCTTTTTGGTTTTTAGGGTTTTTTTGAGTATTTTAAATATATAAGGATTTTTAGGGAATTTTTAGAATTTTATAAGGTTTTACGGATTTTACAAATTGTGAAGGATTTAAGGGGTTTTAGGGATATTTTGGTATTTTAGGGTTTTAGTTTTTTTAGTGATTTTTAGTGTTTTATTTTATTTTAGTTTTTAAATTTTTTCTTTGGAATTTTTAGGTTTTTAATTTATTTTACATTTTTAGGGATTTTTTTTCGGGTTTGGGGGTTTTATTTATTTAGGTAATTTAGGGATATTTAGGGGTTGTTAGGTTTTTTGGTTATTTAGATTTTTTATGGTCTTTGGGGTTTTAGGGTTTTTTGGGTTTTTTTTGATATTTTAAGGTTTTTATGGGTTTTTAACATTTTTAGGGTTTAAAAGGGTTTTTAGAGTTTTTTGTAGTTTTTAGGTATTGTATGGGTTATTGGGATTTTATGGTTTTTATTGGGTTTTAGGGTTTTAAGGGTTTTTCTTGACTTTTAGGGAATTTATAATTTTTAGGTTTTTGATTAATTTTAATTGTTTTTAGGGTTTTAAGGTTTTATTAGGGGTTTCTGGGTTTTTAATGTTTTTTACACTTTTAGGGGTTTAGGTAATTTTTTATTATTTCTATGGTTTCTTAAAGTCTTCAGGTATTTTTAGTTTTTTATGGGTTTTAGGGTTCTTAACATTTTTTATGTCTTTTAGGGGTTTAATAGTTTTTATGGTTTTATGGATTTTATTTCATTTGTTCAGGTTTTTTGGGGTTTTTTACATTTTTTAGAATTTTAATGCCTTTTTACAGATTTTTATGATTTTTTAAGGTTTTTAGAGATTTTTATGGTTTTTATAGTTTTTAGTGGTTTTACTATTTTTAGTTTTTTGGGGTTTTTTAATTTCTTTAGGATTTTAAGTGCATTTAGGTTTTTAATGTTTTCTTTGTGGCTTTTTGTGTTTGTCTGATTTTTTAGGGTTTTTTGGGTTTTTTTTGGGAAATTTGATGATATTAATTTTTTTAGGGTTTTTGTGCCTATTGATGGTTTTAATGAGTTTAAGGGTATTTAGTGTTTTTATGTGTTTTTTGGGTGTTTTTTAATTTTTTATGGTTTTTAAGGTATTTATGGTATTTATCGTTTTTAGGGGTATAATGGTGTTTTAGAGTTTTTAGTGGTTTTTCAGTGTTTTATGGGTTTTTAGGGTTTTTTGAGGTTTTAGGGGTTTTATGTCATTTAGGGTATTTATGGGTTTTTTAGGTCTTTTAGGGTTTTGATTTTTTTATTAGTTTTAGGGTTTTTCAGTTTTTAATTGTTATATTTGGGTTTTTCAAGGTTTTTAGAAATATTTACATTTTTTAGGATTTTTAAGGAATTTTTAGTATTTTATAGTTTTTATAAATTTAGTGACTTTGTGGGTGTGAAGGATTCTTTCATTTTTTTTCTTTTTGGGGTTTTTAATCATTTTTAGCTTTACAAGTTTTTCATAAGGGTTTTAGGGGTTTTATGGTTTTTGTATTTTTAGATATTTTTAAAGTTTTTAGGATTTCTATGGGTTTTAGTGTTTTAGGGATTTAGACAGTTTTAGGGATTTTGGGGTGTTAAGGGGTTTCTTGGTTTTTTGTGTTTTTAATGGTTTTTTTATTTTTTAGGGTTTTATGGTTTTTATAGTTTTTTAACATTTTTAGGAGTTCAAATGAATTTTAGAGTTTTTAATACATTTGTATTTTTTTATGGTTTTTAGGAATTTTTGGGATTTTGGGGGTTTATGGTTTCTAGGGGCTTTTGGGGTTTAGGGTTTTAGAATTTCTTAGGTTTTTTGGGGTTATATGTGTTTTTATGTATTTAGGTTTCTCTTAGACTTTTTTAGGCTTTTTTACATTTTTCATCATTTTTTGGGATTCTTATGAGGCTTATTGTTTTAATTATTTTTAGGTATTTTGAGGGATATTGGGGTATTTTTGGAGTTTTTTGTTTTTTTGAGGTTTTTTTATTTTAATTTTTATTAATTGTTTTTAGGGTTTAAAGGTTTTTATATGTTTCTAGGGGTTTTTTTATGTATATTTAGACATTTTTGTGATTTTTATGGTTTTTTATAGTTTTTTGGGAGTCTGAAGGTTTTTAGGGTTTTGGGATTTTAGGGATTTATTATGTTTTGGGTTTTTAGGTTTTTTCAGTTTTTAGGGGTTTAATGGTATTTATATTTTTTTAAAATTTTTTAGGGGTTTAAATTGTTTTTAGAGTTTTTAGTGGTTTTATGGTTTTATGGGTTTTATGTGTTATTATGTTTTTAGTGGTTTTTATGGGTTTTTAGGGTTTTTATTGTTTTTAATGTCTTTAGGGGTTTTATCATTATTTAAGATTTTTAGGTTTTAGGTATTTTAATATTTTTAATGATTTAATAGATATTTTAACGGCTTTAGAGTTTTTTTCATTTTTGGGATTTTTTAAGATTTATTCTGAATTTTATGGTTTTTATGGTTTTATGTTTTTGATGGTTTTGAAGGGTTTTTTGGATATTTTTAGTTTTTAAGGGTTTCTTAATCTTTTTAGGGTTTTATTTATTTTTAGTTTTTTAGGGTTTTAAGGTTATTTTTAGTTTTTAATGATTTTAATAGTTTAAAGGGTTTTTAGTGTTTTAGTGGTTTCGGCCTTTTTTGGGTTTTAGTGTTTTAAATGTTCATAGGATTTTTTGGTGTTTTGAGTTTTTAGGGTATTTTATGGTTATTCATGTTTTTTGGGGTTTTAATTGTTTTTAGGTTTTTATGTTTTAATTATAAATTTTTGGTTTTTTTTTTGTTTTTAGGGATTTTTAGGATTTTTTTTAGAATTTTTTTTTTATTTTATGGGTTATATAGATTTTGAGTGATTGTAATAGATTTTAGGTTTTTTAGTGTTTTAGGGTTTTCTGCGGTTTCTAGTGCATTTTATCTTTTTAGGTGTTTTATGTTTTTTTTACATTTTTATGGTTTTCTTACGGGTTTATATTTATTTTTGGATTTTAAAGGATTTAATTGATTTTTAATTTAGTTTGGATTTTGTGGTTTTTAGAGATTTTTGGGGTTTTTAACATTTTTTGGAGTTTAAATGGTTTTTAGGGTTTTTAGTTATCATGGTAAAGGAATTATATCATATGGAATGGAGGTTCAATGTTAATGTTCTGAGAGAGTTTAATTTTTGGGAAATGGATTTCCAGATTGGTTTCAAATACTTTCCCTCTTCATGGGTATCCATGTCATTAATTGTAAGATGTTTCAGGGTCCTCAAGACTCTCATGGGTATAAGGTAGGGGGACTATATATCTCCAAAGCATATAATTTTTATATAGAAATCCATGAAAGTAAACATCAAATTTTTTTTGGAAGAGGGAAGGATATGGGCCAATATAAATAGCACCGGGAAGGGATTGGTTTCTCACTAGATGTAAGTTGATCACATGCTTTTCTTATTAAATGGGATGAAAAATATATTTACAGTTTCACAAAAATCATGAATTTCTATGGAAAATAGAGAGGTTAGTAGATCAATCTATGTATGATAAATGTGTTCATATCAAACAAGTTATTCTATAGGCGTAGCAGAATCATACAAGAGAAATTAGGCCTGCTAGGCAAGATCATCCAATGCTGTATCTATGAGCTTCCATCTCAGTGAGATGAATAAAAATAGTTTCCTTGGAATACACTATAGTTTTGATCTCGGGGAGGATCAACCACTAGAGAAATCAAATATTGTCCTTGGTGGGCATATAACTCTAGTAAATAGTGTTCTACCTTATATCCCAATGCACATGCTTCTTATTCTTAATGCTCCAAAGGGTACAATTATGAGGATTGAAAAAACCACGATATCCTTCATATGGGATAACAAAAAGTATGGGAAATTACATTGGAATTCTTGGAAGCGAATGGTCATACCTATTTTCAAGGGAGTCTTTAATCTTCATAATTTTTCTCAAACCATGAATGGCCTGCAAGAGAGGATGGCATGGAAAATTATTAAAGTGAAAACATTTTGGGAGAATTTCGTGAGGTAAAAGTATAGAAACATGTTAGACTTCTAGTTGGTTTGAGTTGGGTGATAATTAGGTATTGCAATGTGCACATTAAACTATTTAAAGATACTAAAAAATGACGTATGGTGGGTGGTGGGACACAGGAAGATCAATTTCTAGGATGAAAATAGGGCTGATAAGGATATTTTCTTTCTTGGTTATCCTATTCCAAGCATTTTTTTGAAATACGAATGAATGTATCTATTCATTGTCTATAGAATCCTTGATAACCAAGAGAAAAGTCTCCATGATAACATATGTAGGAATAATGAACTGAACATATGTGTTTAAATAAGGTCATCCATGAGTATCTTCAATATCTTGGATTTCTAAGATACACTGCATACAAATATTTATCATAATGAATGGGATTCTAAAATCTAGTGCAATGATATCCCAGTGAAGATGAATTTTTTGTTATGGAGGTTGTGAAACGACACTCTACCCTTGGATGAAAATGTGTATTAAAAACAATGTCGTAATGGTTTCAAGGTAAATGTTTTGTGCATTATCTAGCTCTAAACTTGATTGGAAAATATTCACCAAAACTGACTTGGCTATTGGAATCTATAAATATCTATTATAAGAGCTCAGGTTAAGTGGGGACTAGAATACAGTAACACGATTCCATGTGGAATGAATCTAGTGGGTGGACTAAGAGGGAGTGGACATTAAGGCCTATATTTCTGTCTTTATCTTTGTTGATTAAATTATTTAGGATGCAAGGAACTTATTAAAACAATATAAACAATTATCCTTCTTATTCTTCTAGGTCTACATGAACTCATGTGTAGTGGATCTTGGGACTCTCATTAAATGAGGGGGTCAAAAATGATTCTTAGACAAATATTACCATGCTTTTTTTCCAAGGCATAAGAAAGATTAAGATAGGGAATTGGGAGATGGGTGAAATTTATACCGACCTATATGAGTTTTAAAATGAACATTGATGGATATTTTTCTTCCAAATTCATTAGAGGGGGAGGTATGATGTGATACCGTACAGGATCAATGCTTTTGCAATTCAAGACATTTTATAGTGCAAGTAATTCTTTGGGAGTAGAAGTCCAAGTGATGTTCATGGGGTCATCTCTCAGTAGGATTTATAATATTTCTATTTCAGAGTAAAATTTGTACATGATTTTTTAGTTGTTCTACTTCAAGGTAAGAACAAATGCCCTTAGAATATTACTAACTTAATTAGAAAGTGTAGGAAAATCATTTAACTAGGTATCAGTGTTGGTCACAATTGGAGGGAAGGAAACTATACAGTGGATTTTCTAGATAGAAATGGGAATCCATGTGAGGTAATCAAGTTATATTTTAATGGGTCCTTACCTAGTTACTACCAACTAATTATTAGGTATGATTCCCCCAGTTTACACTACTTCCCCCCATATGTTGCGGCCACTATTTCTCTTAATCTAATTATAAGAATAAAAATGTATTGAATGGAGGGTTTTTAGGGGGTTACAGGGTTTGATGTGATTTTTGGATGGTAGGGGTTTTTGAGTTGTTAATGTTTTAAGGGTTTTAAATTTTTTAATGATTTTCAAATTTTAAATGGGTTTTAAATTTTTAGTGGAGTTTTTGGATTTTAATGAGTTTTTAGGATTTTTTATGCTTTTAGGGGTTTTATGATTTTTAGGGTCTTTAGAGGTTTTAACCTTTTTTGAGTTCTTAGGAGTTTAATTTTTTAGGTTTTTTAGGTTTTTTGTGGGTTTTCAGGGGTTTTAGTGTATTAACCACTTTAGGTATTTTTATGTATTTTTTAGTTTTTTATTGTTTTTAGGGATTTAGGTATTTTGAGGGGTTTATTTTCTTTTAGGATTTTAGGGGTTTTAAGAATATTTATTAATTTTTGGTATTTCGGGGGGTTTAAATGTTTTTATGTTTTTAATGTTTCCTTCATGTTTTCTAAGTGTTTTATAGATTGTTTACATTATAGTGGTTTTTATGTAATTTTTATTATTTATATGGTTTCTTAGGATTTTTAGGGATCTTGAGGGGTTTTATTGTTTTTAGGGGATTTTTGTGGGTTCTTAGGGATTTAGGGATTCTTTTAGTCTTTGGGGTATTTTAAGGTTTTAAGATTATTTTAACAATTTTGGTGGTTAAATGTTTTATAGTTTTAGTGGGTTTTTAGGTTTTATTGGTTTTTGGGTTTTATGGTTTTTGGGGATTCTTATGATTTTTATAGGTTTTTAGGGTCTTCTGGGGTTTTAGTGCTTTTTAAGTTTTTAGGAGTTTTAAATTTTTTTAGTTATTTATGTTTATGTTTGGTTTTTTTGGAGGTCTAAATTTTTTTCGTATTTTTAATGATTTTTAGTATATTAATGTTTTTAGTGTTTTAGAGGATTTTGTGGGTTTAAGGTTTTTTAGTTTTTAATGTTTTATTGTGGGTTTTAGGTTTTTTAGAAGTTTCATGTTTTTTTGGTTTTTATGGTTTTCATAGGGGATTTATGGGTTTTTTATAATTTTATATTATTAAGTATTTTTATTTATTTTTTAGGATTTTTATTCCATTTTTAGATTTTTAGGAATTTTGATGGTTTTTAATAATTTTAGGACTTTGATGATTTTTATGGTTTTTTTGGGGTTTATTGAGTTTCTTTCGGTTTAATGGTTTTATAGAGTTTTTTTTTACATTTTTAGGGATTCTAATTTTTTTTACTTTTTTTGTGGGGTTTTTTGGGTTTTTGGTATTGTAGGGTTTTTTAATGTTTTTATGGATATTTTTGGTTTTTAGGAGTTTTGGATTTTTCTGCTCTCCTATAGTTTTTTATTAATTTTACGGTGTTTAATGGTTCTAGGTATTAAATGTATTCTTATGGGTTATTAGGGTTTTATTGTTTTTAGGATCTTTAGTATTTTTTGGTATTTTTTATGATTTTTTATGGGTTACTTGGTTTTTGGGATTTTAAGGGGGTGTTATGGTTTTAGGGTTTTTTTAGCATTTTTTTCATTTTTTGGTGTTTATGGGTTTTAAGTGCTTTTAAATTCTTACGGGTTTCTTAGTGTTTTTTAATGTTTTTAGGGATTTCTATTTTGTTAGGGATTTTTTAGGACATTTCTATGATTTTAATTATTTTAAGTGTTTTTAGAGATTTAAGAGTTTTTAATATTTCAGGGTTTTTATGGTTTTTAGGAATTATTTTTTTAGGGTTTAATAAGAATTTTAGATTTTTAAAACTTTTTTAGGGATTAAAATGGTTTTTAGTTATTTTTATTGGGTTTTTTGGTTTTTATGGGGTTAATGGGGTTTTCAGGTTTTTAGGGGTTTTATGATTTTTAGGGTTTTTAGGGTCTTTTAGGTTTTTTAGCGTTTCTTAGATTTTTTTAGTGTAGGTGTTTTTAGTATTTTATGGTATTATTATGTTTATTATGGTTTTTATAGTTTTTTGGGGATTCTTATGAATTATTTAATATTTTATGGGTTTTAGAGATTTTGATATTTTTATGGTTATTTACATTTCTTATGGGTTTAAAGTGTTTTAATGTTTTGAAGTTTTTATATGTCTTTTAGGTTTTTAGGGTCTTCTACATTTCTGGTATTTTTTGGTATTTTCAAGGTGTTTTTTGGTTTTTTGGTTTTTTAGGGTTTTAGGGATATTTAGTGTTTCTAGGGTTTTTAGTTTTTTTGGTGGTTTTTTGGTTTTTTGTTTTTAGTGTATTTTTGAGTTATTTAGTGTTTTTAAATTTTTTTACATTTTGAGGTGATTAAAGGGTTTTAGGATACTGTAGTAGGTTTTTAGGGATTAGGTGTCTTGTGGTTTTTTATATTTTTATAGTTTTTTGTGGTTTTTTGGGGTTTTTCGAGGTTTTATGGTCTTTTAGACATTTTATCATTTTTAAGTGCATTAAGATTTTTTTGGTTTTTATGGTTTTATTTGTGGTTTTTAGGTTTTCTAGGGGTTTTTACATTTTTTGTGATCTTTAGGGATTTTTTAGTTTTTTTATTGTTTTTCAGGTTTTTAGGGATTTTGTAAATTTTATGGGTTTGTTAGGGTTTCTTAGGATTTTTGTCTTTTTTAAGTATTTAGGGTTTTTATGGGTTTTATGTGTTTTAATGTTTTTAAGGTTTTATTAGGGGTTTTTAGGGTTTTTAGGTACTTTTACATGCTAGTCGTTTTTAGAGTGTTTATAGTATTTTTTTAAGTATCTTTGGGAGTTTGAGAGTTTTTAGGAAAATAAGAGTTTTATGGGTTGTTTGGGGGTTTTTTTGGTTTTTATAGTTTTTAGTGTTTTTTGATTTTTATGGGTTTTTAGGTTTTTTGAGGTGTGAGGTGTCTCTATTATTTTTAGGTATTTTTTGGGTCATTTAAGCTTATTAGCATTTTTAGGTTTTATGCGGTTTTAGTGTTTAAATGTTTTAAGGTTTACAAAGGGGTTTTTAGAGTTTTTATTTTTTTAATTCTTTTTTTGGGATTCTAGGGATTATTTTGTATTTTTATGGTTTTTAGGGTTTTTTGGGATTTGAAGGTGATTAAGGTGGTTTTATGGTTTGAAGGTTTTTTTTGGGTTTTTAGAATTTTTAGTTTTTTAGGGGATTTAATTTTTTTGGGTTTCTAATGTTTTCCTGATGGGTTTTCAATTTTTTTAGGGTTTTTACTTTTTTTGGGATTCTATATGATTTTTAAGGTTTTAATGTTTTTAGGTATTTTGATGATTTTTAGGGTTTATTGTGATTCTAAGATATTTTATGGGTTTTATAGTTTTGAATTTTTCTAGGGATTTAAATGGTTTTTATAATTTTTAGTGTTTTTTTGGATTTTTAGTGTTTTTAGAGTTTTGATATGTTTTTGTAATTTTTATCATTTTTTGGGGGGTTTTATGAATTTTATTTGATCTTTATGGTTTTATGGTTTTTAGTGTTTTTAGCATATTTATGTTTTTTCTGGGGTTTTATGTGTTTTTAGATGATTAATTTTTTCTTATGAATTTTCATGTTTTCAGGGGTTTTTTACATTTTCAGGGACTTTTAAAGATATTTTAGGATATTTATTAGATTTTTTTGTTTAATGGATTTTTAGGGATTTTGAGAGTTTTTTTGGTTTTTTAGGGTTTTTTGGTTTTTAGGGTTTTTTAGGTTTTTTAGGTTTTATGTGTATTTTGGTTTTAAGGGTTTCTTATAGATTTTCACAGTTTTTAGGGTTTTTACATTTTTATGGATTTTTTTGGATTTTTTAATATTTGTATGGGTTTTAGTATTTTTAAGGATTTTGAGGGTTTTTAGTGTTTTAGGGGTTTTGAGGATTTTATATTTTTTAGGGTTATTATGGATTTTATGTGTTTTTAGGGGTTTCAAGTATTCTTATGGTTATTCGGTGTTTTTATGTTTTTTCGATTTAGGGTTTTTTTTTGGGATTATAGGGTATTTATTATGATTATTGGGCAGAAAAGGTGTGGGGTCAGACAAAGCTGATCCCATGATTTATTAAAGAACATAAAAGTAAAGTACAAAGCATTACAAAGGAGGCTTACATATCCTTGTGTGGGTCATCCCCTTCATATTTGGGTCAACTGAAGACAAACAAAAGCCGGGAGTCCTGAAAGACCATACCGAAGTTCCTTCATCAATCGATCTCTTGGAAAGAGCATCTGCAACCCAGTTTGCCTCTCTATATGCATGTGAAATGCTCTAGGTAAGCATCTGGGCAGCATCGAGGCACTCGAACCAATGCTGGAGAAGCCGCCATGGTACAAGTCGTGACTGCTTCTTGAAGGCCTCCACTGCCAATGAAGAATTAGATTCAATCCATAACTTATTCCATCTGAAATGGTTTGCATATTGAATCGCTTTTATGATGGCCAAAATTTCTGCCTCATACGCAGTACCACTCCCAATGAAGTGATAAAAGCATCCTTTTACAAAGCCCCGAGAGTTACGAAATACCCCGCCACATCCTGAAGGACCCGGCACACCCATGGCAGCGCCATCAATGTTGACCTTGATATAACCTGCAATCGGAGGGATCCACCTAATAAAGTTCATCATCATCTGTTTTCTGCATCTCCCTAGAATTCCAATTCTGCGTAAATTATGATTATTAGGATTTGTTATGGTTTTTAGGTATTTTGTGGGTTTTTAAGGGGCTTAGGAGTTTTAAGTTTTTTCATGGTTTTTTGGGGTTTAGGGTATTATTTGACTTATAAGAGTTTTTTAGGTTTTTTTATTTGTTATGTTTTAGGGTTTTAATTGGTTTTTATTATTTTAATGGGTTTTAAAATTTTATGGGTTTCTTTGGGTTTTTAATGTTTTATGGTGTTCTATAGTTTTAGGGGTTTTATGGTTTTTAGAGACTATTAGGGTTTTCATCATTTTTAATATTTTTAGGTGTTTTATGTGTATAATTTTAAAATTTTCTTATGGTTTTTTCTATGTTTTTAGGATTTTTTTCATTTTTAGGGATTTTAGGGATTTTTTTAGGATTTGAAGGGTTTTCATTGTATTTATGGTTGTTGCTGATTTTGAGCATTTAGAGTTTTTTTATATTTTTTATCATTTTTAAGTATTATTTTGTTTTTATGGTTTTCTTTGGGTGTTTTTCCGGGTTTTTTTGGTTTTATTATGTTTAATGTATTTTTAGGGATATTAGGATTTTTAATGTTTTTAGGGATTTTGAGGGGTTTTAAGGGTTTTTTCGATTTTAAGGGATTTTTATTGTTTATTGGTATTTCAGGGGGATTTTACATTTCCTTTTGGTTTTTAATGTTTATAGAGTTTCATAACATGTTTGAGTGTTAAAGGTTTTCTTGATTCTTGAGTGTTTTTTAGGATTTTTATGGGTTTTAGGTGTTTTAATGTTTTTTTTGGTTTTTAGGGATTTTAGGGTGTTTTATGTTTTTTAGTGTTTTTTAGGTTTTTGGAGATTTTATTTATATTTATGTTTTTAACATTTTCATATGGGTTTCCATGGTTTTCAGAGTTTTATTCATTTTAAGGTATTTTTATGGATTTTTTAGTATTTTTATAGATTTTTAGTTTTTTAGCGATTTTGAGGGTTTTCATAAATTTTTGGGTTTTTATGTATTTTATCATTTTTTATGTATTTAGGTGATTTAAATATTTTTGTTTTTAAATTTTTTTCTTATATTTTTATTTTATTTTTAGGGTTTTTTATTTTTCTTTTGTGTTCTTTAGAAATGTTTTATGGTTTTTTTCGGTTTTTTGGGTTTTTATGGATTTTGAGGGGTTTAGGGTTTCTTAGGGGTTTTTTGGGATTTAGGGTTTTTATCATTTTTTAGTTTTGAGGGGGTATTTTTATTTTATAGTTTTTATTGTTTTTTGAGTTTCTTAACATTTTTAGGGGTTCAAATAATCATTATCGTTTTTAGTGGTTTTAGTGTTTTTATGAGTATTTAGGGTTTTTAATATTTTTAGGTCATTTTATGGTTTTTATATTTTTATGGTTTTATGTGTCTTATTTAGGGTTTTAAGATGTTTTATGTGTGTAGGTATTTTAGGGTATTTTAAGGATTTTTATGTTTTTAGGGATTTTGGGGATTTTTAGGAGTTTAAGGGTTTTTAGGGGTTTTATGTTTTTTCTGGTTTCTATGGTTTTATTTGGGTTTTTAAATATTTTTAGTGTTTTCATGTATTATGTATTTGATATTTTTTAGGATTTTTACGGGTTTTAGGGTTTTATGGATTTTGATGAGTTTTGTGGGTTTTTATTGGTTTTTGGGGTATTTATAGTTCTTATGGGTTTTAATTGTTTTAATATTTTGAAGGTTTTCTATAATTTTTCCTGGATTTTTAGGGTTTGGTACATTTATGATATTTTTAGGTATTTTCAAGGGTTTTTTTTGGTTTTTTATGGTTTTAGGGATATTTTGGGATTTTTGGGTTTTTAGGATTTTTGGGGTTTTCTTTGTTTTTTGTTTTTAGGTTATTTTTGAGTTTTTTACAGTTTTTACATTTTTTAACATTTTTAAGTGTTTAATGTGTTTTAAGATACTATAGTTGGTTTTAGGGTTAATTTGTTTATGGGTTTTCATGTTTGTAAGTTTTTTTGTGGTATTTAGGGGTTTTTCGAGGTTTTACGGTCTTTTAGACATCATATTATTTTTAGGGGCTCTAAGTGTTTTTTGATTTTTATTGTTTTATTAGTGGTTTTCAAGTTTTCTAGGTTTTTTTTTCATTTTTAGTGATTTTCAAAGATTTTTTAGTTTTTTCTTGTTTTTTTGGTTTTTAGGGATTTTTTTTGTTTTATGGGTTTGATAGGGTTTCTTAGAATTTTTATCCTTTTTAGGTTTTTAGGGGTTTTTATGGGTTTTATGCATTTTTATGTTTTTAAGGTTTTCTTAAGGGTTTTTTTGGGTTTTTTAGGTACTTCGACATGTTTATCATTTTTAGAGAGTTTTTAGTATTTTTTTTTGAGGATCTTTGAGAGTTTGAGAGTTTTTTAAAAAAGTAGAGTTTTTATGGGTTGTTTGGGTATTTTTAGGTTTTTAGAGTTTTTAGTGTTTTTTGGGAGCTTATGGATTTTTAGGGTTTTTAAGGTGTGAGCGGTTTCTATTGTTTTTAAGTGTTTTTAGGGTCTTTTAGGTTTATTAGATTTTTTAGGTTTTAGGGGGTTTTAGTGTTTTATGTTTTTTAGGTTTACAAAGGGGTTTTATGTTTTTATGTTTTTTGGATTCTAGGGATTCTTTTAGATTTTTGGGGTTTTTAGGGTTTTTAGGGATTTGAATGGGATTAAGATGGTTTTAGGGTTTTTAGGTATTTTTTGGGTTTTAACCATTTTTAGGTTTTTAGTGGATTTAAGTATTTTTTTTGGTTTTAAAAGTTATCTTAATGTTTTTTCAATGTTTTTAGGGTTTTTACATTTTTATGGAATCTTTATGATTTTTATGGTTTTAGTATTTTCAGGTATTTTGATGGGTTTTAGGGTCTATTGATATTTTTGGAGTTTTTATGGGTCTTAGAGTTTAAATTTATTTAGGGTTTTAAATGTTTTTATGAGTTTTTAGTGTTTTTTATATTTTTAGTGTTTTTAGAGTTTTTATGTGTTTTTACCATTGGGAGGGGGGGGGGGTGTAGAGTTTATTTGATTTTTTGTGTTTTTATGGTTTTTAGGGTTATTAGCATTTTTAGGTTTTTCAGGGGTTTTATGTGTTTTTAGATGATGAATTTTTTCTTACTAATTTTCATGTTTTCAGGGATTTTTTACATTTTCAGAGACTTTTAGAGATATTATAAGACATTTATCGGATTTTTTAGATTAATTTGTTTTTATGTTTCTTAATATTTTTTAGTATTTTTTAGGGTTTTATGTGTTTTTTAGGGTTTTTGAGGTTTGGTATGTATTTCTAGGTTTTAAGTTTTTTTTATTTTTAAGGGTTTCTTATAGATTTTTATGGTATTTACGGTTTTTACATTTTTAGGGATTTTTTGGATTTTTTTGGATTTTTATGGGGTTTAGGGATTTTAAGGATATTGGGGGTTTTTATTGTTTTAGGGGTTTGGGGTTTTTTATAATTTTTAGGGTTATTATGTGCTTTATGTGTTTTTAGGGGTTTCAAGTATTCTTATGGTTATTCTGGGTTTTTATGTTTTTTTATGTTTTATGGATTTTTAGGGATTATTGGGTATTTATTAGGATTATTATGATTTGTTATGGTTTTTAGGTATATTGAGGGTTTTTAGGGGGGATTAAGAGTTTTTAGTGTTTTATGGTTTTTTGGGGTTTAGGGTATTTTTTGACATATAAGGTTTTTTATGTTTTTTTTTAATTTTTACATTTTAGGGTTTTAATAGGTTTTTATTTTTTTAAGGTGTTTTAAATTGTTATGGGTTTCTAGGTTTTTTTAATGTTTTACGGTGTTCTATGGTTTTTAAGGGTTTTATTGTAATTAGAGATTGTTAGGGTTTTCATCATTTTTTAGATTTTTAGGTGTTTTAAGTGTGTTTATAATTTTAATGTTTTTTATGGTTTTTTTTTGTATTTTTAGGTTTTTTTCATTTTTAAGGATATTAAGGATTTTATAGGATTTTAAGGGTTTTCATGGTATTTATAGTTTTTAGTGATTTTTAGTGTTTAGAGTTTTTTTATATTTTGTAACAATTTTATGTATTAATATCTTTTTATGGTTTTCATTGGGTGATTTTCGTGGTTTTTTATGTTTTCTTTGTTTTATGGATTTTTAGGGCCTTTTCAGATTTTAAAGTTTATTAAGGATTTTGAGGGTTTTTAAGGGGTTTTTGGGTTTTAAGGGATTATTATGGTTTGTTGGGATTTTGGGGGGATTTTTTATTTCATTTAGGTTTTTAATATTTTTAGAGTTTCATACCATGTTGGGGTGTTAAAATGTTTTCTGATTCTTGAGTGGTTTTCAGGATTTTTATGGGTTTTTAGGTGTTTTAATGTTTTTATGCTTTTTTGGTATTTTTGTGTTTTATTATGGTTTTTAGTGTTTTTTAGGTTTTTATAGGTTTTTTTGTGTATTTTGGTTTTTAAAAATTTCATATGGATTTCAATGGTTTTTAGATTTTTTTTCATTTTATGGTATTTTTAGATATTTTTAAGGATTTTTATGGATTTTAGTGTTTTTAGTGATTTTGATTGTTTCCATATATAATTTTTAGGGTTTTATGTATTTTATCATATTTAGGATTTTAAGTGACTTAAGTTTTTTTAGTTTTTTAAGGTTTTCTTGTAGTTTTTTATTATTTTTGGTGTTTTTTATTTATTTTTGTTCTTTAAAATTTTTTGGTGTTTTTTTGGTTTTTAGGGTTTTTAAGGATTTTGAGGCGTTTAGGGATTCTTAGGGTTTTTTTTGGGATTTAGGGTTTTTACAATTTTTTCGGTTTGAAGGGGTGATTGGTATTTTTTACGGTTTCTATTGTTTTTTGAGTTTCTTAACATTTTTAGGGGTTTAAAGCTTCTTTAGATTTTTTAGTGGTTTTTGTATTATTATCAGTATTTAGGGTTTTTAAGATTTTTAGGTGATTTTATGGTCTTTATGTTTTTAAGGATTTTAGTGGGTTTTTTAGTGTTTTAAGATTTTTTATATGTGTAATTATTTTTATGGATTTTTTAGAGATTTTATGGTTTTTTAAGTGTTTAAAGGGTTTATAAACTTTTTGGTTTTAAGGGGTTTTGTATTTCTTAATGTTTCTATGGTTTTATATGGGTTTTTAAATATTTTTAGTGTTTTTATGTTTTAGGTATTTGATATCTTTTTAGTATTTTTAGGGTTATTGGGTTTTTTAGGGTTTTATGGATTTTGATGGGTTTTGAGGATTTTTATTGGTTTTTTATGGGTATTTACAGTTCTTATGGGTTTTAAGTGTTTTAATGTTTGAAGGATTTCTATGTTTTTTTTTCAGTTTTTGTATAATTATGGAATTTTTATGTATTTTCATTGGGTTTTGGGGTTTGTTTTTGGGTTTTTTGGGTTTTAGGGATTTTTAGGGGTTTTAGGATTTTTAGGGTTTTTTGGTTTTTTATAGGGTATTTTTTAGTTATTTAGGGTTTTTACATTTTTTTAACATTTTTAGGTGTTTAAAGGGTATTATGATACTATAGTGGGTTTTTATGATTTTGGTGTTTTTATTTTTATTCATGTTTGTATGGGTTTTTGTGGGTTTTAGGGGTTTTTCGAGGTTTTAGGGTCTTTTCGATATGTTATCATTTTTAAAGGCTTTAATTGTTTTTTTGGTTTTTATGGTTTTATTTTTGGTTTTAATGTTTTCTAGGGGTTTTTACATTTTTTGGGATTTTTATGGATTTTTTATTTTTTATTTTTTTTAGGTTTTTTGGGATTTCGTTAGTTTTATGGGTTTGTTGGGGTTTCTTGTGATTTCTATCTTTTTTAGTTTTTAGTGTTTTTATAGGTTTTATGTGTTTTTATGTTTTTAGGTTTTCTAATGGGTTTTTAGGGTTTTTAGGTACTTTTACATGTTTATCATTTTTAGAGTGTTTTCATTATTTTTTAAGGATCTTTGGGAGTTTGATAGTTTTTAAGAAAATTAGAGTTTTTAGAGTTTTTAGTGTATTTTTATTTTTTATGTGTTTTTAGGGTTTTTAAGGTGTGAGGGGTTTCTATTGTTTTTTATGTATTTTTTTTGGGTCTTTTAGGCTTATTATAATTTTTAGGTTTTCGGGGGTTTAGTGTTTTAAGGTTTTAAGGTTTACGAAGGGGTTTTTAAGGTTTTTATGTTTTTGACATTTTTTGGGATTCTAGGTATTCTTTTCGATTTATAAGGTTTTTAGGGTTTTTATGGATTTGAAGGGATTAAGATGGTTTTAAGGTTTTAAGGGTTTTTTTTGGGTTTTTAGCATATTTTCATTTTTTGGGGATTTAAGTATTTTTGGGTTTTTAATGTTTTCTTAATGGGTTTTCAATGTTTTTAGGGTTTCTACGTTTTTAGAAATTCTTTATGATTTTTATGGTTTTTGGGTTTTTAGCTATTTTGATGGTCTTTAGGGTTAATTGAGATTCTATGAGTTTTTATGATTTTAGAGTTTTAAATTTTTTTAGGGATTTAAATGGTTTTTAGAGTTTTTAGTGTTTGTTATATTTTTAGTGTTTTTATGGTTTCTACCATTTTTTGGGGGGTTTTATAGATTTTATTTTTTTGGGTTTTATGGTATTTAGTGTTTTTAGTATTTTTATGTTTTCTTAGGGGTTTTATGTGTTTTTAGATTATTAATTTTTTCTTATGAATTTTCATGTTTTCAGGGGTTTTTTACATTTTCAGGGACATTTAGAGATATTTTAGGACATTTGTAGGATATTTTGGTTGAATGGGTTTTTAGGTATTTTAAGTGTTTTTAGGATTTTTAGGATTTTTTTGGGTTTTCTAAGGTTTTTTAGGTTTCATGTGTTTTTTGGTTTTTAAGGGTTTCTTATAGATTTTCACGATTTTTAGGGTTTTTACATTTTTTGGGATTTTTTGGATTTTTTAATAATTTTATGTGTTTTTGGGTTTTTAAGGATTTTAAGAGTTTTTGGTGTTTTAGGGGATTTAGGGGATTCTATGATTTTTAGGGTTATTATGGGTTTTATGTGTTTTTAGGGGTTTTAGGTATTCTTGTGGTTATTCAGTGTTTTTAGGTTTTTTTAGGTTTTAGGTACATTTTGGGATTATTGTGTATTTATTAGGATTATTACGATTTGTTATGGGTTTTAGGTATTTTGAGGGTTTTTAGGTTGATTAGGAGTTTTTGGGGTTTTATGGTTTTTTGGGGGTTTAGGGTATTTTTTGACTTATAAGTGTTTTTAAGGTTTTTTTTTGATTTTTTACGTTTTAGGGGTTTAATGGGTTTTTTTTATTTTAGGGGTTTAATTTTTTTGGGTTTCTAGGGTTTATTAATGTTTTACGGTGTTCTATGGTTTTTAGGGTTTATGGTTTTTAAAGACTATTAAGTTTTTCAACATTTTTTTTTATTTTTAGGTGTTTTAAGTGTGTCTATAATTTTAAAGTTTTCTTATGGGTTTTCTTATGTTTTTAGGAATTTTTTTATTTTTAGAGATTTCAGATATTTTTTATGATTTTAAGGGTTTTTATGGTATTTATGGTTTTTAGTGATTTTGGGGGTTTAGAGGTTTTTAAAAAAATTTAACAATTTTAGGTATTAATATGTTTTTATGGTTTTATTTGGGATTTTTTCAGGGTTTTTTATTATTTTTATGTTTCATGGATTTTTAGGGAATTCGTGGATTTTTAAGGTTATTAGGGATTTTGTGGGTTTTTGTGGGTTTTTAGGGGTTTAATGGATTTTTATGGTTTATTGGGATTTTAGTGGGATTTTTTATTTCATTTCAGTTTTTAACGTTTATATAGTTTCATAATATGTTGGAGTATTAAAGGGTTTCCTGATTCATGAGTGGTTTTTAGGATTTTTATTGGTTTTTAGGGTGTTTAATGTTTTATGGTTTTTAGGGATTTTAGGGATTTTTATTGTTTTTAGTGTTTTTTAAGTTTTTAGATGTTTTATGTGTATTTAGGGTTTTAAGGTTTTCATATGGTTTTTCTAGGTTTTTAGAGTTTTTTCATTTTAAGGTATTTTTATGGATTTTTTAAAATTTTATGGATTTTAGGATTTTTAGTGATTTTGAGGGTTTCCATAATTTTTATGGTTTTTATGTATTTTATCATTTTCTAGGATTTTAGGTGATTTAAGTGTTTTAAGTTGTTTATGTTATTCTTATAGTTTTTCATGGTTTTTAGTGTTTTTTTTCTTTTGTGTTATTTAGAAAATTTTTAGGGTTTTTTTGTTTTTTTGGGTTTTAGGGATTTTGTGGGGTTTAGGGTTTCTTAGGGATTTTTTTAGGATTTAGGAGTTTTTACAATTTTTTAGGTTTGAAGGGATTTTTTGTATTTTTTAGGGGTTCTATTGTTTTTTTGAGTTTCATAACATTTTTAAGGGTTCAAAGCATCTTTAGAGTTTTTAGTGGTTTTAGTAATTTTAGGAGTATCTAGGGTTTTTATGATTTTTGGTGATTTTATGGATTTTATGTTTTAATGGTTTTCAGAGGGTTTTTTAGTGTTTTATGATTTTTTATGTGTGTAGGTATTTTTATGTTTTTTATGATTTTTTTGGTTTTTAAGGATTTTAGGTAATTTTAGAAGTTTAAGGGTTTTTAGTTGTTTAATCATCTTTTTGGTTTTAAGGGGTTTTATGATTTTTCATCATTCTATGGTTTTCTTTGGGTTTTTAAATATTTTAGTGTTATTATGTTTTAGGTATTTGATAATTTTTTTTGATTTTTTTGATTTTTTGGGTTTTATGGAATTTAATAGGTTTAGTGGGGTTTTATTAGGTTTTTATGGCTGTTTAAAGTTCATATGGGTTTTAATTATTTTAATGTTTTGAAGTTATTCTATGTTTTTCAGGTTTTTTAGGGTTTTCTACATTTCTGGTATTTTTAGGTATCTTCAAGGGGTTTTGGGATTTTTTTGGGTTTTTTGGGTTTATAGGGTTTTAGGGATATTTAGGGTTTTTAGGGTTTTTAGGATTTTTAGGGGTTGTTATGTTTCTTGTTTGTAGAGTATTATTTGAGTTTTTTAGGGTTTTTTACATTTTTTAACATTTTTAGGTGTTTAAAGTGTTTTAAGATACTGTAGTGGGTTTTTAGGGTTCATGTGTTTTTATGGTTTTTCATCTTTGTATGTTTTTTTGTGGTTTTAAGGGGTTTTTGAAGGTTTTAGGGTCTTTTAGAAATTTTTTCATTTTTAGGGGCTTTAAATGATTTTTGGTTTTTTGGGATTAATTTGTGGTTTTCAGTTTTTTCTAGGGGTTTTTACTTTTTTGGGGATTTATATAGATTTTTTACGTTTTTTATTGTTTTTTAGGTTTTAGGGATTTCGTTAGTTTTATGAGTTTTTTGGTTTTTAATCTTTTTTAGGGTTTAGGGGTGTTTATGGGTTTTATGTGTTTTTATGTTTTTAAGGTTATCATTGGGGATTTTAGGTTTTTAAGTAATTTTACATTTCTATCATTTTATAGAGTGTTTTTAGTATTTTTTATTTTAAAGGATCATTGGGAGTTTAAGAGTTTTTAGGAAATTTAGAGTTTTTATGGGTTTTTTAGTGTTTTTAGAGTTTTTAATGTTTTTACAGATTTTGAGGGTTTTATAGTTTTTACGTTTTTTAGGATTTTTATGGTTTTTGGTTTTCAGATTTTTTGTAGTTTTTTATCGTTTGTGATTTTTAGAGTTTTTTAATCATTTTTAGGTGTTTAAAAGGGTTATTATAGGTTTTTTTTTGTTTTTAGGTTTTTTATGGTTCTTAGGTTTCAAAATTGTTTTAGTTGGTTTTATGAGATTTGGGGGGGTTTTAGGATGTTTTAGGGTTTTTATAATTTTTTAAGAAATTAAAGGTTTTATGTGTTTTTTTGTTTTAGAGGTTTTCAAATGGGTTTTTAGATTATTTATATTTTTTAGGTTTTTATGGAATTTTAAGTCTTTTTATGATTTTTATGGGGTTTTAGATATTTTAGGTATTTTGATGGGTTTGAGGGTTTTTAGGATTTTTAGGGTATCAGGGTTTTAGCGCATTTTGGGTGTTTAGGGTTTTTATGTGATTTTAGGATTTTTAATGTTTTCTTAATGAACTTCATGGTTTTTGGGATTTTTAGATTTTTAATGATTTTCAGGTTTTTTGGATTTTTATGGTATTCTATGGTTTTTATTGATTTTGAGGGGTTTTAATTTTTTTAGTGTTTTTATGGTTTTATGGATTTTTTTTTTGTTTTTTGGGTTCTATGATTTTTTATGTATTTAAAAGTTTTCCAGAGTATGTTAATGTTTTTAGGGGTCTAATGTGTTTTTAATTTTTTAGCAGGTATTTATGAGTTATATATATTTTTGGGGTCTATGGTTGTAATGGGTTTTTATGGTTTTTATGAATTTTAGGGTCTTTTAGGGTTTTTGACATTTTTAGGGGTTTTAGTGGTTTTAATTTTTTTTTTATGTTTTTATGTTTTTATTAGTTTTTTAATTGATGTTATGTTCTTATGATTTTAGGAATTTTTTCGGATTATTAATTATTTTTAGGGGTTTTAGGGTTTTTTGTTTTTTATAGTTTTTATCTTTTTTATGTTTTTAGGGGTTTTATGTGTTATTCGGTTTTTAGGTTTTTCTTAGGGGTTTTTAGGGTTTCTTATATTTTTATTGATTTTTAGGTAATTTTTAGGATTTTTATGGGCTTTTAAATTTTTTGGAATTTTGAGAGTTTTTAGTGTTTTTATTGTTTTATTGGGTTTGGTTTTAATGTTTTTAGGGTTTATGGGTTTTCAGAGTTTTTTAATGTTTTTAGGGGTTTAAAGGGTTTTTAGAGTTTTTAGTAGGTTTCTCCAGTTTTATGGGCATTTAGGGTTTTTAAGGTTTTTATGTGTTTTATGGTTTTAGGTATTTTTAGTGTTTTCAGAGTATTTTAGGGTATTATTTTTTTATATTATTAGGGTTTTATGTTTTTTTATGTTTTTATGGTTTTCTAAGTGTTTTTTAGATCTTTGGTGGTGTTTACGTTTTTAGGTATTTTTAGAGATTATTTATAATTTTTATGGAATTTTAGGGATTTTAGAGTTTGAGGGTTTCTATTGTTTCCTTGTCTTTTTAGTGGTTTAGGGTTTTTATGTTGTTCAAGATCTTTAGGGGTCTAAGTGCGTTTAGAATAGTAAACTTTTCTTATGGTTTTCAGGGTGTTATGGTTTTTTCATTTTAGGTATTTTTTGAGATTTTTCAATATTTTGTTTTCAAGGTTTTTTAGAATTATGAGGATTTTGTTTTTTTATGTTTATTTTGATTTTTTAGTTTTTAATATTCTTTTGAGTTTTTAGGGCTCTTATGGTTGTTTAGAGTTTATTTTAAAAAATAGTGGTTTAAATGGTTATTGTTTTTTAGTTATTTTTATGGGTTTTAGTGTTTTTAAGGTTTTTAAGTGTTTGAATGGGGTTTATGCGTTTTAGGGGTTGTGGGGTCTTTTGGGGTTTTAGCAATTTAGTTTTTTGGTGGTTTTAAGTGTATTTATGTTTTTAACAATTTCATAGGGATTTTCTAGGTTTTTAGGGTTTTTTATGTTTTTAGGGATTTTTAGGGAATTCAGATGATTTTTATGGGTTTCTTTTGTATTTTCAGATATTTTGGGTTTTTAGGGTCTTTAGGGTTTTAGGGGTTTTTACGTTTTTTACGTTTTTAGGGTTTTAGGTGATTTTACGTATTTAAGGTTTTTTAAGGTTTTTTTTATTTTTTAATGTATTTTTAGGGATTTTTTGAAATTTTAAATTTTTATGGTTTCTAGGTATTTTAAGGGGTTTTAAGATTTTTCTTTGGATTTTTAAGGTTTTATGGGGTTCCTATACTATTTTGGTTTTCTGAGTTTTTAGGGGTTTTATGTTTTTTAGAGTTTTAACGATTTTAGGGGTTTAAATGGTTTTAATAAAAATTAGTGTGTTGTAGGTTTTTATTATATTATTAGTGAATTTATGGTT
The DNA here is from genome assembly GCA_963277665.1 of Viscum album. NCBI lineage: Eukaryota > Viridiplantae > Streptophyta > Magnoliopsida > Santalales > Viscaceae > Viscum > Viscum album. The sequence goes on from OY728151.1 coordinate 148,533,729, forward strand.
TTTTGGGGTTTTTATTATTTTAAAGGGTTTCCATAGTTCTTTGTGTCTTTCATTATTTTTAGCAATTCTTTGGTTTTTAATGGGTTTTAACTGTTTTTATGGTTTTTATGGTTTTTAGGGGTTTTAATGGTATTTAGGTCATTCTATTTTTTCCGGGATATTATGTGTTTTTTAATATTTTTATTATTATTTATGGATTTTAGAGTTTTTGTGGGTTTTATGTTTTTTTGGGGATTTAGGGTTTTTTTTGGTTTTTTTGGTTTTTATGGATTTGAGGGGTTTTTCAGTTATTTTTTCCTTTTTTGGGTTTTATAAATTTTTCACATTTTTAGGATTTTAAATTATTTTTATGTTTTTAGTGTATTTAGTGTTTTACATGTTTTTAGTATCATTTATAGTTTTAGGGCATTTTATGGTTTGGGGGTTTAGGGTTTTCATTGTTTTTAGAATTTTTTGGTTTTTAGGGGTTTTCAGGTCTTTATGCTTTTAATGTTTTTAGGGGTTTGCAGGGTTTTCATGCTATTATTTATTTGAGTGATTTTTTTGGATATTTTTGAATTTTTATGGTTTTTAGGGTTTTTTGGGATTTGTAGAGTTTTTAGGGTTTTTATGTTCTTTAGGGTTTTTTTCATTTTTAGGATTTTTGGGGTTTTAAGTGTTTTTATGTTTTTAAAGTTTTTTTATGGTTTTGAGGGTTTTAGTATTTTGATGTTTTTTTGGATTTACATGGGTTTTATGGTTTTTATGTATTACTTAGGGTTTTTTGGTTTTTTGGGATTTTCTGCTTTTTTAGAATTCAAGGTTATTTTTCAGCTTTTTAGATTTGTTAATGTTTTTTAATGTTTTTATTGTTTTTCATGATTTTTAGGTGTTTAAATTGTTATTAGAGTTTTAGCTGTTTTTAAGAGTTTTTATGGGTTTTTAGGTTTTTTATGGTTTTAGGGTTTTTTTTGTTTTTAGTTGTTTTTATTTTCTTTTGAGTTGTTTCCCTCAGAAGGTGTGTTCTAGTTAGGAATCACTATTTTTGAACAGTTACCAATGGATTTTTTATGGATCTAAAAACACCCAATGGTACTATATCCAAAGGGACCTTATTTCTAATGGTAGGTCCTCGTTAGTGATTTTGACCCACGATTCTTAGGAACTCACATTGGTCGAGAGAATGGGAGGTCAGGGACATTACACCATTTTGAGAGGAATTATTTCCTACACTGGGACTCTCTTATAGATTTAAGATATGTTTCTGAATTCTTATGAATTTACCAAGAATAATATAGGTTTCTCGTGAAATTTCAAATCATTTATTAGAATGTGTTGAATTCAGCAGTATCCTTATGTATTCTTGGTTCTTCATTGAGTGAGATATCTATATGTACTTGAGGTTCTCCATCGATGGTATCCACTCATATAGTACATAGTGATTCTTTGGTCGTTATTACAACAATACTGGTTTTCAGCCACTCAATGGGGAAATCTGGAGTTTATGGTCATCCTGTAGACAACTGTCACTATGAAATTTATCATCATCCAGGGACATGTGTGTTTTCCCTGGATTTTATTTTTATCTTCGTAGATAAAGATTACTTTGGATTTTTTCATTATCTAGGGAGACATAAGTTGTTTTGGTGTTGGGATCGAACCCATAAATGGGATACCTATGTATCATTGTGAAAGGAATCATAACCCCCATAGTTCAGTGCCCTTTAATGAGACACATCATACCTTTTATGGTCATGTGATAAGGACCCAATCATACATTTTAATTTCATGTGGTAAGGACATCTAGGAAGAAGGTTCCTAGTCGAAGTTTGGTGTGGGACTTATGTCGAAGAACCCTAAGGAACCTGGAAAGTATATGAGTTTCCAATTTGTATTATACCTTACTAGGAATGTGTCATAGAGAGAACAAGGTATAGAACAGAAAACTAACATTTTTATTGAATAAAAGAGAGTACAAAAAGCCATAAAATCAGACAACAAAAACAAAATAGGGTGAAACAAAACAAGGTATCTGGGATGTCGGGTTTGAACCTAAGGGAGGCTACCTACGTATCCCACCTGGATGGGAAAAATCCCATGTAGTTTGGTAAATCTCATGGGGTATTATGGACCTTTGAGAGAAATAAATTTGGGCTTATTCTTCAAGATGATTCCTTTTAACATGGTCCATGAGAAATGATTTAACTCATTGAGATTTGTGGGCTTAATTTGGGACCCATTCTAAACGAAGATACCCTGATTAAGGAAATTATGAATGGGGCTTACTCCTGAAGATTATGCCCAGATCAAGGAGGTGTTATTTCTTATTTAATGGAAAAGATTGTAAAGAGATCAGGAATCAAGAAGGATTCCTATGTATCCCATTTATTGTAGAAATTATAGTAATCGTAGCTCATTTTTAGGTGCATTTTATTTATTTTTAATCATTACAAACATCTACGCCCACATGATCCATTCTCGATGTGAGAAATAAGGGGATGTGAAAGATTCAAAAAACCCACACATGATTTTTCCTCTACTGATGGAAGAGGTCGAACCTATGGTAGAAGAGGTTAGGGTGATGTAACTTTACCCTATTCTCTTTATATTAGATGAGAGTCCAAGGTAAAGAAGTGATAAAGGTGAAGGGTGTAGAGAGGAGCGATACTGCAACCACCTTTATGAAATGATACGTGATTACACCAAGACAGATTCCCTAAAATTGGTCCTATAGTAAGGGGGGATACTTTTCATTGGTCAAAAGGAAAATCAAATGTGAACTGTAACCTTCCTACCAAGTACCAGAGGCTCCAGATCTTAGAGACGATAAGGGGTGAATATGGTTCCTTACCATAATCCTTCAAAATGGGGAACTCTATAACACTGTCTTTCGGGTAAGTTTTTATGTGACCATAGATATCCAAATCTATAGATACCCTGAATATCATTCTCCTTTGGTAAGAAAATTGTGGGAAACCTTTGACCATAGATATCCAAATCCAAATGGGAGATTCACAAATGTGCCTTTACCAAAGTTCTGATAAATCATGAGGTCTTGGGGGAGGTTTCAACATATCCTCTTTTAGATAAGGGATCCAAATAAAGAGAATCCCTTTTATGAGTGGCTTAGAAGATGTCCTAAAATTTAGATTGTGTAGGTCATATACATAGGTGGCCCACATAGGTATTTTGTATAGGTATGTCACACTGGTATTCCACATAGGTATGTTATGCAAGTCCTTATAAAAACTAAAAAATTATTAATAATAGGATAAATAAGTTTGTGAAATCTTGATATGCATTGGGAAATGGACTATCAAGACAACAATCCTTGGGTGAGGTTTTCACTTAACCACTCTAGGTATCCTCTGATGTCCTTAGGAGAATATCATGTGGGTGTTTCCTTAAGTAAAAACCTGGCATATGTGACCTATTATTATATAATGAGGGTCCCCAAACATGTATTTTTTTATACCCTCAAAGGACTTTGATCTTGTTTATTTCTTTTAATTCTCTCTTCCCTCGGGTTTTAGAGTGCTGGATGGGAAATTTTGGGGGACCTGGGTGAATGAACTATGTAATAAGAGCCTCATAAGTTCTTCTAACTTTTTAGTCGTGAAATTTCAAGACCCAGGGTCTTACTTATAGAGGTGAAGGGGTATTCAGAACAGGTCCTCAGAGTTGGTCATCCGTGTAGGTCATTCTAGTCCCATTTATAAAAAAAATTCTATGTTCCTCGATCCATAAGTTTTGATCATTAAGTATATTTGGGATCTATAGCCAGTCAAATAAAACCTCTCAAATATATATATGCTTATCGGTAAGTGGAATACACAAAATATTCTTGGAAGATACTTGGAAATTTATTTTTAATTTTTTTGAAACCTTTTCATCATCGATCTTGGAAATCCACATCCTTCTCTTATAAGTGTGATCTTTCAAATTATCTCTCATTGTGGAGAATTTTCATGGAAAATTTAAATGCAACCATGAATTATGTGGAAAAGTGTTGTAACACATTTCACTATTTAAAATTCCCCCCCTTAGAATTATATTTGTTCAGAATGAAAAGAATATTGTTCTAAGGTAGCTATAGGTCACTTTGACACATTCCAAAATCGTTTAGCTAACTTTATAGCAACATCAAGTATGATATGATTCAATAGTTTTTTTCTTATTCCATTGGTCCTAGAAATTATTGTTCTACTATTTCTAGGGTAATATGGCAAACCCTATAAAATTTATGCCTTTGGTTCCCTCACCGTAATTTTTTTCTAACCTAGATATGGAAGAGGCTTTGCGAGTGATACTTGGATTTTTCTTAGGATATCATTTTAACAATTAATTTCCCAATTTTACTTAAACCAAACTGAGTGTAGGTCTAGAGAGCTGATACTTGACTAATATCCAGAGTTTCCTTTGTAGGTTTTCATCAATGTGAGTACTATATCTATTTTTGTAGGCAATATAATAATGTGAAAATTGTAAAAATAATGCTTGTTTTTAGGTCGAAAAAATTTGACCATGAGTTTTAAAATTAAAAACTCAAATAAGTATTGATTTCTGAGAAAGTACCAATATTCTCTAGATACATCCATGGGGAATCTTGAGTGTTAATTTTTTTATTATCGCCAAATCTAAAACATGAAGTATATTAGTAGATTATGTCTCTTTTGAGAACAATGTTACCTCCAATTGAAAAATCCATTATGGGGGATTTATTATACATGGATATATGGGGAGTGTACTTTATAGTAAATTTGTGTTATCCTTGAGCTAACAGACTCACTATATGATCGACTAATGAAAGAACAACTGAGGTCACATACTTCATAGTTAGGTAAAGGAGTTCCTAGTAATTATGACATTCTATTAGTGATAAAAAAAGAGTTTAATATTTTGATGTCTCAAGACCAAAATTTTTGGATTTTCCATGTAAAGGTATCTATGAATAAAGGTTCAATTTGTACTGAAATAGTCCATGATTGGGGAAATTACTCCTATATGAATTTGGTGTATGAATGAGGGTATATGTTGTTAAATAACCAATTTCAATATGAGAATGCTCATTTCCAACAATGGATGATGTTAATGTGAATTTTATAGTCAAGCAATAAATACATTGGGGGGCTGCCAGTTTAATGTCGTGCAACAAGAACATTATAGGGATTTAATTTAAGGTCTTTTTCTCTAACAAAAAATTTGATGGCTTTCCAATTTTTTGTAATTTTTCTAGAAATTTGATACCATATTCAGGTATGGAATGAGATAATTGTAAGTTGTGATTTGTGGATTTTTGAATATGAAGAATGACATGGGAAAAGGGATGATGGCATTAGAGGAGGTCTCTTCCAAGAGAGAAGTTACAACTATTTGAAAAACCCGTAATGAGGGCTATTTTTATACAGGGCCAACTAGGGAATGCACTGCAAATACAAATAGTGTAATCCTTACAATAAAATACCCATAATGTAGTTGAAGTTTATGCATGGACAACTAGTACATGTACAATATAATGAGAGAAAAATGATCTCAATAATTCTAAAATTCTATTTTCTAAAAGATGATGAATCTCTATAAATATTTAAATATTTTCAATTACAGAATCTGGTTAATAGAGAAATGTAATTGAATACAAAAGGATTATTTCTAGTCATGATTTCCATGGAATTAGTGATATAGGATCTCTATGAAGGTCTAAAGAAAATGTAGGAAGTTTAATGCCTTTAGTTTTATGTCATACGACTAAGAACATAATATTATGGATAAAATAGAGGATATGTGGTCATTTGGACCATGGTCATTCCAATATTCTATTGAACATATGGAGAGGGAAAAATTAAACCATGGTCTTGGAGACTTTTAGATCAGAAGAAAGGATGGGAGACAAATACACAAAGGATGACTGTATTAAATTGTGGGTTCCTGCATACCATCATTAATGATTAAAGGTATATAATAGGTTTCTCCCAGGAATGAAGTTACCAGTATTTTATAACCTCCTTATAGGGGATTTATTATGAAGGTCCAACTAGGGGATGTATAGCATATCCAAATAGTGTAATCCTTTGACTGACATGCCTATTATGTAGGTGAATATTATACAAGGCTGATTAGGGAACATACTGCATATTCAAGAAAAAAGAGCTCTTGTGTATCAGACATTATGTCACCAGAAACCAAAGAATTATTATTAATATCTGAAAGTATTTAAATATTAGGAGTATGATGTGCGAAAGGGGTATTTTCCAGTGCATAAAAGACGTATTTGGACCAATACTATCTTGGAATTTATAGTCCCTTACATAGATCTGAATCATATGTATAAAAGGGGACAAATCTTGTTTCCTTGATGGGTTCTATGAATAGAGGGCCCAAATAAAAGATTATTTATAGATTTTTATTGTATGCAGAATATGGGGAAGTTTTATCCATCCCGTGGTTGGGACTATGATCTGAGGCCCAGTTTTCACTATCTGTCTCTAATGGGATGAGAATAAAGTTATATGTAGTTCTTTAAATAATGTGCAATTTTACATCATGTGGTGAGGAATTTATTCATGTATTTTAATGTCTTGTGGTGAGGAAAATGAATTACCCACCATGAAAAGGAAGTGGAATTGTGGATCTGTGTAGTTTTATCTCATCTGGTAAGGACATTAGGTGTCTTGACATGAAATTTCAAAATACAATGCAGTTGAACTAGGGAAAAAGGTCCAAGTATCACTAGGTATCTTGATAGAGAAATAATCAAGTTGTGTGTAGTTATAAAATATACAAGTTTATGTGTAAAGTGAGAAATTGTAATGGAATTCCACATGTATATTTGACTCATACATAAAAGAGTACAATATTTTTCATGTTGTGATGTGGTTGGGCCCATAATTGAAAAATTATATGTCACTACATATCTCACAGGAGTGAGAATCAAGCCATTTATGTTCTTAAAGAAATTTCCATGTAGTTTATCATCATGCAGTGAGGGAATATAGTGTTCCTTTTAAGGACTTCTAGCCATGACCATTGATAACCCTAATAGGAATTAAGATACATTATTTATGGAGAGATCTACTTTACCCAATTTCTAATCCCATGTGAGTTTTCCTCAATGTGATAAACAATGAGAGGGAAAGGCTTATTCTTCAACACAAAGGTAACACAAATGAAAGATATGGGTATGTTGATTAAGTGGTGGTTGAGTTAGGGTATAGAATTTGAGTGTCACTATGTATCTCATTAGGATGAGAATCAAGGCACATATAATTCATGAAATGTTCCCTATAAAGGTTTGATTCATACACATAGGGAAAGGAAAATTTTATTTTATTTGTTTTTGGAACCATGGTTAAATATCTGGGTGTTACTATGTATCTAATTACAATGATAATCAATTCATACATAGTTCTTGGAGAAATATCCTCTATCTAGGGTTGACTCATACACATAGGGAGTGACGAAGCCTTTTTATTATGTTTCCCCAAACTAACTAGACATTGATGGGAGGACGGTTTTTTAGTCACTCCTAGGCTTGAGATTGGAGATATAGATGTTTATATATATCTATTTATAATGATAATAAATACATACATAGTTTTTTCCATAAATTTTATTGTCATGCGGCAAAGACGTGGGTGACCTGACGTAAAAGAAACATAGTGGTTGAGCCTATGAATGAAATTCTGGGCTTTACAATGTATCTTTATGGGGAAATAATTATTCCTCATGTATATTTTTATAGTTTATGTATGTATATCTAATTCATACATAGTAAGTAGAGGGAATCATTGATTAATCGTAGCTGGAACCAGGATTAGGGATCTAGGAATCACTACTTGTCTTGTTGAGGAAAGAATCCATCCATACATAGTTCTTGAAGGTTCTACCTATTCAGTTTTGATCTGTACGCATAGGGGATGAAGGAAATTTTACAAAATTGGGAATGGACACAAGATAGGAGATATGGGTGTCACTACATATCTTTTAGGGGAATGAATCCATCCACACGTAGTTCTGGAAATGTTACATGCAGTTTAACATCATGTGATATGGACAAGGATGAACTGATGGGAAAAGACGGAAATATTCTAGCTAGACCATGGTATGAAACCCAGGTGTTACTATGTATCTCATTGGAATGAAAATTCAAGCCACACTTATTTCTGGAGGATTATTCCCCACACCAATTGATTGTTTATGTGAGAAACGAGTTCTTTTATACATTCCTAAATAATGGTTGGGACCAAAATACAAGATGGAATGAGAATCATGGAATATTTTCTAGAAGGGTTCCTAATATATAATTAAATTATAAATAAAGAAAATAGGGAATTTTTTCATTTATGATTGTGGATGGTCCCAAAAAAGAAGATCTGGGTTTCACTGTGTATCTCATTGTAATGAGAATCAAGCCACACACAGTTCTTGAAAAGGGGTCCCTATGCAGATATGATTCAAACATAGGGAGAAATCGGTGTCATGTGTCACTAGGGTGTGGTAATGATGTGAGTAATACTTACACATGAAATATATTCATATTTTAAAGGACCACAATGAATGTCAATTTTTTGTATCTTGGGATATTTGTTAATGTTAAATGAAGGATACATTGACCACACATTTTAATGTTGTGTGGTGAGTAAAAATTGTTTTTTTTCAGTTCCAGGTCATGTGATAAGGACCTCAGGTTATTCAGTTTAATGTTGGGAGACAAGAAAAAAGATGCTATGTAGATTAATGTCATGCAACCATGTTTTACTCTTTCTGATTACACAAATTATTTCATCAGGAACCTTTCATTGGTACGAGTTGTAGTGAGTTCTCCATCCATTGATATTAAGGAATAATCTCAATTAGAGTAGACCTTATCTATGGATTGAGGTCCTTCCCACTTTGTCTCAATATTTGGAGGCTTCTTTTCTATTATATTTGGAGTCCTAAGGACTAATACCAATTCTCCTTTGATTAATGAATGGGGTATAAATTTTTTGTTGAATGATCATGTTATTCGTTGCTGATAGACTTCCAAGTGATGCATGGTATGAAATATCTTTTCATCTAATCACTGAAAATCCCCAAGTCACTTCTAAGACTTCTCATCTATTGATAATTGATCATAAATAGACACTTGAAGACAATGAAATTGAACTCTAATGGGAAAGACCTCCTTTTTCCATATACCAATGAGTACAGAGTTGAACGAGTATCAATATGGTTAGTAGTCCTATAATCACAATAAAGTATGCATGATTTTACCATGACAAGACTTTTTACCTTTATCCACTATATTTTGGAGTATATCGGAGAAAGTTCTGTTGAAATCCTCTATCAGTCTATTTTCTATTGTAAGATAGTGTGATGAATGGTTGGATTTGATTTTGTATTCCTGATATAACTTACCTACCCTAGTAGAACATAAATTAGTGTCATTTTCCATCAATATGGTGCAAGGGAAACAAAACATGTTAATTATATTATATTAGAAAAACTAAATATTATTTTATCCCCAACTTCTTTAAGAGGTACTGACTCAACCCATTTTGAGAAGAAATCAATGGTAGTATGGATATACTTGAACTGTCGGGCCATATCTAGGGAATAATATACCACTACATCTATACCCCATATAGAAAATGGATATGATTATTTAGTTGTATATAACAAATATGATGGTTGATGAATGAAGTTGTCATGAACTTTTCATGGATGACACTTCTTATTGTATACTGTGCAATCTTACATCATCGAAGGCCAAATATATCCATGCCTTCAGATTTAAATAGAACATTTGTGCCAAGACTGATGGGAACCACATGTGCATACACATACATAATTCATGATAGTCGCAATATCTTCTCCACCACTTCATCTGAGGTTAATTTTGTTCAAACCTCATCTATAAAGGTTATTCTGGTGATTTGGGACGTTGTTAAGAGTGAAATTAATTGATCATTTCTGGAGAGGCACTTTACTATCTATATCTAGTGTAAGTACCTAATTTTGGAGATATTTCTTAATGGGTATCATACATCTCATGGTAGGACCAAATGTTTTTGTAATGGGGTTTATTTCATTTATTTTCTCTATTTTGGTTTAAACAAATGGTGAAACCACACGATGATGAGAAATGATAATGATTGTTTCATCATAGTTTATAACTTCCAGGGTTTTAGGTGAAGTTTTCAATGCATCATCTTGGGAATTTTATGGCTGTGCAACATAATATGATATGGGTTCTGAGGGAAATATTTCCATTAACCCTTGGATATAATCACATAGTGGAATTATTTCTATGTTTATAATGGTGTAATCCACATTGATCTATTTAATCACCACTTATGAATCACCCTTTACCTCTAGGTGATCCACTGATACATGGAGTTCCAATTCCAGCCCCATATTGGGAGCCTGCTATTCTGCCACATTGTTGGTACCTCTTTTCGATAAAATCAATGTGTATAGAAACACTACCTTTTCTAGGGAGATAAGTACAATTCCTAACACAACTTTTTTAATCTTATGTTTATCCATTATCTTTCCCATTGGACTTATAGAAGCACCATCAAAATATATTTCCCATATTTGGGGAATAAACTGTATAGAGAAGATTTATTCATCAGGAAGTTAAGTATTAAATGGTGTTTCTTCCGCAAATGGGTTCTCATCAAGGAAGTATGCTAGTGTTTGGACATTAACATATTTCTAAGGCACAAAATATATTTCAAAATACTTCATAATAACTACCCACTATGATAGATGTATTGTTAACATAAAATTATTGGGGATAAATCTGAGTAGGTTATTACGAGAGACCAAGTGGACCTCGTGACGCTGTAGGTAGTGCCTCAACTTCTGAACTAAAAATATTAGTGTGAGGTAGCTCTTCTAAATATCTCAGTAATAAGTATCTGTGTTGAGTAAGGTTTTACAAAGATAATAAATGATTTTTTTATTCCCAACATCAATTTTTTGTGCAAGGAACCTAGTGATTACTCCAAGGATATCACATAAAGGATGAGAGGTGTTCCCACAACAGGTGGCATCAATACTGGTGGACTCAAGAGGTATTTTTTTAGGGTATCAAATGCCTCTTAGAGTTCATGGTTCTATTTATATATGACCCCCTTCTTCAAAAAATTGGTGAATGGAAACACTTTCCTGCTAGATTAGATTTGAAGCACTGGATGTAGGAAAGGTTTCCTTGAATTCCTCTATACTCTTTTCAGTTTCATGGAGTTGAAATGTTGAGAATATTTTTAGACTTCTTGGGATCTACTTTTATGTTGAAATTGTGTACAAAGAAAATAAGAAATTTTCCTAAGGATACCTCGAAATCACATTTTAAGGAGTTTATCTTCATATTATGTTGTCGAAGCTTCCTGAATATGGTTTCCAAGTCATTTAGGTGATCAGAAAATTGTCTAGATTTAACCAGTAGATCATGAAGATATCATTAAACAAATTTAGCTAATAAGGTTTTGAAGATGTGTTGCATTTCGCATTGATATGTCGCACAATAATTCTTCAAGACAAAGGGTATTACCCAATAGAAAAATATTCCTTGGGGGGATATGAAGGATGTAGATTCCACATCTTCTGGGACCATCCAGATTTGGTTATACCTAGAGTAGCCATCCATGAAGCAGAGAGCATCGTAGCTAGTAGTTAAATCAATCAAGAGTTTTGTTATTGGAATAGGGAAGTCATATTTGGGATAATACTGGTTGAGATATAATAAATATTTGAATACTATGATTTTCCCACTCTTATTTTTCATCAGGACAATATTATCAATACACATTGGATATTTCACCTCTCAAATAAATTTGGATTTGAAACTTTTATTGACTTTAGCCTCAATTTTGGAAGTATGAGTCAGGTGCGTTCTTCTTATTGCCTTCTTGTATCCCCAATGATCATCTTGTAATCCCAAATGATGGGTGGCCACCTCAGGGTAATGACCTGAAATATCTATGTAATTATAGGAAAACCCATCCTGGTGTTGCTTTATAAAGGATGTATGCACCTCTTTCTCTTCAAAAGTCATGGACGCACTAATTATAGTGAGGTGTAGATGTTCTTATGTAGGAAGATTTATTTATCTATATTCATCTATAGTGGTGGAGACTCCTTCGTAAAATGATGGAGTGGAGTCTCTAAGGTCTTTCTCTTATTTCTATTCTTCATGTGCTACTTCTGATACAACTTCTTGAAGGGTATATGATGAAGAAATACATTCAAAGATAGGGGAGGAGTTAGTATTTGTACATATTGAAGAGATGGAAACCATCTACAGACCAACTGATGATGAAGGGTATTTTTGATGTTTTGAAGGGAAGATTATGGGATGGGAATTAGCATCCCTATTTTTTTCATGTGTGTGGAAAGTTTTTAGCTTTAATGATAAAGTAGAGACTTTATGAAGTTCAATATATGGAATGAAAGATATCCTTTTAGACATTCATCACTACATGGTGTGTAAGTGATTTCTTATGTGTTTTCAGGCTTTGTTTCCACAAATGACATTATGGAAGCCATTTAATGAGTTCTTGGATTTTAGTCAATCCTTTCGATTTGATTAATGGGTAAAATCTAATCTTCACCGATATTCGTGAATGGTTTAACTGGTAACTTTTCTAGACCATTTTGAACATTGATTCTAGTAACATCATTAACCATGGATTGTTTTTCCTTTGTGTGATAGATCTCTATATCAATGTACTAAGATTCAAATGTTCTGAATGTGTCCTTATCACTGTGAAATGTCCTAATTTTACTATTGACACAATATTTGAGACATTGGTGGTATGATGAAGGAATAGTAACATAATGATGTAGCCAAAGTCTCCCCAATAGAATGTGGAATGTTGTGTCCTGCCAGACACCCTTGAAATCTAAATCATATATGAGATCTCCAAACTGATTTCTAAGCATAATCTCATCATGTTGTCATTTATCATTCTTTTCATAACCCTTTAACATCAAAATGGAGGGATACAAGTGGGATTCAGTGAGGCCCAATTGGTGAAGTGCCTAAATGGGAATGAGTTTGACCCGTGATCCATTATCAATGAAATATCTTTAGATGTCAATATAAATGATCTTTCTGGATAGATAGAAGTGTTTTATGTGTCCATGTACGAGATAATACTAATCCGGGTTCGTGAAAGATATTAACGGATGGAATTATGGAGGATCATTCCCTATAAGGTAAACCTCTACAGCAGAAACCTCAGTTTCAAACTATTTAGGGCTTGAAAAATCCTCAATAAGTGCTTCTGGGAGATTATTTGATAGATTCAGAGCATCCAAGATCGATAACTTTGTCGATAATAGGTCCAGTTCCTTCCACAAAACATACATTTGATTGAAATGTGTGCGTTTTCTTGTATGGAGATGTTGTTTTTCAGGTTCCTTGGAAGATGATTCTTCTGATGTGGATGAACCATTTGTCGAGGAAGAAGCTGGAAATACTTCATCTCTTGGTGGATTAGGCTAGCTAGGTTTTCCCCCTCAATGAGAAGGTGGTGGTATATCCTCTAACCGGAATTCTAAGATGATCATTTCAAGGAAAACCCTATCATTTTTGGAAGAATTCATTTGTTTCTGTTGATCCTACTAGAGAGATATTCCACAAGTTTCAGGTTCATAAACAGTTCAAGTAGGGGTGTGGTAAGAGTAGCGGCTTCTAACATACCCATGTATTCCTCTATATCCTTGAACCTGAAAAACTCTTCTACCAGTCCCACAATCAAGTATGGATTACTTAGGTTCATAATCAAAATCATGATTTTATGGGGATCCATTAGGTAAATAATATTAATGGAATCGAAGATAAACTCCTCATATGATGAATATTCTACTTGACAAGATAATTCTTGTTGTGTTGTTTGGTGGGGTAGTGATTTTTCTTTTGAGACAATTGGAATGAAATCCTATAAGTTCAAGGACAACTTTGTCCTTTACATAATCTCATTTTCTTTTGCTTCCTATTTATTCTTTCATCCATAGTTCTTCTTTGAGGATTGGCCTTCAGAGGAGTGATATTTTTATGAGGACAACATTGTTATAATATAAATGGTGGGACACATAGTTAGTTGTTTCAATTCTGTTTGTATAATGTAATGAGTTCTGTTGATTTTTTTCCTAACCATCCAATCATATAATTTCTAATAATTTTTTTATTGACTTTCTCTCATTCACCTTCCTCCCCTAGATTGGTAGTAGTAACACATACTACCTGGGTTGTTGAATTTTTTAGCCTCACTTTCCCAGAGTCCACTATCTTTTGTAGGAGGTCCTTAAAAACAAAACACTCATGGATGGGGTGCCCCAACATTTCATGGAATGAGAAATAATTTGGGATTTCCTTGTCTTTTTATTTGTAAGGTATCTTTGTCCTTGGAAACTGAAATAAGTTGTTTTCCAAATATGAGATGAACTAGAAGGGGAAATATTCATTTCTAAAATAATAGACCTTATTTTTTAAATCCTCAAACTATATCCACCTTTGATATTTTTAATCTTCTTGATGAGGTGATCATTCCTGCTGACACTTGAGAGGTGGATACCTATTGTATTATGAGGTATTTAAAGTAGGAGTGGGTACATGGGCCTACTTTAGAGTAATTGTAGAAACCTTTCCTTTTCCTACTCTTATTCTTGAAGCTGATGGGATTACTTTGGATTTGGATCTAGTCTATGTTATGGAGTTTTTCACCTAATGAGAAATATAATCCATATCCCTAAGCTAACATGTGTATTTCACATGTATTAATGGTGCGAAAAACTCATCATGGATATTTAAAACACAAATGAGCAGAAAATGAGTGTTATATTCAAGGATTATGTCAATACATTCCACTAAGAAATGAAATATGAAACCTTTTCATTCTCCCTTTGCATGTAGTTTCTGAGAACAAAAATTGTTGTCTTTAAAAGAATCAAGCTGAACTTGAAAAGGAACTTATAATGAATATATTCCCATCCATTGATATATTGAGACTATAAACGTGTGTACCATACAATGTATGGACCCTGAAATGACTGTATGAAGAATCTGAGTTTCACTACTTCTCGTTGCTTAGGTGTCCCCATCACGGGATCACAGTGAGAGACAAAATGTATTAAGTGTTTCTTAGGATCTCCTGGTCCATTATAGATTGATAATTTGGGATTACAAAAATTTGGTGGAGGGGTCAAATCCAATCATTCAGGGTAAACACTATATTTCGATGTAGTAGTGCTCGTCGTCCTTCCATATCTTTCAATTGAGTAGTTATTGACTAAATGGTGTTCATGAGAATTCAAAGAATATCTGGCTGAGCTAGGACCTAAATGGGTGTGCCGGCTAGAGCCTGAACTGGTGCAGAAACTAGTAGGACCAATAATGGAGGCACCCATGGTATTTTCCTTAGATAACCCATAGGGATAGTCCCTTAATGATGTACTTGAATGTGTTCTGCATATATACCCAATAGAGTGAATTAATTATATTCATCATTAGTTGTAGGAAACCCTTTTTGTTGATATGGTACTTCTAGAAGTGAAAGTTGAGGATATTCTAGTGGAGAATATCTGGTAGGAATTATATCTCATAGTAAATCTACTTTGAGTCTTCTCAACTCCTTCATCTCCTCCTCTTGATGAGTAAATCTTTACTCAATAGAAAGGGATTTACCTTCTCTATGGAAAGGTCAGACATGGTATAGCATTTATCTATACCATTATTAGGTCCATTTTTAAAAGTTTAAAGCTGATTATTCAAGTGGATACCTAAATTTTAGGCAATGCTTTTGATTTCAGTTATGAAAACCTCCTTCATTTTCTATCGTGTGGACCACATTATGAACAAGAACATCATCCTATGAATACCATGAACTATACTCATTTTTTAGAGGATCTTCCATGATGTAATTGATGAAATTTACCAACACATAATGTATTTCTAGAATTTTATCAATATATTTTTGAGATCAACTTTTTATGCACCCTCTTTAAGACCATGTCCTTCTATTTGATGATTTCCCAACAAATTGTAACCTGAAGGGAGTCCTCTGATAATTCATTTGTGTGCACATGTTGTAGATTCTTCCTTAATCAGGATAAAACTAACATCTGGTGAGGAGGTGATTATGAATGTGGAAAATCCCCCAACCCTATTGGATGGGGTTTTTTCTATTCTTCATTCTCAACCCTTCAGGCTCTGTATGTTATCACTAATATTTGGGTTAAAATATCCCCTATCAATGCAGGCTAAGATTATTCCTGAACTGCTATGAAAAATATTAGCATAATTTCTCTTCTTATTTAATGAATTCATGTCTAAAAATTGGATGGGGTCATTATCCATCACACACATAAATCGCCTACTTAAGGAAGTTCGTTGTGTTATTTCATACATTTTTGTAATCTGATGGGTAACATACTCTATACAGGAGGCTTGGTCAATGTTCCTAGATGCTTGATTTAATATTATCTCAATATATTTCTCTATTTGGGTCTGACATTGGTGAAATCCAATTGAGTTATATTCTTACTAAGCATCTTTTCATTCACGAATTTTATTTTCTTATTGTAGATGGCCTAGGGAAATAACATTGCATGAGACCACATTTGGTGGACCTTGCTGTTTTTGGATTACAGTGAAATGAAATTCTCCGTGTGCACCCCAACATCTAATATGAACGCCATATGAGGTTTCTGTGATCAATTCCCACAACCTATTTAATGCATTTAGGCATTCATGTTGAAGGGCACCCTGCTGCTTTGAGATTTTTTTATGTCTGGAAACTTGAAGATATTCCAAGAAAATTTGGCACTAAAACCCTTATTTAACATTTAATTTACTTGGATATTCTTCATAAGGTAATACTTTTTCATTGATATGAAGAAGAGTTTTCCATATGTTTAATCAAATATCCTGAATACAATCTTCTACCAACATTTCTGTAATGTTGTATTGAGATGTGTCCAAAGGAAAAAACATGACTAGTATTTCACACTTATCCGATTATTTACCTTTGTTTAATAGGTCCTATTCATCTTTTTCCAGAGTTATACCAATATAGTATGACTAGAGTAGATGATTCTCTATTGTTTTACCATAAGAAATGTGATTGGTTAGTTTTCCTCTACTATATTAGATGGAAAATGACTAAAGGGGGGTTTGGAGAATGACCGTTTCCATGGGATGTCTTCTGGATAAATTTTTTTTTCACCTACCAATGACAAGGAATCAGATATGACATGACATAAGATTCAAAGTGCCTTAAGATAAGAGGTTTTACTCATCACTACATTCTCAGTTGTAGAATTTTATTGACAATGTGAAACACAATTGTGAAGAGAACATTTTTAGTGAATGATATCATGGGGAGGACCTCCATGGTATATTACACCATGGGATAAATTCTCTTTCCCCTTGTTCTTCTGGTCACATGGAGGGGTTTTTTCACTCTCATACAGAGATGGGTTCTCGATATTGACCAAATTGTCTTATAGAAAGCCTTAATGATGATGTTTCCAAATGAAGATCTTTATAATTAATGTTACTACTCCTATAATTTTTGTAATGGGGAGGTAGGATCTTGAGATGAAATAGATAAATGTATGGGGGAATCATGAAATCCAGCATTAAGTAGATCCAAATCAAAAACTAAATCTTAATTTTCGAACTATTTTTTATAAAACATTATTTTAGATGCCTTCATACAATAATTTGGGCCACTTGTTGGGAAAAGTCATTATCAAGGGCATGTGTATGTGACTTCAATGGAGTGGCTATTAGAATAGATCGATTATCTCTAATTGGAATGGGTTTATGTACCTGATTTGGTTTTCTATATGATATGGGGGAGTGTGCCTCATAACCCTCCTAGACTGGAATAGTGGTGTTTATCTACTCTATGATTCCAGTCTAATTATTCATCCTCGGTTTGAGAAAAAATTATGTTATTGTCCCTTTAGTACCGCTAAAGTTTCCATTATGATATTTTGGAAATGTTCCAGGATATGGGTTAGAATTTGGGTCTTCCCTTTCACCATTGCCAAAATCTTCATGGTGAATTCAGCAGCCAAAACTAGAATATATTTTCATTATATATTTGGAGTAAGAGTATGTATTTAATCATTTCCTCCATTTTCCTGTCAGTGGATACTGAAAGTACTCGTGTAAGGGGAAAGGGAGTTGAGCCTACCATAGGTTTGTCGTTGGAGCGTTCTGACTGACTTCTCATGGTGATGCCTAACGTGACTGTTGAAATGCTTTATGGATACTAGAAGATGTATTTTTCTAATGGCTATTTTCAACAAAATATGGTAAATGGAGTTATTTACTTACTTCCAAATGACACTATTGGAAGGATTGGTGAGTGATGGTAGGTGTATGCTATTACTTTCATATATACACCGCATTTTATTGGAGGGATTATTTGAATGTAGACAGATTAGTGTGACAGATTTCTAATAGATTGTAAACATGTGTATGTGCCTACTCAAATAACTCCACTAGGTTTAGACTGAGGTATTAGTAGGATGAATCTGGACGAGTTTGATGGCTAGCAAAATTAAGGCGGGTGGGTGTATTTTCTCGATCTCTATTTTCCACCAAACTAGGTTGGTAGACTTCTATGGATGGGAAAAAGGTATAAACCTACTCCCTGTTAGCCGCATATTGTTCTTGATAGTTTTTCTTATGTTCCTAGGTCTGAAAGACATGGGACGGATAGCCGAAGATAACACCCTCATCATGATGAGTGTTTGTTACCATGCGAAGTTGGCATTAGGGATTGTTTGTTAGAGCCTTCGAGAAGAACCCATGTGTCTTCAGGATGAGGTCATGGGTGGTCACTTCCTAGATCATTCGTAAATATAAGAGGTATTGGTTATTTAATTCCTATGTTAATCTTCTTAAATGGTTGAAGATTTTTATCAACATCATCTTTCTATGGACCACTGGTCATCATTGACCAGACAAGTGGGGGTTATTGTTGATCTAGAGGTCCTATTAGGCAAAATCTATGGTCAAGATATTATCATGTTGATGGTACTCTTGGAATATTGCATTGGAGACCCAACATTGAAGATGCTGAGTTTGTGATGACATCATTTGAGAAAATGAGGAACCATCTTGAGAAGTAACTAGGAGATTTACTAGTGAAAACCTAAATAAAGTCATTTGGATTGACATGAGATCTTGGAAAAGAGTGTATGTATATATGAAAAATAAAAACAATGGACTCCAATAAAGTATCATTTTCTGGAAGAACACATGCGGGATTGATTTCCTTTCTATCCCTCATTTATCAATTTATTTGGGCCTAAAAAATGGTTAACACTAACATCTTCGTTAAGGATTCATATCAGGTTCCCATTTTTTGTTTCCATTAGAAGGTGTGTTATGGTTAGGAATCACTATTTCTAAATGGTTTCTAATGGATTTGTTTATGGAACTAGAAACACATAATAGTTTTGTATCCAAAAGGACATGTTTTCCAATGGTATGTGCTCATTAGGGATTTTGATCCACGATGATTAAGAACCCACATTGGTCGAGAGGATGAGAGGTCGGTCTAATATCACTATTTTGAGGGGAATTATTTCCTATTCTGAGACACTCTTATAGGTTTAAGATAAGTTCATGAATATTTATTAATTTAACAAGCGTAATGTAGGATTACCTTAAAATTTTCAATCAATTATTATCATGTGAGTAATTCAGAATCATCCGTATGTATTCGAGGTTCTCTATCAATGGTTTCTACTCATATTATACTTAGAGATTATTTGGATGGTATTAAGATGATGCTGTTTTTTAATCCAATTAGTGGGAAAATATATAGTTTATGGTCATAGAGGTAGACAAATGTTACTCTTGAATTTATCATCATCCATGAAGATATGATTTTCTCTAGATTTTTTTATTGTCCAGGTAGAAAAATATTACTCTAGAGGTTATTTTTATCAAAGGAGACATACGTTTTTTTGATGTTGGGATCAAACACATAGATGGGATACCTATATATCCTTGTGAAATGAATCATAACCCTTGTAGTTTGGTGTTAATTAATGGGACACATAATACCTTTTATGGTCATGTGGAAATGACCCAACCGTAAAGTTTAATTTCATGTAGTAAGGGCATCTAGGCAGAAGGTGGCTAGTAAATGTTTGGTGTGGCACTTAAACCAAAGCATCCCAAGGAAAATAAAATTGATATGAGTTTCCAATTTGGATTAGACCCTACAAAGAATGTTCCCTAAATAGAATAGGGTTGATTTTGGATGTTGGGATTAATCCTTAGGGAGGAATCTTACGTATCCCACTTTGATAGGAATCTAATAACACGTAGTTTGGTATGTATCGCATAGGATTATGTCCCATTGAGAGAAATAGGTTGGGGATTACTGCTAATTAGGATTCCCAGTAACAGGGTTTATGAGGGATGTTTTAACTCAAGGATATTTAGGAGGGATTATCTCAGGCATACTCCTAAGGAATATGTAAGAATTAAGGGAATTAATACTATGGCATACTCTTGAAGAGGATGCCCTGATTAAGGGGGTATGATTTCTCATTTGATAGATGAGATTATATGGAGTTCGGGAATTAGGAATGCTTCCTACGTCTCCTAATGATGGTGTTAATAAATTTTCTCATAGTTAATTCCTTCAAGTGTATTTTATGGGTGTTGTAATCATTACAAACCTCTAAGCTCACTTGAGTCATGCTAGGTGTCAGAAAAAAGAGGATTTTAAATATTCAACAAAAAAACACATTCTTTATCCTCCACTGCTGGAAGAGGATGGGCCCGCAGCGGTAGTGGCTGGGGCAATGAAACATTACCATATTCTATTTACATTGGATGAGAGTCCAAGGTAAGGAACACATGAAGGGAATGGGTTTAGAGAATAGTGACACAATAACCTCATTTATGAAAGTATAGGATCATAAACCAGGATGGCTGCCCTAAAATGGGTCCCATAGTTAGGAGGTAAACTTTTCATTTGTGAAAAGGAAAATAATATGTGAACTGTACCCCCCCCCCCACCTGGGATTGGAGGATCAGAATCTTAGAGAACAGAAGGGGTGGGCATGGTCTGAACCCTAATCCTTAAAACTAGTAACTCTACAACACCATCTCTTGGATAAGGGTCTATATAACATTATCAATCCAAATATGCATACTTCCTGAAGATCCTTACCCTCTGGTAAGACATGTTTGGGAAACCTCTTACAATAGATATCCAAATCCAAATGGGATAAGCGCTTATGTGTGTTTCCCAAAATATTGATAAATCATAAGGTCATTGTGTTGGTTTAAACTTGTTCTCTTTCAAATAAGGGATCCAAATAAAAATAATCCTTACCACGAGTATCTCAAAATAAGGTCTAAAGAATATCTCACGTAGGTTTTGAGTATAGGTGGTCCATGAAGGTATTCTATATAGGTATGCCACATAGGTATACTGCGTAGGTCCTAGAAGGAATTGAAAAATTCTTAACACAGGGAGAAATAAGTTTTTGAAAGTGTGATATGCCTTGGGAAATGGAAAATCAAAATAAAAAAACTTGGGTGAGGTTTTAACTTAAGCACCCTAGGTGTCCTTTGATATCATTAGAATAA
Organism: Viscum album; assembly: GCA_963277665.1. Classification (NCBI taxonomy): domain Eukaryota; kingdom Viridiplantae; phylum Streptophyta; class Magnoliopsida; order Santalales; family Viscaceae; genus Viscum; species Viscum album. The sequence continues at coordinate 148,555,330 of OY728151.1, forward strand.
TCTCGTGACTGATTTTTCTTAAGGAAATAACCTTGAGTATGTGACTTCTTATTATGTAAGGAGGTTCCACAAAGAATTATCTTGTGTTTTATACCCTAAAGGGACATCGACCTTGTTTATCCCTTTTAATTGTCTCTTATCACATGTTTTAGAGAGCTTCTAGTGAACATTTGGGGGACCTGGGTGAAGGAAGTATAAAATGAGTGCCTTAGGAGTTCTTCTGACTTTTCAGTCTTTAAATGGAGAGCCCAAGGGTCCTATTTATAGGGAAGGAGGTTATCTTGGAATAGGTACTCGGATCAGGTCCTCAATATAGTTCCTTGGTGCAGGTCCTCAGTGTAAGTCCTCGGTGCATGTCCTCAGCCTAGGTCCTCAGCGTAGGTCCGTGACGCAGGACCTTGGAATACCTTTATAAAATTTTTCTAACTTTTGATATCCAATAAAATTAGATCAATGACTCTGTTTGGGATCCACAACTACTCAAATTAATTCTCTCAAATAGATCTATTCTTCATGTTAATTGGAATAGACTAAATATTCTTGGAGGAAACTCGAAAATTAAATTTCAATTCATTGACACATTTTTTCATTGATTTTGGAAATCCAGAGGCTACTCCTTTAAGGGGGTCTTTCCTCTTGTCTCTCATTATGGATAAGTCTCATGGAAAATGGAAATATAACCATGAATTCTACAGAAAAGTGCATGGAATAAATTTCACTATTTCAACATGTTTTTTTTGTTTTTTTGGTTTTTATGGGTCTTTAGGGGTTTTATTATTTTTTGTGTTTTTATTGTTTTTAGGGGTTTAAGGGTTTTAAAATATTTTTAGCCTTTTCTTGTTTTTAGGAGTTTTATGTGTTCCTAGTTTTTTAAGGACCCTTTATAGTTTTTCAGAGTTTTTAGGTTTATTTCTGTTTTTAGGGATTTTTTGAATTTTTTATTTTTTGTATGGTTTTTTATGGTTTTTAGGGATGCTGATGGGTTTTAGTGTTTTTTTAATCTTTTAGGGTTTTTAGTGTTTTTAGTGGTTTTTTTAGTATTTTTGGGTTTCCAGGTTTTTTTATAGTTTTTAATGTTTTTAGGTGTCCTAATGTGTTTTAGATCTTTTATTGGGGTTTAGGGTTTTTATAGATTTTTAGGATTTTTAGGGGTTTTATTGTCTTTTATGGGTCTTTGTGTCTTTTATTTTTAGATGTTTTAATATTTTTTAGGGTTTTTAGTTTTTCTTGGTGGTTTTGATGATTTTTATAGTTCTTACATTTTTAGGGATTTTTGGGGAGTTTTTATGGTTTTTACTTTTTAGGTATTTTGAGTGGTTTTAGAGATCTTTATGTGTTTTAAGGGTTTTAAGGTTTTATTTTTGGTTTTGAAGGTTTCTAGGGTTTTAAGTGGTATTTAAATTATAGTTATTTTAATGTTTTTTATGGTTTCTATGGATTTTTAGGGTGTTTTTTAGAATTTTTTTGGTATTATAGTTTTTCGGGGGTTTGATGTTTTTTTGAGTTTTTGGGTTTTTTGAGTTCTTAGGGTTTTTATGTTTTTTGGTGTTTTAAAATATTTTTAGGGGTTTAAAGGTGGTTTTAATAGATTAAAATTCTTTCATGGTGTTTTTGGGTTTTTTTGATTTTTAGGGTTTTATTATTTTTTGGGTTTTTAGGGTTTTTTAGGTTTTTTGGGTTTTTAGCATTTTTAGATTTTTTATTAATTTTCTATGTTTTTTGATTTTTTTAATATGTTCATAGGGGTTTCTAGAGTTTTATATTTTTTATGATTTTATGGATTTAAATTATTTTAGGGTTTTTATTGCTTTTAGGTTTTTTATGAAATTTGAGTGTGTTTTTTGTTTTTTAGGGTTTTAGGTAAGCATTTCAACAGTTTTTAAGAGTTTTATTTGTTTTTAGTTTTTAAGGTTTTCTTAGGGGTTTTTTGGGTGTTTTGGGGTTTCTTTGATTTTAGGGATTTTAGGTATTTCTTTAGGATTTTTTTTTATTTTACAGTTTTCAGGTATTTAACAATTTTTGGGTTTTGATTTTTTTGAGTATTTTAGGTTTTTATGGTTTTTATATTTTTTAACATTATTAGAGGTTTAACGGGATTTTAGAGTTTTTCATGAGTTTTTAAAGGTTTTATTAGCTTTTACGGTTTAAACGTTTTTAGGGGATTTATGGTTTTTATGGTTTTAGGGGATTTAGGGTTTTTATCATTTCTTAGGTTTTTTGGGATTTTAAGTGTTTTTATGTTTTAAAGTATTCTTAGAAGTTATCAGGGTTTTTAGGGGTTTTTATCCTTTTAGGAAGTTTTTGGGTTTTTAAATTTGTTACAGGTTTTAGGATTTTAAATATATTTTCGGTTTTTAGGGTTTTTAGGGTCTTATAGTTTTTTGGTCTTTGGGTTTTTTTGGTGTTTTTAGGGTTTTTAATATTTTTTTGAATTTTTAACATATTAAGGGATTAAAAGAGTCTTATTTTTTAATGGGTTTTAGGGTTTTTATATGATTTAGGGTTTTAATGTTTTTATTGGTTTTATGTTTTTTAGGGGTTATAAGGGTTTTTAGGGTATTTATCATTTTTTGGGGTTTAGGGGTTTTGTGCGTGTTTTTATTTTTATGATTTTATTATGGTTTTTCAGCTCTATTAATTTCATTTACATTTTATGGATTTTAGAGAATTTTTATTTTTTTTATGTTTTTTGTGTTTTTTGTTATTTTGAGTGTTTTTATGGGGTTTTAGGATTTTAATGGTTTATTATATTTTTTTATTTTATTATGTTTTAGGGGGTTATTGGGTTATTTTAGCTTATTTAGAGTTTTTTTTTAGTTTGTTAACATTTGTAGGGGTTTAAAGGGTATTTAGAATTTTTATTGGGTTTAGGTTTTCTATTTGTTTTTAGGGTTTCATAAGGTTTTAGCAGTTTTACGGTTTTTAGGGGATTTAGGATTTTTATGGTCTTTCACGGTGTTTAGTGTTTTTTTTTAATTAGGATTTTTATGTGTTTTAGGGTTTTGAGTTTTTCTTTTAGTATTTCAGGGTTTTAAATTATTTAGGGATTTTATAGATTTTAAAGATTTCTAGGTTTTTAAGGTTTCTTAGGGTTTTTAGGGATTCATAGGGTTTTTGGGGTTTTAGGTGTTTTTAGTGATTTCAATTTTTCTATGTTTTTGAGGGGATTTATGAATTTTTAGATTTTTTATTGTTTTCTTAGGGTTTTTCTAAGTTAAAGAATTTTTTTCATTTTTAGGGAATTTAAAGGGTTTTATTTGGATTTTTATGGTTTTTATGGTTTTCTAGGGTTTATGATTTTCATTGGGATTTAGTGTTTTTTTTGTTTTTTCTAGAGTTGATTGATTTTTTAGATTTTTTATAAAATTTTTAAGGGGTTTAAATTGGTTTTAGTGTTTTTAGTGGGTTTTAGTGTTTTTATAGGTTTCTAACATAAGGGTGGTAGGAGGTTTTATAGTTTTTAGAGTTTAGGGGAGGGGGAGGGGTTTATGGTCTTTTAGGTTTTCTAGTGTTTTTAGAGTTTTTAACGGTTTTCAATGTTTTTAGATATTTAAGGTTTTATTAGGGGTTTCAAAGATTTTATGGTTTTTGACATTTTTATGTATTTTTATTGTTTTTATGATTTTAATGGTTTTTATGAATTTTGAAGGTTTTATGCGGTTTTTCGGATTTTTAGGGTTTTAATCAATTTTATTTTTTAGGGGTTTTAAATGTTTTTTGTGTTTCTACAGTTTTATTTTGGGTTTTTAGGGTTTTTAGGTATTTTTACATTTTTAGGGATTTTTTATGGTTTTTCGGTAATTTGTGGGTTTTCAGGGTTTTGTAGTGTTTTAGGGTTTTTATGCATTAACATTTTAAGGTGTTTTAGGGGTTTATTTTTTTATGGTTTTATGGTTTTCTTAAAAATTTTAGGGATATAATTTTTTTTTACGATTTTATGGTTTTTTTGTGATTTTAAGATTTTTTATTTCTTTTAGGGGTTTTATGATTTTTTGGGCTTTTAGTTTTTGTAGGGTTTTTAGGGTTTTTTGAGTTTTTAAGGGTTTTATAAATTTTAAAAGTTTTTATCATTTTCAGCAATTTATAGTGTTTTTAGACTTTTTACTTATTTTTATGTTTTTATGGGTTTTAGTGGTTTTATGTTGTTTTATGGTTTTTATGGTTTATAGGGTTTTAACGTGTCTTAGGTTTTTAGAGGTTTTATGTGTTTTTAGTTTCATATGTTTTTTGTAGGTTTTTAAGTCTTAAAACATCTTTTATGCATTTAGTTATTTCTAGGGATTTTTTAAAAAAAATATAGGTGTTATGGTTTTTAGAGACTTTTTGGTATTTTAGGTTTTTAGGTATTTTTTTGCTTTTTGGGTATTTTGGAATTTTTTAGGTTTTTTAGTGTTTTAAGTGTTTTCTGTTTTTTTTGGTTTTCTTAGGTTTTTAGTGGGTTTTTACATTTTTGTGGATGTTAAGGGGTTTTTATGATTTTTATGTTTTTTTAGAGTTTATAGCGTTTTGAGGGGTTTTAAGGGTTTTATAGGTTTTGTGGGTCTTTTGGGTTTAGGGTTTTTTGGTTTTTTTATAATTTTTATAGTTTTTTAGAGTTTTATAATGTGCTTCAGTTATTAAAAGGTTTTTATATTTTTTAGTTGGATTTTATGGTTTTATGAGGTTTTGGGGTTTTGGGGTTTTTAAGGTTTTTAGGGGTTTTAGTATTTTTATAATTTTTAGGGGTTTTAGGTTTTTAATGTTTTCTTAGGGGTATTCAGGTTTTTAAGGGTTTCCATGTTTTTAGGTATTTTAGGGTTTTTTTTATTATTTTTAGGGTTTTTATGTGTTTTAGGGGGTTTTAAACATATTTAGGTTTTTAAGGGGTTTTAATTTTTTGAGGTTTTCAATTTTTCCAAGGTTTTTTCTGGGTTTAAGGGTTTTTAGGTATTTTAGAATTTTTAAGTTTTATTTAGATTTTTCTAATTTCTTTTGGTTTTTATCATTTTTGTGGGTTCTTAGGTTTTTATGTTTCTATTCTTTTTTTGGATTTTTTGGGGTTTTAAGGGTTTTTATGGTTTTTAGATTTTTTAATGTTTTTGTTGTTTAAATGTGTTTTAGATTTTTTAGTGGGTTTGTTTCATGAGTTTTGAGAGATTTTTTTTTGGTTTTTATGTTTTTCTTATTGTTTTTCATGGGTTTTTTGGTTCTTTTTCCATTTTGTGGATTTTAGGGATTTTTTTTATTTTTTATGGGTTCTCTCATTTTTTCGGATTTTTAGTGTTTTAGGGTTTTAGAGGTTTTTTGGGTTTTTAGAATTTTTTGGGGTTTTTAGTTTTTTAAATTTTCAAGGATTTATTAAAGTGTTACATGATTTTAGGTTTTTTACATTTTTAGGTAATTTTAGTGTTTTTATTGTATTTTAGGGTTTTAAAAATTTTGGTGGTTTTTAATGTTTTAGGGTTTTAAGGGTTATTTTGGGATTCAGTTTATTTAGTTTTTAAGGGGGTTTTAGGTTATATGGAGTTTTTTAAACATTTTTATGGGTTTCAAATAGTTTTTATAGGTTTTTTGGTTTTTAATGTTTTTATTGGCTTTTAACATTTTTAATGGTTTATATGCTTTTCTGGGGTTTTATGGGATTTTTAGTGTCATTTTAGGATTTATAGGGTTTTAGAACTTTTAGGTTTTTAGGGGTTTTATGTTTTATTAGGTTTTTAATATTTTCTTAATTTTTTTCAATGTTTTTATGATTTTTTATGTTTGTTTTAATTTTTAGGGATTTTTTTGGTTGTATGGGGCTTTTAGGTTTTTAGGGGTTTTAGGGTTTTATGTTTTGGGTGGGGAGGGTTAATTTTTTTTAGGTTTTTACAGTTTTCTTAGGTGTTGGGGGGTTTATATAATTTTTTTACATTTTTATGTATCTTTATAGATTTTAAAATTTTTATGATTTTTAGGGGATTTGATGGTTTTAGGGGTTTATGGCTTTTTAGGATGATTTTGGGATTTCTGCCTTTTTAAGGTGATTTTAATTTTTGAGTTTTTATGGTTTTTTGGGTTTTTTAAAAAATTTTAGGGGGTTGAAGGGATTTTAGAGTTTTACAGGGTTTTAGGTTTTTTATGGTTTCTAGTGTCTTTAAGGTTTCTTTTGGTTGTATGATTTATAGGATTTTTAGAATTTTTAGGGGTCTTAAGTGTTTTATGGTTTTTATGGTTTCATAAGTTTTTTAAGGTTTTGGGGGTTTTTTATGATTTAAGGAATTTTTAAGTATTTTTAGGGATTTTTATTTGTTTTTAGGGTTTTTATGGATTTTGAAGGGTATTAAGGTTTTTTGGTTTTTTATGTTTTTTTTTGTGTTTTAAGGTTTTTTCTTTTAGGTGTTTTAAGGTTTCTTTGAGTTTCTTAATATTTTTACGGGTTTAAAGTGTGTTTGTATTTGTTAAGGTTTTTTTATTTTTTACGGTTTTCAATGTTCTTTAGGGCTTCTTATGCCCTTAAGTGGAATTTTGTGTATTTTTTATTTTTTTGGGTGTTTAGGGTTTTTAGAGTTTTTTATGTTTATATGGGTTTTATGTGTTTTTTGGTTTTAATGTTATCAATGAATTTTTCATGGTTTTATATGTTATTTTGTATTTTTAGAGTTTTTTTTTTGAATTTTATAGTCTTTTAGTGTTTTTAGGGATTTTTAAGGGTTTTGCAGTTTTAACGGTTTCCATGATTTTTGAGAATTTAGGAATTTTTTTGAGTTTTTAGGAGATTTAGAAGTTTTTAGTGTTTTTTGATATTTTAGGGGTTTAAAAGGGTTTTATATTATTTGTGGTATTTTATGATTTTTAGGGTTTTTTAGGGTTTTTTATATTTTTAGAGTTTATATGGTTTTGGGGGTTTTATTGTATTTTAAGGCATTTTATGGCTTTTATTGTTTTTAATTTTTTATATGTTTTAAGCGTCATTAGGGTTTTAAGGTTCACAAAGAGTTTTTCAGGTCTTTTAGGGTTTTATAGTTTTTAATAATTTTATGGGGTTTTACGATTTATTTAGTTATTTAGGGTTTCTAGGGATTTTTAGTGTTTTTTTTGAGTATTTTGGGTTTTATGGTTTTTTGAATTTTTTAATGTTTTAGGTGTTTCATGTTTTTTTAGGTTTGATATTTTATCTTAGGTATTTTCACATTTTTAGGGTTTTTTTTATGTTTTTAGGGATTTTTAGGGATTTTTAGGGATTTTTATTGTTTTAGGGTTTTTTTGGTAATTTAAATTTTTTTAGGGATTCTATGGTTTTTTGGCCTTTTTAGTTGTTTTATAGTTTTTTATTATTTTTTTGGGTTATTTTAATTATTTTTATGTTTTTAAATTGTTTTTAGATTTTTAGTGGGTTTATGGGTTTTATGAGTTTTATGGATTTTTAGGATTTTAAATATTTTAGTGGTTTTTATCATTTTTAGGGGTTTTGGGGTTTGTTGGGTCTTTTAGTATTTTTATCATTTTTTTTTGTTTTTTAGGGGTTTCAATTGTGTTTAGGTTATTATGGTTGTCTTAGGGTTTTTAATTTGTTGGGTTTTTACATTTTTATGGATATTTAGGTATTTTTTAAGATTTTTATTTTTATTATGGGTTTTAAAGATTTTGAGGATTATTAGGGTTTCTTAATGTTTTAGTGATCTAAGGTATCTATCATTTTTTTATGTTTCTTAATTCTTTTATGTTTTTTTAGTTTTTTAAATATCTTTATGTTTTTTTGGTGTTTTTTGGGCTTTTTACTTTTTAGGGATGTTTAGGCCTTTTAATATTTTTTTGGTTTTTATTGTTTCTAAGGAATTTTATGGTATTTAGGATTTTTAGGAATTTTATGGTGTTTTGGGAGATTTTAGGGTAATTTGAGTTTTTTTATCATTTAGAGGGGTTTTGTTACATTTTTAGGGGTTTAATGGTTTCATAGAGTTTTTATTGGTTTTTAGGGGATTTAGTATTTTTATGGTTTTTAGGGGGTTTTATGGTTTTATGAGGTTTAAGGTTTTTTAGGGATTTTTTGTTCCTATTAGGGTCTTATTGAGTTTTTATCTTTTCTTGGGTTTTTAGGGGTTTTAAATTTTATTTTATGTTTTTATGGTTTTCTTGTGGGTTTTCTTGGTTTTTATTGCTTTTTAAATTGTGGGGATATATTTGGATTTTTAGGAGTTTTATGATCTTTATGGTTATAGTGAATTTGGGTGTTTTTAGGGTTTTTAGGGTTTTTAGGATTTCTAGAATTTTTTGGATTTTATGTGGTTTTAACTATTTTTAGATTATTAAGGTTATATTAGGGTTTTTGGGGGGTTTTAGGGGTTTTACTATTTATATATATTTTTAAGGACTTTGCTAAAAAATTATGATTTTTATGGTTTTTAGGAATTTTGAAGGTTGTGGTATTTTAGGGTTGTTATGGTTTTTAAAATTCATTGTGTCCATAAGTGTTTTTTTATTTTTTATGGATTTCAATTTTTTTATGCTTTTTTTTTCATTTTTGAGGGGATTTATGGGGTTTTATGGGGTTTTATAATTTTTAGGGTTTTATGGGGTTTTAGTGTTTTTTAAGGTATTAGAAGGTTTTATGGGTTTTAAGTGTATTTTAGTTTTTTAGGAGTTCATATCCTTAATTTTTAATGATTTTATTAGGGTTTCTATGGGTATATTATGTATTTTTTGGATTTTAAGGATTTTAAGGATTTTTATGGGTTTTAGGAGTTTTAGGGATTTGAGGTTTTTTAGGGTTTTTAGGCTTCTATGGTTTTTATGGTTTTGGTATTTTATAGGGTTTTTAAAAGTTTTATGTGTTTATAGGTTTATAATGATTTCTTAGGTTTTTTCATATATTTTATTATTTTTTACGTCTTTAGGGATTTTATGGATTTTTAAGGTATTCAGGGTTTTTGAGAGATTTTAGGTTTTTAAGGTTTTATTTTTTTGGTTTTGGGGTTCTTTTTAGTTTTTTTTGGATTTCAAGGGTTTTTAGAATTTAAAAGAATTGTGTCTAAAGGGTTTTTATATTTTTAGTGGATTTTAGGTGTTTTTTGTGTTTTCTATGTTTTTATGGTTTTAGAGGTTTTTATGGTTTTAATTAGTTTTATGGTTTTTAGGGTTCTTTAGGGTTTTTAGAATTTTTTGGGGTTTTTGGGTTTTAATTGTTTTTAGGGTTTAAAGCTTCACTTAGGGGTTTTTAGGGTTTTTTGTGTATTTGGGATTTTTAGAGATTCTTTTGTATTTTTATGAATTTTAAGGTTCTTAGGAATTTTAAGTGTTTTGGGGTGTTTTTATGGATATTATGGTTTTTTGGGGGGTTTTATGGTTTTTTTAGTTTTTAGGGGTTTTAAGGGGTTTTAATGTTTTTTAACATTTTTAAGGGTTTAATGGGGTTTTATAATTTTTATTGAATTTAAGGTTTTTATTGGGCTTTAATGTTTTTACAATTTTTATGAATTTAAGGGGGGGGGGGGGGGTTAGTGTGTTTATTATCTTTGGGGGGGGGGGTTAGAATTTTAAGAGTTGTTTGGGTTTTTTAGCAGTTTGATGTCTTTTTAGGTTTTTATGGTTTTATAGAGTTTTTTAATGTTTTTTTGGGATTTTTATGTTTTTATTAATTTTTATGGATTTTTGTAGGATTTTTAAAGTACTTATAGTTTTTAAATGTTTTTAGAGTTTTTTGTGAATTTTGATTTTTTAGGGTATTTATGATTTTTGATGTTTTTAAAAAATTTAGGGGTTTTATTTGTTTTATGGTTTCTAAGGGTTTCAAAGGGTTCTTCCGGATTTTAATAGTTTTTATGTTTATAGCGATTTTACTTATTTTTTCTATTTTTGTTTTTTTTATGGATTTTATGTATTTTTGTTGGGTTTTAGGTTTTTAGAGTTTTTATGGGTTTTTTGGGTATTTGGAATTTTGATTTTTTTTGAGTTTTTAAGGGTTTTTTGAGTTTTTATCATTATTATGGGTTTAAATTTTTTTAGATTTTTTAGTGGGTTTTAGGGGTTTTACTATTTTTTAGGATTTTTGAGGTTTTATGGTGTTTAGGGGATTTAGGGGTTTTTTATGATTTTCTATAGTTTATAGATTTTGTTTTGGATTATTAAGGGTTTTAAGTGTTTTTATGTTTTTATGTTTATCTTATAGGTTTTTTAGTATTTTTTAATTTTTTAGTGATATTTGGTGATTTTTTAGTAATTTTTTTAATGATTTTTATGGATTTTAATGTGTTTTCTGATTTTTTCGGGGTTTTATGGATTTTATGGGTTTTTGTATTTTTTGCTATTTTTAAGGGTTTTTAGAGTTTCTATTAATTTTTTTATTGATCAAATGACTTTTTTAGTTTTTAGTGATTTCTAAATGTTTTACTAGTTTTGGGTGTTTTTATATTTTTTAGGGATTTTTTGATTTTTAGTTCACTTTAGGGATTTTAGAATTTTTAGGTTTTTAGGGGTTTAATGTATTTTTTGTTTTTTAAAGTTTTTCCTAGGGGTTTTGCGGGTTTTAGGGGTGTTTTCATTTTTAGTGAATGTTTGGGATTTTTTTTATAGTTTTTAGGCCTTTTAGGGATTCTGAGGGGCGTTAGGGGTTTTTAGCAATTATCAATATTTTACCGTTTTTTGAATTTTTTTAGTTTTAAGGGGACGTAAAGTTTTTATAGTTTTTTATCATTTTTATGGGTTTAAATAATTTTTTAAAATTTTAGTAGGTTTTTATGTTTTTATGGGTTTTATGGGGTTTTAAATCATTTAGAGTTCTTTATGATTTTTAGAAGTTTTTAGGGTTTTTAACGTTTTTAGGGGTTTTATGGGTTTTTAGGTATTTATGATTTTCTTAAGGGTTTTCATGGTTTTTAGGATTTTTTATGTTTTTAGGAATATTTAGGGAATAATTATGAATTTTTAGGGTTTTTAGGGATTTTGAGGTTTTTGAGTGTTTTCGGGTTTTTCGGGTTTTAGGTTTTTTCTATTTTTTGGGTTTTTAGGGTTTTATGAGTTTTTTAGGTTTTTTATGATTTTTTTGATGTGTTAAGGTTTTTAGGGATTTGATGTGTTTTTAGAGTTTTTAGATGTTTTGTGGGTTTTTATGGTTTTTATATTATTTAAGTGTTTTATGTTTTTTTGTAGTTTTTATGAGTTTTCTTGTATTTTGTGTTTTTTGGGTTTTTTACTTTCATTGGTTTTAAGGGGTTTTATGAGTTTTTATGGTTTTATATTCTTCTTATGGTTTTTTAGGTTTTCTAGTGATTTTTACATTTTTAGCTATTTTTAGGGTTTTTAGACTTTTTATGGTTTATAAGGTGTTTGGGTTTTTAAGAGTTTTTAGTTTTTTATTTATTAAGGTTTTCTTATGGTTTTTCAGGTTTCCTAAGGTTTTTATGATTTTATGGATTTTTAGGATTTTTAGGATTTTTTTGGTTTTTAGGTTAGTTAAGAATTTTGAAGGATTTTAGTGTTTTTTTGGTTTCATTGGGTCTTTAGGGGTTTTATGATTTTTAGATTGTTTTTCCATTTTTAGGGGTATACAGAGTTTTTCAATGTTTTTAGTGGTTATAGGGTTTTTATGGATTTTGGGGTTTTTAGGGTTATTAAGCATTTTATGAGTTTTGGGGGATTTTGAGGGTTTTATGGGCCTTTATGTTTTTAGGTTTTTTTAGTTTTTGGTGGTTTTATGTTTTCTTAAGGCATTATTAGTGATTTTTAGGGTTTTTATGTTTTTATGGACTTTTATGGTTTTTTAGTGTTTTTATGGTTTTCATGGGTTTTGAGGCTTTTATGGTTTTAAGGGTTTTTAAGGTTTATAACATTTTAGGTTTTTAGGGGTTTTAATTGTTTTTATGTTTTTCAGATCCATGGCGTTTTTTCAATGTTTTTATAGTTTCTTACATTTTTATGGATTTTGTTTATTTTTTATATTTTTTTTGGATTTTTATGTTTTTTAGGGTTCCTAATGATTTTAATGGTTTTTAAGGTTTTTTGGTTTTTGGGGTTTTAGAGTTTTTTTGAGTTTTAACTGTTTTTATCTTTAATAGTTTTTTAATGTTTTTAATGGTTCAACGGGTTTTCAATGTTTTTATTAATTTTTAGGGATTTTAGGGTTTTTAGGGTGTTAAGGGAATTTTAGGATTATTATCATTTCTAAATTTTTTAGGGGTTTTATGTTTATTACATTTTTAAGCTTTTCTAAGGGGTTTTCTTGGGTTTTTATGGCTTTTTGCATTTTTATGGATTTTTAGGGATTATTTAGGATTTTTTAGGATTTTTTAGTTTTTAGGTATTTTGAGTGGGTTTGGGTGTTTAAGGGTTTTAGGGTTTTTAGTGTTTGTATGGGTTTTTAGGTCTTTAGTGTTTTTTAGCGTTTTTAGGGACTTTGGGGGCTTTTGGGGGGGTTTTTTGGTGTTTTTAAAATTCTTATTTTTTTTGGTTTTTGGGATTTTTTGAGTTTATTAGTGTTTTTATTATTGTTTAGTGTTTTTTAATGTTTTTATAGTTTTAAAGGGCTTTTATAATTTTTAGTGGATTTTAGGAATTTCATGGATTCTTAGGGTTTTTTTTTGGGATTTGTTGGATTTTTGGGGTTTTGGGGTTTTTGGGGCCTTTTAGGGTTTCTAGGGTTTCTTTGGTCTCTTAGGAATTTTATGGTTTTTATCATTTTTTATATTTTTAGGGTTTTTACGAATATTTATGTTTTTTCGTCTATCATAGGGGTTTTTAGTTTTTTATGTCTTTTAAAAATTTTAGTTATTTTTTGGGTTTTATATGATATTAATGCTTTTTTATTATTTTAGTGATTTTTAAGGGTTTTAGGGATTTTAGGGTTATTTAGTGGTTTTAACATTCATTAGGTTTTAGGGGTTTTATGAAATTTAGGTTTTTATGTTTTTCTTAAATTTTTCAAGGGTTTTATAGTTTTTATCAATTTTTATGGATTTTAGGTAATTTTTAGTATTTTAATCATTTTTTTGAATATTTATAGATTTTTATGTTTTTAGGGTTTTATGGTTTTTTTTATTTTTTGGGATTTTTAGGTTTTTATTTATTTTTAATGATTTTTAACATTTTTTAGAATTTAAATGTTTATTATTGTTTTTTGGTTAATAGGGATTTTATCGTTTTTTTAATTTTTTTTTTGTGTTTTATGATTTTTTTGGGGATTTTAGGGGTATCTTTAGAATTTTAAGAATTTTTATGCTTTTTTGGGGGGTGGTGGGTTAAGTGTTTTTAGGTTTTAACGTATTATTAAGTCTTTTCTGTGGTTATAATGTTTTTTTATATTTTTTTTATTTTTAATGATTTTTTAGGATTTTTATGGTTTTTCTAGACTGTAGGAATTTTGAAGGTTTTTAGGGTTTTTAGGGATTTCTGGGTTTTAGGTTTTTTGGGTCTTTTCTGTTTTTTAAATTTTTTTAATGTTTTAATGGTTTTTATTGTTTTTTAGGTTTCTAGGGATTTAAAGGGATTTTATAGTTTTTACTGTTTTTTAGGGTGTTTTGTTATTAAGTTTTTAGGAATTTTATGGTTGTTAGGGGTTTTTTGAGCCCTATAGGCTTTATTTGGGTTTTTAGTATTTGTTATATTTTTAGGGGTTTTAAGTATTTTTATTTTTTAAGGATTTATTTGGGGTTTTCAAGGTTTTTATATGTTTTTATGTTTTATAGAATTTTTAGGGTATTTAGTATTTTTTTGGATTTTTATGGTTTTTGGAGTTTTTTGGGGTTGCAAGGTTTATTATGGTTTTTTAGAGTTTTTTATGTTTTTAGGATATTAATTTTTTTTTATGTTTTTAGGTTATTATTATGGTTTTTCTAGGTTTTATAGATTTTTATGTTTTTGTGATTTTTTGGAATTTTAACGAATTTTATGGTTTTTAGCAATTTTTTTGAGTTATTATGATTTTTAGCAATTTTATGTATTTTAGGGTTTTTTAGGGTTAAATTTTTTTAGATATTTTTAACATTTTTAAGTGTTTTTTGGAATTTTATATTTTCTTCAGATATTTTCATTTTTTTTAGGTTTTTTAGTTTTTTAGTCATTTCTAAGAATTTTTAAGTATTTTTTAGGTTTTAAAAGAATTTATTATTTGGAAGGGGGGATTATGGAATTTACGGTTCTTAGGGTTTTACGGTTTTTATGGGTATTTAGAGTTTTTTTGAGTTTTTTAAGATTTTTTGGTTTTAAGATTTTTTTATCTTTTGTAGGGGTTTAAAGGGTTTTTAGAGTTTGTTTGTGGTTTTAGGGGTTTTATGGAGCTTTCGGGTTTTTTATTATTTTTTGGTGGTTTTATGGGTTTCTATAGGTTTTAAAGGGTTCATTAAAAGTTTTCCAGATTTGTAGGATTTTATTTTTATTAATTTTTTTGGTGATTTTTCATATTTTTATGATTTTTATAATTTTTAGGGATTTGAGGCTTTTTATGGTTTTATTAGGGGTTTTAGGGTTTTTAAGTGTTTTGGGATTTTTAGGGATATTTTAAGTTTTTATGGGTTTTATTTTTTTAGGGTTTTTATGTATTTTGAGGAGTTTTGGGTTTTTAGTGTTTTTTGGGGTTTGATGTTTTTTTTGTTTTCTAGGGTTACTTATAGTTTTTTCACGGTTTTAAGGTTTGTTTAGAGTTTTTTACATTTGTAGAGGTTTAAATTATTGTTAGAGTATTTAGTTGTTTTGGGGATTTTAGGGGGTTGGGGGGGGGGGTTTAACAGTTTTTAGGAGTTTTATTGTTTTCATGGGTCTTTAGGGTTTTAAGTGTATTTTCAGGGGTTTTAGGGGTTTTGGGAATTTTTAGGGATTTTTAGGGATTTATAGCATTTTTAGATATTTTATGGGTTTATTTTTTTTGTAGTCTTCTGTTTTTCTTTGAGGGCTTTTCAGGGGTTTTAAGGGTTTTTACATTTTTTGGATTTTTATTTTTTTAGTATTATTTGTTAGGGTTTTAGGGGATTTTAGGGGTTTTATATGTTTTTTAGGGATATTAGGCCTTTTATGTTTTTTTTGTTTTTATAGTTTTTATGGGTTTTAACTGTTTTAGGTTTTTATGGTTTTCTTAATGTTTTTTAAGTTTTCTAGGATTTTTAAAAATTGACAGATTTTAAGGGGATTTAGGATTTTTACTATTTTTTTTTGGTTTTTAAGGTTTTTTGGGGTTTTTAAACTTTTTTATATTTTTTAGGATTTTTATGGTTTTTTAGGTCTTTATTTTTCTACTTTTTATGTTTTTTTAGTTTTTTAACGTCTTTAAGGGTTTAAATGTTTTTTAATTTTTAGTCGTTTTTGATATTTTTATGGGGTATTAGATTTTTTTTAATATTTTTATGGGTTTTATGGTTTTCAAAATTTATAGGGATTTAAGGACTTTTTTCGTATTTTAGGTTTTGTAGCATTTTTTTGTGTTTTAGGGGGACAAATTTTTTTTTTTTGGTTTTGATTGTTTTCATTGGGGTTTTCTGGGGTTTTTAGGTTGTTTAATATTTTAGGTATTTTTAGTGATTTTTATGAATTTTTTGGCTTTTTTATTGTTTTAGGGATTTTTAGGATATTTAGGGTTTTCTAGGGTTTTTTGGTTTTTTAGTTTTTATGTTTTTGTTGAGTTTATAGGGTTTTAAGTTTTTTTGTGATTTTTAATTTTTTAGGGGTTTAATGGGGTTTTAGTGTATTTAGTGGGTTTTACAGTTTTATGGGGTTTTTTTTTGTGTTTTTTATCTTTTTAGGTTTTTTGGGTTTTTAGGTTGTTTTAGGGTTTTTAGGTTTCTCTAAAAGTTTTTTAGGGGTTTTAGCATTTGTTTTGGTTTTTAAGGGGTTTATGTGGTTTGGGATTTTATGTTTTTCATATTGGGTTTCAATATTTTTAGGATTGTTTACATTTTAAGGATTTTTATGAATTTCATAAGGATTTTATGGGTTTTTATGGTTTTATGGATTTTTGAGGTATTCATGGTTTTTAAGGGTTTATGGGTTTTTAGGGTTTTTAGTGGATTTTAGGTTTGGGGTAATTTTAAGTGTTTTTACATTTTCAATGATTAATTTGGGGTTTTCAAGGTTTTAGGGTTTTTTACATTTTTAGGGATTTTAGGTATTTTTTAAGTATTTTCTATGGTTTTAGAGTTTTTAGTGTTTTAGGGGTTTTGGGGGGTTTTGGGGTTTTTTAATATTTTTAGGATTTTTAGAGTTTTTTTTCAATGTTCTTTTATAGGAATTTTTGAGTTTTCAGTGGTTCTTAATGGGTTTTATGTTCTTTTATGGGATTTTTTGGTTTTATATGTTTTTATTGTTTTTAAAAGATTTTAGGGGTATTTCTGAGGTAGGTGTTTTAGAGGTTTTAGGTTATTTTAGGTTTATTTTGTATTTTTACTAATTTTAGGTTTGTAGGTTTTTATGGATTTTAAGTGGTTTTAGGTTTTTATGGGTTTCTTAGGGTTTTCAAAGTTTTTAGATATTTTACGTTTTTATAGAATTTTATGAATTTTTTAGATTTTAATGTTTTTAGGGTTTTTAGTTATTTTGAGGGTTATTTTGGGTTTTAGAGTTTTTAGTTTTTTTAAGGGTTTTAAGTGTTTATATGTTTTTATAGTTTTCTTAGATTTTTTCAGATATTTTAGTGTATTTTATATTTTTTGGGACTTTTAAGGGTTTATATTAATTTTAGGTATTTAGGGTTTTTTAGGATTTAAAGGGTTCGTAGGGGGTTTTATGGTTTTTAGATTGTTAATGATTTGTTAGGGTTTTGGTGTTTTTTTTGATTTTTTAGGGTTTCTACAGTTTTATAGATTTTTTAATGTTTTTATGGTTTTGAAGAATTTTTTTACTTTTAGTGATCTTTAAGGGTTTTATGGTGTTATAAGGTCTCTTATATTTTTAGGGTTTTTTCTTGTTTTTATAGGTTTTAAGGATTTTCAAGGATTTTAGGATTATTTTGTTTTTTGGTTTTTAGGGGTTTTAATTTTTTTAAGGTTTTAATGGATTTCTTAGGTTCATTCAATGTTTTTAAGATTTTTTATATTTTTAAGTGTTTTTAGGATTTTTGGATTTTTATTTTTTTTAGGGGTTAGGAATTTTGATAGTTATTAGAGTTTTTTAGGGTTTTTAGTGATTTTAGGTTTTTTAGTAGTTTTAAGTGTTTTTTGTTTTTTAAGGTTTTCTTTGGGTTTTTCTGGGTTATATTTTTTTTATGCTATTGGGTCTTTTAAATCTTTTTTAGGATTTTTTGGGTTTTTATGGTTTAATAGATTTTGTGTTTTTAAGGGTTTTTTGAGTTTTTTCGTTTTTATGGGTTTTAGATTTTCAGGGTTTAAATGATTTTAGAGTTTTTTATGTTTTATGGGTTTAAAGGGGTTTATATTATTTAGTGGTTTTATGGGTTTTTAAAGGCTTATAGGGGTTTTTTATTTTTTATGGGGTTTTAGAGTTTTTAGCATCCTTTTAAGAGTTTTATGGTATTTAGCAATTTTTAGGTTTTTTATTATTTTAATATGTTTTTAGGTCTTTATGTATCTCTTATGATTTTTCATGAGTTTTGGGGGATTTGAGGTTTTTAGAGTTGTTTTGGGTTTTTAGGAGTTTTATGTATTTTTATGTTTTTAAGGATTTCTTATGGTTTTTATAGGGTTTAATGGGTTTTTATGTTTTTAAGACTTATTAGTCCTTTTAGTATTTTTATAGTTGTTTAGGGGTTTTAGTTATTTTTACGGTTTCTGGATTTTTAAGGTTTTAGGGTTTGGGGGATTATGGTTTTAGTGGTTTTTAGGGTTTTTAGTGATTTTATGGGTTTGAAGGGTTTTTTGATTATTCAGTGGGTTCTATGATTTTATGGGGTTTTATGGGTTTTTAGGTTTTTAGAGGTTTTTAATGGTTTTTGGTGTATTTAGGGTTTTAGGGTATTGAGTTATTTTTAGGGGTTTTTGTATTTTTTAACTTTTTTGGGTTTTAAGCTTATTTATGATTTTAATGCTTCATTTGGGTATTTTCAAATGTTAGTTTTTTTTAATTTTTATGGACTTTTAAATATTTTTAGTATTTTATGTTTTTTTGGATTTTATGGATTTTGATGGTTTTTGGTGTTATAGGGGATTTAGGGGTTTTATGATTTTTTAGTTATTTTTAGGTTTTTATGGTATTCATAGAGTATTTCATGGCTTTTATTGTTTTTTTTTTATTTTAATTGTCTTTTTATTTTAATGGTTTTTAGGGGTTTTAGAGATTTCTAGGGTTGTAAGGTTTTTCACTGATTTCAGGGTTTTATGTTTTTTGGGTTTTTCGGGGGTTTTGGGGGGTTTTTTAGAGATTTTAATGTTTCTTATAGTTCTTTATTATTTTTATGGGTTTAACTGGGTTTTGAGTTTTTAGTTGGGTTTTATTGTTTTTATGGGTTTTAGGATTTTTATGTTTTTAGAGTTTTAAAGTGTTTTTAGGTTTTTAATGACTTTTATTATTTTTAGTGTTTTTTACATTTTTAGGGATTATTAGGTTCTTTTTTGGATTTTAGGGGTTCAAGAGTTTTTAGGGATATTTGGGGGTTTTTAGTGGTTTTAGGGGTTTTTTATGATTTTTAGTACTTTTATTTTTTTAGGGGTTTTATTTTCTCTTTCATTTTTATGGTTTTATTATGGGATTTCATGGTTTTAGGGTTTTTCTAATTTTATAGGTTTTTATGGTTTTTTATGATATTTATATTTTTTAGCGTTTTGAGGATTTTGGTTAATTTTTAGGTTTTCTTAGGGACTTTAGGGTGTTTTTTATTTTTAGGATTTTTCTTTTGTGTTTAATGGTTTTAAAGATTTTTAGTGTTTTAATGTATTTATGGTTATAATGGTTTTTTAGATTTTTTTTATTAATTTTTATTTTATTTATAGGTTTTCATAGATTCTTTAGGTTTTTAGGGGTTTACGGTTTTTAAGAGTTTTTAGGGATTTTATGGTATTTAAAGGGTTTTTATAATTTTTTTAGGATTCTAGGGAATTATGTGTTTTTAGTTTATTATGGTTTTTAGAGTGTTTTTTAGGGTTCTAGGGTATTTCATGTTTTTAGGGTTTTTAGGGTTTTAGGTGTTTTGGGGTTTTTAAGGTTCTTCTAGGGGTTTTCATGGGTTTTTTGTTGGTTTTTTTTTACAATTTTAAGGATTTTTTTGGCTTATTTAGGGTTTTTTGTTGTTTTTATGGTGTTCAATGATTTTTAAGGTTTTTACGGTTTTTGAGGGTTTCTAGGATTTTTATAGTAAATTTTTGGATTTTTGGGGTTATTTTGGAGTTTTTTAGGTTTTAATTGTTTTATATATTTTTTAATATTTTTTGGGGTTTAAAGTTTTTTAATATTTTTTAGCGGTTTCAAAGGTTTTATGGGGTTTTATGTTTTTTAAAAGTTGTTATGGTTTATAAGGGATTTTAGGGACTTTTAAGGGTTTTTAGTTTTTTTAGGTTTTTAGGGGTTTAAGTGTTTTTAATTGATTAAGGTTTTCTTAGGGTTTTTATGGTTTATAGGGTTTTTTAAATTTTTAGGTATTTTTTAAAAAAAATTAGGATTTTTATGGTTTTTACATTTTTTATGCATTTTTAGAGTTTTGGGGGTTTTAGGTGTATTTATCATTTTTTTATTTTTTAGGAGTTTTAAGTGTATTTAAGATTTTGAGTTCTTGTTAGGGTTTTAAGGGATATTTTTAATGATTTATGGGGATTGATTATGATTTTTATGGTTTCTATGGGTTTTAGGGATTTTGGTGGTTTTGGGGGTTTTATTATTTTTTAGGGGTTTTAGGGGGTTTTTTGGTTTTAAAGATTTTTTATTCATTAAATATTTTAGTGGTTTAAAAGGTTTTTATAATTTTTAGTGGTTTTAGGGGTTTTATGGGGTTTTAAGGCTTTTAAAGTTTTTAGGGGATTTAATAGATTTTATGTATTTTTGGTTTTGTAAGGTTTTTTGGGGTTTTTAGAATCTTTAGGATTGTTAGGGGTTTTAAGAGTTTTTAATGTTTTATTTGCGTTTCTTAGGGTTTTTAAGGATATCTATGTTTTTTGGGATTCATTGTGTTTTTTAGTATTTTCATGGTTTTTATAGATTTTCAAGGATTTATGGTTTTTATGTGTTTTCTAGTTTTTATGGTTTTTAGTATATTTTTTAGTATTTCAGGGTTTTTATGGTTTTTTAGAATTTTCTATTTATTTTATGGGTTTATTAGGGTTTTTAACATTTTTGGGGGTTGATTGGATTTTTAGAGTTTATAGTTGGTTATTATTTTTTTTATTGGTTTGTATGGATTTAATGTTTTTAGTGTTTTAGGGAATTTTAGTGTATTTTTATGTTTTTTGGGATTCATGTTTTTTTAGGTTCTGAAGGTTTTGTTATGGGTTTTCTATGTTTTTTGGAATTTTTTTGGGTTTTATAGATTTTTATTTATTTTTTAGAATGTTTATGGATTTTTATATTTTTATAATTTTTTATGGTTTTCTTCATTTGTTATGAATTTTTGGGTTTGTAGAGATTTTAGGTATTGTAGGGATCATATGTGTTCTTAGTTTTTAGTTTTTTCTTAGGGTTTTTGTTGGTTTTTTGGTTCTTTTAGGTTTTTATGTATTTTTAAGGAATTTAAAGATTTTTATTGTTTTTAAGGGTTTGAGGTATCTTGAAAGGTTTTAGTATTTTTAAATGTTTTTAAGAAATTATAATTTTTTTGGAGTTTAAGGGGTTTTTTGAGTTTTTATAGAGTTATTTAATGTTTTTAGGGGTTTTATGTTTTTTAAAGTTCATTAGGGTTTTTGTGGTTTTTAGCATTTTTTATGTTTTTATGGTTTCATAGATTTTTAGGGTTTTAATGTTTTATGTATTTGAGGGGTTTTTATAGATTTTTCTTGTTATTTAGGGGTTTTTAGTTTGTTAGGATTTTAAAGGGTTTCACGTGTTTTTAATGATTTTAGTGGTACAAAGGGGTTTTATATTTTTAGTGGTTTTTAGGGTTTTTTAGTCTTTTTGTGGTTTTTATATTTTTTTAGTTTTTATAGTTTTTTTGGTATTTTATGGTATTTTAGTTTTTTTAGTGTTTTTTGGTTTCATAGGTATTTAAAGGGTTTTTAGGTTTTTAAAGTTTTTTATTATTTTTTCATGTTTTTAGTGTTTTTGAGTTTTTAGTTTTATGGTTTTTAGGGTTTTTTATTTGGATGTTTTTTAGAGTTTTTAAGGGTTTTCGTTTTTTAAGCATTTTTTATGTTTTAAGGGGACTTAAGTGCCTTTAGGATTTTATGATTCTCCTAGGGGTTCTTCTGGGTTTTAGTGTTTTTGGTATTTTTAGTGATTCTTAGGGATTTTTAGGGATTTCGTAGGTTTATTATTGATTTTTTTGGGTTTTTAAGGAATTTGAGGTGTTTTAGGATTTTTAGAGTTTTTATGGTTCTTATGGTTTATTGAGGAATTATCATTATTTTTTAGTTTTTAATACTGTTATGGTTTTTTGACATTTTCTGGAGTTTAAAAGGGTTTTAGAGTTTTTTTGGGGTTTTAGAGTTTTATAGATTTTTAGGGTTTTAAGATTTTTAGAGGTTATTATAGGTTTTAGGGTACTTAGGATATATAGGGGGCTTTTTGGTTTTATCGTATTTCTCTGTTTTTAGGGGTTTTATATTTTTATATATATTCAAGGTAATCTTTGAGGTTTTTTGGGTTTTTAAAGTTTTCATCTTTCTTGGGATTTTAGGGTTTCTATGATTTTTCTTGTTTTTAAGGTTTTTATGGATTTTGAGGGACTTAGTGGGTTTTAATGTTTTAGGGTTTTTTATTGTTTTCATCATTTTTTGGTTTTTCATGGTTTAAGTGTTTTTTATGTTTTCAAAGTGATATTTTCGTTCTTATGGTTTTTATGTTTTTTTACTTTTTTTTAGATTTTTAGGGATTTTTTTGGTATTTTTATTATTTTTAAGGCTTCTAGAGATTTTGATGTTGTCAAGAATTTTTAGTGTTTTGATGGATTTTATGGTTTTTTTTATTACTCATTTTTATTAGTATTTTAGAATTTTTAATAAATTTTTAACAATTTTGGGGGTTTAAAGGGTTATAGAGTTTTTAGTGGTTTAGGGTTTTTATTGGTTTTTTGGTTTTTAAGATTTTTAGGGGTTTCTGGATTTTTGGGGTTCTTAGTTATTTTAATTTTTTTGGGTGTTTCTTGGATTTTAATGTATTTTTTGGTTTTGTAGGGGTTTTAAGTGTTTTAGGTTTTTATGGTTTTATTAGGGGTTTCTAGGAGTTTTAGTTTTTTACGTTTTTTATATTTTTAAGATTTTTTGTTTTTATGGGTTTTACCAATTCATAGGTTTGTAGGGTTTATAGGGTCTTTACCATTTTTTATGTTTTTAAAGGTTTTAAGTGTTTATTGATTTTTAAGTTCTTCTTAGAGATTTCAGTTTTTTGGGTGGTTTATGTTTTAAGGGAGTTTTGGGGTTTTTTTAGGAAAATTATGGTTATTTTAAAAAAAATTATGTTTTTAGGGTTTTTAGGGATTTATGGATTTATGAATTTTTATGGTTTTGTTGGGTTTTTTAGATTTTTTATGTTTGCAGGGTTTAAATAATTTTTATAGTTTTTTAACATCTTATGGGTTTAAAGGGGTTTTAGAGTTTTTATTGGTTTTTATGGTATTTATGGGATTTAGTTGTGTTTATTATTTTTAGAGGTTTTTATGGTTTTAGTGTTTTTATAGTTTTTAGGGGTTTTAGAAATTTTAGGTTTTTAGGGGTTTTCAATGTTTTTAGTTTTTATGGTTTTCTTAGGGGTTTTAGGTTTTTATTGGTTATTACATTTTTAGGTATTTTTAGGATTTTTTATGTTTTTTATGGTTTTTACAGTTTTTTGGGGGGTTTTTAGGGTTTTAATTATTTTATTGGGATTATATGGTTTTTTTATTTTTTTTGTTTTTATTTGGTTTTAACAGTTTTTTACTTTTTTTAGGTATTTAAAGGGTTTTTAGTGTTTTTAGCAGTTTTTGGGTTTTTATTGGTATGTAGTGTCATAAGTTTGTTTGGGGTTTTAAGGGTTTTAGGGGTTTTCTAATTTTTAGGTTTTATGGGTTTTTAGTGTTTTTAGGATTTTAAGGTTTTATTTGGGTATTATTTGTGGATTTTAGGGGTTTTACCTTTTTATGGATTTTAGGGATTTTAAGGATTTTTTTTGTTATCGATTTTTTTGAGATTTAGGGTGGGTTTAGTGGTTTTGGATTTTTTGAAGGATTTTTAGGGTTTTTTCATTTATAATGTTGTTTAGGGTTTTAGGCTCTTTTATGTTATTATGTTTTTAATAGGTTTTTCTAGGGTTTTTCTAGGGTTTTGTATTTTTATGGATTTTTAGTCCCTTTTTAGGATTTTTTTGAATTTTTGAGGGTTTTAAAAAAATTTAGGATTTTTAGAGTGGTTTAGGGTATTTAGTTTTTTATGATTTTGTTGGGATTATATGTTTTTTAGGGCTTTCATCATTTGAGGAGATCTTAGGGTATTTTATTTTTTATGGATTTCTTATCTGTTTTCATAGTTTTAGTGGTTTTTTTACATATTTAGGGAATATTAGAATATTTATAGTGTTTTTGGTTTTTCATAATTTTGAGGTTTTTTAATATTTTTATGGTTCTCAAGGATTTAAGGGTTTTTAATTTTTATGGTTTTTAAAGAGTTTTAGGTTTTTAGGGGTTTAAAGTTTTTTTTAGTTTTTTGAAGTTTTCTTCAAGGTTTTAATGGTTTTTATGTCTTTTACATTTTTATGAATTTTTAGAGAATTTTAATATTTATGGTATTATGGTTTTTATGGAATTTTAGGGTTCTTAGAGTTTTTTTTTGGATTTTAGGGTTTTTATGTTTTTTGGGGTTTTAGATTTTTTTTGAGTTTGTAGAATTTTTATATTTTTTAGTGTTTTTAAATATTTTAAGTGTTTAGAGTGGTTTTTGAGTTTTTAATGGTTTCTATGGTTTTTTTGGGGGTTTCTAGATTTTATGGTTTTTTAGTGATTTTATGGTTTTTAGGGTTTTTTGGTTTTTAGGATCTTTAAGGTTTTTTGTGTTATATTACATTTTTTGTTTTTTAGGGGTTGTAAATGGTTTTACGTTTTTACGGTTTTCTTAGTGATGCTCATGGTTTTATATTTTTTATGTTTTTTTAGGAATTTTATGTTTTTTTAGGATTTTTATAGGATTTTAGGTTTTTTTGGGGGGTTTTGGTTTTTTGTCATTTTAGGATTATATGGGTTTTAAGTGTTTGTAGGTTTTTAAGGTTCTCTTATGGTGTTTTAGGGTTTCGATAGGTTTTTACATTTTAGGGGGTTTAGTTTTTTTTAATATTTTTATGGGTTTTTAGTGATTTTATGATTTTTAGGGTTTTTAGGTGTTTATGGATTTTCAATTTCTTAGTGTTTTTATGTTTTTTAGGTTTTTATGGTTTTTTGAGTTTTTATGGTTATTTATGTTTTTTACAGTTTTAGTGGGTTTTTATGGTTTGTCAGTGTTTTAAGGTTTTTATGGATTTTATGATCTTTAAGGGTTTTAGGGTATCTAGGTTTTTAAGCGTTTTTATGGTTTTATGTGATTTTAGTTTTTTTATTTTCTTTAGGGTTTTTAGGGGTTTTTACATTTTTAATGAATTTTTAAGGTATTTAAGGGTTTTTGTGGTTTCTGGGATTTCAATATTTTTTATTTTTTTGGGGGGTTTAGTGTTTTTATGGTTTTTTGGGGGTTTTAGGGATTGTTTTCATTTTAGAGTTTTAATGGTTTTATAGAGTTTTAAATATTTTTAGGGTTTAAAAGGGATTTTAGATTTTTTTAGTGGTTTATTAGGGTTTTTA
Organism: Viscum album; assembly: GCA_963277665.1. Taxonomy (NCBI): domain Eukaryota; kingdom Viridiplantae; phylum Streptophyta; class Magnoliopsida; order Santalales; family Viscaceae; genus Viscum; species Viscum album. The sequence goes on from OY728151.1 coordinate 148,580,102, forward strand.
TTATTTTTTAGGGTTTTGTATATTTTTAGGTGTTTATGGTGCTTCGGGTTTTTAGGGTTTCTTAATGTTTTTAGCATTGTTATGCTTTTAAAAGTTTTAAGTGTTTTTTTTGAATTTATATTGTGTTTTTAGGGGTTTTAGGGGTTTTTATGGATTTTAGGGGGTTTTATGGTTTTTATGGATTTTTACGATCTTTTTAGGGTTTTCAAGCTTATTTACATTATTTAGGTTTTTAGGTGTATTCTCTTCTTTTGGTTTTAATGTTTTCATCCTGGTTTTAAATGTTTTTAGGGTTTTTTATGTTTTTAGGGATTTGTATTCAATTTTTAGCATTTTTAGGTTTTTTAGTATTTTTAGGGTTTTTATAGGATTAATGTGTATTTAAATATTCTAGTGTTTTCATATGTTTTTAAGCATTTTATGTTTATTTTTTGTTTATAAGGATTTTAGGTATTGTTTTTGGAATTTAATGTTATTTTGGGGTTTATATCTTTTTTAGGGTCAGTTAGGGTGATTTATGCATTTTCACATTTTTTTTATTTTTAGGGGTTTTATGCTTTTTAGATTTTAATGATTTATTAGGGTTTTCAGAGCTATATGGGTTTTTTAAAATTTTAAGCATTTTTAGTGATTATTTATGATTTTTAATGGTTCTTATGATTTTTAATGATTTTGAGGGTTTTAGGTTTTTTATGATTTTTTTGTTTTCTTTATTTTTCTATGTTTTAAGAGTATTTTAATTTTTAAAGGATTTAAATGGGATCTAGAGTTATTTTTTGGGTTTTTTGGGTTTTTATGGGTTTTAATGGTTTTTTTGTGTTTTTTGGGTTTTAAATATTTCCTCTATTTTATTTATCATTTTTAAGGTTTAAAGGGTTTTTAGATTTTTTATTTAATTTTAGTGTGTTTAGGTTATTTTATGTTTTTAAAGATTTTTAGGGGTTTTACAATTGTTTCTATTTTTGAGATTTTATGTTTTTTATAATTTTTTATGTTTTTAGGGGTTGTAAGTGGTTTTAGGTTTTTAAGGTTTTCATAGGTTTTTTAGGGTTTTAGGGTTTTAAGCTTTATAGATTTATTGGGATTTTTAATGTTTCTTTTATTTTTTTAGATTTTCTAGGGATTTTGATGTGTTTTAGTGTTTTTATTTGTTTTAGAGTTTTTATGGGTTTTTTTTCATTTTTACGCTGTTTAGGGTTTTTTTATGATTCGTAAGGATTAAATGTTTTTATAGTTATTTAACATTTTTTTGTAATTGAAGTGTTTTAGAGTTTTTAGTTGTTTCTTAGAACTTTTATGTTTTATGGATATTATGGTTTTTAGAGTTTTTTGATAATTTTTGAAATTTCAAGGTCTTTTACGATTTTTTATGGTGGTTATCATTTTTTTTGTTTTAAGGGGTTTTAAGTGTTTTTAGGTTTTCTTTGAGGTGGTCATATTTGTTTAGGATTTTTAATTTTTTTAAGGATTTTTAGGGTTTTTTAGGATTTTATGGGTTTTTTTGGTATTTTTATTTTGATTGGTTTTAGCTTCCTTAGGGGTTTTTTTATTTTTAATATTTTAATGTTTTCTTAGGGTTTTTTGGTTTTTGTATGGATTCATATTTAGGATTTTTTTGGTATTTTGGGTTTTGAGGTATTTTGAGGGGTTTTAGGGGTTTAGGCTTTTTAAGGATTTATGGTTTTCTTGGGATTTTGGATTTTATTCAGTTTTTAGGGTTTTTATGGATTTTATTGTTATTTAAAATTATATTAGTTTAAATGGTTTTTATATTTTTCAATGATTTTTAGGTTTTTATACATTTTTAGAGTTTTAATATTTTTAGGGGTTTTATGGATTTTAGGGTTTTTAGGGCTGTTTTATTGTTTTTTAGGGGTTTTTCCATTTTTTGGTTTTCAAGGGGTATTAAGTGTTTTATTTATATAAGTATTTCTTAGGGTTTAAGATTTTTTATGTTTCTAGAGAATTTTTATTCTCTTTTTTGATTTTTATGGTTTTTATGTTTTTAAGGATTTTGACGGTTTTTGGGATTTTAGGGTTTTTTATTATTTTCATGTTTTTAATGTTTTTCTAGTTTCTTAGGATTTTTATTGTATTTAGGATTTTATGGTTTTCTTAGGATTTTTTACATTTTTAGGAATTTTTACGGACTTTTTTATTATTATGGGGTTTTAGGGTTTTGGGGGGTTTTATGATATTTTAGGGTTTCATAGAGTTTTATGAGTTTTTTTGAGTTTTTAGGGGGTTTTTAGTTTTTTAGGTATTTAATGTTTTTTGTGGTTTTTAACATTTTTATGGTTTTGAAGGGTTTTTGAGTTTTTATTGGTTTTAGGGGTTTTTACATTTTTAGTGGTTTTATTGGTTTTTATGGTTTTTTAATTTTAGGTATTTTAGGGTTCTAGTGTTTTTAGGTTTTTAGTGTTTTGAAGTGTTTTTTGGTTTTTAGTGTTTTCTTATGATTTTTTGGGTTATTTTATTTTACATTTTTAGGGTTTTTTACATATTTTTAGGATTTATAAGATTTTTTAGGATTTTTAGGGTGTTGGGGGTCATTATAGTTTTTTGGGGTTTTTTGGTTTTTTATAGTTTTTTGGGTTTAAGGGGTTTTTTAGTTTTTATGAGTGTTAAGTTTTTTTAGAATTTATAAAAAAAATTAGGGGTTTAAAGGTTATTTTGGGTTTTAAGTGGGTTTTATGGTTTTTATGGGGGTCAGGGTTTTTAAGGTTTTTAGAGGTTTTTAGGGTGTTTAAAGCATTTATGTTTCAGCATTTATAGATTTTTTGATTTTTTACAAGTTTTTATTTTTTTAGGTTTTTCTTAGGTTTTTTTTATGGTTTCTAGGATTTTTTACATTTTTAGGGATTTATTTTCATTTTTATGATTTTACTGATTTTGAGTTTTTTTACTATTTTTAGGGGTTTTATTATTTTTTGCGGGTTATATTATTTTTTGGGGGTTTTAGGGTTTTTTAGTATTTAGGATTTTTAAGGATTATGATTTTTTTATAATTTTTATTGTTTTAGATGTTTTTAGAGTTTTTAGTGGTTTTAGGGTTTTTATGGGGTTTTAGGGGTTTTTAGGTTTTTTGGGGTTTTTATAGTTTTTAGGTTTTTTTAATTTGGTAGAGTGATTTTTAATTTTTTTTTTACTTTTTATAGGTTTTAATTATTTTTATTATTTTGATGTATTATTAGGGGTTTAAAGGTTTTAATTTTATTTTAATTTTTTATAAAATCTTGTGAATTTTTTTTGTATTTTAATGGTTTTTAGTGTTTTTTAAGAGTTTTTAGGGTTTAAGGTATTTTAGTGTCTTTTGGGTTTTTAGATTTTTATTTAGCTTTATAGGGTTTTAAGGTTTTTGTATTTTTTTAATGTTCTTAGTTCTTTAAATGGGGTTTAGAGTATTTATTGATTTTTAGGTGTTTATGGGAGATTTTAGGGTTTGTATGGTTTTTAGTTGTTTTAATGGTTTTTTGGGTTTTAAGATTTTAGTGTTTTTAGCATTTTTTTAGGTTTTTAGGGGTTTTATTAGTTTTTATGTTTTTTGGGATTTCTTAAAGGATTTTAGAATTTTTATGGCTTTTTATGTTTTCGCATATTTGTTAGGGGGGTTTTAAGATTTTACTGTTTTTAGGGGTTTAAGGGATTATAGGGTTTTTTGTATTTAGGGTTTTTATGGTATTTTTTGGGGGTTTTAATGTTTTTTGTGTTTTATAGGGTTTTTAGAGTTTTTTAATAATTTTTAGGGGTTTAAATGGGTTATATAGTTTTTAGAGTATTTAGTGTTTTTAGGGTTTTTATGGGTTATATGGATTTTAATCTTTTTAGTGATTTTTATAATTTTTAGGGTTTCAATGGTGTGTCGGTTTTTTTGTGTGTTTATTTTCTTTAGTTTTTTAAGAGTTTTTTTTCGGTTTTAAAGGTTATCTTATGTTTATTCATTGTTTTTAGAGGTTTTTACATTTTTTGGGATTTTTAAGGATTTTATTGTTTTTTTGGGATTTTAAGGGGGTTTAGTGTTTTATAGGGTTTTTGGGGTTATAATACTTTTTTGGTCATTATGGTTTTTTTAGTTTTTAACAGTTTTTAGGTAGTTTAAACATTTGTAACTTTTTATGGGTTTAAAGGGTTTTATAGTTATTATTTGTTTTTTAGGATTTTAATAGGTTTCTATTATTTTTTAAGGTTTTTAGTTTTTTAATTATTTTACGGTTATATTGGGTTTTGGGCTTTTAATGTTTTTTGGGTTTTTTGGGTTCTACGTTATTTTAGGTTTTTAAACTTTTCTTTGGGGGTTTCCAGTTTTTTGAGGGTTTTTTCATTTTTTTTGTATTTTTAGGGATTTTTTAGGATTTTTATGGTTTTTAGGGTTTTTAGGGATTATGAGGGTTTTATGTTTTTAAGGTTTTTTAGGGGTTTTATTATTTATTTGGGTTTTTAGGTTCTTTTGAGTTTTAGGGGTTTTACGGTATCATTGAGTTTTTTTAGGGTTTTAAAGGGTTTTTATAGTTTTTAGTGGTTTTAGTGTTTTTATGGGTTCTTAGGGTTTTAAGGGTTTTAGGGGGTTTAGAGTTTTTAGAGTTTTAGGGTATTTTTTGGTTTTTAGAGTATTTTTATTTTTTATGATTTTTAAGTTTTTTAGGTTTTTTAGGTTTTCTTAGGGTTTTTGTAATTTTTAGATTTTTTTTACATTTTAATGGATTTTAATGATTTTAAGATTTTAATGTTTTTAGGGTTTTCTTAGATATTTCAAGGTTTTATAGTTTTTATGTTTGTAGGGTTTTTGGGTATTATGATTTTTTTTGAGTTTGTAGGGTTTTAATGCATTTTATAGTTTTTAATGTTAATGTTTTAAAAGTTATTTAGGTTTTTTTGTGGTATTTAGGGTTTTTATGGGTTTTTAGGGGTTTTACGATTTTTTATGTTTTTATTTCTTTTAGGTGTTTTAGGGATTTTAGGGTGTTTTTTTGGTTTTTATCATTTTTAGCTTTTTTAAAGGGTTCTAACTGTTTCTAGTGTTTTTGGGTTTTCTTAGGTTTTTCATATTTTTTTAGTTTTTTATGTTTTTAGTAATTTTAAGCATTTTTAGGATTTTTATCGTTTTTATTTATTTGGAAGGGTTTTACGATATTTTTTGGATTTTTATCGTTTTATATTTTTTGGAGATTTTTAGGGGTTTTAAGGTTTTAGAGAGTTTATTATCATTTTACAGGTTTAAAGGTTTTATAGTTTTTAAAATTTTTAGGGTTTTTAAGTTTTTGTGTTTTTTATGGTTTTTAGGGTTTTATAGTATTTAGGGATTTATGATTTTTAGTGCTTTAAGATTTTTTATGTTTTAAAAAATAGATTTTTGGGGTTTTCATGTTTTTTTAGGTTTTTATGATTTTTAGGGGTTTTCATGGTTTTTAGGGGTTTTTATGTTTTTAGGGATTTCTAGGGGCTTTTCTATATTTTATGGGTTTTTATTGTTTTATGTATTTTGAGTATTTTTAGGAAAACCAGGTTCGGGGCTAGGCTTATCCCGACCCCACAAACTTTATTAACAAAAAAAGTAATTACAAGGCTTTACAGGGAGGGTCTTCACAACCGAGTGTGCAAATCACCCTTCATGTCCGAGTCCATATGGGGAGTACAAAAATATGGTGCAACAAATGACCACATGGAACATCCATCCTAAATTGCTTTCTTGGAGAGCATGTCCACCACCTTGTTCGCTTCCCTGTATGCATGTATGACTATAATGTTCTTCCCCTGAAAATCCTCTGAAATTCAACCCATTGTGGGAGGAGCATCCCTGGGATTATCCCTGTTTTGCTTTTGAGGGCTTCCGTCGCCAACATCGAGTCAGATTCAATCCATACCTACTTCCACCTAAAATGAACTTCAAACTGGACAACCTTAATCATGGCCCAAAGCTTTGCTTCATATGCACACCCATTCCTAATGATGTGATAAAAGCATTCTTTAATAATGCCTCTGTACGTCCAGAAAATACCACCACAACCGAAGAGACCAGGCGCACCCAGGGAACCACCATCCACATTAACTTCTATCCATTCTGGGATTGGTGGAATCCACCGAATGAATTTAAAGTCCTTTGGTTTCCTCCATCTTCCAGAAATTCTAAGATTTCTCTACACAATAAGATCATTAAAATCGTTATCCATCGTACCAACTTGGATATGAGATGCCATGCGTACAACTTTGTGGATCGCCACCACACCAGTGCGGATGCAGCATGGAGCATTATCAAAAACCACTTTATTCCGGGCTGCCCACACAAAAGAAGCAAGGGCAGCAGCAACAGCAGCAAGGAGAAGGTTGGAAATTTGTTGACTACATTGCACACTGACAACACTGCTGAAACGAGAAGACAACGTGCTGTCCGTGCATATTTTAAGCTGGAAAAGGCCCTGCAAATACTCCCAAAGACCAGCAGCCAGTCAACAATAAAGAAAAATGTGCTGCAGATTTTCCTCATACTGAAGACAGATCAGACAAGCAGAGGCCAAGCACCACCCAGCTCTTTTCAACTACTCTTGAACCGGAAATCTATTTCTCCAAATTTTACACAGCAGAAGGTGGCTGGAAGGGGGAATGAAGGGCCTCCGATATTAAGAGATCCAAGCAGGGGGTTGAAATCCCTGCACACATTCAGACCGATAAAACTCCTTCACACTCAACAGCTCAACCATGTTGGGCTTCCAAATAAGATAGTCCATGTCCATGAAGCTGTAACATTGTATTTGTGGGATAATATTCCGTGGCAGGATGCTTTCAGTATCGCTCATATTATTGTTGAGATCAGAAATGGACGAATGCCTAAAATTCTGAGGGGGCTGGACAGATTCATGAATGGGCCATTCAAGCCAGGTGGTCTTCCAACAATTCAAAGCTGAATTCCTTAAGACCACCCATTTAGAGTTAGAAATAATGCTTCTATAAGAGGACCTGATTGTGGTCCAGATCGAAGAAGGTATGAAGCCTGGGAATTCCTCACAAAGTTTGCAAGTGAACCTTTCCCTCAAGAAGTCAAGAATCATGTCTTGCAGTTTGAAAATATTCCATGTAAATTTACCAATTAAGGCATCATTAATGTTCCTGAGGTCCTTGATGCCCAGCCCACCCATTTTAATTAGTTTTGTGCATTATTTCCATGCCACATATACAAGCTTCTTCTCATTTATGCATCTCGTCCTTGCGAAGTTTCTGATTTTTGCTTGAAAGCTCTTGATGAGACTTGTCGGCCATCTATAAATGGAGAACACATGCACAAACATACATGTAATAACAGAGTTGATCAAGAAAATTCTGCCCACCTGAGATAATAATTTTCCTTTCTATCCCGCAAGTTGCTGAGTGATTTTGAGTGAAATTCCTTCAAGGTAGAAACTTTTCACCTTTCCCCAGAACAAGGGAACCCCCAGGTACCTGAAAGGGAGGGAACCCCTCATGACACCAAGATTTATAACAATTCTGCGTTGCTTGAAGGCTGAAATCCCATTGCCAAAAATAACAGAGGACTTTTTCCAACTAATTGATTACCCCACAACCTCTTCATAATGTTGTAGAAGTTATTTAATTGAGGATAGGGTACGGCTATTAGCCTTCCCAAAAAGGAGAATGTCATCCACATGTAGAAGATGAGTTGGCACAAAATTATCATTCCATGCTTTTATCGGAGCATAAAAACAAGCCTGAACAAGATCAATTATGCATCTGCTAAGGTAATCCTCAACTAGGGAAAAGAGGAGGCCAGAAATCGGGTCACCTTGCCTGACGCCGTGAGATAAATGAATAAACCCCTTAGGGGATCCATTTACAAGAATATAGATCCTAGCGCTGGAAAAGATAGTATGGATCAGCTTTCTAAAAGAGCTGGAGAAGCTATACCTGCCGAGAACAATAAATACGAAGCTCCATTTGATCATATAAAATTCCTGTGAGATGTCCAGCTTCATATCAAAGCTTCCATACTTAGAGTCTTTCCTCATGATGTTGATACCCTCCGAAGTAGAATATAGGCAGCTCCATTTAATGTTTTTATGGTTTTTATGGTTTTTAGGGTTTCTGGGAAATTAGATGGGTTTTATAGGTTTTTAGAATTTTTAGGTTTTTAGGTTTTTTATGTTTTTTTAGGTTTCTAAATATTTCTTAGGGGATTTCATATATTTTAGGGTTTTTTATTTTTTAGGAATTTTATGGAATTTTTAAGATTTTTATGGATTTTAGGCGTTTTATGGATTTTCGGGGGTTTTATAGTATATTAGGTTTTATGGATTTTTGGGGTTTTGAGGGTTTTTTATTTATTTATTAGTTTTTATTTTTTTAGATTTTTTGAATGTTTTTAATGTTTTAAATGGTTTTTAGAGTTTTTAGTGGTTTTAGAAGTTTTATGCAGTTTTAATTTTTTAGGGATTTTTATTGTATTTAGGGTTTTTAGTGTTTTTTGATATTTTGGGTATTTAGATATTTTTAGTTTATTTATGGTTTTTAATTATTTTAAATTTATTTATTATGGGGTTTCTAGGATTTAAGGGGTTTTAAAGTTTTAGGAATTTTTAGTGATTTTTAGTATTATTATGGTTTGTAGGGATTTTGGGGGATTTTATGGGGTTTTAGGGTTTTTAGTAGTTTTAATTATTTTTTGGGTCTTTAGGGTTTTATAGTTTTTTAGGAGTTTAAAGGCTATTAGAGTTTTTTATTTTAGGGGTTTAAAGGGGTTTATATTTTTTTAGTAGTTATTCGAAATTTTTATGGGCATTTAGGGGTTTTTATTGGTTTTATTTTTTTTTATAATTTATAGGGTTTATGGTTTTTAGGTTTTTAGGGTTTTTAGTGTTTTAAGGTCTTTTCGGTCTTTAAGTGTTTTTAGGGTTTTAGGGTTTTCTTAGAGTTTTTCTGTTTTTTGAGGGTTTTTCATATTTGTGATTTTTATGACTTTTTTAAGATTTTATGGTTATTTAGTGATTTTAGAGATTTTGAGGGGTTTTGGGTTCTATATGGTTTTTATGGATTTTATATTTCATTTGGGATTTTAGGGGGGTTTTGAGTTTTTATTATTTTTAATTTTTTTTATTTTTAAAATTTTTAGGGGTTTAAATTGTTTTTATTGTTTTTAGTGGGTTTTGGTGTTTTAATGGGTTTTATGGTTTTTTAATATTTTTAGGGGTTTTATGGGTATTAGGGTTTAGGGGTTTTCAGTGTTTTTTTATTTTGAGGTTCTTCAGGTGTTTTCATTTTTTAAATATTTTTCATGGGTTTTAGGGTTTTTATGTTTTTAACGAATTTTAGGGGTATTTAGTATTTTTATAGATTTTAGGGTTTTTAGAAATTTTTGAAGAGATTTATGGTTGTAGGGATTTTATGGTTTTTTGGGGATTTCGGTTATTTTGGGTCTGTAGGACTTTAATAGTTTTTTAGATATTTTTTAATGTTTTAGGGATTGAAAGGGTTTTTTTAGTTTTTAGTGGGGTTTTTAGGTTTTTACTAATTTTTACGGTTTCTAGGGTTTTTTTGGTTTTTAGAGGTTTTTGGGAAATCATGGTGTTTTATTTTTTTTCATTTTTATGTCTTTATGGGTTTTAAGTGTTTTTTGGATTTTATGGTTTTTATGGTTTTTAGAGTTTTTTCGGTTTTTTGGGTTTTTTAGGTTTTTACATATTTTTTGGATTTTTAAGGATTTTTATGGTGTTGAGGATTTTTATGGATTATGAAGGTTAGTGGGGTTTTAGTAGTTTTAGGGTTTTTAAGGTTTTTTGGGTTCTTAGGGGGGTTTTTGAGTTTTTTAGGTGTTTTAATTTTTTATAGATTTTCAACCTTTTTAGTGGTATAAATGGGGTTTTTAGTTATTAATGGGTTCGAGGATTTTATGGGATTTTATGGGTTTTAATGGTTTTTAGGGGTTTATGTTTTTATAGTTTTTAGGGTTTTTAGTGTTTTTCAGTTTTTAAGGTTTTCTACATTTTTAGGTCATTGGATTTTGTATGGTGTTTCCCGGTTTTAAGGCGTTTTTTACATTTTTAGGGTTTTTAGGTAGTTTAGGGATTTTTATGTGTTTCTAAGGTTTTTTTTTGAATTTTTATGGATAATAAGGGTTTAAGGGTTTATAATTATTTGTTTTTTTTATTTTTTAGGATTTTATGGGTTTTTAGAGTGTCTAAAATTTTTATGAGATTAACGATTTTTTTAGTTTTATTTGTTATTTAGGGTTTTCTAGTTTTTTTGGGTTTTATAGTTTTTTAGGGCTTTAAGTTTTATAAGGGTTTATGGTATTTTGTGTTTTTAACATTATAAGTTTCTAGGTATTTTAGGTTTTTTAGTGATTTTTTTGTATTTTTAGGCATTATGATGGGTTTTTTAGATTATTTAGAGTTTTATGGGTTTTTTGAGTTTTTAAGGGTTTAGGGGTCTTTAGATGTTTTTTTTATCATTTTTTGGGGTTTAAAGGAATTTGTGAGTTTTATGTTTTTTAGGGTTTTAAGGGTTTTTAGGGGGTTTTACTGATTTTATGGGTTTGTATGGTTTTTTAGGGTTTTGATGGTTTTTAAAATTTTTTAATTTTTTTAGGGGATTAAATATTATTTTGGATTTTAGTTTTTTATGTTTTTATATATTTTAGGGGGTTTTATTGTTTTTAGGGGTTTTATGTTTTTTACAATTTTTTTTGGATTTTTGGGTTTTTTTTGATTCGTAGTTTTTTTATGTTTTTAGGGGTTTAAAGGGGTTTTAGGTTTTTACGTTTTTCATAAGGTTTTACATGGTTTTGAGGGTTTTTTACATAGTTAGGTATTTTAAGGTGTTTTTAGGATATTTTTTGAATTTTAGTGGTTTTATGGATTTTGATGGGTTTTATGGATTTTAGTGTTTTATGGTTTTTTTGGGTTTAATGTTTTTATTTGAGTTTTTTTTGGGTTTTATGGGTTTTTTGAGTTCTTTTACATATTAAGGGTTTTAATGGTTTTTCAGATTTTTAAGTGGTGTTTTGGGTTTTTAGTTTTTTTAAAAAAATTTAATGGTTTTATGGTTTTATGGTTATTAGGTCTTTTTAGGATTTTTAGTTGTTTTAGGGTTTTAGTGTTTTTTATGTTTTTAGGGGTTAAAAACGTTTTTAAATTTTCATGTCTTTCTAAAGGTTTTTTAGGTTTTTTGTTTTTTTTATGTATTTTGGATTTTTGGAGCTTTTTGTGATTTTTCATTTTTTCATTGTTTTTAAGGATTTTTATGGGTTTTATGGTTTTTTAGGGGTTTTAGGGTTTTTATGATGTTTTGAGGTTTTTTGGGTTTTTTACTATTATTAGGTGTTAGGGATTTTTGAGTTTCTAACAATTTGAGGGGTTTAAAGGGTTTTTAGGGTCTTTAGTTAGTTTTAGGGATTTTATGGGGTTTTATGATTTTAATGGTTTTTTATAGGTTTTTTGGATTTTAGGTATTTTTGGGTATTTTTCGTTTATTAGGGTTTTAGCATTATTTATATTTTTAGTTGTTTTAAGAGATTTTTTAAGGAATTCAAAATGTTCTTTGGGGTCTTTAGGTATTATTAAAATTTTAGGTATTTTATGAATTTTTTACAATATGTATGGTTTTGATAGTTTTTAAGGTTTTTTTTGGGTTTTCATTTTTTTTTGTTTTTTTTGGTTTCATGAATTTTGGAGTTTTTTGGATTTTGAAGGTTTTTTAGATTTTGTAAAAAAAATTAGTGTTTTGAAGAGGTATTTATTGTTTTTATTTGTTTTTAGGATTTATATAAATTATTTTATTATTTTATAGTTTTTATAGGTTTTATGGTTTTTAGGGATTTTAAGGATTTTCAGGGTTTCTAGTGCGTTTCATGTTTTTATGGGTTTTAGGTGTGTTTATAATTGTAACATTTTTTTTGGAAATTTCAAATTTTATGGGTATTAACATTTTTACTTATTTATTTGGGATTTTTTATGATCTTTACAGTATTTAGGGGATTTAGGGACTTTTATAGTTTTAATGATTTTTATGTTTTTTGGGATTTTAGAGTTTGTTTTACTTTTTTTTTATTTTTATAATTTTTAAATATTTCAAGTGTATAAAGGGTTTTTTGATTTTTTTAGTGGTTTTTAGAGTTTTTATTTGTTTTTTTTGTTTTTAGAGGTTTTTTTGGTATTTAGGGGTTCTATGGATTATTTGGTTTTAAAGTGTTTTTTCATTTTTTTGGAATTTTAGGGGTTTTAACTGTTTTTAGGTTATTATGTTTTTCTTACAGTTTTTAGGACCTTAGGGTTTTTTACAATTTGAAAGATCTTTTGTGTTTTTTTTATTTTTTTGGATTTTACAGTTTTTCTATTTTTAAGGATTTTGAGATTTTTAGGGTTTTTTAGAATTATTATTTTTTATGGTTTGTTTGGATGTTTTGGGATTTCTATGAGTTTTTATAATTTTTTATAGTATTTTATTGTATTTAGGTGCTAAAAGTATTTTTATAATTTCTAGTGAGTATTAAGGTTTTATGAGTTTTTAGGGTTCTAAATAGTTGTTTGGGATTTTTTGTTTTTTAGATCTTTTTTTGGGTTTTTAGCATTTTCAAGGTTTTCATGAGTTTAAGTATCTTTAGGGTTTTAAGGTTTTATTAAGTGATTCCATGGTTTTATGGGTTTTTAGATATTTAGATATTTTAGGTATTCTTTAGGATTTGTATGTTTTTTAGGGTTTTCTGTGATTTTTTGGGTTTTGTGGGGTTTTATATGAATTTTTGGATTTTATGGTTTACTTGGGTTTTAGGGAATTTTTCAGTTGTTATGGTTTTAAGGTTTTTAGAAATTAAATTTTTTTATGGTTTCAAATGGTTTTTAAAAGTTTTATAGGGTTTTAGGTATTTTTTTGGGTGTTTAATGGTTTTTAAGGGTTTTAGGGGTTTTAGGGGTTTTTAGGGTTTCATAAGGTTATTATAATTTTTTAGGTTTTTAGGAATTCTGAGTGTCTATTATTTTTTTAAGGTTATCATAGGGGTTTTTAGGGGTTTTTATGTTTTTATGGATTTTTAGGGATATTTTATGATTTTGTTTTGTTATTGGGGTTTTTAGGTATTTTTAGGGTTTTGTGGTTTTTAATGTTTTAAATTTCATTAAAATTTTTAGGGTTTGAATGGGTTTTAGTGTCTTTAGTGTGTTTTAGGTTTTTTTAAGTCTTTATGGTTTTTAGGGGGGTTTTGTTTTTTGGTTTTTAAAGGGTTTTAGGGTTTTTTAGAAAATATAAAGGTTGAGCCTATTTTATTGAAAGTAAAAGATAGTATCCGGGAAGAGTACAGGAAGAAAAGGCAAAACCCAAAAAAAAAACAACTTACCATTATTTTTTAACAGTCAGGGACTTAGCCTCATATATTCTTCTTGACGGGTATACCAATTGACCCTTCAATGACCACACCCTCGACCTCTCGATCGCCCCCTACTTGATGGAATAGATTGAATACTTTCATAAAGAATCAAAACATTAGAGATTTCAAAATCAAAACTGGCCTATTTACATTCCTCACATTTGTCTAGAGAGGTTTCTCCTTCCTTAAGCATCACCATCCCCTCAATGTCCATTGATTCAGCTGAATCTACAATATATTGTTGCTGAATTGAATCCACCATCTCAATTGCACCGTCATTCCACTCAGATGAAGACGACGTGTTACCTGATGGCGAATGATCAACCTCCACTTGAGTGGAAATCGGTGAATTTGTCTTCTTGTAAGAGACAAGATGAAATCCTTCACTATAAAAAATATTCTTTGAAGAATATTGGAATGTTTTAGATATGACTGGAGAGTCATAATCTAATATTTTTGTACCCTTTGGATTAATTGAAGAATTCATCCTTTTCTATGAATAATGGTGGTCCTCCTCTAATTGGTATTCATATTCAATTGCCTATTTATCCACTAAGTCATTATATTTACGATATACATCCCCTTTGTGTTACAAGTAATAGGGCAGGGAATATTCACCTCTTTAGAAAAGATGGCAGCCCAAGATTTCATCTTGTTCACAGAGGTGGCGGTATAGATGCTTGGGTGGTAACCCATTCCCAGAACAACACACTATGATTCTTTATCATATTAAACATTTTCCGAATTGATGTCTAGTTTATCATCACTTTTACTAGGTTGTTAACAATCCCCATGATTCTGCGACTATAGAAGAAAATCATCTTTCTAAGTAGGTGCATTTTTTACCTTTTTGAGACACTTGCTCACATCTTATCTGAACAAATCACAAAAGTTGATGATTATAGAGCACATATAGGTATATGATTCATGACCAATAATAGTGCATTCCATACTGAATTTAGGAATTTTTTCATATATGATCTTCAACTCAATTATATCATCATCAGTTTCTAGCATTACCTTGTTAATAAGATTTGATTCTAGTTCAACCTCAACTATGAACCCGGAAAAGTTCCTAAAATACGCTACTTCTATTTCCTTGTCGATTTTAATCGGGATACGGATGGACATATTAATATCATAAAAAATTTTAGGATTCCATAGTATCTGATTTAGTCCATAAATATATAACCAGATATGAGTAGTGGTATTACCAACCTCAAAGAAATTGAATTTTTTTCCCATTCACACAAATAAATAATCCTAGGTTTGAGAGCAATTGGACTAAAGCCCTAGGGTAGAAATTTCAATTACTTGAAAGGGAAGATCATATGGAATTATCCCCCTACTATAAATACACACATCTAGGATGAAAATACCATAATAAATGAAATCATCTACTTTAGATCATCAATTTTTAGAGGCTGACAGCCTTCAAGAAAAAATAAATGAGCAATAGTTGAGAAATCACCCATTTTGAGACGTTCTGATACCATGTCGGGATAATATTTGATGTGTGAAATACTCTACTTTCTTTGAATGGAAGATTCAATTTTCATTTATTGCTTGAAAAATAATGATTAACCAAGGAACCTTAATTTGGAGCACCATGACTTGTTTGGATGCGGGTCGCTGGTGAAGATTCATGATGCACCACTTCCCCCATCAACCCTTGTTGTTTGATCACTATCATCCATGTACTGTGATTTATACCTCTTGGATGCATTACATATAACCCTTGTGGTTTGAACCTCTATTTTAACAGAAATATGTCCTTCTTCACAATTAGGATCAATCATCTCGGACACAACAATAGTAACCCTTGTGGCTTGAACCACAATTTCAACAACACGACTCCAACCATCTTCATGATTAGATCCAAACCTCTCAGATTTATCACATATAGAAGATTATGGAGAGATATATCGTTCCCAACCATGATCTCATATGTGCTAAAAACCACTCCTCACTAGAAAAATACGCTCGCACGAATTCACTGGGACCTCGCACTGCTCTTCCTGAGTCCCATCTACGGAGCTCAACACCAAAGTCTGGCTGAAGAAGTTAGCGACCACCATATAAGAGAAACCCAAGCTTTCAATGCTATGGGAGAAGTTGAACTAAACCCTCATCCTTTCCTCCTTAGGTTCTTTTAGTGTTCTTAAGTATTTTTATGTTTTGTAGGTTTTTTGTGGTTTTAAGTGTTTTAGGTATTTTTGTTTATCTTATGATTTTTCATAGGTTTTAATTTTTTTTACGTTTTTAGGTATTTTTAAGGCTTTTTAGGATATCTATTTTTTAGGGGTTTTAGAGATTTTGATGGTTTTTAGGTTTTAAGGGGTTTATTTTCTTTTGGGGTTTTTAGGGATTTAAATTTATTATCATTTTTGGGTATTTGAAGAGATTTTATATTATTTAGTGGGTTTAGTTTTTTATGGGATTTTAGGGTTTTATGTTTTTATGGTTTTTATGGTTTTTAGAGTTTTTATGGTTTTTATAGGTTATAGATTTTTTTGTTTTTATTGGTTTCAACTAATATTAGGTTTTTAAGGATTCCAAAGGATTTTTCATAGTTTATAGGTTTTTTTACCTTTTTAGTAATTCTTTTCATTTTTGTAAATTTTTATGGATTTTCAGTGGTTTTATAAAATTTTTAGGGGTTTGGGGTTTTTAAGGGTTTTTAGGTTTTTATGGTTTTGGTGTTTTTCATGTTTCTTTGAGTTTTTTAGGTTTTTATTGTTTTTTATAATTTTTAATGTTTTATGGGTTTAAGGGGGTTCCATATTTTTTAGTGGTTATTAGAGTTCTTATGGGTTTTTATGGGTTTTTATGGTTTTTTGTATTTTTTAGGGTCTTAGGTTTTTTCTCTTTTTCAAGGTAATTAGGGGTGTTAAGATTTTTTATTTTTTTATTGTTTTCATTGGGGTTTTTAGGGTTTTAAATTTTTTTACTTTATTAGGAATGTTTATAGATTTTTTAAGATTTTTATTAGGGTTTTTAGGGATTTTGAGGGTTTTCATTGTTTTTATTATTTTTTGGGTTTTTAGGGATTTTATGTTTTTTACATTTTTTATCTTTTTTATTGGATTAAATTTTTATTATAGTTTTTAGTGGGTTTTATGGGTTTTTATGTTTTTTAATTTTTTAGGGTTTTTTTGGTTTTTTTGGTGGTTTTAGTGTTTTTAGGGTCTTTAAGTTTTTTTAGCATTTCTTAGGTTTTTTAGGGGTTAATGTTTTTTAATTTTTACGGTTTTCTTTGGGTTTTTTCAAGGTTTTATGGTTTTTTACATTTTTATGGATTTTAATTGGTTTTTGGGATTTTTATGGATTTTTATGGGTTTTTAAAGTCTTTGTGTTTTTTGGGCTTTTTAATTTTTTTTTGGTTTTCAGATATTTTTATGGATTTTTAGAGTTCTCATTAATTTTTTATTTTAAGGTATTTTGATGTATTTTATGGTTTTTTAAATTTTTTTTAAAATTTTTAGGTTTTTAGTGGTTTAAAGTGTATTTTGGTTTTTTAGGTTTTCTTAAGGGTTTTCGAGGTTTTTTATAAAATTTTTACGTTTTTAGGGATTTTTATGGATTTTTTATGATTTTTAGAGTTTTTAGATTTTTATTGATTTTTAGGGTTTTTAGGGTTACTCTGGAATTATTGTGGTTTTAAGGTTATTTTGGAATTTTAGGGGTTTAATCGTTTTTATATATTATGAAAAATTTTAAGGGATTGAAGGGTTTCTCATGTTTGTATTTGATTTTTGGTTTTTATGGGTTTAAGGGACATTTAAGATTTTTATCTATTGTTTTGGTTTTTAGTGTTTTGTTGGTTTTTAAGGATCTTAAAAATTTTAACGGTTTTACGGGTATAAGTGTTTTGGGGGTTTTAATGTTTTATTTAGTGTTTCAGGGGTTTAAGGGTTATAGGTTTTTAGGGATTTTTAGGGATTTGTAGGTGTTTTGGGGTTTTAGGGGTTTTTTGGTTTTTTGGGGTTTTATGGTTTTTTTGATTTTTTTAGGGTTTTAATGGGTTTTTATAATTTTTAAAGGTTTTAGGGGTTTAAAGTGTTTTTAGAGTTTTGTGGTTCTCTAGGGTTTTTTGGTTTTTTAGAATTTTTATTATTTTAATTGGTTTTTTGGTTTTAAGGATTTTTAGTGTTTTTAGGGTCTTTAAGGGTTCTTAAGCTTTTTTTAGGTATTTTGAGGTTTTAATGCATTTTATGGTATTTTTTATTTCACAATTTTGTTTTCAATTTTTAGGTTTTTTACATTTTTTGTGATTTTATGGATTTCTTTGTATTTTTATGGTTTTTAGGGTTTTAGGGATTTTGAGTATTTTTAGGGTTTCCTTGGGGTTTTAGGGTTTTTTGGATTTATTGGGTTTTTTGGTTTTTTTGAGTTGTTCATGTATTTATGTATTTTTACATTTTTTTAATGTTTTTAGGGGTTTATAATTCCTTCTGAGTTTTTAGTGGTTTTTTAGGGTTTTATGAGTTTTTCGGATTTTTAAAGGTTTTTAGTGGGTTTTGCTGATTTTATGGAGTTTAAGGATATTTTTGGTTTTTGGAATTTTTTTGGGTTTTAGGGGTATTTAAGATTTTTTGGTGTTTTAAGATTTTTAAAGTTTTTAAGAATTTTTAGGGTTTTAAGTTTTCCTTGTGGGTTTTAATGGTTTTCATTTTTTATGTATTTTTTTTGGATTTTTATAGTTTTTAGGGATTTTTTGGATTTTCATTTTTTAATGTTTTTAGAGTTTTATTTATCATTTTTAGGATTTTAAATAATTTTTAGATCATTAGTGGGGTTTTAAGTGTTTTTGAGGGGTGTTCGAGGTTTTTAGGTTTTTTATAGTTTTTAGGGTTTTTAGGGTTTTTTAGATTATTTTATGGTTTAAAAAAAATAGCTTTTTAGGGGTTTGAAGTGTTTTTACATTTTAGGGTTTTCTTAGGGTTTATCAGGTTTTTATGGACTTTTTAGTTTTTTAGTTTTTTTTTTAATTTATTAGGGATTTTTTAATTTTTTAGCAGTGTAATGATTTTTTAGTTTTTCTTATTGGGTTTTAGGATTTTTATGGGTATTTAATATTATTTATGGGTTTTAAAGGTTTGATGGTTAATATGGGTTTTTTGTCTTTTTAGCGTTGTTTTGCTTTTTGTGGGATTTACGTGTTTTTGGGGTTTTATGTTTTTCTTATCATATTTTAGTTTTTTTACATTTTAGGAAATTTTTATGGTATAAGGACTATCGTGGGATTTTATGGATTTTATGTATTTTAGGGGTGTTATGGTTTTTAATGATTTTTAGAAGCATTATGGTTTTTTTTGTTATTATGGTTTTTTTGGAGTTTTTATGGGTTTTAAGGTTTTTTACGCTTTTTGAAATTATTAGGATTTTAAGGTTTTTTAGAGTTTTTAGTTGGGTTTTTGGTATTTTATGGTTTCTATAGGGGTTTTAAGGATTTAATGTGTTTTATTGTCTTTGTCATTTTTCTTTTTTAGGGGTTTTACGTGTTTTAGGTTTTTAGGTTTTCTTTGGGTTTTTAGAGTTTTTAGGGTATTTTGTGTTTTTAGGGATTTTTTGGGATTTTGTTGGCTTTTTATGTTTTTAGGGGTTTTTAGGAATTTAGGGTTTTTTGGGTTAATATAGTTTTTTTTGTTTTTATGGTTTTCATGGGTTTTTAGTGTATTTTGAGTTACTATAGTTTTGATATTTTTTAGAGTTTCATAATGATTTTAGGGGTTTAAAGGGTTATTATAGTTTTTAATAGTTTTCTGGTTTTTATAGGTCATTGGGGATTTTAAGGATTTATGGGGTTTTTTTTATGGTTTTTATGGTTTTTGGGTGTTTTTTGGTTTTTAGGTTTTATGGGTGAGAATTTTTTTATGGTTTTCTTAGGGGTTTTCATGGTTTTATATATTTTTTACATATTTATAGATTTTTATGGGTTTTTATAATTATTATGGATTTATAATTTTTTGGGATTTTGTGTGGTTGTAGGGATTTTTAGGGTTTTCATGTTTTTATGGTTTTTTGGGGTTTTAGGGTTTTTTGATATTTTAATGTTGTTTAGGTTTTTTTGATTTTTTTTAATTTGTTATGGGTTTGTTGTGTTTTTTTTGAGTTTCTCGTTACTTTCTTGAGTTTTCATTGGTATTTGTATTTTTACGGTAGTTTGGGGTTTTATTTGGTTTTATGAGTTTTAGGGTTTTTAGTTGTTTTTCGCTTATTTAGTGGTTATTTCCCTTTTTAGGATTATAAGGTTTTATTATGTACTTTTCTATTTTTTAATGGTTTTTACATTTTTATATATTTTAATGGGTTTTTCAGTTTTTTATATTATTACGGGTTTTTAGGATTTTTAGGGTTTGACGGTTTTTTCAGCGGTTTAGGGGTTTTTATGATTGTAAGTTCTTTATGGTTTTTATAGTATTAATCATATATATGGGTTTAAATTGTTTTTTGGAGTTTTTTTGGGCTTTAAGGTTTTTATGTTTTTTTTACAGTTTTTAAGGTTTTAATGTTTTTTTCGTTTTTTTGGTTTTTAGGGGTTTTATCATTTCTAGGTTTTAGTGGTTTCAAGTGTTTTAAGGTTTTTAATATTTTCATTGGGGTTATCATAATTTTTAGTGTTTTTTATGGTTTTAGAAATTTTTATTCATTTTTTAGAATTTTTATGTCTTTTAGGTTTTTTTGGTAATTTCAGGGTTTTTAGTTATTTTGGGTTTTTTGGATTTTTTTTAGAATTTTGGGGTTATTATGGGTTTTTATGGTTTTTTTAGTTTTTATGGGTCTAAACTCTTTTTATATCCTTTATTCATATATTAGGTCTTTTATCAATTTTTCGGGGTTTTAGGGATTTTAGGAATTTTTATGGATATTAGGTTCTTTTGGGACTTTTAGGGTTTTTAGAGTTTTTTGTTCTTATAGGTTTTAAATGTTTTTAGATTTTTATTGGTTTTCAGTGTTTTCTATGGTTTTAGGGTATTTCATGTTATTATTGTTTTTTGGGATTTTATAGGATTCTTTGTGTTTTTAGGGTTTTTAGGTATTATGAGGGTTTATAGGTTTTTTTTAAGGTTAGTGTGGTTTTATGTGTTTTTTTGTTTTTAGGGTTTTTTTTTGTTTTTAGGTTTTTTTTATTTTGTAGGTTTTTAATTATAATTAGAGTATTTTAGTATTTCTAATGTTTTAAATGGTTTTTAAATATTTAAATGGTTTTTAGGGGTCTTTTCATTTTTTACGGTTTTTTAGGTTTTTAGTAGTTTATAATTTTTTTGAGTTTTTAGGGTTTTTAGGGTATTTTAGGTTTTTAGAGTTTTTTGGGTTCTTTATCATTTTTATGTTTTTTTTGTTTTAACAGTTTTTAGGAGGATTTAGGGTTTTTAGGGGGTTGTATGTCTTTGGGGATTTTTTTGGGTATTTTTTATGATTTCTATCATTTTTGGGGGATTTTAATAATTTTGACAGTCATATAGTTTTTTAGAGTTTGTAGGGTCTTTTAAGATTTTTATAATTTTTTAGGTTTTTTGGGGGTTTTATGTGTTTTTAGGTGTTTTTGGTGTTTTTAGAGTGATTTAAATATTTAGTGATTTTTAGGAACTTTTAAGGATTGTAATGGTTTTTTGGGTTTTTAGGTATTTTCAGGGTTTGTAGGGGATTTTAGGGTTTTTATAGTTTATATGTTTTTTTTGGAGTTTTATAGGGTTTTTTAACAGTTTTGAACGTTTTTAGGGTATTAAATGATCTCTACAGTTTTAAGTGGAATTTTAGGATTTTAATGGATTTTTAGGGTTTCAATGGTTTTTAGGGGTTTATGGATTTTTTAGGTATTTTCTGTCTTGGGGGGTTTTTTATATTTTTTAGCATATTTAGGTTTTTATGGGTTTTATGGTCTTGTTTGGGGTTTCTAGGGATTTTATGGTTTTTTACATTTTAGGGTTTTTTGTGGATTTATTAGTAAATTTTTGGGTATTTTATGGATTTTAGGGATTTTGACGGTTTCAATAGTTTTTTAGTGTTTTTAGTGTTTTATGGTTTTTCGGGATTTTAGTGGTTTTTTGAGTTTCTTACTATTTTTATGTTTTTTAGAGATTTTTATTTTTTAGGATTGTAAATAGTTTTTAGAGTATTTAGTGGGGTTTTAGCTGTTTTTTTGGGTTTTTAAGGAATTTGGGGGTTTTATGGTTTTTATGGTCATTTCGCTTTTTTAGGGTTTTTAGAATTTTTTGATTTTTATGATTGTTTTAAGTGTTTTTTTGTTGTTAATTTTTTCTTAGGGTTTTTGGTGGTTAAGGGTCTTTAAAATTTTACTGGTTTTTACTTATTTTTAAGTCTTTAATGGTATATTCAATATTTTTATGAATTTTAAAGGTTTATATGGTTTTATATGGCTTTTAGGGGGTTTTTGTTTTTTTGGTTTTGAAGGGGGTTTTCAACCATTTTAGGGTTTTTATGGTTTTTATAGTTCTTTAACAATTTTATGGGTTTAAATGGATTTTAGATTTTTTAGTGGTTTTCTAGGAATTTTATGGGTTTTTTGGTTTTTAGGGTTTTTAGGGGTTTTTGGATTTTTGGGGGTTTTATAATTTTATGGGTTTAATATGTTTTAAATGTTTTTAGGTTTCATTGGATTTATTATGGGTGTTAACAGTTTTTTGGGATTTTACTTTTTTAGGGATTTTGTGGACTTTTTATGATTTTAATGTGTTTTTTGGGTTTTAGGGAATTTGAGGGTTTTTATGATTGTTTATTGTTTTTATTGTTTTTATTTTTTTATGATTTTTTTTGTTTTTTAGGGTTTTTAATGTTTTCTAGGGTTTATAAAGTTTTAAAAGTTTCTAAAATTTTTATGTTTGTAAAGGGGTTTTTATAGTTTTTAGTGTCTTATGTTTTTAATGGGATTTTAGGTTTTTAAAGGTTTTTAGGGGTTTTTTAGGTTTTTAGGTGTTTTATAGTTATTATGGTTTTTAGGGTTTTGGGGTTTTAAGCATTTTTAGGTTTTTCTGGGGGATTAAGTGTTTTAGGATTTTAAGGTTTTCCAAGGGTTTTTATGGATTTTGAGGGTTTCTATGTTTTTAGGAATTATTAGGGCATTTATGGTATTTTTATGGTTTTTATGGGATTTAAGTATTTTTATTGTTTTATGGGGTTTAAATGTTTATGATTTATTTTTGTTATTAGGGGTTTTTTGGTTTTTTATGGTTTCTATGATTCTTTAGAGTTTTTTAACATTTTTAGGAGTTTGATGAGTTATTTAAGTATTTATTAATTTTAGGGTATTTATGGGTTTTTAGGTTTTTATGGTTTTAGGGGTTTTAATGGTTTTTAGGGGTTTTAGGGTCTTTTAGGATTTTTTAGTGTTTTTTGAATTTTTAGTTATTTAGGGTTTTAAGTGTTTTTAGGATTTTAATGTTTTATTAAGTGTTTTGAGGGCTATTAAGGTTTTTAAAATTTTTATGATTTCTTATGAATTTTTATTGTTTTTATGTTATTTATTGTTTTTTGGGATTATAAGGGTTTTTAGTGTTTTTCTGTTTTTTTGGGCATTAATGGTTTTTCGGGGGTTTAGGGTTTTTTTGAGTTTTTATGGTTTTGATGATTTTGATTTTTTTTTAAAAGGTAGGGGTTTAATTGGGTTTTGTTATTTTTAGTGGGGTTTTAGGGGTTTTTTTTGTGTTTTGGGGATTTTAATGGTTTTATGAGTTTTTTTTGGGTTTTGGGGAGTTTTAGGGTCTTTGGTGTCTTAATGGGTTTTATCTTTTTTAGTTTTTTCAAGGTTTTAAGATGTTTTTAGAATTTTAAGGTTTTCATAGGGGTTTTTAGGGCTTTATGATTATTATGTTTTTTGGAATTTTGAGGGATTTTTAGAATTTTTTGGATTTTTCAGGGTTTGGGGGAATTTTAGGGTTTTAGGGTTTCTAGGGTTTTCAGGGTTTTATGGTGATTATATTTTTAGAGTTTTTAGGGATTTTGGGTGTTTTAAGTGTTTTTATGTTTTTAAGGTTTTCTTATTGTTTCTATGGTTTTTAAGGTCTTTTTATTTTTAGGGTGTTTAGATCTTATTTATTAATTTTGTGTTTATTCAGTGTTTTAGGTATTTTTATTGTTTTTAGTGTTTTTTAGGGATTTATATTTTTTTTGTGTTTTTTTGTATTTTTATGGTTTCTTTGAGTTTTTATGTTTTTCAAATGTTTGTTATAGTTTTTAACCTTTTTAGGGGGTTTAAGGGGTATTAGTCCTTTTTTGGTTTTGTAAGTGTTTTTCGAAGTTATTTAAGTTTTTTATGTAATTTTTTTGGTTTTTAGGGATTTTACAATTTTTTAGGGGTATTGGTCTTTTTAGGTTTCTTAGGAGTTTTATGTGTTTTTAAGTTTTAATTTTTTTTCCCAAGAGGTTTTCAGTGTTTTTAAGGATTATTATGTTTTTAGGGATTTGTAGGGATTTTTTATGTTTCTTATGGTTTTTATGGTTTTTAGGAATTTTTAATTTTTTGTAGGTTACTAATGTATTTTAGGGGGTTTTGGGGTGGGTTGTGTTTTGTTGAGTGTCTAATGTTTCTGAGAGTTTTTTAACTTTTTTAGGCATTAAAATAGTTTTTAAATATATAAGAAGTTCTTTTATGGTTTTTTTGGGTTTCTAGGGTTTTTAAAAGTTTTTTAAGGATTTTCTGGATTTTTTTGATTTTTATGGTTATTATGGTTTTAGGGATTTTAAGGGGTTTTAGGGTTTTTAGGGACATTATGATTTTTATGGTTTTGGGGGGGTATTTTGGGTTTTTTTTATTTTTTTAAGTTTTAGGGTTTTTAAGGTATTTTAAAGTTTTTATAGGATTTTTTGGATTTTAAGAATTTTTATTGGGTTCTAGAGTTTTTATTTGTATATAGGGTTTTTAATGTTTTCATGGATTTTTATATTTTTTGAGGTTTTTGGGTTTCTGGGGTCTTTTAGATGTTTTTTTGTATTTATGGTCTTTTAGGTTCTTTAATTTTTTTTAGGTTTATGTGGTTTTGTTATGGGTTTTCTGCATTTTTACATTTTTATGGGTTTTAGGTTTTTTTAGTATTTTATGGATTTTTTGGTTTTTTTGATTTTAGGGTTTTTAGGGTTTTAGGGTTTTTAATGGGTTTTATGGATTTTTAAGTGTATAGGGGTTTAAATTGTTTTTATGTTCTTAATGTTTTTATAGGGTTTTTAGGTTTTTAGGGTTTTTTAGGTTTTTTGGGAGGTTGAGGTATTTTTTATGATTTTATGGGTTTTTAGATATTTGATGGATTTTTATGGGTTTAAAAATTTTTAGTAGGGGTTTTCATTGTTTTTCAGGTTTTTATGGTTTTTGTGGTTTTAGTGGGTTTTTGAGTTTTGTTAGGGTTTTTAAGGTGTTTTAACGGTTTTTATCACTTTTAGGGGTTTTAAGGGTTTTAAGGGTTTTTTTTATTTTTTTAGTATTTTATGGGTTTTTTGGGTTTTTAATGGTGTTTGGGTTTTTATGGTTTTTAGGTTTTTTAATGGTTTTATGGTATTTAGCATTTTTTTTTCTTTTTTAGGGTTTTTAATTATTTTTATGCTTTCAGTTTATATTCGAGGATTTCATATTTTTTAGTGTTTTTTATTTTAATGGGATTTTAGTGATTTATTATGAATTTTATGGTTTTTGGTGGTTATGTGGTGTTTATGGGTTTTTAGGTTTTTAAAGGTTTTTTAGGGTTTCCAGCCTTTTTAGGTTTTTATGGATTTTATAGTTTTTTACCTATTTGTAGTTTTCATAGGGTTTTTTAGGGTTTTTACGGATTTTTCAATTTATTAGAGATTTTTAGAGTTTTTTATAATTTTAATGTTTTTAGGGTTTTTAGGGTTTCTGAGGGTATTTAGTGTTTTTGAGGGTATTTAGTATTTTTAGGGTTTTTTATATTTTTGAGGTTTTTATGGGGTTTTATAGGTTTTATGGGTTTCATATTTTAAACAGTTTATATATTTCTTAGTTGTCTTTAAGAGGTTTTATGGTTGTTAGGGTTTTTAATGGTTTTGGGGGTTTTAAAATGTTTTTATGTTTTTTTGGGTTTTTTGTATTCTTTAGAATTTTAATTATTCTTTAATATTTTTCGAGTTTTAAGTGTTTTTTGGTTTTTAAGATTTTCATGGGGGTTTTCAAGGATTTTATGGTTTCGACATTTTTTTAACCTTTTTATTATTTTTATAGGTCTTAGGGTTTCTAATTATTTTATGTTTGTAGGGTTTGTAATGTTTTTGTTGGTTTTTGGGTGTTTTGGGTTTTTTTTGAGTTTTTTAATTTTTTTAATATTTTTATAGTTTTTTATTTTTTAGGGTTTTAAATGGTTTTTAAAGTTTTTAGTGGTTTGGGGGGTGGGTTATGTTTTTTAATGGTTTTATAAATTTTATGATTTTTATGCTTTTTAGTGGTTTTAGCATTTTTTTATTTTTTTATGGGTTTATGTTTTTTTAGTTTTTTATGTTTTTCTTATTTGTTTCAAGGTTTTTAGGTATTTTTATATTTCTTTTAATTTTTAAATCTTTTTAAGGATTTTTTAGGGTTTTTATTGTTTTTTGGGATTTTGAGGTTTTTATGGTTTTTAGTGTTTTTTGGGTTTTAGGATATTTTTGAGTTCTTAGGGGTTTAAAGATATTTTATAGTTTTTAACATTTTTTAGGGATTAAATGTTTTTTAAAATTTTTGTGGTTTTTAGAGATTTTATATGTTATTATTATTTTTTAAGGGTTTTAGGGGTTTTTATGTTTTTAGGGGGTTTTGTAATTTTTAGGATCTTTTATTGGTTTTTAGTGTTTTTATCATATTTTGGTTTTGAAGGTTTTAATTTTTTTTAGGTTCTTATGGTTTAATTAGGGGTTTCTAGTGTTTTTATGCTTTTAGGGATTTTTGGGATTTTTATGATTTCTAGGGATTTATATGGTTTTTTTAATATGATGGTTTTTAGGGGTTTTAGGGGTTTGATGGTAAATTTGTGTTTAGGGTATTTTTTAAATTTTTATGGGTTTTAAGGTTTTTGAAGTTTCTTTAAATTTTTATAGGTTTAACGTGTTTTTAGAGTTTTAGTGGTTTTTTTGGTTTTTAAGGGTTTCAGGGTTTTCTATGGTTTTAGGAGTTTTTATGGTATTCATGGTTTTCATGAGTTTTAGGGACTTTTAGGGGTATTAGTGATTTTAGGTTTTTATGGATCATATTTTTTTTTATGTTTTTAAGGTTTTCTTTGGGGTTTTTAAGGTTCTTAGTATTTTTTACAATTTTAAGGATTTTTATGGTTTTTAGGTTTTTTTTGGGTTTTTTAGGAATTTATGGTTTTTTAGGTATTTTAGGGTTTAGTGTTTTTAGTGGTTTTAGAGTTTTCTTGATTTTGTAAGGATTTTATATTTTTAGTGTTTTTAATATTTTCTTACGGGTTTTTAGGGTTATTATGGGTATTTACGTTTTATGTATTGTTAATTATTTTTATGGTTTTTAGGGTTTTTAAGAATTTTGTGGGTTTTAGGTATTTTATTTTTTTAATGTTTTATGATTTTTTTGGGTGTTTTAAGGATTTTTTAAAGTTATTTTGGGATTTAAAGATTTTTTATAGTTTTTTAACATTTCAGTTTTACTGATTTTTTATTTTTTTAGGGTTTTTAGTGTTTTTTACATATTTATGGATTTGTGGATTTTTTAATATTTAATTTGTTTTATTATACTTTTAGGAATTTTTTAGGGTTTTGGGGTTTTTAAGGTCTTTAGGGATTTTATAAGTTTTATGGTTTTTAGGGGTTTTAGGTGTTTTTATGTTTTTAGGTTTTCTTATCTTTTTTCATGGGTTTTACGTTTTTTATGATTTTAGGGAATTCTAATGTTTTTGTGGTTTATAGGGATTTTAGATGTAACATTCCACCCCTCCCAATTGGCTTGAGATGAGGTGGAATCTCTACTATTCCTTAAGTGAAAACCGCAATACACCAAAGGATGGAAATTGATACTAAGGGATTTAATACAATTAGGGGATTATTTCCCCAAAAATAAAACTACAACAACCAAGATAACCAACCATAAATATATGATGCTTGATAATAGTATAATAAAACTTAGAGTAATATAAAACTGACCAAAATACCAGCCACAAAACTAAAACCATATTAGAGTACAAGTGAAAGACCAAACCAACAAATCTTAATGACTTTAATGATATAAATCCATAACTCCCAACATGATCTAAGCTCTAACACCACAATCCATGCCCAAGTAATCATGATGAATAACTAAAGAAATGAGATGCCTTGCCTTTACCTATGTCTTGATAATAAATATCTTTAAATGCACCAAAGTTTCCTAGAAGGAGGTGAGTATTGAAACTCAATAGGGTTCCCTCAAGTGACTGCCTTACTCACGCAACTAGGATAGAACCAGTTAGCATAATTTTATAAAACCATTTCAATGGATTTTTGGTTTTTTTACAAATACTAAGTAATTCCATCCCAAAATAGTTTCATATATAAAAGCAGTTTCCAGGTAATGAAAATAGAAAATAATGTTTTAAACCATTTGATGTTCCTTTTTTTCATACCCATTACATGATTCACACACACAAATGAATGCTTTAGTGACAGTTCCACACTCATGAGTGTTCTCTCATCCATTCCCCAAGTTTTCACTAAGTGTCCAATTTCCTTGTTCCACAATGGCACATTCCCTTTATTTAGGGTCATGTACCTTGTACCAAATTGTGCACGCCCCTTATTTAGGACCACATAAAAAACTTTAAATCACCCTAATCCATGTATGAAAAAAATGTCAGACCAACCATTTCAATAAAAACATTTCTATCAAATAATTTCTAACAATAAAAATCAATCCATATTTTAAAACATCATTTTAAAATCACAAAACAATGCACTTTTCACAACAACCAATATACAAAATTTTCTAAATCATCAATAAAGAGGGTCACTACCAACATTTTCACATCAATTTAATAATAAATTTCATGCAATTCAAAAAAATTGAATCATAACGTTCATGTTCAAAAAAGGAGTCTTATAGTAAAGCCACTAACCTCACAATCTTTAGGGAAATCAATGAACGACACAAATTCTGTAACAAAAACTATTTCAAACTCCAAAAACCCATGTGAGATATTATTCCCTAACATAAAAAAACCATATATTATCATGAGTAACATTAGAAACGATGGATAAATCCCCAATGAATCAGATCAATGAATCCAATATAAAGAAGAAATATAATTTAAGGAAAACAACATACAATGGATACTTACCAAGGAATATGGGCCTCCAACTCCAAAAATAAACACTGATGGATTGCTCCCAGGCCAAGGGGAAGGGTCCATACAAACTTTGGGATGAGAGGAAATTATATTAGTGTCAATATAAGGGAAAAAAGAGGTTAAGGGGTAAATCCAAATTAGATCCATAATTTTTTATCTAATTTTTAACAGTCCATGATTTAGGAAGATGTTTAAGAAAATTGTGTGACAACAACTACCCAAATACACTCCTCACATGGTTAGATCGTATGGTTAGAAAAACCATACACTAACCCTCAAAAATATCTATTTTCTAATTTTCATGGTTACTCCTAGTTAGTCACATGGTTTGGCCAAACCATGTGTCTAACCATGTGCCTACCCATAGCCCATTATCTCCCTTTGCACAGTTTTCAGAAACTCTTGCAAGGTTTTCAATAGAAGTTTCATGCTTTCTATTAAACATTATCAAACCTTTACCCTCAAAAAAATCCTAAACAACATGTCAAACCTCCTCTAAACCCTCCCAAACATAAACCAAATACATTATATACTTAAAAAACATAAATAAATGGTATGTTACTTGAAATAGGGGGTGCTAAATTCTCCCCACCATTGAAATTCCAATACAAAAAAATTAAAAAACCATAATTTTCCTAAAATATGTTGGGCAATTACCTACTATTTAATTTCCTCATTCATATATTTTGTCTTGAATCTAACCATGCTGCCTCAAAACCTATACTAGACTGATGCTTTTCCCATGAAATACATTATCATTCCTATCCACAATATGTACCGGTATATGAACCAATGAATCATTCTACTATAGGTCAATGTGATAATATCAAAACACATGGTCATGATCAGGATAATACTTATTCAACTAAGATACATAAAACAAATCATGAACATAACTAAATGAGGGTGGAAAATCCAACTGAGATGACGCCACAACAACCCATTCAATTATCTAAATTGGGCCTATATATCAGGGAGTTAACTTTTTTTTATTCCCAAAATTATAATTCCTAAAACTTGTAGAGATTCTCAAGAACACTTTATCTCTCACCATGAATAAAAATAGACATTGAAGATGATATACATATTATTTCTGATGACTCTGGGTAGTATGTATCATTTTTCTGATAAACCGAATCTTCTCCATGGTCTCTTGGACATGGATCATCACTTTCTGTGAAGTCTCATCAGTTTCCACCCAAAATAGGATAATGACAAGGATTACAATACAATGCTTCCAAAAGAGACATATGTTTCGAGGTTTGATAATTATTGTTATATGATAAATCAAAAAACTGAATGATATTTTCCCATGATCCACCAAAATCCATTACATAAGCCTGAATAATGTGTTACATCATTTGTATCATTCTTTCAGATTTTTCGTCTGTCTGAGGATGATACATCATAATCATAGTCAACCAAGACCCAGAGGATTTCTATAAGGATTTACAAAAATGAGACATATGCCTCAGATGATGATCTTATAATATCAAAACCAGTATGTCATTCCTCTTTACCACAACTCAAATATAGATTTTTGAAAATTCCTCCATCCTATGAGATTCATGAATAGGTATGAAATTAGCTAACATTGTGAGTTGTTACCCTATCACCCATATATAATTGGGTTTCCAAACCATCATTGTAAAACCTATCCCAAAATATATGGATGCCTTCTCCCATTTTGAAATAAGAATAAGTAAATAATGCAACATACTTGTAAGTTGTTGTTGCACAACATTAACTTGATGAAAATTCAAGAATCTCAAAACAAAACCATTGAAATTTATTTTAATTCCAAGTAACCAAAACTATTATTTTAGTTCCTTATACATCTTCTCTATTCCAGGATGAACATCCCATATTGAATGGTTATAACCATCCAATATCAAAACCATAAATCTGAATTTTCATCTAACTTTTATCCATAACTGTTCTCCCCACCATTGAGTATTGAACTCATAGAAGCACATTTAGAATCCAATATTTGGGCCTCTTTACACATCTCCACCAAATCAATAACCAATGATAAGAAAACAAACGTATTACCTCAGTATCCACAATCCAAGTGCATGTCATCTATCTCTGACATCAATTTCCACTGATATGAAAGACTCTTTTTCCATCTAACAATATGAAATATTTTTTAGTGAATCTTCTATCGAATTTCATTTACATGGTGTATACATCAATTAAATGTTTAACATTTAGAGATACTTCATCTAACTTATTTGTATCATATTCAAATTATTTTGTGATAAAATATGCTTCAAGCTCTTATGATTTGTAAATGCTATAAATTTCTCACCAAAGTGGTAATAACATCATATATTTAAAGATTAGACTAAAATAGATAACTCTATATGATTTTTTGGGTATTTATTCTAATTAAACTATAAATACCATAATCTATATGAAACAACATGATCTCCCTCCCTGAGAACACAACCCAACCCGGATAATGAAGTATCACATTACACTACATAATCTAGTCTTAATTATATTAATATCATGATCAATGATGATGTCAGGTGAACATTAATATCTTGAAAATTATTCTAACATTATTTATTCTATTTTAATGGAACACCTTTCTTTGTTGATTCTTTAATAGTTTAATCTAGTCATGAAAATTCCGGAAAAAAACATTTATAATAACTCATAAGGTTAAGGAAATGGTGTATCTTAAACATAATACTTGGAAATTTCCAAGAAATAATATATTTTATCTTTTATGGATCAAAATAGACACCCATTTTATAGATAAAATGGAAAATTAAGATTACCTATTGTCCCTAAAAATCACACTTTGATAACTTTTCATACATAAGATGATCCTGCAAAATTTCCAGTATTTTCAACAAGTGTTTCTCATACTCATCCCTTATATTTGAATACACCAGTATGTCGTCCACAAACACCACCACAAAAGAATATAGATATCATTAAAAAATCTAATTCATTAATTCCAAAAATACTAATAGTGTATTTTTATGACTAAAAGGCATAACCACATACTATTAATGGTAATATCCACTTTTGAAAGTTGTGTTCAGAATATCCTCCTTAATAACCCGCAATTGGTGATATCCCGAGTGAAAGAAATTTTTTGAGAACCATTAGGATCCACTAAATTGATCTAAGAGATCATTAATGCATGGAAGTGGAAACCAAATCTGTATCTTAACTAGGATAATCTTACGATAATCGAAAAAATCCTTAGTGATCCATTTAACTTTTTCATAAACAAGATGGGTGCTTCTCAGAGAGACGTATTAGGAAAAATGAACCCTTTTGTTTCCAACTATTCCATCTATATATTCTATTACCTTAATTATATTTGTTCTATTAGGTAAGACAGAAGTTGATTATGACTGCTCTCTAGGATAATAGTAATCATAAAATCCAATTCTCTTATGGGTGGAAACCATGAGAAATTTTTAGGAAAAACCTCTAGAAACTAATAAAAATCAACTATAAAAACTATCCTTAATCTCATCCAATGTTTCCAAGGTCAATGTTTTCAACTAGTATGAGTTGGTTCCAACTGATGGTTCCAAAAATCATGGTGTACCTGTATTTATATTTTGATCTCCTCTAAAGAGGTGCTCGATGCCATCATTAGTTGTAAAACTAACCATTTGGGTATATCAATTGACGTGATCTTCAAACATTTTCAACCAATCCATACCTCAAATTACTTCATATAAACACATCTCAAGTAAAAATTGATCCCATATCAACTCAACTCCATCTACAGTTGTAGAACATAATTTTTAAATAAAGGCTTGATATTCTATCTGTCTAAGAAGTGTTTGATGTTTCAAAACAAAAGGCATCATATCAAAATGAAAATCCATATGTTCTGCAACATGAGAAGAAATAAGATAGTGGGATGCACCTATATCAAAAAAATATTATATAACGGTAGAATTAAAAATAATTATACCTCTAACTATTGAAGATCTATATTGATCATCCACAATCACCTATTTCTCTCTATACAATTTCTTTCCCACTGAAATCTATTCATTATTTCCCTGTTGAGAACTCAAGGTATTCCTAGAATCATCGTGTCAAGCTTGGTTTTGTTGATGATAATTTTGCTTCAACACTCATCCCATCAAAGAATCTGATGTTTGTGAAACTTGAGATGTTTTCCAAACACCTAAACATGGAGCACTATAGAAGTAGAGCCAGATATTCCTCATTTGGTTGAAATTGTCTAATATTCTAGGTGGCTCTGGAAAATATAGATTCATGTGGTTGAACAAACCACATTGAAAATATCTAGTCTTTTCCTTTGGTTTTGGTGGAAGATTCACTAATCCAGTCATCTGATTTTGTTTCATTACACTACCTTGGAAATAGGTTTCCCTTTTCCTATTATTCGCAACAAAAGTGTTCCCACCATTTCCTATAGGTATCAAGATTCTTCCTCTAAAAATACTACTTAAGATATCCACTTCTACCACCGTCACTCTATTGACCATCTCTGTATAATTTTTTACACAAAGAATGACAATATTCGAGAAAATATATTTCCTTGGTCCTTATTCAAAAATGTGTTCCTCCTAGGATTCACTTATAACAAATTCAGGTTTAAGGTATACTAAATTCATAAATTTATCTATGTAAAATGTCATTGAGAGATTCGTGTTCTTTAAAATGAAAAAAATTATGTCGTTCTTGAAATCCTGAATCTGTGAGGATATAATTTTTATTGAATAATTATTCAAAATCATCCCATGAAATTCCTTGTTTTAATTTAACCTAGACTTCTAAATCCAACTCCTAGTGCAAATGATCCTCCAACATGTATGTCACCAACTTGACATTGAACTCTAATGGTATTCTAAGGAATTTTAGGATTTGATTAATATTATTAAACCACATATCTACCATATATGGTTCTGAATCACCCTAAAATATGGGTGGATTATTCTAATATAATTGAACAAAATGATCGACTTTCCTTGTTTTATTCCTTTTGTTCCCTCTATCCATAAATTTAAAATCCTGGACAAAACTCTTATCTGGTTGTTGGTTCACTAATGGGTCAAGTGCATGCACATTTTCAACAGCTTATTCTAGTTGGTTTCTTCTACACCTACAATGTTCCATTTCTTATAACCAAAACAAATTTAATAAGTCTCACTCTATATCAACTGAAAGCTTAACAATTTCAAATTATATAGCATCACTTATATCTCAACATTTCTTCCCAAAATTTATCATTTTCCACTTTACGACCATTTTTGAAATCATTATCATTATATTGAATATCAAACCATTTTGAAAATATAATTACCATAAAATTTTAAAATATGTCATTAGTAAAAAAATTCAACATTTTTAAAAAATCAAAATTATTGAATCAAATAATAAATCAATATTTAAAATTAAATATGTACTCATAGTGGGAATCAATTTCTAAAATG
Organism: Viscum album; assembly: GCA_963277665.1. NCBI lineage: Eukaryota > Viridiplantae > Streptophyta > Magnoliopsida > Santalales > Viscaceae > Viscum > Viscum album. Next base: position 148,614,163 of record OY728151.1, read on the forward strand.
TTTTTCATGATCTTCTTATTAGATAAACCCATGAAAATGATATCAAAACTACTATAAGTATCTCAAAAAACTCATGTATGCAACTCCCTAGTGACTTGAGGCACAACATAAATAGGTTAGTTATGACACTTTATGCATTACATTTCCTGTCATGATGATCCTACTCCTTTTTACCATACTAACATGATGACGAATCACAAATTATTTTCTAAATCCAATACCAACAAATGAATATAACCTATCCCAAAATGAATGGTTGAATGGCCAGGACTGATACAATTTGTAACATCCCACCCCTCTCAATTGGATTGAAATGAGGTGAATTCTTTATTAGGCCTTAGATGAAATACCTAAGACACTAAAGAATAGAAATAAATACCAACGGTTTTAATACAACTAGGGGGACACTATTCGCTCTTAAATAAAACAAATGTAACTAATATAATAAAAAACCGCCATATGATGCATGATAATAACTTAATAAAACTAAAAGTAATACCAAACTAACCACAATACGAACAACAATACTAAAAACCATATTAGATTAAAAGTGGAAAACAAAACCGACAAACCTCAAAGAATCCAAATATATAACTCCACAACTACCAACATGCTCTATGATCCAACTCCACATTACATGACCAATGTATCATGATGAATCACTAATGAAATGAGATACCTTTCCTTAAATTAGTCTTGATAAATAGTATTTGAAAACTCCCCAATTTTCTGAAACAGAGGGTGTGTAATGAATCTCAGTAGGTTTCCCCCAATGACTTTTCTAAACATGACACTATAATAGAACAATTATCAAAATTATATAAAATAATTTATATAAAACCATTTAAAATAATTTCATCATTTTATCTCAAATAGAAATATATTCTAGACCAAAATAGTTTTCTATATAAAATTTTTTCCAAGGAAAGAGAAAAAAACTATTTTTTAAACCTTTGGATGTTTCTTTTTGGAATACCCATTCTATGATTCACACAAACACACACATGAATGCTCTTTTGACTCTTCCATACTCACAAGAGGTTTCTCTTCAATCCAACAAGTAATCACTATGTGGCCAATATCCTTTTTCTTCAATGGTATATTCCACTAATAGAGGGTCATGTCCCTTGTACCCCAATGGAAAAAACCCTTATTCACGGTCACATCAAAATCATGAACTCACACCTACCAATGTATTACAAAATAATTTCAAACCAAACATTTCAAGCCATTTCAATAATAAATTTCTATTAGATGATTCCCATGAATCAAAACCAAGACACATTTTGAAATAAAATTTTAAAATCATGAAACAAAGCACTTTTCACAACCACCAATTTCAATATTTTTCCAAATCCTCAATAAAGAGGGATACTAAATATCTTTGAACAATAATTTCAAATTCAATTTAAAGAAATACAAACAATTTCAATCCAATCCTTCATGTTTTAATAAGTTAATTAATGGTTTAATCCACCTACCGAGAAATCATTGGTGAAAATGAATAAGGATACAAATTCTTCAACAAAACCGGATTAAAACTCAAAAAACCCTCTATAGATCTTATTCCCTAACATAAATAAAAACATATCTTATCATTATTGGAATAAAATAACATGTATTTATCCCCAAAATATTATATCCATGAATCCAAGATTGAGAAGAATATTGAATTTAAGGAAAACCCAATAATGGAGACCTACCAGGGAATGCAAGCCTCCAACACACAAAGAAACACCAACATATTTCTCTCGGATCAAGGGTAAGGGTCTCCACAGCCCTTGGGAAGAGAAGAAATTGTATTAGGGTAAAACTAATATATAAATAGAGGTTAAGGGTAAAATAATAATTTGATCCAAAATTCTCAGATCAAATTTTTAACGGTTCCCAGTTTAGGTTAAAAGTTATGAAAACTCTGAACAAAACATGTTTCATCCACTACCAAAAAACAACCCCACATGGTTGACTAGAATGGTTAGAAAAATTATCCTCCATCAATTAAAAACTCATATGTTCCACTTTTCATGGTTATTCCTCAATGGAATCATAGTTTGGACACACCATGAACCTAATAATTCACTTACCCAGATCACATTTTCTCCTTTTACATGGTTTTTTGGAGGCATTTCATGGTTTCTACTAACCATTCTCAAACCAAGCATCTCTAGAAAAATATAAAAAATATTTCAAAACTACTCCAAACCGTAAAAACATAACCTAAATACTTTTAATACTTAAAATAAATAATGTATTACTTAATTGAACTAAGGCTGATATATTATTTATTTTGAGGGGTTTAGTATTTTTATGGGTTTTTAGGGATTTTTGAGTTTTCTAGGGTTTAAAGTATTTTTATAGTTTTTAATGATTTAGGGTTTAAAAGTATTTTAATATTTTTGTGTCTTTTTAGAGTTTTTATGGGTTTTCTAAGTTTTAATATTTTTATGGGTTTTTGGGTTTTTGGGTTTTTAGAATTTTTTTGGTTATTTAGGTATTTAAAGTGTTTTTAGGTTTTTATGGTTTTATTTTGTCATTTCATGGTTTTTTGGATTTTCAATGTTTTTATAGATTTATAGGACTTTTTTAAAATTTTGTGGTCATTTAGGGTGTTTAGAGATTTGGAGGGGTGTTAGGGTTTTTTGGGTTCTTTTGGTTTTTTGGGTTTTTCATGATTTTTTAATTTTTTTGGGATTTTAATGTTTTTATGGTTATTTATCATTTTCACGGATAACATGGGATTTATATTTTTTTATGGTTATTATCAGTTTTTATGGTTTTTATGGGTTTTATTCTTTTTGGGGGATTTTATGGTTTTAGTTTATTTTAGTGTTTTAGCATTTTTTAGGTTTTTAATGGTTTTAAATGATTTTATGTTCTTAATGATTCCTTAGGGGTTCTTATGGATTTTAGGGGTTTTTATTGTTTTTATGTATTTCTAGTTATTTTTAGGATTCTTATGGTTTATTATTGTTTTTAGGTATTTTTAGTGGTTTATGGTTTTTTATGGTTTCTAGAATATTTTTTTCATTGTTAGGTTTTCTGGAGGTTTTAAGTGTTTTTTGTTCTTCAAGGTTTTAATAGTATTATTCAATTTTTTATGTTTTTTTTGTTTTTATAGATTTTTGTTATTTTTCATACTTTTTTGGATTTTTATGTTTTTTAGGGATTTTGAAGGTTTTAGGGTTTTTAGGGTTTTTATGGTTTTTGGTGTTTTTGGGGTTTTTGAGGTTTTTATTGTTTTTAAGGTTTTTAGAGTTTTATTAACTTTTATATGGGTTTAAAGGGTTTTAGAGTATTTAGTGGGTTTTTAGATTTTTTATGGGTTTTATGGGGGGTTTATGTTTTTAGGCATTTTATGGATTTTGTGTTCTTTTAGGGATTTTTTAGGTTTTTAACATTTTTTTTATTTTTCTAGAGTATTAAATCTTTTTTGGTTTTTAGGTTTTTATTATGGGTTGTCCGGTAATTTCGGGTTTTTATGTTTTATGAATATTCATATCATTTTTCATTTTTATGGGTTTTAGGGTTTTAGGGATTTTGAGGGTTTTTTGTGTTTTTATGGTTTCTAGGGGTTTTATAATTTTTTATATAATTTTATGGTTATTAAAGTTTTTTCTACTTTTTAAAATTTTTCTGGGTTTAAAGGGTTTTATATTTTGTAGTGGGTTTTAGGGATTTTATGTGTTTTAGGGTTATTATTGTTTTTTATCCAGTATATTTTGGTTTTTAGGGTTTAAAGTGTTTTCCAGTTATTAGGGATTTCATAGGTTTTTGAATATTTTTTTAGCATTTTTTACATTTTTAGTTATTTTAGGGATTCTCTAGGATTTTTATTTGTTTTAGGGTTTTTTGAGATTTTGAGGGTTGTAGTGTTTTTTTGTGTTTTAGGATTTTATGTTTTGTAGGTTTTCAGGGTTTTTTGAGTTTTAAGGGTATTTAATGTCTTTTAGTGTTTTTAATTATTTTATGCGTCTAAATTATTTTTAGTGTTTTTATTTGGTTTTTAGTGTATTTATGGAATGTTTAGGTTTTTAAATGTTTTTAGGGGATTTATGGATTTTTTTATTTTTATAGTTTTATGGTTTTTAGTTTTTTTAGATTTTATCAATGTGTTTTTTTTGTTTTTTAGAGTGTTTTAGTGTTTTAGTTTTTTATGTTTTTCTTATGGGTTTTTAGGTTTTTTAGGGTTTTTATGGTTTTAGGTATTTTTAGAGATTTTTATGGTTTTTTGGTTTTTTAGAGTTTTTGAGGGTTTTTAGGGGTTTGGGTTATGTTGTTTTATTTTCGGATTTTAGGTTTATTAGTTTTATAGTTTTAATGATTTTTAGAGCTTTCTAAAGTTGGGGTGCGTTAAAGAGTGTTTATTGATTTAGTGGGGTTTTATGGTTTTTTTTTGTTTTTATAGTTTTTAGGGGTTTTCTGGTTTTTTGGGTGTTTAAGGTTTTTTTTGTTTTTTTAGAATTTTTATTTTTTATGGGTTTAAGTTTCTTTAGGTTTTTAAGGGATTATATGTGGTTTTCAGGTTTTTTAGGTTTTATTATGTGTTTAGGGATTTGTAATTATTTTTTATGATTTTAATGGTTTTTTAGGGTCTAGATATTTTGTAGGTTCCATGGTTTTTAGGGATTTTCTTGATTTTTTGTTTTTTTTGTTTTTAGGGTTTTTAATCTTTTTTAAAATATATTAATATTTTTCTAAATTTAAAGGGGGTTTTGAGTATTTCTTAGAAATTTTTCTATTTTCTGGGTGTGTAAGGTTTTTAGGGTGTATGGTTTTTTTGGGATGTTAAGGGTTTTTAGAGTATTTAGGGCTTATTAGGGATTTAGAGTTTTTTCCATTTTTAGGTTTTTAAGAGGTTTTATGTGTTTTTAAGGTTTTTTTTATAGTTTTCTTTGGGGTTTTCTAGGTTCTTAGACTTTTTGTGGTTATTTATAATTTTAGGAATTTCTTAGGGTTTTTATGAGGTTTTTGTAATTTTATGGGTTTTTGTGGGTTTTTACGGTTTTTTTGGATTTTTTAGTATTTTGAGATTCTAAGGATTTTGGATGTTTTTTAACAATTTTAGGGGTTTAAAGGGGTTTTCTAGTTTTTAGCGGTTTAATTAATTTTATGTGTTTTATGGTATATAAGGTTTTTTGGGATTTTTCGGATTTTTTGGATTTTTGGGTCATTTAGGTTTTTTAGAATTTTTTTGGTATTTAAGTCATTTAAAGTGTTTTTATGTTTTTTAGGGTTTCTCAGGGATTTATGGTTTTAGGTATTTTTAGGGTTTTTTATAATATTTTAGTTTAATTTTTATTTTTAGGATTTTTTGGGGTTTTAGGCTATTTTAGGGGTTTTAGGGTTTCATTGGTTTTTAGGTGTTTCAATTGTTTTTAGGATTTTAATGTTTTCATTGTATTTTCAAGAATTTTAAAGATTTTTATGTTTTCTTGCATTATTAGGGATTTTTATGATTTTTATGTTTTTTTGAGTTTTGGAAGATTTTGGACGGTTTAAGAGTATCTAGGGTTTTTATATTTTTATTAATTTTTGGGTTTTTATGTTTTTTTTATTTTTTATAGTTTTTAATGTTTTTAGAGTTTATTATCATTTTTTGGGTTTAAAGAGTTTTAGATTTTTTAGCAGTTTTTAGGGTTTTTTGGGTATGTTGCATTTTAATGTTTTTTTGTGTTTTATGGTTTTTAGGGGTTTTAGGGTCTTCTGGGGTTTTTTGCATTTTCAAGGTTTTTTAGGTATTTTAGGTTTTTTAATGTTTTTATGTTTTCTTAGGGGTTTTCAGGGTTTTGGTTGTTTTTATGGTTTTAATGATTTTTAAGTATTTTAAAGGATTTTAGGGGGTTTTATGGTATTTAAGTATTTTGAGAGTTTTTAGGGTTTTTTTGGGGCCATAGGGTATTTTATATTTTTAGAGATTTTTATGTATTTATGGGTTTTATGTTTTTTAGGTTTTTAAGGGTTTTAAGTGTTTTTTTCTAGGTTTTTAGTATTTTTATGTATTTAGGGATTTTCTATTATATTTATGGTTTTTAGGGTATTTTATGAATTTTGAGGGATTTCAGGGTTTTTTAGGGTTTTCAAGGGTTGTAATTTTTTAGACTGTTTTTTAGATTTTTAGGGTCATAAAGGTTCTATAGAGTTTTTTAATATTTTTTTGGGAATAAAGGGTTTTTAGAGGATTTAGTGGTTTTTAGGGTTTTATAGGTTTTTAGGTTTCTATATGGTTGTTAGGGGTTCTTAGTGTTTTAATGGTTTTTAGGGTTTTTGGGTTTTTAGTGGTTTTAATGTATTTGGGGTTTTTAAGGGCTTTAATTGTTTTAAGGTGTTTAAGGCATTCTTAAGGAATTTATAGTCTTTATGGTTTCTTACATTTTAAGTGATTGTTTCGGATTTTTTGGTATTTTTCTAGTTTTTTGGGTTTTTATGGATTTTATAGGTTTTAAGGGGGGGGGGTTTAGGGTTTTATGGATTTTTATTATTTGGGGGGTTTAGGGGTTTTTTTGAATTTCAAAGTGTTTTAATGTTATTTAGAGTTTTCAATGTTTCTGGGATTTAAAGGGTTTTTATATTATTAGTTTTTTTTTGGGTTTTATGTTCTTCTATGGTTTTTAGATTTTTCTATGTATTTTATGGTTTTTAGGGTTTTAGGTTTTTAGGGTTTTATGTTTTTAGGATTTTTATTAGTTTTTATATTTTTTGGAATTTTTATTGTTTTTTAGTTTTTGATGTTTTCTTTGTTTTTTAAAGGTTCATAGGGATCTCTATGTTTTTTTTGGTATTTTTTGGGTTTTTTTGTATTTTTATAGTTCTTAGGGTTTTTAGGGATTTTGAAAAATTTTAGGATATTTTAGGATTTTCAAAGATTTTATGGTTTTAGGGGGTTTGGGGGGTTTTTTGAATTTTGATGGTTTTTAATTTTTTAATGTTTTTTAATGTTTTTACAGAATAAATGGGTTTTTAGAGTTTTTAGTTTTTATAGATTTTTTTATCTATTTTATGGTTTTTATGGTTTTTAAGGATTTTATGGATTTCAGGGGGTTTGTGGTTTTTAGGTACTTTTAGTGTTTTTAGTGTTTTTAGGTTTTTAGGGGTTTTAAAGTTTGTTAATCTTTTACGGTTTTCATAGGGTTTTTCAGTGTTTTTGAGTTTTTTACATTTTTATGGTTTTAATGGTTTTTAGAAGTTTTGAGGATTTTTATGGTTTTTTTCATTTTTATCTTTTTTATGTTTTCTAGGGATTTTACTTGTTGTAAGGTTTATAAGGGTTTATTATGTATTTATTATGTTTTTAGGGGTTTTTTACATTTTTAGATATTTTAGGGACTTTAGAGGATTCTTATGGTTTTTGGGTTTTTCGAGATTCTGGGGGGTTTTAGGGTTTTAGGGTTTTTTTAGGTTTTAGGGGTTCTTTTTTATATTTAGGGTTTTAATGGGTTTTTATAGTTTTTAATGTTTTTAGGGATTTGAATAGTTTTTAGTGGTTTTTAGGATTGTTATAGGTTTTTTGGGTTTTCAAATTTTTAGGGGTTGTATGGTGTTTAGGGTTTTTAGGTTTTTTTAGGTGTTTAACATTTTTATGTTTTTAGGGGGGTTTAATTATTTGTAGGTTATTTAGGTGTTCTTAGCGGTGTTCTTGGTTTTTTAGGTTTTTTATGTTTTAAGGGATATTTTAGGACTATTATGGGTTTTAAGGATTTTCTGTATTTTGAGAGTTATTAGGATATTTAGAGGTTTTGTGGTTTTATTGTTTTTTTGGGTTTTTGGGTTTTTTCTAGTTTTCATGTTTTTTAGGATTTTTATAGTTTTAGGAAATTTTTAACGATTTAATGTGTTTCAAGATTTATTTAGGAGATTTTAGCTTTTTTATTGGTCTATAGGTTTGTTAATGGTTTAGGGTTTTTTGATTTTTAGGGTCTTTAGGGTTTTTAGAGTTTTTTATAACTTTTTACTTTTTAGAGGGGTTTAGGTGTTTTTCATAATTTTGTTTGGTTTTGTGTTTTTACAAGTTTTGTGGGGTTTTTAGTGTTTAGGGTTTTTGTGGTTTTTTCATTGATTTTTATGGTTTTATGGTTAATTATAGTTTTCAATGTTTTTTTGGGTTTAAAGGGTTTTTTGAATTTTTAACTATTTTTAGGGTTTTTATAAAGTTTTATGAGTTTTTGAGGTTTTTAGGGTTTTATGGTTTTTAATGTGTTTAGGGTTTTTAGGGGTTTTACATGTTTTTTTTGTGTTTTTATGTTTTTCTTAGGGGTTTTTAATGTTTTTAGGGATTTATACATTTTTAGGGTTTTTTTTTGAATTATATTTTTTAAGGGTTTTTATGGATTTTGAGGATTTTTAATGTTTTTAGTGTTTTATGGTTTGGGGGGTTAGTGGTTATTTATTAGATTTTTAGTTGTTTAACGGTTTTTAGCTTTTTTAACATTTCTAGTGGTTTCAATGGGTTTTAAAATTTTAGTGGTGTTTTAGTATTCTTATGGGTTTTTTATATTTTTTTAATCTTTTAGGGGGTTTACGGTTTTTATGGTGTTTTAGGGGTTTTAGGGTTGAAGCGGTGTGAGGTCAGGCTATTTATGGCCCCACAAAATTTATTTGAAAAAAGACATTGTAGACAACGAAGTGGAGGGGTCAAACAACCCACACCCAAAAACCCATAACAACCCCAAACCCATAACAACCCAAAACCCAAAAAACAAAAAAAAAGCACAAAAAATACAAGAAAAGAAAAAATTCATAGTCATATTCATCAGCACCTCCCAACCAATCAGCAAGAAGCATCTTACAGCACATGATTCGTCTTCCGTCACCTTCAGCATCAATATCTCAATCAGCACATTCCAGGGCGAGGATAATCCTCCCAGCCGAGCAGCAACAAGCCTCCAGTAGCTCAAGTTCTAACATCCAGTACAACCTAAACAGAAAAATCCCATCATACCGCATCTCATCTTCCAGAAACCTGCATCTTCTATGAAAACATCCATCACCTATAGACCAAACATCTTCCAGAAAATTACAGCCAGCATGACCATTTCACAGTGCCACAAACAAGGGCATAGAACCTCCATCCCCGCAACCCAAAAAGCTCTTCCAGCAGCCCAAAAACCGCAAAGCACGACCATTATACAACCCCTCATATCAAAACCAACAAACAGAACCAGAAACACGGAACAAGAAAGAATGCTTTTGCACCTCATTAGAGCATACACCAAAACAAGATTGCAGAAAAACAAAAAACAAACCAGGATCATCCGCAAGAGTCAAGCTACAACCAAGAACTCCAGCGGGATACAGGGGACCAAAGAAACCAATTTGGCACCCCAATGAACCACAGAACAGAAAATCAACCAGATCCTAGCACAACTTACTCCATGCCATAATAACAACATGAAACAAAGATGAATCCAAGGAACTGGAAAACCAAACCTGAATCTTCATCATGATCCATTGACCAATAGATCTGAAATCCCACAACATAGGATTGAGAACGCCCCCAGAAAATCTACATAGCACCCTATGTATCCCCCATCTTCCAACGCAAAGCCCAGTGTACCAGAAAATCTCACCAGATCTCATATTTACAAGAAGGGATGACCATAGTATCTGAGAGATCCAGATCTTCACGCTACACCTCAACTGAAGCCTATCACCACTGCAACCGATCTTCCGAGATGAATCCCTAACACAGATCCTTGCGCCAAGAGACCAATGAAAATGGATATTCCCAACAGAACCCCAACCCTCACCGCCATAGATGAAGACCCTAGCATTGACCGATTCGTGAAGCTCCCACCAAGGGAGAGAGAGGGAATCAGCCGAAGATGAGCAAAAGATATCCGGAATGAAGCTGCCATGGAGGATTTCAAGAGGAAACCATCGCGAGTTTAGAACTGAGATAGAGAGCCTATAAGATAGTGGCGAAATCTTTTTATCTTTGGTTTTTGAGGGTCTTTTAGGGTTTTTTTTGTATTTTACCACTATTTATGGTTTTTAGGGGGTATTATGTTTTTTTAGGTTTCTAATGTTTTCATAGGGTAATTAAATGTATTTAGGGTTATTTTAGTTTTGGGGTTTTTTTTGTAATTTTTTATTATTTTTATGGTTTTTTATTGTTTTGATAGATATTGAGGGTTTTAGGGTTTTTTAGGGTTTTTAGGGTTTTATGTTTTTTTGGGGTTTTAGAGGTTTAATTTGAGTTTTAAGGGTTATAAATTTTGTAAACAATTTTATGGATTTAGATTGTTTTTAGAGTTTTTATTGTGTCTTAGGGTTTTGATATGGTTTTTAGGGTTTCTATGGTTTTTATGGGTTTAGGGTTTTAGGGTTTTAGTGGTTTTAGTTTCTTATAGTCTTTTTGGTGTTTTTAGGGTTCTGATGTTTTTTTAGGATTTAATGTTTTTCTTAAGGGTTTTCAATATTTTTGGGTTTTTTATGTTTTTAGGGATTTTAAGAGTTATTTTAGGATTTTAAGGGTTTTTTTTGGTTTTTGGAGGTTTTGAATTTTTTAAGGTATTTTTTAGGTTTTTTATAATTTTTAAGGTTTTTAGGGGTTTATGTTTTTTCAGGTTTTTAAGGTTTCCTTAGGGTTTTAGGGGTTCTTTACATTTTTAGGGATTTTCATGGATTTTTTATTTTTTATGGATTTTTAGTGGTTTTAAGGATTTGAGTGTTTTAGGAGTTTAGGGTTTTTATGGTTTTTTTGTCTTTTGGGGTTTCGTTATGTTTTAGGGATTTTACGGTTTTTTTACAGTTTTTTATGTTTTAAGGGGTCAAAAGGGTTATTAATGTTTTAGGTGGGGTTTTAGGTTTTTATGGGGTTTTATGGTCTTTTACGGTTTATAAGGGTTTGTATAGATTTTTGGGGTTTTAAGGGTTTTAGGGGTTTTACTATTTTTTTGGGTTTTATGGATTTTAAGTGTTTTTAGTTTTTTATGTTTTCTTAGGGGTTTTTAGGGGTTTTAGGGTTTTTAATAATTAATTAATTTTTAAAGATTTTAAATGTTTTTTATGTTTTCTTATGGATTTTTGTGGTTTTAGGGGGTTTTTAGATTTTTATGATTTTTGGTTGGTTTGATTTTTCATATTTTGTAGGGTTTTAATGATTTTTTGAGTTTTTTAAAATTCAATTGGGATTAAATTATTTTTATATTTTTTATTGGTTTTGGTTTTTTATGGTATTTTGAAATTTTTTTCAAGGGTTTGAGGTGTTTTATGGTTTTTTGGGGGGTTTAGGGTCATTTAGAGGTTTTTTCTTTTTTTAGGTTTCTAGGGTTTTAAGTGTTTTTAGTTTTTTGAGGTTTTATTAGGTTCAATAATGATTTTTTACATAGTCTTTGTATTTGTAATGATTTTTATGGATTTATGGGGCATTATGGTTCTTTGGGATTTTGGGGGTTTTCCAGATTTTCAGGTGCTTTTAGGGATTTTAGCATTTTTAGGTTTTTCAAGAGTTTTTAGTTTATTTTGGTTTTAAAAGTTTTATTAGGGTTTTTCATGTTTTTTTGGATTCTATTACAATTTATGTATTTTTTTATTTTTTAGGGTTTTTATGTTTTATTGGGTTTTTAAGCTTTTTGAGTTTATTGGGTTTTTAGATTTTTTTTAATATTCTTAGTGTTTTAAAGGGTTTTTATATATTTTTTTATTTTTTAGTTGTTTTAGGTGTTTGAAATGGATTTTATATTTTTTGGGGTTTTTATGGGTTTGGGGGTTTTATGTTTTTTTATGGTTTTTAGGGATTTTTTCATTTTTTTGGTTTTTATGGTTTTTAAGTGTTTTATGTTTTTATTTTTTTCTAGGTTTTTTTGGGGTTTTAAAAATTTTTATTATTTTTTTGGATTTCTTATTATTATTATTATTATGGGTTTTTAAGATTTTTTTGATTGTAAGGGTTTTTAGGGTTGTAGGGTATTCTTGGTTTTTTTGGGGTTTTATGGTTTTTTGAGTTCTTTTGGGTTTTTAGGGGTTTATAGAGTGTTTTATCATTTTTAGGTGTGTTATGGTTTTTAAAGGGTTTGTTTGGGTTTATGTTTTTTATGGTTTTTAGGTTTTTAGCTATTTTAGTTTTTTAGGGGCATTAAGTGGTTCAGGTTTATATGGATTTCATAGGGGTTTCCAAGTATTTTATATGTTTTTTATGTTTTTAGGTATTTTTATGGATTTTTTAGGAATTTTATTTTATTTTTTTAATTTTTTGGGATTTTGAGGGTCTATAATATTTTTAGGGGTTTTTAGGTTTCCATGGATTATTTGGGGTTTTATGGGTTTTTGAGTTTTTTGGGGTTTTAATGATTTCTTAGATTTTTTTACATTTTTAGGGGTTTAAAGGTGTTTTAAAGTTTTTGGTGGATTTTTATGATTTTTATGGTTTTTAATATTTTTTATGGGTTTCAGGGTTATTTGGTTTTTTAGGTTTTCTGAGTTTTTTGGGTGTTGGGGGGTTTTTTATGATTTTATAATTTTTTAGACTTTTAGTGTCTTTCAGTGTTTTAGGTTTTCAATTTTTCTTACTGTTTTCTATATTTTTAGGGCATTTTATGTTTTTAGGGATATTTATGGCCTTTTGGATTTATATGGTTTTGTTTGGATTTTTAGGCATTTTGAGTGGTTTTAGGGTTTTATGATTTTTTGGGGTTTTTATGTTTTTAGAGTTTTTATGGTTATTTAGAGTTTTTTATGTTTTTAGTTGATTAATGGGTTTGTAGAGTTTTTATTAGGTTTTAAAGGGGTTTTAGTGTTTTTTAGGTTTCAATGGTTTTGATGGATTTTAGGGGTTTTATGGTTTTTTAGTTTTTTTGTTATTATCATTGTTTATATTTTTTAGGGGTTTTAAATTTTTTAGGATTTTAAGGTTTTCTTGGGGGGTTATAAGGTTTTTAGGGGTTTTTTGTTTTTGGAATTTTTGGGGTGTTTAGGATTTTTATGTTTTTAGGGGTTTTTAAGGATTTATAGGGGGTTTTGGGTTTTTTAACGGTTTTAGGGTTTTTATGGTTTTTTAGGTTTTTACAATTTTGAGAGGTTTTTTGGATTTTCAATGTTTTTATATTTTTTTCATGTTTTAAGGGTTTATATGACATTCAAATTTTTCGTGGGTTTTTGGGTTTTTTTGGGTTTCTATAGTTTATAGGGTTTTTAATGTTTTTAAGTGTTTTTATTATTTCTAAAATTTTTGGGTATTTTGGGGATTTTAAGAGTTTTTAGGTTTTAATGGTGTTCTAAGGAATTTTAAATGTTTTTAGTGTTTTTTATATTTTTAGGGAATTTTAGGATTTTTTTATTTTTATGGTCTTTAGCAATTTTAGAGATTTTGTATGATTTTAGTGTTTTTAGGGTTATTATGGTTTTAGGGTTTTTATGGTTATTGGGTTTTAAGGATTCTTAGGGTTTCTATGGTTATATGGATTTTTATGGTCCGAGTGAGTTTTTAGAGTATTTATGGTTTTTAAGGGTTTTAATGTTTTTTAGGGGTTTTAGTGTTTTTATTGATTTTTTAGTTTTAAGGGGTTTTATGTGTTTTTAGGGTTTTAATGATTCCTTATGGGTTTTCAGGATTTTTTTGGGTTTTTTGTGTTTTTTGCGATTTTTATGCGTTATTGGGTTTTTAGGGATTTTAAGGGGGTTTTAGGGTTTTTTTGGGTTTTTTGGGGTTTTAGGTTTTTTTGTGTTTATAAAGTCATTTATAGTTTATTAACGTTTTATGGGATTAATGGGTATATGTTTTTTTAGAAGGTTTTTATTGTTTTTTTTGTTTTTTAATGTTTTAAATGTCTTTATAGTGTTTAGGATTTTTGTGATTTTTAGGTGGTTTAGGTTTTTTATTGTGTATTTGGTTTTTATGGGTCTGTAGTGCTTTTATGTTCTTAAGGTTTTCTTAGAGATTTTTAGGTATTTCAGGGTTTTTTACATTTTTGCGGATTTTCAGGCCCTTTTTTCGATTTTTATGGTTTTTTTGGGTTTTCATTGAATTTTAGGGTTTATAGATGTTTTTATGGGTTTTTGTGGGTTTTTTAAAATTTTAGGGGTTTTATTTTTTTTAGGGTTTTTAGGTTTTTTAGGTTTTCTAGGTTTGAAAGGGTTTTTTGTGTTTATTGGGTTTAGCGGTTTCATATATTTTTCAGAGGTTTTAAGGTTTTTTATGTTCTTATGGATTTTTATAGATTTTTGGGATTTTTATGGGTTTTTAGGATTTGTAGGGATTTGAGTGTTTTTAGAATTTTTATGTTTTTTTTATGTTTTTAGGGGTTTTTTATTTTTTTACGGGTTTTCAGGTTTCTTATTATTTTTAAATATTTTTAGTTGTTTAATGTTTTCTCTGATATTTTTGAGGTTTTTGAGTTTTTATAGGGTTTTAGTGTTATTTATATTTTTTAGGGGGTTAAGTTTTTTAGGGTATTTATGGACTTTTTAGTGTTTTATGGTTTATAAATTTTTTAGGTTTTTAGGGGTTTTACATGTTTTTATGTGTTCAATGTTTTCTTAGGGTTTTTAGTTTTTTTGGGATTTTTAGAGAATTTTAGTATTATTATGGCTTATAGGGTTTTTAGGGATTTGGGGGTTTATAAGGTATTTATCAATTTCTAGGATTTCTAGGGGTGTAAGTGTTATTAAGTTGTTTAGATTTTCTTATGATTTTTATGGTTTTTAGGGTTTTTTAACGTTTTTATGGTTTTTTGGGATTTTTTAGTATTTTATGGGTTATTAAGGGTTTTAGAGATTCTATGGGTTTTTAGGGTTTTTAGGGTGTTTATAATTTTTAAGATTTTTGTTTTTTAGTTTTACTATATTTTTAGGGGTTTTAAGGTTTTTTAGAGTATTTTAATGTTTTTAGGGGTTTATATGGTTTTTTTATAATTTTCAGTGATTTTTATGTTTTTATGGGTTTTTAGGTTGTTTTATGGTTTTAAGGTTTTTTTTGTTTTTTTAGTTTTTTAGGGTTTATAGAATTTTTGTGTTTGTTTTCAAGGAAATGGAATGGTGTATATAAAATGAAAATGAATTACAAACAATCACCCAAAATTGAAAAAATAATGGTTGCTCCAGGACTAGGTTCCACTACCATACCAAACCCGATAGCACTATGGAAGGTACCTAGGAATGAC
Source organism: Viscum album (assembly GCA_963277665.1). Classification (NCBI taxonomy): domain Eukaryota; kingdom Viridiplantae; phylum Streptophyta; class Magnoliopsida; order Santalales; family Viscaceae; genus Viscum; species Viscum album. Next base: position 148,629,258 of record OY728151.1, read on the forward strand.
CAAGTGAACTAGAAAACCAAAACATCCTAAGAACCTTAAAAATCATCTTCTATTAGAAGCCAAAAGAAAGGAAATAATAGCCACCACATTGGAATAACACCACACACACCAAGACGTAGACAACCTAAAACAAAATCATTACAAGAGGAAAGAACACTGATCAGCACACATTCCCCCAAAAAACTAGTAAAATGAAATACAATATCTCATAATCACCAAGACAACAAGTACTCCAAGGGAAAACATACCAAGGACACCAAAGACGTCTTCAAGAAGAACCCAAAGAATGCCAAGAGGAAAGAACACTGATCAGCAACCAACATCACAAGACCCAAGCACACAGCTCCTAAGCAGTAATCCAACAAGAACACAAAGGAAAATACACTTTGTTAAGAAGAAGCCAGAAATGGAAACAATAAGAAACACACTCACACACCACCTAAACAAATTAATGAATGCACACCCCTACAGAAGCACACAACCCCCCCCCCCACACTCGCACCCAAAAACATGTTTCCAACCAGACCAGAAAGTACACGCCAACCCACTTGTTGCACCACAACCAAATCCGACCAAGCTAACCGAGTAACCCACATGTATAACCTCCAAATAAAACTCATCCGACAATCAAAAATCCCTGCATCCAAAGGTCCGAAAACACCACAACTAAATCCACCAATACGATCCATCTTTGAACCACCCTGCACCAACAAAAAAACCAAAAAACTGGCAAGAAACCCACCAAAAAACACACCAACAAGGACGTCCTCGCTACACAAGCATGCAAGATCATCCTCACACCAGCACCAAATAAACCCTATCCAAACCTTCACTACAACAAAACCAACAAAAATGAAAACCAACAACTCTCAGAGAAGGAAATAGATAAATCACAATAGTTGGATGAAAGAAACCAAAAATAACTATAATCCCATCTAAGTAACAAATTCATTCAGCAATCTCAATATCACTAAAAATGATGTACCAACAACACTAATATGGTATCATCATCTCATGTGCCAGAAAACCCCACACTAAAACTAAACAACACCACAAGTATCCACTTGGGATCATACTACCAGAGTATCCATGCACCACTATACACCAAGTATAGCTCCCGGTAAGTTATATGAGAATATAGTATGCTAGAAACCAACAGTCACTAAGATGATTAACAAAAATCATCCATGAACCCCATGAAAATAGAACAAACTACATGTCACCAAACCAAACACTCACCCAATAAACTAAAAAGACGAAAAAACACATCGAAACTTGGTTCCATGTACTCGAAAACTCACCACAATAAAACAAAGATACCGGCCACAAGATAATCACAACCTGAATTATCCCCAAGCCACCAAGCAAAAAATAATTTCACCTACAAGAACAAAAAGTATGCATCACGAGACCAAATATACAACAAAAAAACATAAAAATTAACAAGAAAAATATAGTATAATCCCACATCAACCAATCAGATATTCCAATAAGCAGTCAAGATCTGAAAGACCAGCCTACCTCCAACACAAAATCCCTACTCCCTTAAAACCCTCAAACACTAGAATAGAACAAATAAAATCATATTCATTGCCCATCCAATAATACCCCAAGGTAAGAAACCAGAATGTAATGATAAGAATCCACTACCACTAGAAACATCACCAAATAAGCACAACAAACCCAACCAGAACAAAATATTTACAACACCGTATAAGAGAACACAGAAGATTCCATCTCTGACCCAACTATTGATTATCCTTGGTATTCAAGAATGGATTTCTAGAAAAGAGTCCATATTAAATAATCCTCTCAAACTTATTAGAAAGATAACTCCCATAATGGGTGGAGGAACCATAGAGATGGTCATTTCATTCCTTCCAAATAATTTACACTAAAGTCTCCACACCAATCTTACCAAAGACACTCAGTAAGGAATACCCAGAGAAATTATATGAAGATCAATAAATGATTTCATATAATGTTAGAGCCAAATAATTCAGTATTCATGAACCTAAACAAGGCCATCAAATGATTCTGAGATGAGGAATAATTGAAAAATAAGGGGGTCCATATTCTCAACACTTAATTTAAAAAGGAAACAACGGTTAAGGATGGAAAAACCATAATGATGTAATTTATCTTGGTTAGGTAACCATTCAAGAATTACTAACTAAATAATAAATTATAATATGGATGGGAAGACTCAGTTAGATACCAAATAAGCCCAAGGAACAACAACTTATTTGTGGATTTTGATTTTTTTAGGGTTTTTAAGGTTTTAACACTTTTAGGTTTTTATGGGTTTTATGTTTTTTTAGGTTTTAAATTTTTCTTATGGGTTTTAAGTGTTTTTAGGGATTTTTTATTTTTTAGGTATTTCTAGGGATTTTTAAGGATTTTTAATGCTTTTTAGGGTTTTTGTGATTTTTTGGGTTTTATGGTATTTAGGATTTTTAGGGTTTGGGGGGGGGGTGTTAGTGTTTTTTATGTATTTTATTTTTTGAAGGTTTTTATTTTTTTTAAAATTTTTATGATTTTAATGATTTTTTACTTTGTTAGTGATTTTTAGAGTTTTATGGGGTTTTAAGGTTTTTATAGTTTGGAGGGTTTTTTTGTTTTTAGTTGGATTTTTAGGTTTTTGGGTCTTTTTAGGGGTTTTAGGGGGTTTTAGAATTTTTTATATTTTTAACAGTTTTTAGTGTTTTTGGGTTTTTATAGTTTCATAGAGTTTTTATTTTTCACATTTTTTACATTTTTTGGTGTTTTAGTGCTTTTTAGGATATTTATGGTTTTTATGGGTTTTATGGTTTTTAATGTTTTTAGGGGCTTTATGTGTTTTATGTTTTAAGGTTTTATTAGATCTTGTTAGGGTTTTTTTTGTTTTTAGGGATTTTTATTACTTTTTTATGATTCTTATGGGCATTTATAGTTTTTTGGGATTTTTAGGGGTTTTAGGGTTTTAGGGTTGTTAGAGTTTTTATGGGGTTTTTTAATTTTTAGGGGATTAAAAGGATTTAGAGTTTTTAGTAGGATTTTTAGATTTTATGTATTTTTAGGTTTTTAAGGATTTTATGTGTTTTATGGTTTTTATGGGATTTTAGAGTTCATATGGTATTTTTTATTTTTTAAGGTTTTTTCTTTTTTTAGGATTTTTGGAGGTTTTAAGTTTTTTTAGCTTTTAAGGTTTTATTAGGGTATTTTAGGGTTTTTAGGGTTTTTTATGTTTTAGTTATTTTTAGGGATTTTTTAGGATTTTTATTTTTTATGATTTTAAGTGATTTTGAGGGTTTTTAAGATTTTTATGGATTTTTAGGGTTTTTATCATTTTTTAGGTTTTTAAGGGTCTAAACTATTTTAATATTTTAAGATTTTAATAGGAATTTTCAGGTTTTTTAGGGTTTACTCCATTTTTATAGATTTTTATGGATTTTTTTAAAAAATTTATAGTTTCAATATTTTGTAGGTATTTTTAATGTCTTTTATGGTTTTATAGTTTTACGATTTTTTTGTCTTTTTTTTGATTTTTTTGATTTTTTTGGGTTTTAAATATTTTTTTTGTGTTTTTAAATGTTTTTTGTATAGAAAATAGTACATAATATATAAAAAATCATAATTTATTTAAGTATAGAATGATCACCCAAGGGGTGAATCGCTTGCTCGAAGGCCAAAAGTGACATAAAAAATGAAAACGAACCAAGGCCCAAGGCAGTCTTTCCATTGGAAAAGCACAAAAAAACAAATCCATGAAAAAACAAAGAGAAATATGTGCTTCAATTTACTTATCCAAAGAAATAATCTACGAAATTACCAGGCCACTAAAACACCCACTCACCATGCACCACCTTCCTATCCTATTCCGATAATAATAAAAGAAAGACTAATGGATAATTATTGTCTAAAAACTAGCTACTATCCCAAATCGAAACGACCCATATCCATCTCAAGTTTTTAATTTTTTAAGGTTTTTTGGGGGGTTTTCAGGGTTGATAAAGTTATTTAATATTTTTATAGATTTTTACTTATTTAGAAGGGGTTTAATGTTTTTATAGTTTTCAAGGTTTTTAGCGTTTTTAGGTTTTTATCGTTTTTTATGTTTTTAGTGTCTTTAATTGTTTTTGGGGATCTTAGGATTTTTTAATTTTTTTCGGTTTTTTATTTTTTAGGTATTTTTGGTGATTTTAAATTAATTTTATGTATTTTAGGGTTTTTAGGTATTTATAGTGGATTTAGTGTTTTTAGGGTATTTAGGGTTCTTATGTGGTTTTTTTGGAGTTTTTAGGTTTTTTTATTTTTTTATGGTTTAAATGGGTTTCTATAGTTTTCTCACATTTTTAGGGGTTTAAATATTTTTTAATGTTTTTAGTGGTTCTTTTAATTTTTATGTGTTTTTAGGGATTTTTAGGGATTTTTATGGATTTATTGTTTTTCGGGGGTTTTTTGTGTTTTTATAGTATTTTTTGGGTTTTTTGAGTTTTTGAGTTTTTAAGGGTTTTATGTTTTTTCAGTTCATCAAGGTTTTATTAAGGTATTCAGGTTTTTTTGGTTTCTTACATTTGTAGTTTTTTTAAAGGATTTTTTGTTTTTTATGGTTTTTAGGGTTTTTTGAGATTTTGAGTATTTTTAAGGTTTTTAGTTTTTTAGGGGAATTAATTTTTTTCTATTTTTAATATTTTCTTATGGGTTTTTAAGATTTTAGGTTTTTAGTTATTTAAATTTTATTTAGGAATATTAATAAATTTTATGGGTTTTTAATGGTTTTTTGGGTTTTTACTATTTTTAAAGATTTTGATGGGTTTTTAGGGTTTTAGAGATTATTTTGGTTTTAGGGGTTTTTTGTGTTTTTAGGTTTTTTAATAGTTTTTATTGTTTTTAACTTTTTAAGGGATCAATTTGTTTTTTTGTTTTTTAGTGGTATTAGGGTTTTTATGATTTTTAGGTGTTTTTATGGGTTTTTAGGGTTGTAGATATTTTATAGGATTTTTAGTGTTTTTTAGGTTGTTTAGGGGTTTTAATTGTTTTTAGGTTTTTAGGTTTTTCTTTGGGATTTTTCAGGTATTTTGAGTTTTTAGGGATTTTGTTAGGATTTTATTGGTTTTTAGGGTTTTTAGGGATTTTGAGGGTTTTTACAGTTTTGTTGGGTTTTTAGGGTTTTCAGAGTTTTTAGGTTTTAAGGGGGGTTAATTGTTTTTATTTTTTTTTAGGTTTTTATAGGGTTTTTCAAAGGTTTTATATTATTTTTTGTTTTTTAAGATTTTTGGACTTTTTTGTATTTTGCTGGTATTTTTTGGGTTTTTCTGGATTTTTTTGGGATTTTTTGTTTATTTATAGTTTCTATGGTTTTTATGGATTTTTAAAGGGTTTAGGGTTTTTTAGTTTTTAAGGCTTTTATGTTTTTATTGATTTTTTTAACAATTTTAGGTATTTAAATGGGTTATAGTTTTTTAGTTTTTGTTGGGTTTTATAGGGTTTGGTAAGTATTTAAAGGGGGTTTATGGTTTTTAGTGTTTTAGTGTCTTTTAGGGGTTTTTAGTGTTTTAGTGTTTTTAGGGTACTAGGGGTTTTAATTGAATTTAGTTTTTATGGTTTTCTTAGAGTTTTCTAGGGTTGTTAGTGTTTTCTATTTTTTTAGGGGTTTTTGGATTTTCATGGGTTTTTAGAGTTTTTAGGGATGTTTAGGGTTTTTAGAATTTTAGGTTTTTTATTTTTTGGGGGTTTTAGAATTTTTTCATATTTTTAGAATTGTTTAGTTTTTTTAGGTTTTTATGGATTTATTAGGGTTTTTCAGGTTTATTAGCGGTTTTGGGATTTTTATGTATTTTCTGGGTTCTTTAGGATTTTTATGGGTTTTAGGGAGTTTGAATGTTTTTTGTGTTTTCTGGGGTTTTTAGTGTTTTTTTGGATTTTTTTGTTTTAAGTGTTTTTATTTTTTTATGTTTTCTTATGATTTTTCTGTATTTTTATGGTTTTTTATGTTTTTATGGATTTTCAAATATTATTTTGGATTTTTATCGGTTTTTGGGATTTTTGGGTTTTTGAAAGTTTTTAGGGGATTTTATAGATTTTATGGTTTTTTTGAGTATTTAGGGGTATTTTGATTTTTTTTAAATAGTTTTAAAATTTTTATCATTTTTTTGGGTATAGAAGGTTTTTAGTGTTTTTAGTGGGTTTCTATGGTTTTTATGGGGTTTTAGGGTTTTTTTGGTTTTTGGGGGTTTTAGGGGTTTTAGGGGTCATCAGTGTTTTTGGGGTATTTTTTGGGGTTTTTAGGTGTTTTATGTGTTTTTATTTTTTTATGTTGTTTTTTGGGATTTTAAAATTTTTATAGATTTTGATGGATTCTTTTTGATTTTTAGAATTTTTATGTATTTTGAGGTTTTTAGAATTTGTAACCTTTTTTGGGGTTTTAAGGGGTTTCATGAGTTTTTAGGTTTTAATGGGTTTTCATAGTTTGTAAGGTTTTTTATATTCATAGGTATTTTTGGTATTTTTAGTATTTTTATGATTTTTAGGATTTTTTGGGATTTTGAGGTATTATATATATATTTTATTCCATTTAATGTTTTTAATTGTTTTAGGGGTTTTTTGAGCTTCTATGGTGTTTATGGTTTCTTAGTGTTTTTTTAACATTTTTAATTATTTAGAGTTTTCAGTGGTTTTTGGGGGTGTTATGGGTTTTACGGGGTTTTTATAGTCTTTAAGGGTTTTATGTTTTTTATTTTTTATTATTTTTATGGTATTTTTACATTTTATATTTTTGAGGGGTTTAAAGAGTTCTTAGGTTTTTAGGGTTTTTATAGGTTATTTTAGGGTTTTATGGTTTTTTACATCTCTTTCAATTTTTAGGTAATTTTTTTATTTTTATGGTTTTGTTGGGTTTTTTGTATTTTGATGGTTTTGTGGGGTTTTAGGGGTTTTCGAATGTCTTAGGGTTTTATAATTTTTATGTTTCTCGGGGTTTTATGTGTTTTTATGTTTTTAAGGTTTTCTTGTGTTTTATAAAGGTTATTATTTATTTTTAAACTTTTTAGGGATTCTTAGGGACTCATTATTATTTTTATGGGGTTTTACGGTTTTTTGGGTTTTTTGGTGTTCAGTATTTTTTAATGTTTTTGTGGTTTTTAGGGGTTTTAGTATTTTTTTAGGTTTTTAGGGGTTTAAATTGTTTTTTGGTTTTTCATTTTTATTAGTTTTTATTGTTTTTAGGGTTTTTTGGATTTTAGGTATTTTTATAAATTTTTAAAATATTATGGTTTTTAAGGTTTTTTTGGATTTTGAAATTTTTTAGGTTTTTTTATGTTTTTATGGTTATTTGGTTATTTGGGTTTTAAGGGTTTGTTTTTTAGTTTTTCGGGGGTTTTTTGGTTTTTATAGTTTTTTAACATTTATAGGGGTTTAAAGGGATTTTATAGTTTTTATGGGGGTTTAAGGTTTCTAATATTTTTAGGGGGTTTTATGGTTTTTGTGGTTTTTAGGGGTTTTGGGTATTTTTTCAAGTCAGGGTTTTGGGATATTTTAGGGTTTTCAGTGTTTTTTTGTTTTTATCAGTTTTAAAGGTTTTTAGGTTTTTAAGATTTTTTAAGGTTTTAAATTTTTGACATATTTTTATGTGTTTTTAAGGATTTTTATGGTTTTTTTAGTTTTTAGGGATTTTGATGAGATTTAGGGTATTTAGGGTTTTTATGGGGTTTTAGGGGTTTATTGGACATTAATGGTTTTTTTTGTTCTTTAGGGGTTTTAAGAATTTTTAGGCTTTATGGTTTTCTTTAAGTTTTTTAGGGTTATATGGATTTTATTATTTAACCAATATTTAAGTATTTTTAGGTTTATTATGGTTTTTATGGATTTTGAGTGTTTTTAGGGTATTTAGTTTTTTTATGGTTTTTTGGTTTTTAGAGTTATTTAGTTGCTTAGGTTTTTTAGATTGTTTTATTATTTTTAGGTGTTTAAGGTGTTTTAGAGTTTTTTGGGGGAGGGGTCACGTATTTAATAGTGTTTTAGGGTTTTTAATATTTTTAAGGGGATTTAAATTTTTAGGGTTTTATGGTTACTAAGGTTTTCTAGGTTTTTAGGGATTTTAAGTGTTTTGGGGTTTTTGAGGTTTTCCTATGGTATTTTTAGGGTTGTTAGGGTTTTTTAGTTTTTAGTAATTTTTATGTATTTAATATTTTTATTGTTTTTTTTGTTTTTATTAATTTTTAGGTTTTTAGCATTTTTTATATTTTTTTCAGGTTTCAATTGTATTTTTAATTTTTATGGTTATTAGTGGTTTTCAGGGGTTTTCAGGGTTTTAACTTATTTAGGGATACTTATGGATTTTTTAGGGTTATTATGGTTTTTAGGGGTCTATAGTTTTTTGTGGTTTTTAAGGATTTTTAGAGTTTTTCAGGTTTTTAAGGTTCTTTATAATTTATACATTTTTATAGGTTTATAGTGATTTTGAGTTTTAATTCCTTTTTATGATTTTTATGGTTTTTTAGGATTTTTAAGGTTTTAGTGGTGTTATAGTATTTAGGGTATTTTAGGGTATTTTTATTATTTTGGGGTTTTTTGCATTTTTTAGGTTTTATAGGGGTTTTTGGTGTTTTTAGATTTTTAAGGTCTTCATAATATTTTTAGGGGTTATAGGGTTTTTTACAATTTTCGGATTCTTGGGGTTTTTTTATTGTTTTTATAGTTTTTATTGGTTTTTAGGATTTTGAGGGTTTTTTAGTTTTTTTTTGGTGTTTTAACATTTTTAGGGATTTTAAGTGATTTAAGGTTTTAATGTTTCCATGGGGTTTTAATGTTTTTTTTGGGTTTTGTTAGTTTTTTAGATCCTTACACAATTTTTAAGGTTTTTAGGGATATTGTGTTTTATAGGGGTTTTCAGGGTTTTTATGGATTTTATGGGTTTTTTGGGTTTTTGGGTTTTTTTGGTTTTTTTAGCTTTTTGGGGTTTGAAGGATTTTTTAGTTTTTATCATTTTTTTGTGTTTAATGGTTTTTTATAGTTTTTAGTGGGTTTTTGGCTTGTTATGGATTTTTTAGTGTTTCAAATGATTTTAGGGGTTTTTATGGTTTTAAGGGTTTTGGGGTTTTTTGGGTTTTTAGGGTTTTTAGGGTTTTTAGCATTTTTTACGTTTTTGGGGGGTTTTAAGTGTTTTTTAGTTTTTATTTCCTTTATAGTGTTTTTAGGATTTTTATGGTTGTTACTTTTTTTTGGATTTTTAGGAATTTTTAATAATTTTTATGTGTTTTTATGGTTCATAGGGGGTTTTAGGGGTTTTAAAGTATTTAGGGCTTTTATCATTTTTTTGTTGTTTAGGAATTTTGCGTGATTTCAGGTTTTTAAGGTTTTTTTAGAGTTTTTAAAAGATTTTAGGAATTTTTGGGGTGTATTTTGAATTTTTATGGTTTTTATGGTTTTTAGAGATTTTCAAGGGTTTAGGGTTTTATGTTTTCTGGTATTTTACTATTTTTTAGTTATTTTGGTTTCAAAGGTTTTTTAGAGTTTTATAACATTTTAGGTGTTTTCATTTGATATGAAACCATTTGTTGACATTATATTGATGGCATGTGCGGAGTTGGAGTTTCAGGACACAATAATGAAATGAAAAATTAAAGAACCCACAAGCGAAAAAGGGAGCCCATATTGCTACATTAAAAGGCCCAAAGCCAAGGTGAATACATGTAATTTTTAAATGGGCCTATTATCTAACTATTCAACCCCAAACATGATGTTTAAATCTTTTCCCACATTGTTTCGTAAATTTTTGATGCCCCTCCCACATGGAGAATTCTATAATTGAATCTTTGGACACAAAATACAAATCTAATGGGATAGGCACTCAATGTCAAATTTGGTGAGCTATAGGTGGAAAGATATATGCTAATTGTAAAAAACTTATTTTGTAGACTTTATTTTTTTTACAATAAGGGAACAAAGTAGGTTTTTCCTTTATGAAACTAGGATATTATACCCCAAACTCTTGTATCACCCTTGGTATTAAATATCCACCCCCATGGAACATGTATGAAATTCATGATAGTGATAGAGAGATTATTCATTGTTTCTCTTCATTCTATTTGGATCATTCAGATTTCCACCTTTCTCTTGTACATTCTTACATTTTCAATCTACAAGTTAGATTGGGGATCTAAGATCACAAATCCCCCAATTCTGTGCCTCAACCTAATTGTATAATTTTTTGGATTGGCCATCACATCCCTCCTTTGTGTGTGTTGTCTAAGTAGTTGGCCACACTCTATATAGAGTCGGTTTACTACATGCTTCCACAATCCAAACCTATTTTCCCCCACTTATCCCCGAACAATATCCATCACCCACCGCCCTACCCCATCAAGACCGGTCCACATCTACAATCTCTCATAAGTTTAAATCAGAGCTCTAGTTTACATGATAAGAATATATCTCTTCAATTACAATACTTTTATCCATTACCATACTTATCTTTCCATATTATCCATCCATTCAAAGAAAAAAAAGTAACATTCTTTTTCAAATCCTCCAAAATTTTTCTATTTTGTGCAATATTGAAATATTTTACATTGATCCAATTATTAATCCATCTAACTTTCTCATTTAATTCTCTATATGTGATTTGTATAAAAAAAATAAAATTCTCTCACCTAATAATATTTTTCTTTTCAAAATTAAGTGCATCTATTCTTTTAGAGATTTCAAAAAAATCATACCCTCGTTCATCATGTTGTGCTTTAAAACAAAAAACACAAATCATTTGGAGATATTTAAAATAAAACAAAAAAGGAAAATACAGCTAAGTATTCTTTATTAACATTATTTCCACTTTTCTTTTTCATACATCACTTTCCATTTCCTTATATTTCATCACCATATCATATTTGGATCATATTTTTCTAAATATTTATTATCTATAAAATCAATAAAAACCCCTTTGTTACCTCTATCCACCATTTACCCATATTTTCTACCTTATTTTACACCCTCTACCATTTTTTAAACCTTTACCACCCAAGAGATCTTTGTTAAACCACCCGCAACCACAACCGTACGTTGGGAAGGATTTGTAGTACATGATCACCCCAAAAAGGTATTAGATTTCATAAGAGCTTAGGAATTGAATATATTTTTTTCCGTGGAGATAAATAATAAAAACATACTAGTGAGTGTGTATCATTGTGTGTGTGAGTGTGTATATCTTGCATACTTGAGTGTGTACATTTTTCCCATTAGTGTACTTGTCTTGCTTGTTTGATTTTTTTATTATGTCTTTGACTTTGTAGATATATCTTGTGTGAGTGTGTATCCTTGTGTGTGTGAGTGTATACATCTTCTTTGTGTGAGTTTATACATCTTGTGTGTGTGTTTGTATGTTCACAAATGTGAGCGTGTGTGTATCATTGTGTGTGTTTCTCCCCATGTGTGTTTTTTTATGTGTTATATATCATAGATAAAGATCATGGGAAGAGAGTTTATCTTGATAGAAATGAAGAAAGATAAAGTAGATAACTCTCATAAAAATAAACACCACTCCAAATAAAATCTTTTGTGAGAAATTTGAAGAATCTTCTTGATAAGAATTTGGAGGTGCAAAACGAGCGCATTGAAAAGCTGGAGAACCAACCAAGCTTAATGTTGAATCATGATAACCGATAGTATGACTATATTCATGGCTCCTCTACATGAAAAAGTAAGATATAGATAACTTTGATGATGATTTTGAGAATTTCCCACAAAGTATGAGGTTGTTTCAACAATCTATATGAGAAAAAAGGAGACTACATGATGATGAAATTCTTTATGGTATTACGGTTATGGTTACCTATTTTCAAGGAAAATTTGACCCAGAATCATACTTGGAGTGGGAGATGTGAATTGTGGAAATGTTCTCATGCAATGCATATTATGAGGAGAAAAAGTTCAAACATGGTTCCCCTAAATTTCTTGATTATATTTTAATTTGGTGGGATCAAATATAAAAGGGGAGGGTTAGATTTAGAATACATCCCATCAGCACTTGTGACAACATGATGTTTTCTAGTTTGAATTATTTTTTCCCTCACATTACAATATAGATATCCACAAAAATAATTCAATTCCTCACCCATGGGAGAAATATTATTGATCATTACATCCAGGAGATGAAAAATTCCATGATTCAATAAAACATTGAGGTGGATATAGAGGCAACCATGGAGAGGTTTTACATGGGTTCAATGAGGAGATTTTCCATCAATTGGAGATGTACCCCCATGTGGAGATAGAAGATATGATACACCACTCCTTTGAGATCAAGAAAAAAATCAAAAGGAGGAGAAAAATATGGAAACCCATTACCCCATTCACTCCATGGAGAAATCCAAGGAAGGAGATTGGGGAACCATAAAAGGTAGAAGAGGTGACTGATCGTAGATGTGGAAAGGTAATTATTACACATAATAAAACTAATATTAAGGCAAACCAGACAATAAATTGGGATATTTGATGTTAAAAATGTCATTTAAGGGGTTACATTCCTAGTGAATTCCCAAACCAGTGCACCATGGCCATAAATATGTATGTAGAATGGGAGACCGATGGAGAGAGCTAGGGGGAGGAAGAGAAGGAATCCCCCAAAACTGAAAATGGATAATCATTAGAAGATAGTGAGATTATTTTCAATATGAGTGTTCTAAGAATAGAAATGATAATTGGAGAAAAGTAATAGTGAGAGACCATTTTCTATACCTGGTGAATGATCCATGGTAATATATGTATTTTTATTATTAATGGAGGAATCTATAACAACATATCGAGCACTAAGTTATTGGAGAATTTGGGGCATCCAATATTGAAACATAAACATCTATATAAACATGAGTGCTTGAATTATTGTTGAGAGATAAAGGTTACCAAATAGTTAAAGGTATTATTTTCTATCAGTAAATACAGGGATGAGGTATTGTGCCTCATTATTCCAAATAAGTCATGCAATTTTCTGTTGGGTCGACCATGGATGTATGATTAGTGTGTTAATCATGATGGGTTTTTAAACAAATCATTATTTTATAATTGTAGGGGAACCTAAATCTCTCATCATAATATCCCCCAAAAAATTTTGGAAGAAGAAATTTTTTGAGAAAAGAAAAAATTGAGTGATGCAGAAAAAATGAGAGAAAATAAAAATAAGATAATGAGGGAAAAGAGAAAATTAGAGAATAAAAGAAATATAGAGAAAATAAAAATAAATAGGGGATAAAAATTTGAGAGAGGTTAAAATAATGATGTTAGAAATAAATAGTGAGGCTAAGGATTCATTAATTTAGCAAAAAAAACCTTTTTTGTACTTATATATAAATAGGTGATGTTGAACACTAACAAATTAATATATCCTTTGACGCATATTATCGAGCCTATATTGTATTAGTTTGATAATGTGTTTCCCCAAGCGGGGTCGCCTAGTTTTCTACCAATTAGAGGTATTGAGCATAAAATTGACCAGATATCTAGAGAATCACTACCGAAATTCCATTCATATCACACTAAACTAGAAGAGACAAAGTAACATTAAATATATATTAAAAACATCATGGGTCTAAAATATTGGAAGGAGTGTCTACTATATTTGTATTATTTTTACCAAGTGGGATATCACTGTAAAAATAAATTTTATATAACTATAACTCCATTCAGATTTATCTTCCTTACCCCTATTGATCTAGATTCATTGCCTTTGCAGGAAAGTAGAAATATTGAAGGAAAACTACATGTTATAAACCCCATGGGAAATCAAAGAAGAATGAGAGGATTCAATATAAAAAAAATACAAAACTCAAGATATATGGATATGGACCATACCAAGTTCTTTATATGATTGATTATAATATCTCATTTTAAGGTGAGTACGATTGTATTTTTAAATTCAATCTTAGTAATCCTTTCTCATATTCGAATGAAGATGTTGAACAGTCTTTGACAACGCCTTTTCCAGAGGGGTAGGATGATATGAAATCAGTAGTTGACATTGTCTTGATGGCTTTTTCAGAGTAGAATTTTCAAGGCGCAATATTTTATGGGATAATTAAAGAGACTACAAGCATCAACATGAGGCCATTTTTTTATTTAAAGGAATTGACCCAAGGTGCATGTATGGTAGTGGAAAATGGGCATATAATATCACTTATTCAAGCCCAAACATGATGTATAAATATTAGTTCACATGGTTTTAAATTTTTTTAAGACTTTCCCAAATGGATAATTCAAGATTTGCGTCTTTGACCCTAAATCCAAATCCAGTGGGCTATAGTTGGAATGTTATGTGTTGATTTTCCAAAAATTGTTTGGTAGAATTTATGTTTTTTTATTTAAGGTAACAATGTAGGGTTAAAATATATGACTTTAGGGTATTATAAGTTGAAAATTATATCACCCCTTGGTTATAAATATCCACACTATGGCACTTGTATGTAATTCCAGATTTTAATATATAGATTGTGATTTTTTTCAATCTACTGTTTGAGGATAATTCTAATTTCCCCTTACTCTTGTTTATTCATTCGTTGTCAATAAAAAAGTTATATCGGTGATCAAAGATCAAAAAGATCCCAATTCTGTGCCTCAACCCAAGTGTATTTTTTCATGGATTTTCCAACAAAACAATCCCTTGATTTTTTTTCTCTATGTAGCATGTCATGATCTATATAGAGTTTGTTGAATAATTCATTCAACTATCCAATACCATCATTTTCCACATAACCCTGGAAAATATTCTTCATCTATCTCCATATGCTGTGAATATTGGTCCACCTCAAGCATCTCACACCAAAAGTGTTTTTAGTGGTTTTTAAAAAATTTAATGGTTTTAAGGTTTTTAAGGTTTTTCAAGGTTTTAGGACTTTTAGAGGAGTTTTAAGGTCTTTTGTATTTTTAGATTTTTTAGTGGTTTTAAATGTATTTATAATTTTAAGGTTATAATATGGATTATAGGGTTCTTTATGTTTTATTTATTTTAAGTGAATATTTAGGAATTTTATGGTTTTAAGATTTTTATGGATTTTTGAAAGTTTTAGGGTTTTTAGGGTTTTTATCATTTTATGTTGTTAAGGAGTATTATGTGTTTTTAGGTTTTTAATGATTTCTTAGGGTTTTTAAAGTTTTTATGGATTTTTAGGGTTTTCAATGGTTTTATGGATTCATAGGGATTTAAAATGAATATTATTTTTTGGGTTTTATGGATTTTAAGGGGTTTTAGGTGTTTTAGGGTTTTTAGTGTTTTTTTGGTTTTTATAGATTTTAAGTTGTTTTAGGATTTTATGGTTTTCTTATCTATTTTTAGTGTTTTTATGGTTTTTTATATATTTTTGATATTTTAGGGATTATTTAATATTTTTATTGTTTTAGGGTATTTAAGGAATTTGAGGGTTTTGAAGGTTTTTTTGGTTTTATACTGTTTTTAGATTTTTATGGGTTTAAATTGATTTAAATATCTTTTGGATTTCTTATGGTTTTTAGGGTTTCTTGGCGGTTTTATAGTTTAACATATTTTTTTGAGATTTTGAATGAATTTTATGATTTTTAGGAATTTGTTGGATTTATTGGCGTTTATAGGGTTTTTAGGGTTTTATGGTTTTTTTAGTTTTTAACATTTTTAGGGCTTTAAAGGGTCTTTGTAGATTTTAGTTTTCTGTTGAGATATTAAGAGTTTTTATAATTTTTTATTTTTTTAAAGGATTTTACCTTTTTATGGATTATTTACGTCATTATATTATTTTTATGGGTTTTATAATTTTTTTAGGTTTTTTAGGGTTTTAAGTGTTTTTATGCTTTTTAAGGATTTATTATTGTTTTCTTGTGTTTTAAGGGTTTTTATGTTTTTAGGTATTTTTAGTTATTTTTTATGATTTATATGGTTATTGAGGTTTTTTGGGAATGTGAGGGTTTTTAGGTTTTTTGTTTTTTAGTGTTTTAGAGTTTTTAGAAATTTTAGGTTTTTTTGGGGTTTTAAATTTTTTTAGGTTTTAAGGTTTTAAGTTTTTCTTATTGGTTTTCATGGGTTATTATGATTTTAGGTATTTTGAGGGATTTTTTTGGATTTTTTATGGGTTTTAGGCTTTTTAGAGATTTTGAGGAATTTAGAGTTTTTAGGGGTTTTAGGGGGGGTGCAGTTTTACTGGTTTTTTTTTACATATTTTAGAGTTTTTTTAAAAAAGGTGTTTAAATGGTTTTTAGAGATTTTACATGTTTTTTAAGGTTTTTATGGGTTTTTTGTGATTTATGTTTTAAACGGGTTTTATGATATTTAAAAGGTTTTATGGTTTTTTGTGTATTCAAGATTTTAAGTGTTTTGTGGTTTTTAGGGGATTTAAGTGTTTTTAGGTTTTATGGGGTTTCATAGTGAATTCAGGGTTTTCAGGGTTTTTCGGTATTTTTATTTATTTTTACAATTTACACTATTTTTAGGGTTTTTAAGTATTTTGCGGTTTTTTTGTTTTTTTAGAGTTATTTTACATTTTTATGGGTTTAAAGAGTTTTTAGTGTTTTTTATTTTTTTGGGGTTTTTATGGGTATTAGGGATTTTAATGACTTTTAGGTTTTTAAGGTTTGAATGGTTTTTAATGGGTTTTATGGTGTTTTATGTTTTTGTGTATTTTTAGGGAATTTTTAGGAATTTTATGGATTTTACGGTTTTAGGAATTTTGAGGGGATTGGTGTGTTTTTATAGTTTTAAGGGTTTTATGGATATTTTTTGTTTTTAGGATTTTTAATGTTTTTTAGGGTTTTATTATTTTTTAGAGTTTTTAAATGGTTTGAATGGTTTAAAGTGGTTTTAGTGTTTTTAGTGATTTTAGGGTGTTTTGGAATTTTTGGTTTTGGAATGTTTTTAAAGGGTTTTATGGTTTTATGGGTTTTAGGGTTTTTAGATTTTTTAGGGTCTTTCATGGTTTCTAGGGATTTTAGTGTTTTTAGGTTTTTAGAGTTCTTAAATGTTTATTTGTTTTTAGGTTTTTTAGATTTTTATGTGTTTTAGGTTTTTAAGGTTTTATTATAGATTTCTAGGTTTTTTTTTGTTTTTTTTTTTTAGGTATTTCAAGGGCCTTTTGGATTTTAAATGTTTTTTGGGTTTATTGTGTTTTTGAGGGTCCTTGGTGTTTTTAGTGTATTTTTTGGTTTTTATAGTTTTGTAGATTTTCATTTTATTAGGGATTTAAATGGTTTGTTTGAGTTTTTGACGGTTTTTAGATTTTTATGGATTTTAACATTTTTAGGGAATTTTAGGGTTTTTAAGGGTTTTAGTATTTTAGGGTCTTTTTAAGGATTTTAGAGTTTTTATAATTTTTTTTGGTTTTTAGGGGTTTTAATTGTTTTTAGTTTTGTAAGGTCATATTATGTTTTATAGGGTTTTAGGTTTTTTTTCATTTTAGGTATTTTTTGGGCTTTTTAGGTTTTTATGGTTTTTAGTGTATTTTTTGTATTTCTGGGGTTTTTTGGGGTTTTAATGTTTTTCAGGTTTTTACAGTTTTAGGGTTTCCATGTGTGTGTGGGAGGGGGGGGGGGGGTTGGGGGTTTTATAGTTTTTTTGGGGTATTAGGTTTTTTATAGTTTCTTAATGTTTTTAGGGGATTAAAGGGTTTGTGGAATTTTTAGTGATTTTCGGGGTTTGATGTGTTTTTTGTGTCTTTTATGGTTTTTAGAGGTATTAATATTTCTACGGGGTATAGTTTTTAAGAGTATTTTTATTGTTTTAGGGATTTTATCTTTTTATGTGGTTTTTGTAAAGAGAAAAGAAATATATATAAAAAAATTCCATTTTTATGGGTTTTATGTGTAACTAGGTTTCCAAAGGTTTTCATTAGGTGTCTCATGGTTTTAGGGGCTTTTTATGTTTTTGGGGATTTTTTTATATTTTTGGATTTTTATGGGTTTTAGGCGTTTTAGTGATTTGGTGGGTATTTACGGTTTTTAGGTATTCTAGTGTTTTTATTTTTTTAGGGGTTTTAAACAATTTTAGGTTGTAAAGGTTATCTTTTAGTTTAGGTTTTTAACATATATATATATGTATTTTTAGAGATTTTGAAGAATTCTTTGTGTTATTAGGGTTTTTAGAGATTCTGAGGGTTTTATAATTTTTATAGTTTTATTGTTTTTTGGGATTTAGGGTTTCGTATATTTTTTGGTTTTTAAGGTTCATTTAAATTTTTTTAATGTTTTTGGGGTTGAAATGATTTTAGAGTTTTTAGTTCTTTTTAGGGTTTTTATGGGATTTCAGGGTATTTTTTAAGTTTTTAAGGGTTTTTATGTGTTTTAGGGGTTTTCAGGACATGGAATAGTTTTTAGGGGTTGAGGTGTGTTTAGTATTTTAGTGGGTTTTTGTGTTTTTTATATTTATTGTTTTCTTATGAGTTTTTAGGGTTTTGAGGTTTTTATGTTCTAGGGAGTTTTTTAAATTTTTTTGGATTTTTAGGGTTTTCGGGTATTTAAGGATTTTTATGGTTTTAGGGTTTTAAAGGATTTTAAAAAATTTAGTGTTTGTATGTTTTTAAGGGTTTTAAGTGTTTTTTTAGTTTTTATGGATTCTTAGGTGTTTTCAGGGTATTTAGGGTTTTCATTGTTTTTTGGGATTTTGATGGATTTTTTAGGATTGTTATCTATTTTCATTTTTTTATGGATTTTGAGGGTTTTTAGGGGGTTAGGGTTTTTATGGTCTTTATTGATTTTTTTAGGTTTTTTAAGTTTTTTAGGGGTTTAAATGTTTTTTAGAATTTTTAAACATTTCATATGGGTTTAAAGGGTTTTTTGAGTTTTTAGTGGGTTTTAGGGTTATTAAGGATTTTTAGGTTTTTTTTATCATTTTAAGGGTTTTATTGTTTTTATGGGTTTTTAGGATTTTTAGTGTATTTTTTATGGATTTTAGGTTTTTTAGGTTTTTAATGTTTTTTCAGGTTTTTTTAGAATTTTTGGGATTTTTTATATTTTAGGTATTTTTATGTTTTTTATGGATATTTATGGTTTTTAGAGATTCTGAGGGTTTTTAGGGTTTTAGGGTTTTTAGGGTTTTAGGGTATTTATGCCTTTGGGGGGTTTTAGTGTTTCAGTGTTTTAAGGATCTCTTAGGATTTATATGGTTTTAGGGGTTTTTAGGATTTTAGGGATTTTTAATGTTTTTTTGGGTATCATAGGTTTTTTATGATTTTTATGTTTTTAGGGGGGTTTGGGTTTTTATATTTTTATTATATTTATGGGTATAATGGGTTTTTATTGTTTTTAGTGGTTTTTAGGGTTTTCATGTTTTTAGTGTTTTTTATGTTTTTGGGGCGTTTTTATTGGTTATAGTGGTTTTATGGTTTTATGGTATTTTTTATTGTATTTAAGGGGTTTGAGATATATATTTTTGATTTTAAGGATTTTAAGGGTTGTTAATTTTTTTGATTTTCTTAGGGGTTTACATGATTTTTAGGTTTTTCT
Source organism: Viscum album (assembly GCA_963277665.1). Lineage (NCBI taxonomy): Eukaryota > Viridiplantae > Streptophyta > Magnoliopsida > Santalales > Viscaceae > Viscum > Viscum album. The sequence continues at coordinate 148,648,683 of OY728151.1, forward strand.
CCATTTTTAGGATTTTTAGAACATTTTAGGAGTTTTATAGGGTTTTATAGTTTTTAGTTATTTTATAGGGATTATGGTTTGTATGTATTTTAAATTATTTTTAGGAGGTTTTAGGGATTTTTAGTGTTTTTAGGTTTTTAAGGTTTCATTAGTGGTTTTCAGGGTTTTTAGTTTTTTTGGTATTTAGGGATTTTTATTTCTTTTTATTATTTTTATGTTTTTTGTGGGTTTAATGGATTTTTATGGTTTTTAGCGGCTTATGGGTGTTTTGGGTTTTTTGGGTTTCTATAGTTTTTTTAGAGTTTTAGGGTTTTAATGGTTTTTAGTGTTTTTTAATGTTTGTAGGAGTTTACCTGTTTTTCAGAGTTTTACTGGTTTCTTGGGGTTTTATGAATTTTTAGGGGTTTTTAAGGTTTTTGGGGCTTTATAGTTTTTAGGGTTTTCATTGTTATTTAGTTTTTTAAGGGTTTTAACTGTTTTCAAGTATATTGGTTTTCTAAGGGGTTTTATGGGATTTTATGGGTTTTTAAATTTTTATGGGTTTTAAATGATTTTTATGCTTTTTTGGGGATTCAAGTATTTTGAGGGGTTTTAGGATTCCTAGGTTTTTTGGGGTTTTTAGCGGGTTTTTGGGATTTTTGGGATTTTGAATGTTTTTAGGGGCTTTTAATGTTTTTATGGTTTTTTGGGTATTTAAGGGTTTTCTTGATTTTATTTATTTTTTTAAATAGTTTTACAATTTTTATCATTTTTAAGGGTGTAGAAGGTTTTTAGTGTTTTTAGTGGGTTTCTAGGGTTTTTATGGGGTTTTAGGGTTTTTATGGTTTTTGGGGGTTTAGGGGTTTTAGGGGTCATTAGTGTTTTTGGGGTATTTTTTGGGGTTTTTAGGGGTTTTATGTGTTTGTATGTTTTTAAGTTGTTTTTTTGGATTTTTAAATTTTTATAGATTTTGTTGGATTCTTTTGGATTTTTAGGGGATCTTTAGGGTTTTTATGTATTTTGAGGTTTTTAGAATTTGTAACCTTTTTGGGTTTTAAGGGGTTTCATGTGTTTTTAGGATTCAATGGGTTTTCATAGTTTGTTAGGTTTTTTATATTCATAGGAATTTTTTGGTATTTTTATTATTTTTATTATTTTTTTGGGATTTTGAGGTTTTTTATATATATTTTGTTCCATTTAAGGTTTTTAAAGTTTTGGGGGTTTTTGAGCTTCTATGGTGTTTAAGGTTTCTTTGTGTCTTGTTAACATTTTTAGGTATTTGGAGTTTTCAGTGGTTTTTGGGCGTGTTATGGGTTTTACGGGGTTTTTATGGTCTTTAGGGGTTTTATGTTTTTAATTTTTTTTATTGTTTTTAAAGTTTTTTTACATTTTATATTTTTGAGCGGTTTTAAGAGTTCTTAGGTTTTTTGGGCTTTCATACGTTATTTTAGGGTTTTATGGTTTTTTCACCTTTTTCAATTTTTAGGTATTTTTTTATTTTTATGGTTTTTAGGGTTTTTTGTATTTTGATGGTTTTGTCGGTTTTTAGGGGTTTTCGGGTGTCTTAGGGTTTTATAATTTTTAGGTTTTTAGGGGTTTTATGTGTTTTTATGTTTTTAAGGTTTTCTTGTGTTTTTTAAAGGTTATTTTTTTTAAACTTTTTAGGGATTCTTAGTGTTTTTTTATTATTTTTATGGGGTTTTACAGTTGTTTGGGTTTTTTGGTGTTCAATATTTTTTAATGTTTTTGAGGTTTTTAAGGGTTTTAGTATTTTTTATAGGTTTTTAGGGGTCTTTATTGTTTTTTGGTTTTTCATTTTTTATTATTTTTTATGGTTTTTAGGGTTTTTTTGGTTTTTAGGTATTTTTATAAATTTTTATGATTTTATGGTTTTTACGGTTTTTAGGGATTTTGAGATTTTTTAGGGTTTTCTATGTTTTTATGGTTATTTGGTTATTTGGGTTTTAAGGGTTTGTGTTTTAGTTTTTGGGGGTTTTTTGGTTTTAGAGTTTTTTAACATTTATAGGGGTTTAATGGGATTTTAGAGTTTTATGGGGGTTTAAGGTTTCTAATATTTAAGGGGTATTGTGTTTTTTGTGTTTTTTAGGGGTTTAGGGTATTTTTTCAAGTCATGGTTTTGGGATATTTTTAGGGTTTTTAGTGTTTTTTGTTTTTTAGTAGTTTTAAGGGCTTTTAGGTTTTTAAGGTTTTTTAAGGTTTTAAATTTTTTACATATTTTTATGTGTTTTTAAGGAATTTTATAGTTTTTTGAGTTTTTAGGGATTTTGATGAGATTTAGGGTATTTATGGTTTTTATGGGGTTTTAGGGGTTTTTTGGACTTTAATGGTTTTTTTTTGTTTTTTATGGATTTTAAGTATTTTTAGGTTTTATGGTTTTCTTTGGGTTTTTTAGGGTTCTATGGATTTTAAGATTTTTCCAATAATTAAACATTTTTAGGCTTTTTATAGTTTTTATGGATTTTGAGTGTTTTTAGGGTATTTAGTTTTTTATGGTTTTTTTGTTTTTATAGTTATTTAGTTGTTTAGGGTTTTTAGATTGTTTTATTATTTTTGGTGATTACGGTGTTTTTAGAGTTTTGTGGGGGAGGGGTCACGTGTTTAATAGTGTTTTATGGTTTTTAATATTTTTAAGGGGATTTAAAATTTTAGGTTTTTATGGTTACTAACGTTTTCTTGGTTTCTAGGGATTTTAAGTGTTTTGGGGTTTTTGAGGTTTTCCTATAGGTGTTTTAGGGTTGTTAGGGTTTTTTAGTTTTTAGTAATTTTTATGTATTTAATATTTTTATTGTTTTTTGGGATTTTATTAATTTTTAGGTTTTTAGCAATTTTTATATTTTTTTTAGGTTTCAATTTTTTTTTAATTTTTTTGGTTATTAGTGTTTTTCAGGGGTTTTCAGGGTTTTAACTTATTTAGGGATTCTTATGGATTTTTTAGGGTTGTTATGGTTTTTAGGGGTCTATAGTTTTTTTGTGGCATTTAAGGATTTTTGGAGTTTTACAAGTTTTTAAGGTTCTTTATAGTTTATACATTTTTATAGGTTTAAAGTGATTTTGAGTTTTAATGATTTTTTATGATTTTTAGGGGGTTTTAGGGGTTTTGAGGTTTTAGTGGTGTTATAGTATTTTGGGGATTTTAAGGCCTTTTTATTATTTTGGGGTTTTTTTTTCATTTTCTAGGTTTTTTAGGGGTTTTAGGTGTTTTTATATTTTTAAGTTCTTCATAATATTTTTAGGGGTTATAGGGTTTTTTACAATTTTGGGATTCTTGGGGTTTTTTAAGGATTTTTATAGTTTTTATTGGTTATTATGATTTTGAGGGTTTTTAGGTTTTTTTGGAGTTTTAACATTTTCAGGGATTTTATGTGATTTAGGGTTTTAATGTTTCCATGGGGTTTTAATGGTTTTTTTGCGTTTTTTTTAGATTTTTAGATCCTTATACAATTTTTTTGGGTTTTTAGGGTTTTTAGGGATATTGTGTTTTGTATGGTTTTTAGGGTTTTTATGGATTATATGCTTTTTTGGGTTTTGGGGTTTTTTTGGTTTTTTTGAGCTTTTTGGGGTTTTAAGGTTATTTTAGTTTTTATCATTTTTTAGTGTTTAATGTTTTTTTTATATTTTTTAGTTGGTTTTTGGGTTGTTATGGATTTTATAGTGTTTCAAATGTTTTTAGGTGTTTTTATGGTTTTAAGGGTTTTGGGGTTTTTTGGGTTTTTAGGGTTTTTAGGGGTTTTTTAATTTTTTACGTTTTTGGTGGGTTTAAAGTTTTTTTAGTTTTTATTACCTTAGTAGTGTTTTTAGGATTTTTATGGTTGTTACTTTTTTTGGGATTTTTAGGAATTTTTATTAATTTTTATGTGTTTTTATGGATCTTAGGGGTTTTTAGGGGTTTTAAAGTATTTAGGGCTTTTATCATTTTTTGGTTGTTTAGGAATTTTGAGTGTTTTCAGGTTTTTAAGGTTTTATTAGAGTTTTTAAAGTATTTTAGGAATTTTTAGGGTGTATTTTGTATTTTTATGGTTTTTATGGTTTTTAGGGATTTTGAGGGGTTTATAGTTTTATGTTTTTTGGTATTTTAACATTTTTTAGTTATTTTGGTTTCAAAGGTTTTTTAGAGTTTTATAACATTTTAGGCGTTTTCATTTGATATGAAACCATTAGTAGACATTGTATTGATGGAATATGCGGAGTTGGAGTTTCAGGACACAATAATGAAAGGAAAAATTAAAGATCCTACAAGCGAATAAGGGAGCCCATATTGCTACATTAAAAGGCCCAAAATCAAGGTGCATACATGTAATTTTTAAATGGGCCTATTATCTAACTATTCAAGCCCAAACATGATGTTTAAATCTTTTCCCACATTGTTTCATGAATTTTCGAAGCCCCTCCCACATGGAGAATTCTATAATTGAATCTTTGGACACAAAATACAAATCTAATGGGCTAGGCACTCAAAGTCAAATTTGGTGAGCTATAGGTGGAAAGATATATGCTAATTGTAAGAAAAAGTATTTTGTAGACTTTATTTTTTTTACAATAAGGGAACAAAGTAGGTTTTTCATTTATGAAACTAGGATATTATACCCCAACTATTGTATCACCCTTGGTATTAAATATCCACCCCCATGGAACATGTATGATATTCTTGATAGTGATAGAGAGCTTATTCTTTGTTTCTCTTCATTCTATTTGGATCATTCGTATTTCCACCTTTCTCTTTTACATTCTTACATTTTCAATCTAAAAGTTACATTGGGGATCTACGATCACAAATCCCCCAATTTTGTGCCTCAACCTAATTGTATAATTTTTTGGATTGGCCATCACATCCCTCCTTTGTGTGTGTTGTCTAAGTAGTTGGACACACTCCATATAGAGTCGTTTTACTACATGCTTCCACAATCCAAACCCATTGTCCTCCACTTATCCTCGAACAATATCCATCATCCACCACCCTACGCCGTCAAGACCGGTCCACATCTACAATCTCTCATAAGTTTAAATCAGAGCTCTAGTTTACATGATAGGAATATATCTCTTCAATTACAATACTTTTATCCATTACCATACTTATCTTCCCATATTATCCATCCATTCAATGAAACAAAATAACCTTCTTTTTCAAATCCTCCATAATTTTTCTATTTTGTGAAATATTGAAATATTTTACATTGATCCAATTATTAATCCATCTAACTTTCTCATTTAATTCTCTATATGTGATTTGTATCCAAAAAAATCAAATTCTCTCACCTCATAATATTTTTCTTTTCAAAATTAAGTGCATCTATTCCTTTAGAGATTTCAAAAAAATCATACCCTCATTCATCATGTTGTGCTTTAAAACAAAAAACACAAATCAATTGGAGATATTTGAAATTAAACAAAAAAATGTAAAATACAACTACGTATTAGTTATTTACGTTATTTCCACTTTCCTTTTTCATACATCACTTTCCTTTTCCTTATATTTCATCACCATATCATATTTGTATCATATTTTTATAAATATTTATTATCTATACAATCAATAAAAACACCTTTATTAACTCTATCCACCATTTACCCATATTTTCTCCCTTATTTTACACCCTCTAACATTTTTTAACCCTTTACCACTCAATAGATCTTTGTTAAAGCACCCCCCCACACGAAAACCATGAGTTAGGAAGGATTTGTAGTACATGATCACCCCAAAAGGTATTAGATTTCATAATAGATTAGGATTTGAATATATTTTTGTCAGCGGAGATAAATAATAAAAACATACTAGTGAGTGCATATCCTTGTGTGTGTGAGTGTGTATATCATGCATGCTTGAGTGTGTACATTTTTTCCCATTAGTGTACTTGTCTTGCTTGTGTGATTTTGCTTTATTATGTCTTTTAGTGTGTATATATATCTTGTGTGAGTGTGTATCCTTGTGTGTGTGAGTGTGTACATATTCTTTATGTGAGTTTATAAATCTTGTGTGTGTGTTTGTATCTTCACAAATGTGAGGGTGTCAGTATCATTGTGTGTGTTTCTCCCCATGTGTGTTTTTTTATGTGTTACATATAATAGATGAAGATTATGGGAAGAGAGTTTCTCTTTCTAGAGATGAAGAAAGATGAAGTAGATATCTCTCATAAAAATATACACCACTCCAAATAAAATCATTTGTGAGACATTTCAAGAATCTTCTTGATAAGAATTTGGAGGTGCAAAATGAGCGCATTGAAAACCTGGAGAACCAACCAAGCCTAAGGATGATCCATGATAACCGATAGTATGAATATATTCATGTCTCCTCTACATCACTAAGTACGATATAGATAACTTTGATGATGATTTTGAGAATTTCCCACAAAGGATGAGGTTGTTTCAAAAATCTATATGAGAAAAAAGGAGACCACATGATGATGAAATCCATTATGGTACTAAGGTTAAGTTTACCTATTTTCAAGGAAAATTTGACCCAGAATCATACTTGGAGTGGGAGAGGTGAATTGAGGTAATGTTTTCATGCAATGCATATTATGAGGAGAAAAGTTCAAACATGGTTCCCCTAATTTTTTTGATTATTTTTAAATTTGGTGGGATCAAATATAAAAGGGGAGGGTTAGATATAGAATACATCCCATCAACACTTGTGACAACATGTTGCTTTCTAGGTTGAATTAGTTTTTCCCTCACATTATCATATATATACACACACAAAATTTCAATTCCTCACCCAATGGAGCAATATTATTGATCATTACTTCTAGGAGATGAAAAATTCCATGATTCAATAAAACATTGAGGTGGATATAGAGGCAACCATGGAGTAGTTTTACATGGGTTCAATCAGAAGATTTTCCATCAATTGGAGATTTACCCCCATGTGAAGATACAAGAAATTATCCACTACTCCTTTGAGATCAAGAAAAAAATAAAAAGGAGGAGAAAAATATGGAAACCCATTGCCCCATTCACTCCAGGGAGAAATCCAAGGAAGGAGATCGGGGAACCATAAAAGGTAGAAGAGGTGACTGATCGTAGAAGTGTAAAGGTAATTATTAAACATAATAAAACTAATATTGAGACAAACAAAACCATAAATTGGGATATTTGATGTTACAAATTTCAATGAAGGGGTTACATTCCTAGTGAATTCCTAAACCAGCGTACCATGGCCATAAAAATGTATATAGAATGGGAGACCGATGGAGAGAGCTAGGGGGAGGAAGAGAAAGAATCTCACAAAACTGAAAATGGATAATCTTTAGAATATGGTGATATTCTTGTCAATATGAGTGTTCTAAGAATAGAAATGATAATTGGAGATAAGTAATAGTGAGAGAACATTTTCTATACCTGGTGAATGATCCATGGTAATGTATGTATTTTTATTATTAATGGAGGAATCTATAACAACATATCAAGCACTGAGTTATTGGAGAATTTGGGGCATCAAACATTGAAACATAAAAATCTATATAAACATGAGTGCTTGAATTATTGTTGAGAGATAAAGTTTACCAAATAGTTAAAGGTATTATTTTCCATCAGTAAATACATGGATTAGGTATTGTGCCTCATTGTTCAAAATAAGTCATGCCATTTTATGTTGGGTCAACCATGGATGTATGATTAGTGTGTTAATCATGATGGGTTATTAAATAATCATTATTTTATAATTGTAGGGGAACCTAAGTCTCTCATCATAATATCCCCCAAAAAAATTTGGAAGAAGAAATTTTCAGAGAAAAGAAAAAAATGAGTGATGTGGAAAAAATGAGAGAAAATAAAAAGAAGATAGTTAGGGAAAAAGAGAAAATGAGATAATAAAAGAAATATAGAGAAAAGAAAATTAATGTGGGGAAAAAAATTTGAGAGAGGTGAAAATCATGATGTTAGAAATAAATAGTAAGGCTAAGGATTCATTAATTTAGCAAAAAAAACTTTATTGTACTTATGTATAAGTAGCTGATGTTGAATACTAACAAATTAATATATCCTTTGACGCATATTGTCGAGCCTATATTGTATTAATTTGATAATGTGTTTCCCCAAGATGGGTCACCTAGTTTTCTACCCATTACAGGTATTGAGCATAAAATTGCCCAGATATCTAGAGAATCACTACCGAAATTCCATTCATATCACACTAAACAAGAAGAGACAAAGTAGCATCAAATATATATTAACAACATCATGGGTCTAAAAGATTGGAAGGAGTGTCTACTATATTTGTATTATTCTTACCAAGATGGATATCACTATAAAAATAAATTTTTTATAACTATAACTCCTTTCATGTTTATCTCCCTTACCCCTATTGATCTAGATTCATTGCCATTACAGGAAAGTAAAAATATTGATGGAAAACTACATGTTAAAACCCCGATGGGAAATCAAAGAAGAATGAGAGGATTCAAAATAAAAAAAATACAAAACTCAAGATATATGTATATGCACCATACTATGTGCTTTATATGATTGATTATAATATCTCATTTCAAGGTGAGTACGATTGTATTTTTAAATTCAATGTTAGTAATCCTTTCTCATATTTGAATGAAGATGTTGAAGAGTCTTTGACAACTCCTTTTCTATAGGGGTGGGATTATATGAAATCAGTAGTTGACATTGTCTTGATGGATTTTTCATAGTAGAATTTTCAAGGCCCAATATTTTATGGGATAATTAAAGAGACTACAATCATCAACATGAGCCCATTTTTAATTTAAAGGAATAGACCCAAGGTGCATGTATGGTTGTGGGAAATGGGCATATAATCTCACTTATTAAAATCCAAACATGATGTTTAAATATTAGTTCACATGGTTTAAAATTTTTTTTAAGACTTTCCCAAATAGATAATTCAATATTGGCATCCTTGACCCTAAAGCCAAATCCAGTGGGCTATAGTTGGAATGTTATGTGTTGATTTTCTAAAAATTGTTTGGTGGACTTTATCTTTTTTTATTTAAGGTAACAATGTAGGGTTAAACTTTATGAATTTAGGGTATTATAAGTTGAAAATTATATCACATCTTGGTTATAAGTATCCACACTATGGAACTTGTATGTAAATCAAGATTTTAATATATAGATTGTGATTTTTTTCAATCTACTGTGTGAGGATCATTATAATTTCCCATTAATCTTCTTTATTCATTCATTGTCAATAAACAAGTTATATCGGTGATAAAAGATCACAAAGTTCCCAATTCTGTGTCTCAACCCAAATGTATTTTTCATGGATTTTCCAACAAAACCATCCCTTGATTTTTTTTCTATGTAGCATGTCAAGATCTATATAGAGTTTGTTGAATAATTCATTCAACTATCCAAAACCATCATCTTCCACATAACCTTGGACAGTATTATTCTTCTGTCTCCATATGCTGTTAATATTGGTCCATCTCGAGCATCTCACAACAAAAGGGTTTTTAGTGGTTTTTAAAAAATTTAATGGTTTTAAGGTTTTAAAGGTTTTTCAAGGTTTTAGTACTTTTAGAATTTTTTAGGGATTTTAAGGTCTTTTGTATTTTTAGATTTTTTAGTGGTTTTATATGTTTTTATATTTTTAAGGTTATAATAAAAATTATAGTGTTTTTTATGTTTTAGGGACTTGAAGTGATTATTTAGGAATTTTAGGGTTTTAAGATTTTTATGGATTTTGAATGTTTTAGGGATTTAGTGTTTTTATCATTTTATGTTTTTAAGGGGTATTATGTGTTTTTAGGTTTTTAATTATTTCATATTGTTTTTTAGGGATTTTATGGGTTTTTAGGGTTTTCAATGATTTTATGGATTCATAGGTATTTAAAATGAATATTATTTTTTAGGGGTTTATGGATTTTAAGGGGTTTTTTGTGTTTTAGGGTTTTTAGTGTTTTTTAGGTTTTTATAGATTTTAAGTGATTTTAGGTTTTTATGGTTTTCTTATCTATTTTTAGTGTTTTATGGTTTTTTATATATTTTGATATTTTAGGGATTATTTAATATTTTTATTGTTTTAGGGTCTTTAAGGAATTTTAGGGATTTGAAGGTTTTTTTGGTTTTATAGTATTTTTAGGTTTTTATGGGTTTAAATTGATTTAAGGATCTTTTGGATTTCTTATGGTTTTTAGGGTTTCTTGGCGGTTTTAGAGTTTTACATATTTTTTGGGATTTTGAATGATTTTTATGATTTTTTAGGTATTTGTTGGATTTATTGGTGTTTATAGGGTTTTTAGGGTTTTATGGTTTTTTTAGTTTTTTAACATTTTTAGGGATTTAAAGGGTTTTTATAGATTTTATTTGTCTTTTGAGATTTTACGAGTTTTTATAATTTTTTATTTTTTAAAGGATTTTTTCTTTTTAAGGATTATTTATGTCATTATATGATTTTTATGGGTTTTATCATTATTTTAGGTTTTTTAGGGTTTTAAGTGTTTTTATGCTTTTTAAAGATTTATTATTGGTTTTTTTTGTGTTTTTAGGGTTTTTATTTTTTTTAGGTATTTTTAGTTATTTTTTATGATTTATATGGTTTTTGAGGTTTTTTTGGGAATTTGAGGGTTTTTAGGTTTTTTTTAGTGTTTTAGAGTTTTTATAAATTTTAGGTTTTTTGGGGATTTTAAATTTTTTTAGGTTTTAAGGTTTTAATTTTTTCTTATTGGTTTTCATGGGTTATTATGATTTTAGGTATTTTGAGGGATTTTTTGGGATTTTTTATGGGTTATAGGATTTTTATAGATTTTGAGGATTTTAGAGTTTTTAGGGGTTTTAGGGGGGTGCAGTTTTACAAGTTTTAATATAGATTTTAGAGTTTTTTTAAAAATATAGGTGTTTAAATGGTTTTTATAGATTTTACAAGTTTTTTAAGGTTTTTATGTGTTTTTTGTGATATATCTTTTATACCGGTTTTATGATATTTAAAAGGTTTTATGGTTTTTTGTGTTTTCAGGATTTTAAGCATTTTGTGGTTTTTAGGGGATTTAAGTGTTTTTAGGCTTTATGGGGTTTCATAGTGAATTCAGGGTTTTTAGGGTCTTTAGGTATTTATATGGATTTTTAAAATTTACACTATTTTCAGGTTTTTTAAGTATTTTTTGGGTTTTTTGGTTTTTTAGAGTTTTTTTTACATTTTTATGGGTTTAAAGATTTTTTAGTGTTTTTATTTTTTTTTTGGGTTTTTATGGGTATTAGGGTTTCAATATTTTATGGATCTTAGTTTTTTTACGGTATTTAGGGGATTTAGGGTCTCTTGATGATGTTTGGGGTTTTTATAGGTTTTTATACATTTTAGGGTGTTTAAGTGTTTTTTGGTTTTTAAATATTTCTTATGATTTTTTGAGGTTTTTATCATTTTTTGGTATTTTTAGTGAATTTTTAGTATTTTTATGATTTTTTTGGTTTTGTAGGTATTTTGAGGTATTTTAGAATTTTATAGGGTTTTAAACATTTTTTTGGTTTTTATGGGGTTTAAGTGTTTTTAGGTTTTTATTTTTTTGTTAGGATTTTAATGATTTTAAAGTTTTTAATTATTTACTAATTCTCATATATTTTTTAAAGATTTTTATTGCTTTTATGGGTTTTAGAGATTTTTAATGTTTTTAGGGGTTTTTAGGGTTTTTATGATTTTTTAGGTTTTTAGGGTTTTATTTAGTTTTTTAGGGTATTTAAGGTTTTCAGAATTTTTTTTTGTTTTTAGGGGTTTAAATGGGTTTTTAGATTTTTTAGTGGGTTTTATGGTTTTATGGGTTCTTGGTTTTTTTAAATAATTGAAGTGATTTTATTGTTCTTAGGGGTTTTAGTCTTTTTAAGTTCTTTTAAGAGTTTTTGGGGGTGTTTATCATTTTTAGGTTTTAAAGTTTTTAAGTGTTTTTAGGTCTTTATAGTTTTCACTGTGCTTTACAAGGTTTTAGGGGTTGTACAATTTTTGGTATTTTTATGGTTTTTCAAGATTCTTATTATTTTTTACAGTTTGTAATAATTTTGAGGACATTTAGGTGTTTTTAGTATTTTTAGGATTTTTAGGGATTTTAAGTAATTTTAGGTTTTTAAGGTTTGAAAGGTTATTTAATGGGTTTTATGGTGTTTTATGTTTTTGTGTATTTTTAGGAAATTTTTATGGATTTTATGAGTTTTATGGTTTTTAAGAATTTTGAGGGGTTTGGTGTGTTTTTATAGTTTTAAGGGTTTTATGGTTATTTTTTGTTTTTAGTATTTTTAATGTTTTTTAGGGTTTTATGATTTTTTAGAGTTTTTAAATAGCTTGAATGGTTTAAAGGGTTTTTAGTGATTTTTGGGTGTTTTGGTATTTTGGGTTTTGGAATGTTTTTAAGGGGTTTTATGGTTTTATGGGTTTTAGGGTTTTTAGATTTTTTAAGATCTTTTATGGTTTCTAGGGATTTTAGTGTTTTTAGGTTTTTAGAGTTTTTAAATGTTTATTGGTTTTTATGGGTTTCTTTGGGGTTTTTTGGGATTTAGGGTTTTTTATGTTTTTAAAATTTTTTGGGAACTTTTGGATTTTTATGGTTTTTAGTGTTTTTAGGGATTTTGAGGGGTTGATGGTTTTTTAGGGTTTTGTGGGGATTTTAGGGTTTTATTATTTTCCATTTTTTAGGTTTTTATGTGTTTTTAAGTTTTTAAGGTTTTCTTATAGATTTTAAGGGTTTTTGTGTTTTTTTTGTTTTTAGGTATTTCAAGGGACATTTTGGATTTTTAATGTTTTTTGGGTTTATTGTGTTTTTGAGGGTCCTTGGTATTTTTTACTATATTTTTTGGTTTTTATAGTTCTGTATATTTTCATTTTATTAGGGATTTAAATAGTTTTTTTTCGTTTTTTCGTTTTTGAGTTTTATGGATTTTAACATTTTTTAGGGAATTTTAGGTTTTATAAGGGTTTTAGTATTTTAGGGTCTTTTTAGGGATTTTAGAGTTTTTATAATTTTTTGGGTTTTTAGGGGTTTTAATTTTTTTAGTTTTGTAAGGTCTTATTAAGTTTTCTAGGGTTTTATAGTTTTTTAATTTTAGGTATTTTTAGGGCTTTTTAGGTTTTTATGGTTTTTAGTGTGTATTTTTTGTATATTTGGGTTTTATGGGGGGTTTTTAATGTTTTTTAGGTTTTTACAGTTTTAGGGTTTTCATGTGTGTGTGGGTGGGGAGGGGGTGGGGGTTTTATAGTTTTATTTGGGGATTTTGGTTTTTGATAGTTTTTTAATGTTTTTAGGGGCTTAAAGGGTATGTGGAATTTTTAGTTCTTTTTAGGGTTTTATGTGTTTTTTGTGTATTTTATGGTTTTTGGAGGTATTATGATTTCTACGGGGTATAGTTTTTTAGGGTATTTTTATTGTTTTAGGGATTTTATCTTTTTATTTGGTTTTTGTAATGAGAAAAGAAATATATATAAAAAAATTCTATTAATATGGGTTTTACGTGTAACTAGGTTTCCAAAGGTTTTCATTAGGTTTCTCAGGGTTTAGGGGATTTTTATGTTTTTGGGGATTTTTTTGATATTTTTGGATTTTTATGGGTTTTAGGGGTTTTACGGATTTGGTGGGTATTTACGGTTTTTTGGTATTCTAGTGTTTTTATATTTTTAGGGGCTTTAAAAAATTTCAGGATGTAAAGGTTATCTTTTATTTTAGGATTTTAACATATATAGGTATTTTTAAAGATTTTTAAGAATTTTTTGTGTTACTAGGGTTTTTAGGGATTCTGAGGGTTTTATGATTTTTATAGACTTACTGTTTTTTGGGTTTTACGGTTTCGTATATTATTTGGTTTTTAAGGTTCATTTAAATTTTTGTTATGTTTTTGGGGTTGAAAGGGTTTTAGAGTTTATATTGGTTTTCAGGGTTTTTATGGGATTTCAGGGTATTTTTTAAGTTTTTAAGGGTTTTTATAGGACATGGAATTGTTTTTAGGGGTTGAGGTGTGTTTAGTATTTTAGTATTTTTATGTGTTTTTTTATTTAGTGTTTTCTTATGAGTTTTTAGGGTTTTGAGGTTTTTTATGTTCTAGGGAGTTTTTTTTTTGTTTTTTTTGGATTTTTAGGGTTTTTGGGTATTTAATGATTTTTTTAGTTTTAGGGTTTTAAAGATTTTTAAATTTTTTTTGTGTTTTTATGTTTTTAAGGTTTTTAAGTGTTTTATAGTTTTTATGGTTTCTTGGTGTTTTCAAGGTATTTAGGGTTTTCATTGTTTTTTGGGATTTTGAGGGATTTTTTAGGATTTTTATCTATTTTCATTTTTTATTGATTTTTAGGGTTTTTAGGGGGTTAGGGTTTTTATGGTCTTTATTAATTTTGTTAGGTTTTTTAAGTTTTTTCAGGGTTTAAATTTTTTTAGAATTTTTTAACATTTTTAGGAGTTTAAAGGGTTTTTTGAGTTTTTAGTGGGTTTCAGGGTTATTAGCGATTTTAAGGTTTTTTATCATTTTAAGGGTTTTATGGTTTTTATGGGTTTTTAGGATTTTTAGTGTATTTTGGTTTTATGGATTTTATGTTTTTTTTTGGTTTTTAATGTTTTTCCATGTTTTTTTTTCAAAAATTTTGGAGTTTTTTATATTTTAGGTATTTTTTATGATTTTTATGGATTTTTATGGTTTTTAGAGATTCTGAGGGTTTATATGGTTTTAGGGTTTTTAGGGTTTTAGGGTATTTATGCATTTTGGGGTTTTAGTGTTTCAGTGTTCTAAGGATCTCTTAGGATTTCTATGGTTTTAGGGGTTTTTAGGATATTAGAGATTTTTAGTGTTTTTTTGGGTATCATAGGTTTTTTATGATTATTATGTTTTTTAGGGGGGTTAGGGTTTTTATATTTTTATTATATTTATGGGTATAATGAGTTTTTATTGTTTTTAGTGGTTTTTAGGGTTTTCATGTTTTTAGTGTTTTTTATGTTTATGGGGCGTTTTTATTGTTTTTAGTGGTTTTACGGTTTTATGGTATTTTTTATTGTATTTAAGGGGTTTTAGATATATATTTTTTGATTTTAGGGATTTTAAGGGTTCTTATATTCTTTTTATATTCTTAGGAGTTTACATGATTTTTAGGTTTTTCTTTATTTTTAGGAATTTTTAGAACATTTTAGGAGTTTTATAGGGTTTTATAGTTTTTAGGTATTTTATATGGATTATGGTTTGTAAGTATTTTAAATTCTTTTTAGGAGGTTTTAGGGATTTTTAGTGTTTTTGGGTTTTTAAGGTTTTCTTAGTGGTTTTCAGGGTTTTTAGTTTTTTTGGTATTTAGGGATTTTTATTTCTTTTTATGATTTTTATGTTTTTTGTGGGTTTTATGGCTTTTTATGGGTTTTAACGGCTTCTGGGGGTTTTGGGTTTTTTGGATTTCTATAGTTTTTTTTGAGAGTTTTAGGGTTTTAAAGGTTTTTAGTGTTTTTTAATGTTTGTAGGAGTTTAACTATTATTTAGAGTTGTACTGGTTTCTTGGAGTTTTATGTATTTTTAGGGGGTTTTAAGGTTTTGGGGTTTTATAGTTTTTAGGGTTTTTATCGTTATTTAGTTTTTAAGGGTTTTAAGTGTTTTTAAGTATATTGGTTTTATAAGGGGTTTTATGGGATTTTATGGGATTTTATTTTTTTATGGGTTTTAAATGATATTTATGCTTTTTAGGGGATTCAAGGATTTTGAGGGGTTTTAGGATTCCTAGGTTTTTAGGGTTTTTAGCGGTTTTTTGGGATTTTTGGGATTTTGAATGTTTTTAGGGGTTTTTATAGTTTTTATGGGTTTTTTGGGTATTTAGGGGTTTTTTGATTTTTTATTTTTTAAAATAGTTTTACAATTTTTACATTTTTAAGGGTGTAGAAGGTTTTTAGTGTTTTTAGTAGGTTTCAAGGGTTTTTATGGGGTTTTAGGGTTTTTATGGTTTTTGGGGGTTTTAGGGGTTTTAGGGGTCATCAGTGTTTTTGGGGTATTTTTGGGGGTATTTAGGGGTTTTATGTGTTTGTATGTTTTTAAGTTGTTTTTTTGGTATTTTTAAATTTTTATAGATTTTGATGGACTCTTTTGGATTTTGAGGGGTTTTTTAGGGTTTTTATGTATTTTGAGCTTTTTAGAATTTGTAATCTTTTTTTGGGTTTTAAGGGGTTTCATGTTTTTTTAGGTTTTAATGGGTTTTCATAGTTTGTATGGTTTTTTATATTCATAGGTATTTTTTGGTATTTTTAGTATTTTTATGATTTTTTAGGATTTTTTGGGATTTTGAGATTTTTTATATATATTTTGTGCCATTTAAGGTTATTTGAGGTTTTGGGGATTTTTTGAGATTCTATATTGTTTAAGGTTTCCTAGTTTTTTGTTAACATTTTTAGGTATTTAGAGTTTTCAGTGGTTTTTGGGGGTGTTATGGGTTTTACGGGGTTTTTATGGTCTTTAGGGGTTTCATGTTTTTTAATTTTTTTATGTTTTAATGGTTTTTTTACATTTTATATTTTTGAGGGGTTTTAAGAGTACTTAGGTTTTTAGGGTTTTCATAGGTTATTTTAGGGTTTTATGGTTTTTTACTTCTTTTTCAATTTTTAGGTATTTTTTATTTTGATGGTTTTTTTGGGTTTTTTATATTTTGATGGTTTTATGGGTTTTTAGGGGTTTTTGGCTGTCTTAGGGTTTTATAATTTTTATGTTTTTGGGGGTTTTATGTGTTTTTATGTTTTTAAGGTTTTCCTGTGTTTTTAAGGGTTATTTTTAATTTTTAAAATTTTTAGGGATTATTAGGGAATTTTTATTATTTTTATGGGGTTTTACAGTTGTTTGGGTTTTTTGGTGTTCAGTATTTTTTAATGTTTTTGAGGTTTTTAGGGGTTTTAGTATTTTTTAGGTTTTTAGGGGTTTTAATTATTTTTTAGATTTTTCATTTTTTATTAGTTTTTATGTTTTTTAGGGTTTTTTTGGTTTTTAAGGTTTTTAGGGAATTTTATATTTTTTAGGTTTTTCTATGTTTTTATGGTTATTTGGTTATTTGGGTTTTAAGGGTATGTTTTTTAGTATTTTGGGGGTTTTTTGGTTTTTAGAGTTTTTTTAACATTTATAGGGGTTTAAAGAGATTTTAGAGTTTTTATTAGGGATTAAGGTTTCTAATATTTTTAGGGGGTTTTATGGTTTTTGTGGTTTTTAGGGGTTTAGGGTATTTTTTCAAGTTAGAGTTTTGGGATATTTTAGGGTTTTTAGTTTTTTTTTGTTTTTAGCAGTTTTAAGGGTTTTTAGGTTTTTAAGTTTTTTTATGGTTTTAATTTTTTTACATATTTTTATGTGTTTTTAAGTATTTTTATGGTTTTTTGGGTATTTAGGGATTTTGATGAGATTTAGGGTATTTATGGTTTTTATGGGGTTTTTGGGGTTTTTTGGACTTTAATGGTTTTTTGTTTTTAGGGGTTTTAAGTATTTTTAGTTTTTATGGTTTTATTTGGGTTTTTTAGGGTTCTATGGATTTTATGATTTTACCAATATTCAAGTATTTTTAGGTTTTTTATGGTTTTTATGGATTTTGAGTGTTTTTAGGGTATTTAGTTTTTTTATGGTTTTTTGGTTTTTAGAGTTATTTAGTTGTTTAGGTTATTTAGATTTTTTTATTATTTTTAGGTGTTTAAGGTGTTTTTAGAGTTTTTTGGGGGAGGGGACACATGTTTAATGGTGTTTTAGGGTTTTTAATATTTTTAAGGGGATTTAAATTTTTAGGGTTTTATGGTTACTAACGTTTTCTTGGTTTTTAGGGATTTTAATTGTTTTGTGGTTTTTGAGGTTTTCCTAGGGGATTTTTAGGGTTGATAGGGTTTTTTAGTTTTTAGTAATTTTTATGTATTTAATATTTTTATTGTTTTTTGGGTTTTTATTAATTTTTAGGTTTTTAGCATTTTTTATATTTTTTCAGGTTTCAATTGGTTTTTAATTTTTATGGTTATTAGTGTTTTTCAGGGGTTTTCAGGGTTTTAAATTATTTATGGATTCTTATGGATTTTTTAGGGTTATTATAGTTTTTAGGGGTCTATAGTTTTTTGTGGGTTTTAAGGATTTTTTGAGTTTTTCAGGTTTTAAGGTTCTTTATAGTTTATACATTTTTATAGGTTTAAAGTTATTTTGAGTTTTAATGATTTTTTATGATTTTTATGGTTTGTTAGGGTTTTTACGGTTTTAGTGGTGTTATAGTATTTAGGGGATTTTAAGGTCATTTTATTATTTTTGGGTTTTTTCCATTTTTTAGGTTTTTAGGGGTTTTAGGTGTTTTTAGATTTTTAAGGTCTTCATAATATTTTTAGGGGTTATAGGGTTTTTTATAATTTTGTAATTCTTGGGTTTTTTATCAGATTTTTATAGTTTTTATTGGTTTTTAGGATTTTGAGGGTTTTTAGGTTTTTTTAGAGTTTTAACATTTTTAGGGATTTTAAGTGATTTGGGGTTTTAATGTTTCCATGGGGTTTTCATGGGTTTTTGGGGTTTTTTAGTTTTTTAGATCCTTACACAATTTTTATGGGTTTTTAGGGTTTTTAAGGATATTGAGTTTTATAGGGTTTTTATGGATTTTATGGTTTTTTGTGTTTTTTTGGGTTTTTTTAGCTTTTGGGGTTTGAAGGTTATTTTAGTTTTTATCATTTTTGGTGTTTAATGTTTTTTTATAGTTTTTAGTGGGTTTTTGGGATGTTATGGATTTTTTAGTGTTTCAAATGTTTTTAGGGGTTTCTATGGTTTTAAGGGTTTTGGGGTTTTTTCGGTTTTTAGGGTTTTAGGGTTTTTATCATTTTTTACGTTTTTGGGGGGGTTTTAAGTGTTTTTTAGTTTTTATTTCCTTTTTAGTGTTTTTAGGATTTTTATGGTCGTTAATTTTTTGGGATTTTTAGGAATTTTTTATAATTTTTATGTGTTTTTATGGTTCTTAGGGGATTTTAGGGGTTTTAAAGTATTTAGGGATTTTATCATTTTTTGGTTGTTTAGTAATTTTGAGTGTTTTTAGGTTTTTAAGGTTTTATTAGAGTTTTTAAATGATTTTAGGAATTTTTAGCGTGTATTTTGTATTTTTATGGTTTTATGGTTTTTAGGGATTTTGAGCTGTTTAGGGGTTTATGTTTTTTGGTATTTTACTATTTTTTAGTTATTTTGGTTTCAAAGGTTTTTTTAGAGTTTTATAACATTTTAGGAATTTTCATTTGATATGAAACCATTAGTTGACATTGTATTGATGGAATGTGCGGAGTTGGAGTTTCAGGACACAATAATGAAAGGAAAAATAAAATATCCTACAAGCGAATAAGGGAGCCCATATTTCTACATGAAAAGGTTCAAGGCCAAGGTGCATACATGTAATTTTTAAATGGTCCTATTATCTAACTATTCAAGACCAAACATGATGTTTAAATCTTTTCCCACATTGTTTCGTGAATTTTTGAAGCCGCTCCCACGTGGAGAATTCTATAATTGAATATTTGGACACAAAATACAAATCTAATGGGCTAGGCACTCAAAGTCAAATTTGGTGAGCTATAGGTGGAAAGATATATTCTAATTGTAAAAAAAAGTATTTTGTAGACTTTATTTTTTTTACAATAAGGAAACAAAGTAGGTTTTTTTCCTTTATGAAACTAGGATATTATGCCCCAAACTAGTGTATCACCCTTGGTATTAAATATCAACCCCCATGGAACATGTATGAAATTCTTGATAGTGATAGAGAGCTTATTCTTTGTTTCTCTTCATTCTATTTGGATCACTCGGATTTCCACCTTTCTCTTTTACATTCTTACATTTTCAATCTACAAGTTAGATTGGGGATCTAAGATAACAAATCCCCCAATTCTGTGCCTCAACCTAATTGTATAATTTTTTGGATTGGCCATCACATCCCTCCTTTGTGTGTGTTGTCTAAGTAGTTGGACACACTCCATATAGAGTCATTTTACTACATGCTTCCACAATCCAAACCCATTGTCCTCCACTTATCCCCGAACAATATCCATCATCCTCCACCCTACGCCATCAAGACCGGTCCACATCTACAATCTCTCATAAGTTTAAATCAGAGCTCTAGTTTACATGATAGAAATATATCTCTTCAATTACAATACTTTTTTCCATTACCATACTTATCTTTCCATATTATCCATCCATTCAAGAAACAAAATAACTTTCTTTTTCAAATCCTCCGGAATTTTTCTATGTTGTGAAATATTGAAATATTTTACATTGATCCAATTATTAATCCATCCAACTTTCTCATTTAATTATATATATGTGATTTGTATCCAAAAAATCAAATTATCTCACCTCATAATATTTTTCTTTTCATAATTAAGTTCATCTATTCTTTTAGAGATTTCAAAAAAATCATACCCTCGTTCATCATGTTGTGCTTTAAAATAAAAAACACAAATCATTTGGAGATATTTGAAAAAAAAAAAAAAAAAAGAAAATACAACTACATATTCGTTATTTACATTATTTCCACTTTCCTTTTTCATAAATCACTTTCCACTTATATTTCATCACCATATCATATTTGGATCATATTTTTATAAATATTTATTATCTATACAATCAATAAAAACCCCTTTATTACCTCTATCCACCATTTACCCATATTTTCTCCCTTATTTTACACCCTCTACCATTTTTTAACCCTTTACCACTCAAGAGATCTTTGTTAAACCACCCCCCTCCACATCCATGAGTTGGGAAGGATTTGTAGTACATGATCACCCCAAAAAGGTATTAGATTTAATAAGAGTGTAAGATTTGAATATATCTTTGTCAGTTGAGATAAATAATAAAAACATACTAGTGAGTGTGTATCCTTGTGTGTGTGTGTGTATATCTTGCGTGCTTGAGTGTGTACATTTTTTCATATTAGTGTACTTGTCTTGCTTGTGTGATTTTGTTTTATTATGTCTTTGAGTGTGTATATATATCTTGTGTGAGTGTGTATCCTTGTGTGTGTGAGTGTGTACATCTTCTTTGTGTGAGTTTATACATCTTGCATGTGTGTTTGTATCTTCACAAATGTGAGCGTGTGTGTATCAATGTGTGTGTTTCACCCCATGTATGTTTTTTATGTGTTACATATCATAGATGAAGATCGTGGGAAGAGAGTTCCTCTTGCTATCAATGAACAAATATGAAGTAGATATCTCTTATAAAAATATACACCACTCCAAGTAAAATCTATTGTGAGACATTTCAAGAATATTCTTGATAAGAATTTCGAGGTGCAAAATGAGCCCATTAAAAACCTAGAGATCCAACCAAGCCTAAGGATGATCCATGATAACTGATAGTCTGGCTATATTCATGTCTCGTCTACATCACTAAGTATGATATAGATAACTTTGATGATGATTTTGAGAATTTCCCACAAAGGATGAGGTTTTTTCAACAATCTATATGAGAAAAAAGGAGACCACATGATGATGAAATTCTTTACGGTATTAAGGTTAAGGTTACCTATTTTCAAGGAAAATTTGACCCAGAATCATACTTTGAGTGGGAGATGTGAATTGAGGAAATGTTTTCATGAAATTCATATTATGAGGAAAAAAAGTTCAAACATGGTTCCGCTAAATTTTTTGATTATTTTTTAATTTGGTGGGATCAAATATAAAAGGGGAGGGTTAGATATAGAATACATCCCATCAACACTTGTCGCAACATGATGTTTTATAGGTTGAATTAGTTCTTCCCTCACATTAGCATATAGATATCCACAAAAAAAATTCAATGCCTCACCTAAGGGAGGAATATTATTGATCATTACATCCAGGAGATAAAAAATTCCATGATTCAATAAAACATTGAGGTGGATATTGAGGCAACCATGGAGCATTTTTACATGGGTTCAATCAGTATATTTTCCATCCATTGGAGATGTACCTCCATGTGGAGATACAAGATATGATCCACCACTCCTTTGAGATCAAGAAAAAAATCAAAAGGAGGAGAAAAATGTGGAAACCCATTGCCCCATTCACTCCAGGTAGAAATCCAAGGAAGGAGATCAGGAAACCATAAAAGGTAGAAGAGGTGACTGATCACAAAAGTGTAGAGGTAATTATTACAAATAATAAAACTAATATTTAGACAAACCAAACAATAAAGTGGGATATTTTATGTTACAAATGTCAATGAAGGGGTTACATTCCTAGTGAATTTCCAAACCAGTGCACCGTGGCCATAAAAATATATGTAGAATGGGAGACCAATGGAGAGAGCTAGGGGAGGAAGAGAAGGAATACCCCAAAATTGAAAATGGATAATCATTATAAGATTGTGAGATTCATGTAAATATGAGTGTTCTAAGAATAGAAATGATAATTGGAGATAAGAAATAGTGAGAGAACATTTTCTATACCTGGTGAATGATCCATGGTAATGTATGTATTTTTATTATTAATGGATGAATCTAAAACAACATATTGAGCCTTGAGTTATTGGAGAATTTGGGGCACCCAACATTGAAACATCAACATCTATATAAACATGAGTTCTTGAATGATTGTTGAGAGATAAAGGTTACCAAGTAGTTAAAGGTATTATTTTAAATCATTAAATACATGGATGAGTTATTGTGCCTCATTGTTCCAAATAAGTCATGCCATGTTCAATTGGGTCGACCATGGATGTATGATTAGTGTGTTAATCATGGTGGGTTATTAAACAATAATTATTTTATAATTATAGCGGAACCTAAATCTCTCATCATAATATCCCCCAAAAAAATTGATGAAGAAGAAATTTTTAGAGAAAAGAAAAAATTGAGTGATGCAGAAAAAATGAGAGAAAATAAAAAGAAGATAATGAGGGAAAAAGAGAAAATGAGAGAATAAAAGAAATTTAGAGAAAAGAAAAATAAAGAGGGGAGAAAAATTTTAGAGAGGTGAAAATCATGATGTTTGAAATAAATAGTGAGGCTTAGGTTTTGTTAATTTAGCAAAAAACCCTTTTTTGTACTTATGTATAAATAGGTGATGTTGAACAGTAACAAATTAATATATCCTTTGACGCATATTGTCGAGCCTATATTGTATTAATTTGATAATGCGTTTCCCCAAGAGGGGTCGCCTAGTTTTCTTCCTATTAGAGGTATTGAGCATAAAATTGACCAGATATATAGAGAATCACTACCGAAATTTCTTTCATATCACACTAAACTAGAAGAGACAAAGTAACATCAAATATCTACTAACAAAATCATGGGTAAAAAAGATTGGAAGGAGTGTCTACTATATTTGTATTATTCATACCAAGTGGTAATATCACTGTAAAAATAAATTTTATATAACTATAACTCCTTTCAGATTTATCTTCCTTACCCCTATTGATCTAGATTCATTGCCTTTGCAGGAAAGTATAAAAATTGAAGGAAAAATACATGATAAAAACCCCATGGGAAATCAAAGAAGAATGTGAGGATTCAAATAAAAAATACAAAACTCTAGATATATGGATATGGACCATACCAAGTGCTTTATATGATTGATTATAATATCTCATTTCAAGGTGAGTACAATTGTATTTTTAAATTCAATGTTAGTAATCCTTTCTCATATTAGAATGAAGATGTTGAAGAGTCTTTGATAACTCCTTTTCCAGAGGGGTAGGATGATATGAAATCAGTAGTTTACATTGTCTTTATGGGTTTTGCAGAGTAGAATTTTCAAGGCCCAATATTTTATGGGATAATTAAAGAGACTACAAGCATCAACATGAGCCCATTTTTTATTTTAAGGAATAGACAAAAGGTGCATGTATGGTAGGGGAAAATTGGCATATAATCTCACTTATTCAAGCCCAAACATGATGTTTAAATATTAGTTCACATGGTTTTTAATTTTTTTTAAGACTTTCCCAAATGGATAATTCAAGATTGGAATCTTTGACCCTAGAGCCAAATCTAGTGGGCTATAGTTGGAATGTTATGTGTTGATTTTACAAAAAAAATTTGGTAGACATTATCTTTCTTTATTTAAGGTAACAATGTAGGGTTAAAATTTATGAATTTAGGGTATTATAATTTGAAAATTATATCACCTCTTGGTTATAAATATCCACACTATGGCACTTGTATGTAATTAAAGATTTTAATATATAGATTGTGATTTTTTTTCAATCTACTATGTGAGGATCATACTAATTTCACCTTACTATTGTTTATTCATTCTTTGTCAATAAACAAGTTATATCGGTGATCAAAGATCACAAAGTGCCGAATTCTGTGCCTTAAACCAAGTGTATTTTTTCATGGATTTTCCAACAAAACCGTCCCTTGATTTTTTTTTCTATGTAGCATGTAAAGAACTGTATAAAGTTTGTTGAAGAATTCATTCAACTATCCAACACCATCATCTTCCATATAACCCTAGACATTATTCTTCATCTGTCTCCATATGCTTTGAATATTGGACCACCTTGAGCATCTCACAAAAAAAGGGTTTTTAGTGGTTTTTAAAAAATTTAATGTTTTTAAGGTTTTAAAGGATTTTCAAGGTTTTAGGACTTTTAGAATTTTTTAGGGGTTTTCATCTCTTTTTTATTTTTATATTTTTTAGTGGTTTTAAATGTTTTTATATTTTTAAGATTATAATATGGATTATAGGGTTTTTTATGATTTAGGGATTTTAAGTGATTATTTATGAATTTTATGGTTTTAATATTTTTATAGATTTTGAAAGTTTTAGGGTTTTTAGGGTTTTTATCATTTTATGTTTTTAAGGGGTATTATGTGTTTTTAGGTTTTTAATGATTTCTTAAGGTTTTTTAGGGTTTTTATTGGTTTTTATTGTTTTCAATGATTTTATGGATTTTTAGGTATTGAAAATGAATAATATTTTTTAGGGTTTTATGGATTTTAAGGGGTTTTAGGTGTTTTAGGGTTTTTAGTGTTTTTAGGTTTTTATAGATTTTAAGAGATTTTATGTTTTTATGGTTTTATTATCTATTTTTAGTGTTTTTTATGGTTTTTTATATATTTTGATATTTTAGGGATTATTTAATATTTTTATTGTTTTAGGGTCTTTGAGGAATTTGAGGGTTTTGAAGGTTTTTTTGGTTTTATTGTGTTTTTAGGTTTTTATGGGTTTAAATTGATTTAAGGATCTTTTGGATTTCTTATGGTATTTAGGGTTTCTTGGCGGTTTTATAGTTTTACATATTTTTTTTGGGATTCTGAATGATTTTTATGGGTTTTTAGTCATTTTTTGGATTTATTGGCGTTTATAGGGTTTTTAGGGTTTTATGGTTTTTTAGTTTTTTAACATTTTTAGGGCTTCAAAGGGTTTTTATAGATTTTATTTGTCTGTTGAGATTTTATGAGTTTTTATAATTTTTTGTTTTTTTAAAGGATTTTATGTTTTTAAGGATTATTTACATCATTATATGATTTTTATGGGTTTTATCATTTTTTTAGGTTTTTAGGGGTTTAAGTGTTTTTATGCTTTTTAAGGATTTCTTATTGTTTTTTTGTGTTTTTAGGGTTTTTATGATTTTATGTATTTTTAGTTATTTTTTATGATTTATATGGTTTTTGAGGTTTTTTGGGAATTTGAGGGTTTTTAGGTTTTGTGTTTTTTAGTGTTTTAGAGTTTTTAGAAATTTTAGGTTTTTTTGGGGTTTTAAATTTCTGTAGGTTTTAAGGTTTTAAGTTTTTCTTATTGGTTTTCTTGGGTTATTATGATTTTAGGTATTTTGAGGGATTTTTTGGGATTTTTTTTAGGGGTTTAGGCTTTTTAGATATTTTGAGGATTTTAGAGTTTTTAGGAGTTTAGGGGGGGTGCAGTTTTACTAGTTTTTTTTACAGATTTTAGAGTTTTTTTAAAAAAAATAGGCGTTTAAATGGTTTTTAGAGATTTTACATGTT
Source organism: Viscum album (assembly GCA_963277665.1). NCBI lineage: Eukaryota > Viridiplantae > Streptophyta > Magnoliopsida > Santalales > Viscaceae > Viscum > Viscum album. The sequence goes on from OY728151.1 coordinate 148,674,493, forward strand.
TTTTAAGGTATTTATGGGTTGTTTGTGATTTATGTTTTTTACGGGTTTTATGATATTTAAAAGGTTTTATAGTTTTTTGTGTTTTTAGGATTTGAAGAGTTTTTTGGTTTTTAGGGAATTTAAGTGTTTTTAGGTTTTATGGGGTTTCATAGTGAATTTAGGGTTTTTAGGGTTTTTAGTAATTTTTAGGGATTTTTACATTTAACACTATTTTTAGGGATTTTTAGTATTTTGTGGGTTTTTCGGTTTTTTAGAGTTATTTTACATTTTTATGGGTTTAACGAGTTTTTAGTGTTTTTATTTTTTTGGGATTTTTATGGGTATTAGGGTTTCAATATTTTATGGATCTTAGGTTTTTTAGGGTATTTAGGGGTTTTAGGGTTTCTTGATGATGTTTGGGGTTTTTATAGGTTTTTTATACATTTTAGGGTGTTTAAGTGTTTTTTGGTTTTTAAATATTTCTTATGATTTTTCAAGGTTTGTATCATTTTTTGTTATTTTTAGTGAATTTTTAGTATTTTTTTGGATTTTTTGGGTTGGTAGGTATTTTGAGGTATTTTAGGATTTTATAGGGTTTTAAACATTTTTAGGTTTTTATGGGGTTTAAGTGTTTTTAGGTTTTTATTTTTTTGTTTGGATTTTCATGGTTTTTAATTTTTTTAATTATTTAATAATTCTCATAGATTTTTTAAATATTTTTATTAATTTTATGGGTTTTACTGATTTTTAATGTTTTTAGGGGTTTTTAGGATTTTTAAGATTTTTTTAGATTTTTAGGGTTTTATTTAGTTTTTTAGGGTTTTTAAGGTTTTTAGAATATTTTTTTAGGGGTTTAAATGGTTTTTTAGATTTTTTAGTAGGTTTTATGGTTTTACGGGTTCTTGTTTTTTTAAATAATTGAAGTGTTTTTATTGTTCTTAGGGGTTTTTATTCTTTTTAGTTTCTTTTTAGAGTTTTTGGGGGTGTTTTTCATTTTTAGGTTTTAATTTTTTTAAGTGTTTTTAGGTTTTTATAGTTTTCACCGTGCTTTACAAGATTTTAGGGGTTGTACAATTTTTGGTATTTTTATGGTTTTTCAAGATTATTATTATTTTGTATGGTTTGTAAGAATTCTGAGGGACTTTAAGTGTTTTTAGTGTTTAGGATTTTAGGGATTTTATGTATTTTTAGGTTTTTATGTTTTGAAAGGTTATTTCATGGGATTTTTGGTTTTTTTATGTTTTTGTGTATTTTTAGGGATTTTTTATGAATTTTATGGGTTTTACGTGTTTTAGGAATTTTGAGGGGTTTGGTGTGTTTTTATAGATTTAAGGGTTTTATGGTTATTTTTTGTTTTTTGTATTTTTAATGTTTTTTAGGGTTTTATGATTTTTTAGAGTTTTTAAATGGTTTAAATGGTTTAAAGGGTTTTTAGTGTTTTTAGTGATTTTAGGGTGTTTTGGAATTTTTGGGTTTGGAATGTTTTTAAGGGGTTTTATGGTTTTATGGGTTTTAGGGTTTTTAGATTTTTTAGGGTCTTTTATGGTTTTTCGGGATTTTAGTGTTTTTAGTTTTTTAGAGTTTTTAAATGTTTATTGGTTTTTATGGGTTTCTTTGGGGTTTTTAGGGATTTAGGGTTTTTTATGTTTTTAAAATTTTTAGGGAACTTTTGAGCGGTTTATGGTTTTTTAGAGTTTTGAGGGGATTTTAGGGTTTTATCATTTTCCATTTTTTTGGTTTTTATGTGTTTTTAGGTTTTTAAGGTTTTATTAAAGATTTTTAGGGTTTTTTTTTGTTTTTTTAGGTATTTCAAGGGCCTTTTTGGATTTTTAATGTTTTTTGGGTTAATTGTGTTTTTGAGGGTCCTTGGTGTTTTTTAGTGTATTTTTTGGTTTTTATAGTTTTTTATATTTTAATTTTATTAGGGATTTAAAAGGTTTGTTTGAGTTTTTGTTGGTTTTTAGAGTTTTATAGATTATAACATTTTTTAGGGAATTTTAGGGTTTTTAAGGGTTCTAGTATTTTAGGGTCTTTTTAGGGATTTTAGAGTTTTTATAATTTTTTAGGTTTTTAATTGTTTTAATTGTTTTTATTTTCGTAAGGTCTTATTACGTTTTATAGGGTATTATGGTTTTTTTCATTTTAGGTATTTTTATGGCTTTTTAGGTTTTTATGGTTTTTAGTGTATTTTTTTTGTATTTTTGGAGTTTTTTGGGGTTTTAATGTTTTTTTTAGGTTTTTATAGTTTTATGGTTTTCATGTGTGTGTGTGGGGGGGGGGGTTTATATTTTTTTATAGTTTTTTAGGTTTTTTTATATTTTTTTAATGTTTTTAGGGGCTTAAAGGGTTTGTGGAATTTTTAGTGCTTTTCGGGGTTTTATGTGTTTTTTGTGTATTTTATGGTTTTTAGAGGTATTATAATTTCTACGGGGTATAGTTTTTAGGGTATTTTTATTGTTTTAGGAATTTTATCTTTTTATGTGGTTTTTTGTAAGGAGAAAATATATATATAAAAAAAATTCAATTTTTATGGGTTTTACGTGTAACTAGGTTTCCAAATGTTTTCATTAGGTTTCTCAGGGTTTTAGGGGCTTTTTATGTTTTTGGGGATTTTTTGATATTTTTGGATTTTTATGGGTTTTAGGGGTTTTAGGGATTTTGTGGGTATTTACGGTTTTTAGGTATTCTAGTGTTTTTATTTTTTTAGGGGTTTTAAACAATTTTAGGTTTTAAAGGTTATCTTTTATTTTATGTTTTTAACATATATAGGTATTTTTAAATATTTTTAAGAATTTTTTTTGTTATTATGGTTTTTAGGGGTTCTGAGGGTTTTATGATTTTTATAGTCTTATTTTTTTTGGGATTTAGGGTTTCGTATATTTTTTGGTTTTTAGGGTTCATTTAAATTTTTGTAATGTTTTTGGGGTTGAAAGGGTTTTAGAGTTTTTAGTGGTTTTTAAGGATTTTATGGGATTTCATGGTATTTTTTAAGTTTTTAAGGGTTTTTAAGGGTTATAGGGGTTTTAAGGACATGGAATAGTTTTTAGGGGTTGAGGTGTGTTTAGTATTTTAGTGGTTTTATGTGTTTTTTATATATAGTGTTTTCTTATGAGTTTTTAGGGTTTGGAGGTTTTTTATGTTCTAGGGAGTTTTTTTATTTTTTTTGGATTTTTAGGGTTTTCAGGTATTTAGGGATTTTTATGATTTTAGGGGTTTAAAGGATTTTAAAAAAATTATTGTTTTTATGTTTTTAAGGGTTTTATGTGTTTTTTAGTTTTTATGGCTTCTTAGGTGTTTTCAGGGTATTTAGGGTTTTCATTGTTTTTTGGGAATTTGATGGATTTTTTAGGATTTTATCTATTATCATTTTTTATGGATTTTGAGGGTTTTTAGGGGGATAGGTTTTTTATGGTATTTATTGATTTTTAAAAGTTTTTTTTATGTTTTTTATGGGTTTAAATGTTTTTTAGAATTTTTTAACATTTTTAGGGGTTTAAATGGTTTTTTATGTTTTTAGTGGGTTTTAGGGTTATTATGGATTTTTAGGTTTTTTTATCATTTTTAATGTTTTTATGGTTTTTATGGGTCTTTAGGATTTTTAGTGTATTTTGGTTTTATCGATTTTATGTTTTTTTGGTTTTTAATGTTTTTTCAGGTTTTCGCAAAATTTTGGGGGTTTTTTATATTTTAGGTATTTTTTATGATTTTTATGGATTTTTATGGTTTTTAGAGATTCTGAGGGTTTTTAGGGTTTTAGGATTTTTAGGGTTTTAGGGTATTTATGCCTTTTGGGGGTTTTAGTGTTTCAGTTTTTTAAGGTTCTCTTAGGATTACTATGGTTTTAGGGGTTTTTAGGATTTTAGGGATTTTTAGTGTTTTTTGGGTATCAAAGGTTTTCTATGATTTTTATGTTTTTAGGGGGTTTATGGTTTTTATATTTTTATCATATTTATGTGTATAATGGGTTTTTATTGTTTTTAATGGTTTTTAGGGTTTTTATGTTTTTAGTGTTTTTTATGTTTTTGGGGCGTTTTTATTGGTTTTAGTGGTTTTACGGTTTTATGGTATTTTTTATTGTATTTAAGGGGTTTTAGATATATATTTTTGATTTTAGGGATTTTAAGGGTTCTTATTTTTTTGATATTCTTAGGGGTTTACATGATTTTTAGAGTTTTCTTCATTTTTATGAATATTTAGAACATTTTAGGAGTTTTATAGGGTTTTATAGTTTTTAGTTATTTTATATGGATTATGGTTTGTAAGTATTTTAAATTATTTTTGGGAAGTTTTATGGATTTTTAGTGTTTTTTGGTTTTTATGGTTTTCTTAGTGGTTTTCAGGGTTTTTATTTTTTTTAGTATTTAAGGATTTTTATTTCTTTTTATGATTTTTATGTTTTTTGTGGGTTTTATGGATTTTTATGGTTTTTAACGGCTTCTGGGGGTTTTGGGTTTTTTGGGTTTCTATAGTTTTTTTTGAGAGTTTTAGAGTTTTAAAGGTTTTCAGTGTTATTTAATGTTTGTAGGAGTTTAACTGTTTTTCAGAGTTTTACTGGTTTCTTAGGGTTTTATGTATTTTTAGAGGGTTTTAAGGTTTTTGGGGTTTTATAGTTTTTAGGGTTTTTATCGTTATTTAGTTTTAAGCAGTTTAAGTGTTTTTAAGTATATTGGTTTTCTAAGGGGTTTTATGGGATTTTATGGGTTTTTAATGTTTTAAGGGTTTTAAATGATTTTTATGCTTTTTAGGGGATTCATGGATTTTGAGGGGTTTTAGGATTCCTAGGTTTTTAGGGTTTTTAGCGGATTTTTGGGATTTTGAATGTTTTTAGGGGCTTTTATAGTTTTTATGGTTTTTTGGGTATTAAGGGGTTTTTTGATTTTTTTATTTTTTTAAATAGTTTTGCAATTTTTAACATTTTTAAGGGTGTAGAAGGTTTTTAGTGTTTTTAGTGGGTTTCTATGGTTTTTATGGGGTTTTAGGGTTTTTATGGTTTTTGGGGGTTTTAGGGGTTTTAGGGGTCATCAGTGTTTTGGGGTATTTTTTAGGGTTTTTAGGGGTTTTATGTGTTTGTATGTTTTTAAGTTGTTTTTTTGGGATTTTTAAAATTTTTTTAGATTTTGATGGGTTCTTTTGGATTTTTAGAGGGCTTTTTAGGGATTTTATGTGTTTTGAGGTTTTTAGAATTTTTAACCTTTTTTGGGGGTTTAAGGGGTTTCATGTGTTTTTAGGTTTTAATGGGTTTTCATAGTTTGTAAGGTTTTTTATATTCATAGGTATTTTTTTGGTATTTTTAGTATTTTTATGAGTTTTTTAGGATTTTTTGGATTTTGAGGTTTTTTATATATATTTTTTTCCATTTAAGGTTTTCAAAGTTTTGGTGGTTTTTTGAGCTTATATGGTGTTTAAGGTTTCATAGTGTCTTGTTAACATTTTTAGGTATTTAGAGTTTTCAGTGGTTTTTGGGGGTGTTATGGGTTTTATGGGGTTTTATGGTCTTTAGTGGTTTTATGTTTTTTATTTTTTTATTCTTTTTATGTTTGTTTTACATTTTATATTTTTGAGGGGTTTTAAGATTTCGTAGGTTTTTAGGGTTTTCATACATTATTTTAGGGTTTTATGGTTTTTTACATCTTTTTCAATTTTTAGGTATTTTTTTATTTTTATGGTTGTTTAGGGTTTTTTATATTTTGATGGTTTTGTGGGTTTTTAGGGGTTTTCGTGTGTCTTAGGGTTTTATAATTTTTAAGTTTTGGGGGGTTTTATGTGTTTTTATGTTTTTAAGGTTTTCTTGTGTTTTTTAAAGGTTATTATTTATTTTTAAACGTTTTAGGGATTCATAGGGATTTTTTATTTTTTTATGGGGTTTTACAGTTGTTTGGGGTTATTTGGTGTTTAGTATTTTTTAATGTTTTTGTGGTTTTTAAGGGTTTTTGTATTTTTTAAGGTTTTTAGGGGTTTTAATTGTGTTTTGGTTTTTCATTTTTTATTAGTTTTTATGGTTTTTAGAATTTTTTTGGTTTTTAGGTATTTTTATAAATTTTTAAGATTTTATGGTTTTTAAGGTTTTTAGGGATTTTGAGATTGTTTAGGTTTTTCTATGTTTTTATGGTTATTTGGTTATTTGGGTTTTAAGGGTTTGTTTTTTAGTTTTTTGGGGGTTTTTTGATTTTTAGAGTTTTTTAACATTTATAGGGGTTTAAAGGGATTTTACAGTTTTTATGGGGGTTTAAGGTTTCTAATATTTTTAGGGGGTTTTATGGTTTTTGTGGTTTTTAGGGGTTTAGGGTATTTTTTCAAGTCAGGGTTTTGGGATATTTTAGGGTTTTAAGTGTTTTTTTTTGTTTTTTAGCAGTTTTAAGTGTTTTTTAGGTTTCTAAGGTTTTAATTTTTTTTCATATTTTTATGTTTTTTTAAGGATTTTTATGGTTTTTTGAGTTTTTAGGGATTTTGATGAGATTTAGGGTATTTATGCTTTTTATGGGGTTTTAGGGGTTTTTTGGACTTTAATGGTTTTTTTTTGTTTTTTAGGGATTGTAAGTATTTTTAGGTTTTATGGTTTTCTTTGGGTTTTTTAGGGTTCTATGGATTTTATGATTTTTCAAATATTTAAGTATTTATAGGTTTTTTATGGTTTTTATGGATTTTGAGTGTTTTTAGGGTATTTAGTTTTTTTATGGTTTTTTGGTTTTTAGAGTTGTTTAGTTGTTTAGGGTTTTAGATTTTTTTCTTATTTTTAGGTGATTAAGGTGTTTTGAGAGTTTTTTTGAGGAGGGGTCACATGGTTAATAGTGTTTTATGGTTTTTAATATTTTTAAGGGGACTGAAAATTTTAGGGTTTTATGGTTACTAACATTTTCTATGTTTTTAGGGATTTTAAGTGTTTTGGGGTTTTTGAGGTTTTCTTATAGGGTTTTTAGGGTTGTTAGGGTTTTTTTGTTTTTAGTAATTTTTATGTATTTAATATTTTTATTGTTTATTGGGTTTTTATTAATTTTTAGGTTTGTAGCATTTTTTATATTTTTTTCATGTTTCAATTATTTTTTAATTTTTATGGTTATTAGTGTTTTTCAGGGGTTTTTAGGGTTTTAACTTATTTAGGGATTCTTATGGATTTTTTAGGGTTATTATAGTTTTTTGGGGTATATAGTTTTTTTGTGGTTTTTAAGGATTTTTTGAGTTTTTCAGGTTTTTAAGGTTCTTTATAGTTTATATATTTTTATATGTTTAAAGTGATTTTGAGTTTTAATGATTTTTTATGATTTTTATGGGTTTTTAGTGTTTTCAAGGTTTTAGTGGTGTTATAGTATTTTGGGGATTTTAAGGTCTTTTTATTATTTTAGGGTTTTTTGCATTTTTTAGGTTTTTTAGGGGTTTTAGGTGTTTTTAGATTTTTAATGTATTCATAATATTTTTAGGGGTTATAGGGTTTTTTACAATTTTTGGATTCTTGGGGTTTTTTAGGATTTTTATAGTTTTTATTGGTTTTTAGGATTTTGAGGGTTTTTAGGTTTTTTTTGTAGTTTTAACATTTTTAGGGATTTTTAGTGATTTAGGGTTTTAATGTTTCCATGGGGTTTTCATGGTTTTTTGGGTTTTTTTAGTTTTTTAGATCCTTACACAATTTATGTGTTTTTTTAGTTTTTATTTCCTTTATAGTGTTTTTAGGATTTTTATGGTTGTTACTTTTTTGGGATTTTTATGAATTTTTAATAATTTTTATGTGTTTTTATGGTTCTTAGGGGATTTTAGGGGTTTTAAAGTATTTAGGGAATTTATCATTTTTTGATTGTTTAGGAATTTTGAGTCTTTTCAGGTTTTTATGGTTTTATTAGAGTTTTTACAGGATTTTAGGAATTTTTAGGGTGTATTTTGTATTTTTATGGTTTTTATGGTTTTTAGGGATTTTGAGGGGTTTAGGGTTTTATGTTTTTTGGTATTTTAACATTTTTTAGTTATTTTGGTTTCAAAGGTTTTTTAGAGATTTATAACATTTTAGGAGTTTTCATTTGATATGAAACCATTAGTTGACATTGTATTGATGGCATGTGCGGAGTTGGCATTTTAGGACACAATAATGAAAGGAAAAATTAAAGATCCTACAAGCGAATAAGGGAGCCCATATTTCTACATTAAAAGGCTCAAAGCCAAGGTGCATACATGTAATTTTTAAATGGGCCTATTATCTAACTATTCAAGCCCAAACATGATGTGTTAATATTTTCCCACATTGTTTCGTGAATTTTTGAAGCCCCTCCCACGTGGAGAATTCTATAACTGAATCTTTGGACACAAAATAGAAATCTAATGGGCTAGGAAATCAAAGTCAAATTTGGTGAGCTATAGGTGGAAAGATATATGCTAATTGTAAAAAAAGTATTTTTTAGACTTTATTTTTTTTAAATAGGGGAACAAAGTATGTTTTTTCTTTTATGAAACTAGGATATTATACCCCAAACTATTGTATCACCCTTGGTATTAAATATCCACCCCCATTGAACATGTATGAAATTCTTGATAGTGATAAAGAGCTTATTATTTGTTTCTCTTCATTCTATTTGGATCATTTGTATTTCCACCTTTCTCTTGTACATTCGTACATTTTCAATCTACAAGTTAGATTGGGGATCTAAGATCACAAATCCCCAAATTCTGTGCCTCAACCTAATTGTATAATTTTTTGTGTTGGCCATCACATCCCTCCTTTGTGTGTGTTGTCTATGTAGTTGGCCACACTCCATATAGAGTCAGTTTACTACATGCTTCCACAATCCAAACCCATTTTCCTCCACTTATCCCCTAACAATATCCATCATCCACCGCCCTACGCCATCAAGACCGGTACATATATACAATCTCTCATAAGTTTAAATCAGAGCTCTAGATTACATGATAGGAATATATCTCTTCAATTACAATACTTTTATCTATTACCATACTTATCTTTCCGTATTATCCATCCATTCAAGGAAAGAAAAATAACCTTCTTTTTCAAATCCTCCAAAATTTTTCTATGTTGTGAAATATTGAAATATTTTACATTGATCCAATTATTTATCCATCTAAGTTTCTCATTTAATTCCTTATATGTGATTTGTATCCAAAAAAAATCAAATTCTCTCACCTCATACTATTTTTCTTTTCAAAATTAAGTGCATCTATTCTTTTAAAGATTTCAAAAAGAACCATACCCTCATTCATCATGTTGTGCTTTAAAACAAAAAACACAAATCATTTGGAGTTATTTGAAATAAAACAAGAAAAGGAAAATACAACTACGTATTTGTTATTTACTTTATTTCCACTTTCCTTTTTCATACATCACTTTCCCTTTCTTTATATTTCATCACCATATCATATTTGGATCATATTTGTATAAATATTTATTATATATACAATCAATAAAAACCCCCTTTATTAACTCTATCCACCATTTACCCATATTTTCTCCCTTATTTTACACCCTCTACCATTTTTAACCCTTTACCACTCAAGATATCTTTGTTAATCCACCCCCCCCCCCACCACAACCATGAGTTAGGGAGGATTTTTATTACATAGTCACCCCAAAAAGGTATTAGATTTCATAAGAGCTTAGGATTTGAATATATTTTTGTCAGTGGAGATAAATAATAAAAATGAACTAGTGAGTGTGTATCCTTGTGTGTGTGAGTGTGTATATCTTGCATGCTTGAGTGTGTACATTTTTTCCCATTAGTGTACTTGTCTTGCTTGTGTGATTTTGTTTTATTATGTCTTTGAGTGTGTATATATATCTTGTGTGAGTGTGTATCCTTGTGTGTGTGAGAGTGTACATATTCTTTGTGTGAGTTTATACATCTTGTGTGTGTGTTTGTATCTATACAAATGTGAGTGTGTGTGTTTCTCCCCATGTGTGTTTTTTAATGTGTTACATATCATAGATGAAGATCGTGGGAAGAGAGTTTCTCTTTCTAGCGATGAAGAAAGATGAAGTAGATATCACTTATAAAATTATAGACCACTCCAAATAAAATCTTTTGTGAGACATTTCAAGAATCTTCTTGATAAGAATTTGGAGGTGCAAAACGAGCGCATTGAAAACCTGGAGAACCAACCAAGCCTAAGGATGACCCATGATAACCGATAGTATGACTATATTCATGTCTCCTCTATAATCACTAAGTAAGATATTGATAAAATTGATGATGAATTTGAGAATTTCCCACAGAGGATGAGGTTGTTTCAACAATCTATATGAGAAAAAAGGCTACCACATGATGATGAAATCCTTTATGGTATTAAGGTTAAGGTTACCTATTTTCATGGAAAATATTACCCAGAATCATACTTGGAGTGGGAGATGTGAATTGAGGAAATGTTTTCATGCAATGCATATTATGAGGAGAAAAAGTTAAAACATGGTTCCCCTATATTTTTTGATTATTTTTTAATTTAGTGGGATCAAATATAAAAGGGAAGGGTTAGATATAGAATACGTCCCATCAACACTTGTGACAACATGATGATTTCTAGGTTGAATTAGTTTTTCCCTCACATTATCATAGAGATATCCAAAAAAAACTTCAATTCCTCACCCAAGGGAGAAATATTATTGATCATTACATCCAGGAGATGAAAAATTCCATGATTCAATAAAACATTGAGGTGGATATAGAGGCAACCATGGAGCAGTTTTACATGGGTTAAATCAGAAGATTTTCCTTCAATTGGAGATGTACCCCCATGTGGAGATACAAGATATGATCTACCAATCCTTTGAGATCAAGAAAAAAAATCAAAAGGAGGATAAAAAAGTGGAAACCCATTGCCCCATTCACACCAGGGAGAAATCCAAGGAAGGAGATCGGGGAACCATAAAAGGTAGAAGAGGTGACTGATCGCAGAAGTGGAAAGGTAATTATTACACATAATAAAACTAATATTGAGACAAACCAAACAATAAATTTGGATATTTGATGTTACAAATGTAAATGAAGGGGTTACATTTCAAGTGAATTCTTAAACCAGTGCACCATGGCCATAAAAATGTATGTAGAATGGGAGATCGATGGAGAGAGCTAGGGGGAGGAAGAGAAGGAATCCCCCAAAACTGAAAATAGAGAATCTTTAGAATATGGTGAGATTCTTGTCAATATGAGTGTTGTAAGAATAGAAATAATAATTGGAGATAAGTAATAGTGAGAGAACATTTTCTATACCTGGTGAATGATCCATGTTAATGTTTGTATTTTTATTATTAATGGAGGAATCTATAACAACATATCGAGCATTGAGTTATTGTAGAATTTGGGGCATCCAACATTGAAACGTCAACATCTATATAAACATGAGTGCTTGAATGATTTTTGAGAGATAAAGGTTACCAAATAGTTAAAGGTATTATTTTCCATCAGTAAATACATGGATGAGGTATTGTGCCTCATTGTTCCAAATAAGTCATGCCATTTTCTATTGGGTCGACCATGGATGTATGATTAGTGTGTTAATCATGATGGGTTATTAAACAATCATTATTTTATAGTTGTAGGGGAACCTAAATCTCTCATCATAATATCCCCCAAAAAAATTTGGAAGAAGAAATTTTCAGAGAAAAGAAAAAATTGAGTGATGCGGAAAAAATGAGAGAAAATAAAAACAAGATACTGAGAGAAAAAGAGAAAATGAGAGAATAAAATAAATATAGAGAAAAGACAATTAAAGTGGGGAGAAAAATTTGAGAGAGCTGAAAATCATGATGTTAGAAATAAATAGTGAGGCTAAGGATTCATTAATTTATCAAAAAAACCTTTTTTTACTTATGTATAAATAGGTGATGTTTAATTCTAACAAATTAATATATCCTTTGATGCATATTATCGAGCCTATATTGTATTAATTTGATAATGTGTTTCCCCAATAGGGGTCACCTAGTTTTCTACCCATTAGAGGTATTAAGCATAAAATTGACCAGATATCTAGAGAATCACTACCAAAATTCCATTCATATCACACTAAACTAGAAGAGACAAAGTAACATCAAATATCTATTAACAAAATCATGGGTCTAAAAGATTGTAAGGAGTGTATACTATATTTGTATTATTCTTACCAATATGGATATCACTGTAAAAATAAATGTTTTATAACTATAACTCCTTTTATATTTATCTCCCTTACCCCTATTGATCTAGATTCATTGCCTTTGTAGGAAAGTAGAAATATTGAAGGAAAACTACATGTTAAAAACCCCATGGGAAATCAAAGAAGAATGAGAGGATTCTAAATAAAAAAATACAAATCTCAAGATATATGAATATGGACCATACCATGTGCTTTATATGATTGATTATAATATCTCATTTCAAGGTGAGTACAATTGTATTTTTAAATTCAATGTTAGTAATATTTTCTCATATTTGAATGAAGATGTTGAAGAGTATTTGACATCTCCTTTTCCATAGGTGTGGGATGATATGAAATTAGTAGTTGAAATTGTCTTGATGGCTTTTGCAGAGTATAATTTTCATGGCCCAATATTTTATGGGATAATTAAAGAGACTACAAGCATCAACATGAGCCCATTTTTTTATTTAAAGGAATAGACCCAAGGTGCATGTATGGTAGTGGAAAATGGGAATATAATCTCACTTATTCAAATCCAAACATGATGTTTTAATATTATTTCACATGGTTTTAAATTTTTTTTAAGACATTCCCAAATGGATAATTCAATATTGGCATCTTTGACCCTAAAGCCAAATCCATTGGGCTATAGTTGGAATGTTATGTGTTGATTTTCCAAAAATTGTTTGGTAGAATTTATCTTTTTTTATTTAAGGTAACAATGTAGGGTTAAACTTTGTGAATTTAGGGTATTATAAGTTGAAAATTATATCACCCCTTGGTTATAAATATCCACACTATGGAACTTGTATGTAATTCAAGATTTTAATATATAGATTGTGATTTTTTTCAATCTACTGTGTGAGGATAATTCTAATTTCCCCTTACTTTTGTTTATTCATTCTTTGTCAATAAACAAGTTATATCAGTGATCAAATATCACAAAGTGCCCAATTCTGTGGCTCAACCCAAGTGCATTTTTTCATGGATTGTCCAACAAAACCGTCCCTTGATTTTTTTTTCTATGTAGCATGTCAAGATCTATATAGAGTTTATTGAATAATTCATTCAACTATCCAACACCATCATCTTCCACATAACCCTGAACAGTATTCTTCATCTGTATCTATATGATTTGAATATGGGGCCACCTCGAGCATCTCACAACAAAAGGGTTTTTAGTGGTTTTTAAAAAATTTAATGGTTTTAAGGTTTTAAAGGTTTTTTAAGTTTTTTGGACTTTTAGAAATTTTTTGGGGTTTTAAGGTCTTTTGTATTTCTAGATTTTTTAGTGGTTTTAAATGTTTATATATTTTTAAGGTTATAATATAGATTATAGGGTTTTTTATGTTTTAGGTATTTTAAGTGATTATTTAGGAATTTTATGGTTTTATGATTTTTATGGATTTAGAAAGTTTTAGGGTTTTTAGGGTTTTTATAATTTTATGTTTTTAAGGGGTATTATGTGTTTTTAGGTTTTTAATGATTTCTTTGGGTTTTTTAGGGTTTTTATGGGTTTTTAGGGTTTTCAATGATTTTATGGATTTTTAGGGATTTATAATGAATATTATTTTTAGGGTTTTATGGATTTTAAGGGGTTTTAGGTGTTTTAAGGTTTTTAGTGTTTTTTAGGTTTTTATTGATTTTAAGTGATTTTTGGTTTTTATGGTTTTCTTATCTATTTTTATTGTTTTTATGGTTTTTTATATATTATGATATTTTAGGGATTATTTGATATTTTTATTTTTTAGGGTCTTTAAGGAATTTGAGGGTTTTAATTTTTTTTGGTTTTATAGTGTTTTTAGGTTTTTATGGGTTTAAATTGATTTACAAATCTTTTGGATTTCTTATGGTTTTTAGGGTTTCTTGGCGGTTTTATAGTTTTACATATTTTTTTGGGATTTTTAATGATTTTTATGATTTTTTAAGCATTTTTTTGGATTTATTGGCGTTTACAGGGATTTTAGGGTTTTATGATATTTTTAGTTTTTTTAACATTTTTAGGGATTTAAAGGGTTTTTATAGATTTTAGTTGTCTGTTGAGATTTTATGAGTTTTTTTAATTTTTTATTTTTTTAAAGGATATTATGTTTTTAAGGATTATTTACGTCATTATATGATTTTTATGGTTTTTATCATTTTTTTAGGTTTTTAGGGTTTAAAGTGTTCTTATGATTTTTAAGGATTTCTTATTGTTTTTTTTGTTTTTAGGGTTTTTATGTTTTTATGTATTATTAGTTATTTTTTATGATTTATATGGTTTTTGAGGTTTTTTGGGAATTTGAGGGTTTTTAGGTTTTTTGTTTTTTACTGTTTTAGTGTTTTTAGAAATTTTAAGTTTTTTTGGGGTTTTAAATTTTTTTAGGTTTTAAGGTTTTAAGTTTTCCTTATTGGTTTTCTTGGGTTATTAGGATTTTAGGTATTTTGAGGAATTTTTTGGGATTTTTTATGGGTTTTAGGGTTTTTAGAGATTTTGAGGATTTTAGAGTTTTTAGGGGTTTTAGGGGGGGGGGGGTGCAATTTTACTGGTTTTTTTACAGATTTTAAAGTTTTTTTTTAAAAAATGGTGTTTAAATGGTTTTTAGAGATTTTACATGTTTTTTAAGGTTTTTATGGATTTTTTGTGATTTATGTTTTTTTCAGGTTTTATGATATTTAAAAGATTTTATGGTTTTTTCTGTTTTCATTATTTTAATTGTTTTGTGGTTTTTAGGGGATTTACTTATTTTTAGGTTTTATGTGGTTTCATAGTGAATTCAGGGGTTTTAGGGGTTTTAGGTATTTTTAGGGATTTTTACAATTTACACTATTTTTAGGGTTTTTAAGTATTTTGCGGGTTTTTTGGTTTTTTAGAGTTATTTTACATTTTTATGGGTTTAACGAGTTTTCAGTGTTTTTATTTTTTTGGGATTTTTATGGGTATTAGGGTTTCAATATTTTATGGATCTTAGGTTTTTAAGGTATTTAGTGGTTTTAGGGTCTCTTGATGATGTTTGGGGTTTTATAGGTTTTTATACATTTTAGGGTGTTTAAGTGTTTTTTGGTTTTTAAATATTTCTTATGAATTTTCAATTTTTTTTTATCATTTTTTGATATTTTTAGTGAATTTTTAGTATTTTTATGATTTTTATTGGGTTGGTAGGTATTTTGAGGTCTTTTAGGATTTTATAGGGTTTTAAAAAATTTTAGGTTTTTTTGGGGTTTAAGTGTTTTTAGGTTTATATTTTTTTGTTAGAATTTTCATGGTTTTTAACGTTTTTAATTATTTACTAATTATAATAGATTTTATTAATATTTTTATTGATTTTATGGGGTTTATCGATTTTTAATGTTTTTAGGGGTTTTTAGGATTTTAATGATTTTTTAGGTTTTTAGGTTTTTATTTAATTTTTTAGGGTTTTTAAGGTTTTTAGAATATTTTTTGTTTTTAGGTGTTTAAATGGTTTTTTAGATTTTTTTAGTGGGTTTTATGGTTTTATGGGTTCTTAGTTTTTTTAAATAATTAAAGTGTTTTTATTATTCTTAGGGGGTTTTAGTCTTTTTAATTTCATTTTAGAGTTTTTGGCGGTGTTTATCATTTTTAGGTTTTAGTGTTTTTAAGTGTTTTTAGGTTTTTATAGTTTTCACCGTACTTTATAAGATTTTAGGGGCTGTAAAATTTTTGGTATTTTTATGGTTTTTCGAGATTCTTATTATTTTTTAAAGTTTGTAAGAATTTTGAGGGCCTTTAAGTGTATTTAGTGTTTTTAGGATTTTTAGGGATTTTAAGTATTTTTAGGTTTTTATGTTTTGAAAGGTTATTTCATGGGTTTTATGGTGTTTTATGTTTTTGTGTATTTTTAGCGAATTTTTATGAATTTTATGGGTTTTACGGTTTTTAGGAATTTTGAGTGGTTTGGTGTTTTTTATAGTTTTAAGGGTTTTATGGTTATTTTTTGTTTTTAGGATTTTTAAAGTTTTTTAGGGTTTTATGATTTTTTAGAGTTTTCAAATGGTTTGAATGGTTTAATGTGTTTTTAGAGTTTTAGTGATTTTATGGTGTTTTGGAATATTTGGTTTAGGAATTTTTTAAGGGGTTTAATGGTTTTATGGGTTTTAGGGTTTTTAGATTTTTTAGGGTCTTTTATGGTTTTTAGGGATTTTAGTGTTTTTAGATTTTTAGAGTTTTTAAATGTTTATCAGTTTTTATGGGTTTCTTTAGGGTTTTAGGGAATTAGGGTTTTTTATTTTTTTAAAATTTTTATGGAACTTTTGGATTTTTATGGTTTTCAGTGTTTTTAGGGATTTTGAGGGGTTTATTGTTTTTTAGGTTTTTCAGGGGATTTTAGGGTTTTATCATTTTCCATTTTTTAGTTTTTTATGTGTTTTTAGGTTTTTATGGTTTTCTAATAGATTTTTAGGGTTTTTTTGTTTTTTTGTTTTTAGGTATTTCAAGTGCCTTTTTGGATTTTTAATGTTTTTTGGGTTTATTGTGTTTTTGAGGGTCCTTGGTGTTTTTTTGTGTATTTTTTTGTTTTTATAGTTTTTTATATTTTCATTTTATTAGGTATTTAAAAGGGTTCTTTGATTTTATGTTGGTTTTTAGAGTTTTATGGATTTTAACATTTTTTAGGGAATTTTAGGGTTTTTAAGGGTTTTAGTATTTTTGGGTCCTTTTAGGGAATTTAGAGTTTTTATAAATTTTTAGGCTTTTTGGGGTTTTAATTGTTTTTAGTTTTGTAAGGTCTTATTATGTTTTCTAGGGTTTTATGGTTTTTTTCATTTTTGGTATTTTTAGGGCTTTTTAGGTTTTTATGGTTTTTAGTGTATTTTTTTGTATTTTTTGGGTTTTTTGGGGGTTTTAATGTTTTTAGGTGTTTACAGTTTTAGGGTTTTCATGTGTGTGTGTGGGGGGGGGGGGTGGGGGTTTTATAGTTTTTTATGGGGTTTTAGGTTTTTTATAGTTTTTAAATGTTTTTAGGGGCTTAAAGGGTTTGTGGAATTTTTAGTGCTTTTCAGGGTTTTATGTGTTTTTTGTGTATTTTATGGTTTTTAGAGGTATTATGATTTCTACGGGGTATAGTTTTTTAGGGTATTTTTATTGTTTTAGGAATTTTATCTTTTTATGTGGTTTTTGTAAGGAGATAAGAAATATATATAAAAAAATTCCATTTTTATATGTTTTACATGTAACTAGGTTTCCAAAGGTTTTCATTAGGTTTCTCAGGGTTTTAAAGTCTTTTTATGTTTTTGGAGATTTTTTTGATTTTTTTGGATTTTTATGGGTTTTAGGGGTTTTAGGGATTTTGTGGGTATTTACGGTTTTTAGGTATTCTAGTGTTTTTTTAGGGGTTTTAAACAATTTTAGGTTGTAAAGGTTATCTTTTATTTTAGGTTTTTAACATATATAGGTATTTTTCATGATTTTTTAGTATTTTTTGTGTTATTAGGGTTTTTAGGGATTCTGAGGGTTTTATGATTTTTATATTCTTACTTATTTTTTGGGTTTTAGGGTTTCGTATATTTTTGGGTTTTTAAGGTTCATTGAAATTTTTGTAATGTTTTTGGGGTTGAAAGGGTTTTAGAGTTTTTAGTGGTTTTTATGGTTTTTATGGGATTTCGGGGTATTTTTTAAGTTTTAAGGGTTATTATGGGTTTTAGGGGTTTTAAGTACTTGGAATAGTTTTTAGGAGTTGAGTTGTGTTTAGTATTTTAGTGGTTTTATGTGTTTTTTATATATAGTGTTTTCTTATGAGTTTTTAGGGTTTTGAGGTTTTTTATGTTCTAGGTAGTTTTTTGAATTTTTTTGGATTTTTAGGGTTTTCGGGTATTTGGGGATTTTTTTGGTTTTAGGGTTTTAAAGGTTTTTAAAAAATTTAGTGTTTTTATGTTTTTAAGGGTTTTAAGTGTTTTTTAGTTTTTATGGTTTCTTAAGTGTTTTCAGGGTATTTAGGGTTTTCATTGTTTTTTGGGATTTTGATGGATTTTTTAGGATTTTTATCTATTTTCATTTTTTATGGATTTTGAGGGTTTTTAGGGGGTTAGGGTTTTTATGGTCTTTATTGATTTTTTTAGGTTTTTTAACTTTTTTAGGGGTTTAAATGTTTTTTAGAATTTTTTAACATTTTTAGGGGTTCAAAGGGTTTTTTGAGTTTTTAGTGGGTTTTAGGGTTATTAGGGATTTTCCGGCTTTTTATCATTTTTAAGGGTTTTATGGTTTTTATGGGTTTTTAGGATTTTTAGTGTATTTTGGTTTTATGGATTTGATGTTTTTTTGGTTTTTAATGTTTTTCAGGTTTTTTTCAGAATTTTTGGTGTTTTTTATATTTTAGGTATTTTTTATGATTTTTATGGATTTTTATGGTTTTTAGAGATTCTGAGGGTTTTTAGGGTTTTACGGTTTTTAGGGTTTTCGGGTATTTATTCCTTTTGGGGTTTTTATTGTTTCAGTGTTTCAAGTATCTCTTAGGATTTATATGGTTTTAGGGGTTTTTAGGATTTTAGGGATTTTTTTGTGTTTTTTTGGGTATCATAGGTTTTTTATGGTTTTTATGTTTTTTAGGGGGGATAGGGTTTTTATATTTTTATCATATTTATGGGTATAATGGGTTTTTATTGTTTTTAGTTGTTTTTAGGGTTTTCATGTTTTTAGTGTTTTTTATGTTTTTGGGACGTTTTTATTGGTTTTAGTGGTTTTACGGTTTTATGGTATTTTTTATTGTATTTAAGGGGTTTTAGATATATTTTTTTGATTTTAGGGATTTTAAGGGCTCTTTTTTTTTGATATTCATAGGGGTTTACATGATTTTTAGGGTTTTCTTCATTTTTAGGAATTTTTAGATCATTTTAGGTGTTTTATAGGGTTTTATAGTATTTAGGTATTTTATAGGGATAATGGTTTGTCAGTATTTTATATTCTTTTTAGGAGGTTTTAGGGATTTTTAGTGTTTTTAGGTTTTTATGGTTTTCTTAGTGGTTTTCAGGGTTTTTAGTTTTTTTGGTATTTAGGGATTTTTATTTCTTTTTATGATTTTTATGTTTTTTGAGGGTTTTATGGCTTTTTATGGTTTTTAACGGCTTCTAGGGGTTTTGGGTTTTTTGGGATTCTATAGTTTTTTTTTGAGAGTTTTAGGGTTTTTAAGGATTTTAGTGTTTTTTAATGTTTGTAGGAGTTTAACTGTTTTTCAGAGTTTTACTAGTTTGTTGGGGTTTTATGTATTTTTAGGGGTTTTTAAGGTTTTTGGGGTTTTATAGTTTTTAGGGGTTTTATCGTTATATAGTTTTTTAAGGGTTTTAAGTGTTTTTAAGTATATTGGTTTTCTAAGGGGTTTAATGGGATTTAATGGGTTTTTATTTTTTTATGGGTTTTAAATTATTTTTAGGCATTTTATGTGATTCAAGGATTTTGAGGGGTTTTAGGATTCTTAAGTTTTTAGGGTTTTTAGCGGTTTTAGAAATTTTTTTTATTTTTAGGGGTTCTAATTTTTTAGTGTTTTAAGGTTTTCATAGATTTTTAAGGGTTTTTAGGGGTTTTTAGGTTTTATTTGAACTTTTATGGTTTTTAAGTGTTTTAGGGATATTGAGGGTCTTAGGGTTTTTAGGGTTTTGAATCTTTTTCTTGTTTTAAATGCCTTTTGGGATTTAAATGAGTTTTAGGGTTTTTAGTGGGGTTTTCATCTTTTTTTGTGTTTTTAGATTTTTTTTTAATTTTTTAGGGGGTTTTAGAGTTTTAGAGTCTTATTAGGGTTTTAGGGTGTTCAGCATTTTTTTAATTTTTTTTGGTGAGGGAAAAATAAATATATATCTATTGAATTAGTTTTTTAGGTTTTTTTTAGTGTTTTTAGGGTTTTATGATTTTCTTGGGGTTTTTAGGTTTATTAGGGGTTTTTACGTTTTTAGGGAATTTGAAAGATTTTTATTTTTTTAGGGTTCTTAGGGGTTATGAGGGATTTTAAGGTTTTAAGGGGTTTTGTTGAGTTTTAATTTTTTTTAGGTTTTTAGGGCATCAAAGGCATGGGGACAGGCTATTCTTGACCCCCCCACCAATGTTTATTAGAAAAAGACATCGTAGACAAGGGAGGGGCAGGGTAAAATGACCCACACCCGAAAACTCTTAACTCCCCCAAAAACAAAATAAATGGAAAAAGAGACCACAACTAAGGGACACCAACAACACCAAGACCAAGCCCGCACCTTTATCATCTCCCATGTAATCAGCAACCAACATCCAACAGCATCATAACCATAAGAAGCAAATTCATCACCTCCAATACAAGCAATCACAACCCAAAATAGCCTACAGATAACCAGACACTCACCTTCAGCACCTCCCAACTAAGTAGCAACCAGCATCCAGCAGCACAATTTCTAGCATCCAACGCCTTCTCTCTAAGCATGTTCATCACCAGAAACACAGAACCAGCAGCACCAAAAGCATAAGAATTTGCTTCATCACGTCTCGGCCAAGTAGCAGCCAATATCCAGCCCATTAGTTTCCGACAGCCAGCACCTCTTTCAGGGATTCCCAACATAGCAAAAATCAGTACCCCGCAGCTCCAAACCCAACGATCAGCACCTCCTGGCCATTTAGTGTGTAACATTCCACCCCCAGCATCACATACAACAACATAGAACCTCCGAAACCAAATCCTTGCACTAATCTGTAGCACCCCATCCACCTTGATCGGACCTAGATCCAGGACACGCCTCCATCGGCCCAAAAATCACACATCATGACAAGATATCACCCAACGTCTCACTTCAAAACCATCATCCAACACCAACATAGTCCACCACCAGTGAGGCATCCAAAATTTAACCACAAGGCACTCATAGATTGAGAACAACAAATCCCAAGGTGCAGAGCACTCCAGTCATAGATTTTTATTCAGCATCACAGGAATCCCTTGACCAATATCAAAACCATATCGCAGGACCACATAAAAAAACTGAAATAACTGCGTGAAATGAGGCTGAAGATGAATATCCATAACAATGAACCTGTATCTCTTGTGCAAACCAATCACAAGAAGATCTGAAATTCCACACACCAGGACCGAACACGCCACCAACAATCCAATTCAACACCCTCTTCCTTCATCTTACTCTGTCGCGAAGCCAAGAAAGCCACCAAAACCCTCCCAAAAATAGATCTCGAAGGTACCAAATTGCTGACAATGGAGAAGGCCAGTACATTGCACCACCAAGTCATCGATACGCCCGTCTCACCTGATGTTTTTAGGGGTTTTATGGTTTTTATGGTTTTTATGGGTTTTAGGGTTTTTATCATTTTGAGTTTTTTAAGTGTTTTATACTTTTTAGTTTTTTAAGGTATTTTGATATTCCCAATTTGTGTATACTATTTTGTATATATTAACGAGAAAAAAAAATTCACCAAATATCAATCATTCTAAGGATCAAATTGTTTATATTTATAATTATTCTAATTTTCAGGTGTTTTCCATTCAAAGTCATAAATTGGGAAAGGACAAAACAAAAATTCAAATATATATGTCATTTAATTTTTATACATGCTGTGTACTATTTCCAGGACACAGATCCAGAAGACTGAATACATGCCCATGTTGCTGGCCAAATCATACACACCATATTCATCCCATATACATGTCATGAGGCCATTATAGAAGAATTTTGTGGCTGATGAATGACATTACATACCATGTATGGTGGCGCTACAAGACATGTACTTCCACCTACTAGGCAGTTCCATGTTCCAAGTCAAAGACGACGTGTTATCTCACCTACTAGTGAAGAAAAGATATCCAAAACACATTGAAAAAGGTTCATGATGTGTATTTTATAGTACACACCATTTACTAATACAACATATAAATAGGAGGAAGGCCCTCCAGGTTCGAGATTCATTCAGAATGATTCATTCCAAGAGAGACCAAGTGGGAAAATTTCAAAGACGCCCAAGGAGAGAAGTGAATAAAGGAGATGTTGCTGCTACCTCCCCGACATCCTTTAATCCGAATATTTTTATTTTTTTAATTCTAGTATCATAATTAGATAAATTATTTTCTACTCCATCTGTAGCTAAATCCCCTATGTGTTGGGGTTGTGGACAATTATGTGTTGTATTTCTAAAATTGTGATGTTGTAATCATGTTATTTATTTTTCTTTCGTAATTCCATAATAATTCTTTCTAAATTTCACTAGAAATCTCATATAGTCCAAAAATTGGATTTCTAGAGATATTCCATGGAATTATGATTAAGAATATCCATAATAATTGGACGTGCTTATTGTCTCAAGAAGGGTTTTAATTAATAAATTAAAAGAAATCAATTTCTAGACCAAGGGATTGATCACTATTGATTTAAACAAAACTCACCAGACCAAGGGGATTCAGAAGCATTCATAAACCAAATATCTGAGGTATTATGAACAACACATCCTCAAAAGTTAATTTATTTAATAACAACCATAAAAATCTATAGCCCAGACGCATTCTTCCTATTTTTCCTCAAATATCAAATTTCTTCATTTTTCATTATCTTTAATGTAATTTGTTAATGCAATTGAAATTAAATCACGCTATTATAAAAACACAAAAAATGACTCTAAATTTCTTAAAAATTCACTAAATTAATCACAAACTAGAAAAAAATCAAATCAAAATAACTCCCTTTCCATGTGGATCAATCCCTTACTTGCATATACTTGTTTGAGTAATTTAATTTTGATTGTCGAAGGTAACACGTCAGCAGAAACGATACCAAATTTTGGCACCATTGCCGGGGAAAAAATTTAATGGTGTTTTGTTTAATAAAGTCTGTATTAATTAAACTGAAAATTAAAAATAAAAATTCTAAAAAAAATTCTTAAGATCATTTATATTTTCCATTTTTTATATTTCCTATTTTCTGCTTGGTGTTTTTTTTAGTGTTGTGTAGGTTCAAATGTGCATGAGTGGACAAATCACGCATTCCAAGACCACAAAATCATCAAATATCCTTCCACCTGATCCAAAGATCGGACAAATGATCTTTATGAGTTGATGTTCACTTATGGACGTGCACAAATAGTGCAGCCCCATAGCGAATATAGAAGAGGGATATCCAACTATTTTCCAAGGAGTTGGACAACCCTTTGTCCTGGATGACAACAAGAACCAATGAAGACAACCAACCCCAATTTTTCATGGGTAAGACCTACAGCTACTCCTGCAGTTCAAACCAGTGTGATTTCCATACCTACAACTTGCTCAAGGGGCTTATTTTTATCAAGAGCAACAATTTGTGCCCCCACCTCCTCGAGAGAAACTGCCCCCGTGGTGAACAATTATGGAGTACGAAATCCCCTCTATCCAAGGAGAAGACATGGAAATTGTTAGGACTCCAGTGTAGGCATACCATTTTGAAATCAAGCCATCCATCATGAAACTCATAAAAACATGGTGCAATTTAGAGGATTCCACATTGAAGTCCCCAATGCTCATCTCTTTAATTGTTTTGAGATATGAGACTCCTTCCACTACCATGGGGTATCTGAGGATTCCATTTGCCTTCACTTCTTTCCCTTCTCCATAAGGGATAAAGTGAAATACTAGATCAAAGGTCCACCTCAACGTTCCATCCTCACTTGGGAGGCATTGGTATAGGATTTTCTATCCAAATATTTTCCACCCTCCAATATGGTGACACTGCGAAATGAAATTCATAACTTTCAATAACATGATATGGAATACCAATACGGGTCTTGGGAGAATTTTAAAGAAATGCTAAGGAAGTTACATAATCATGGACTTCCACTAAGGATACAAGTCCAAAACATTTATTGAGGTCTCACAATGAACACCAAACCTATGTTAGATGCAGCTATTGGAGGAACTGTCATGAGGAAATCACCTGAGGAACTATTCAAATTGCTCTAGGACATGTATGCCACCTTATTCCAATGGAATTCAGAGCAGGGAACTTAGAAGAGAAGAATTCACAACATTGATGCCACAAATATTCTTTCTGCTCAACTAAATGTTGTTTCCAAGAATATTTTTTCGTTAAATATGAAGAACTCATCTCCATATCAAACGGTGAATCACCCAGCATGCAGTGAATGTGGTGAAAATCACATCATGGGTGAATTCTTCGTGATAAGTGTTGGTATGTTGAAAATTGAGGTAAATTACATATCCAAAAATAGAGGTCCAAATATATACACTGAATACCAAAACCTTACATGGAAAATTGATTCAAATATGGGCTAGGGGAAACAACAATAGACTTCTCAACTCTGCCCCCAAAGTCCAACCGTTTATGCGCAACAACAATACCAGAATCCCTATCCAAGACAACAGAAACATGGGTCTTTCCAACCATAGGTTATCAAAACCCTTTTCTATAAAAACAAAAATGGTTCCCAAAATCTCAACCGGATTCCAAACAAACTTGGAAATAAACCTCATTCAAGCTAGAGGAGATGATGACAAAATTCATAACAACCGCAGAAATAAAATTTCAAAAATAAAGAGGCATCCATTTGAGGCCTTGAGAATCATATTAGAAAACATTCCAATCATCATTCATCATGTAAACCTGGTACTCTACCAGGTAATACCAAAAGAACCCATAATAAGAATCCAATGTTGTCATATTACAAAGTGGGAAATAGCTACCTCAAAAAAAAATTGCATATGAAGGTGAGGACGATCCTCCAGCTCAACCAGCATCCTATTCCAAAAAATAAGTAAAATTTAAGAAGTCTCCCTTGAATCAGGAACTACTAGAGATCATACATGGCAAGGGAAAAGAAGTGGTTAATTCTTTTGAACCCCCTTTCCATTTCCTGCACAAAGGAAGTAATGGAAATTAGACCAGCTGTTTGAAGAATTCATAGAGGTATTCTAGAAATATCATATAAATATTCCCTTCATCGAGGAATTAACTCAAATTTCAAAGTACTCAATGTTAATTAAGGAAATACTCTCAAACAAAAGGAATATGGAATATTTAGGGACAATTTTACTTACTAAGGAATGCTCTACAGTGGTACAACATTATCTTCCTTCCAAACTACAAAATCTAGGAAAATTCACAATCCTAAGAACAATTGGATCTTCTGAGTTTGAGAAATCACTTTGTGATATGGGGATGAGTGTTAACCTTCTACCCTATGGAGTCTTCAAATGGATAGGGCTAGATGATCTCCAACCAACTTGGGTGGCCGTTCAATTGGAGGATAGGTACATCAAATATCCTAAAGGGATACTTGAGGATGTTATTGTGAAAGTAGGGCATCTTATTCATTATGATGACTTCATTATCCTTGACATAGAAGAAGATCAAGAGGAACCTCTCATTATAGGAGGACCCTTCTTGGCCACTGTGAAGGTATTTATTGATGTATATTAAGGTTAGTTGATCTTTCGTGGGGGGGGGGTGAAAAAAGTATCCTAAAACATTCTCAATTTAGTGAAGCAGGTACCACTAATAGAGAATTATGATTGTTTTTCCTTGACGATAGTGAACAGTAACTTGGGTTATATGGGAGATAACATGGAATATTCTTCTATAAACACCGATCCAGACATCAAAGGCATCTAGTATGATGTTGAAGTAGAAGAGTTGTAATTCATCATCATCTAAGGCAGTCATTATTGGAAATGGGTAATCATTCCAGATATCCTAGAATGAGACAAGGAAGAACCCATAGTTCCCTCAGTTCTTAAGGATCCTCAATCAAAACTCAAGCCTCTCCCATCATCCTTAAAATATGGGGACCTAGGTGTTGAAAACACTCTACAAGTAATCCTCAATGCTTCACTCACAAAATATCAAGAGGAGGAACTTCTATAAGTTTTGTGTATAAGAAAACATGCCATTGGGTGGAAAATTGATGATCTGAAAGGGATCATTGCCACTATTTGTACTCACAAAGTGTTACTTGAAGAAAGAGCTATGCCCTCTTGGAAACTACAGTGATAATTAAATTCTCCCATGAAAGAGGTAGTAAATAATGAGATAATCAGGATCTTAGATGCAGGGATCATATACATGATCTCTTATAGCCAATGGGTATGTCCTCTACAAGTGGTACCCAGAAATGGGGGAATCATCATAATCACTAATGATAAAAATGAACTGATCCAAACCAGAACAGTCACGAGATGGAAAGTATGTGTGGACTAACTAAAACTAAATTATGCCGCATGAAAATACCACTTCTCACTACCTTTAATGGATCAAATTCTAGAGCTCTTAGCAGGGGATGAATTTTATTGCTTCCTAAATGGTTATTCTAGTTAAAAATAATAATATAATTCCCCTGAAGACCATAAAAAAATCACCTTCACATGACCTTACATAACATTTTCCTATCAGAGGATGTCATTTGTCATGTTTAATGCTCTATACATCTTTCAACGTTGCTTGTTGGCCATCTTCCATGATATGTTAGAACATATTCTTGTGGTATTCATGGATGATTTTTCCATCTATGGGAAATCGTTCAAGACTTTCTTGAAAAAAATGGAATTAATTCTGGAACGTTGTGAACACACCAATCTTGTTTTAAAATGGGTGAAGTTCCACTTCATGGTAAAAAATGGAATCATATTAGGCAATAGAATTTCTAATAATGGAATTAAAGTTGACCTAACCAAGATTGAAATCATCTCACAATTTCCAATTACCACATCTGTCCAGGAGATCTGAAGCATTCTTGGGCATGCCTATTTCTATAGGATATTTGTTCATGATTTTTCAAAGACTGCTCAACCATTAACCAATATTCTTACAAAAGACTCTATCTATGAATTTGAAGAAAAATTCACCATATCTTCCCAATATCAGAAGTAAAAATTATTAGATTCCACTATCATGATTTCCCCAAATTTTGAAGAGAAGTTTGAGGTTATGTATAATGAAAGTGACTATGCATTGAAAGTTGTTATTGGAAAGAGACTTGATCGATTCTTCAGACTGATCTATTATGCCAATAGATCCTTCAATTAGGCACCAATCAACTAAAATACTACTGAGAAGGAGATTCTCAACATGGTTTTTTCATTCAACGTGTTTTGTTATTATTTAGTGATTTCCAAAGTAATTGTGTACATTGACCATGAAACACTGAAATACTTTCTGAACAAAAAGGATTAAAAACCAAGAGTCATCCATTGGGTGCTTCTTCTCAATGAATATTATTTAGAGATCCTTGAAATTAAGGGAAATGAATATTTTATGTCTGGCCATCTCTCTAGGATTGAATTGCCTCATCTCGAAAGATGTGAATATAGAGACATCATGGAAGACATTCTGGACGAGCATATTTTCTCTGTTAAACCTTTACCTCATCCATGGTATGCTGACATAACCAACTACATGGCTATGGGAGTCATTCAACTTGATTTAACATTCCACCAAAAGAAAAGATTTATTTCTGATGTGAAAATATAATTCTGGGAAGACCCTCTGCTCTTCTACTCATGTAGAGATGGGTTGATCTGATGCCGCATCTAGGAGGATGAAATTCAATAAATTTTGGAATTCTATCATTCTTCCCCAGTTGGGGGACATCATGGTTCCAACCGAACAATGGAAAAAATTCCCTAATTTGGGTTTTTTGGCCCACCATGCACAAGGATGCCAGAAATTTTGTGACAGGCTGTGATCGATGCCAGCGGATAGGTAACTTGGCGCGTCGAGCTGAAATTCCTCAACACCCCATTCTTGAGGTAATGATTTTCAATGTATGGGGTATTGAATTCATGGTCCCTTTTCCTACATAATTTGTAAACTCTAACATACTAGTTTGTTTGGACTGCCTATCAAAATGGGTTGAAGCTGCTGCCACAACACAACACACTGCAAAAAATCATTACAGCTTTCTTGAAGAAGAACATGTTCAGCAGTTTTGGTGTTCCACATGTGTTGATCAGCGATAGAAGAATACAATTTCATAATGAATTGATGATAAATGTGCTTCTTAAGTATGGTGTGAGATATATCTAGTGGAAACCTTACCATACCTAGTCTAGTGTCCAAGTGGAGGTATCAAAACGGGAATTAAAGAATATCCTAGGGAAGAAAGTGGGAGCTTCATGGTAGGACTGGTCTAAGAAACTTGATTATGACTTGTGGGCATACATGACCACCTTCAGGACTCCTCTTGGGATGTCTCCATTCTAGTGGATCTATGGGAAGCAGTGTCATTTACCTATGGAGAATGAGAATAAAGATTATTTGGAAGTGAAATCCTTGAACTACGATCTCAAAGATGCAGCGGAAAAGAACAATTTTCAACTAATGGAACTTGATGAGATTCAACAGAACGTATATGATAATGACAAGCTGTACAAGGAGAAGACAAAGGTGGTCACAACCGCATGATCTCTTGGAAATCATTCCATCCTGGGGATGAGGTACTATTATTTAACTCCCATTTCAAGTTGTTCCTAGGTAAACTCATGTCCCATTAGTCGGGGCCTTTAGAAGTGATCAAGGTTTTTACCCATGGTGTGGTAAAGTGGCTAGAGCGGATGGTCAAGAATTCAAGGTAAATGGGCAGAGTTTGAAATCTTATATTCGAATGGAATCTATGGTTGGTACACTCTCAACCATATGATTCAGGTAGCATAATTCTCACGTAAGGATGAACCAACAACGTAAAACAAAGGCGCTTCCTAGGAGGCAACCTAGAGCTTACACGTCATGTACCACCTATACACACAGTGTGTACTTATATATTTAGAATATATTATAATATTATATATAAATATTAAATAATTTGATACATAGAGATGATGTCGGTGTCGATGGTATGGTCGCTGGAATATATCTGAGTCATCGCTGGTTCGAATCCATCCATATCAACCTTTATCACCAGATTCATCCTTTTTACACATGTGTTTAACTAAACGACATGTGTGATATTTCAAAAATAATATGTATGTTTTTATAAATAAAATAAAATTCATTATGGGAATGGAGTGGTTGGCCAGGATCGTAAACCAGTTCCAAAAGACCCAGGTTCGAATCATAATAGTCGGCCCATTTCCATTATTATTAATTTTAATAAAACCACACATAGTTCATTTCGATATACGTTGTGTGAGCCATGTTTTCAATAATTACTTTAAATTATTTTCAAAAAATATAATACATGTGGGTGAAGTTGGAAGATTGTAATAGTCTTGGGACTTGATTCAAAAGACACGGGTTTGAACTCAGCTAATCTCCCTACATCATCACTTTTATTAAAATTAAAACCCCACACCATGCATTTTCTTCATCCTGAGTTGAATCATACATTTACATTAAATATAATAATTAATTACAATCAGGTAACACAATAACATTTTCTCTAGTGGTTGAGGGCTTACGTTCAGAACATATGATCGTTGGTTCAAATCACACCCCAAGCACTAGACTAAATGTTGTAGTTGTCATTTTCCAATTTTAGAACACATGGTTTATATGTCCCAATACATTACATGTATAGATTTATTTTTAGTAAATAATATATATATATATATATCATTTTACTTATTAATATAAATTATTATATAGTTTACTATAGAAATTATATTATATTTTTTATTTTACAAAAAAACATAGTGATACATGGAATGTGGGTCTTGGTACACATTGTGTACCACGAATATAAAGTCATTGACCCTACCTAGTCTGAGCTTGTGTCGCGCGACCCCCCACCTTCCCCATTTTCTTCCTCTGGACATCGTCACACCCTCTTCCTTTAAATACACCATTTTAGTGTGTTTTTTCATTTTATTTCTTCTAAATTTTTTTCCTACTGTCAGGTAATCCATTCTTCACTCTTTATTTCTAGGTTTTTACAGCGTTTAGGAAGATTTTTATATCGGTCGACCATTTGTCTTCCACGCAGAACAAGGGGTGCATGAAGAACACATGCCATGTACGTACTGTACATGGCCACACACAACACATTTTTACCATTTGAATTATATATAGCGTGTACATTCATTACACACCATGTACCATGCCTCCACTGGTCTTCAGGCCTAACCCATGTCCTTTGGGACACGACCCCTTCCCATGTGCGTCTACACGCCATGTCTGTTTTGGACATGTCATGTCCTTGGACCCTTTGGAGGACTCCATGGGGATGGCATACATGCCCCACACACCTTGTTTATAAACACATCATGTACCATTTCCACCCTTCATGTATTTCCCTTTTCCCCTGCCCTCGACGAACTGTGTCTGGATCCTTACACTAGCATCACACCATGTTGGGGTTCATGGTGTGTACACTATAAAACATGTCGTGTCCTTATTTTTTCCTAACAGATGCCATTGCATTGTGTCTATTTAGGGTACATGGGTTCTTATACATCTTCTATTACACACTGTGTACCCTGTATCTACACGTTGTGTTCTCCTGAATTTTTCTTTTTCTCACATTTTCTTCTTTTTCTTATTTTTCTTCTTTCCTTTTGTTTTATTTTCTCTTATTCTTCAAGGTATGGATGATAGAGATCATGCTAGTGAGAATTGGATAACTTTAGATGCTGAGGGTTAGTGACCTCCTTGCCTTTGGATTCTTCTTCGACATTCCAAGCGGTCTGTTTTGGATTTCTCGATTTTCCAGCCCCCAACATTGGCCACTCTGCCTCCTCTTATGATGCCACCTCCATCTTCAATATATATCGATTAATAAGTACATGTAGGTCCATCTACTACTACCAAAAATCCTCAAGAGGAAACATCCACTCCATCCACTAGGGTAGAGAGCTCCTCTACAATGAATCC
This sequence comes from Viscum album, assembly GCA_963277665.1. Lineage (NCBI taxonomy): Eukaryota > Viridiplantae > Streptophyta > Magnoliopsida > Santalales > Viscaceae > Viscum > Viscum album. The sequence continues at coordinate 148,705,312 of OY728151.1, forward strand.
CTCATCCTACTCCACCACCTATAGGTTATCCTCTACACCCACAGTGGACCCAACCGAGCCGACACCTCTACCCTATACTAGCCATCCCTCTATTCCAGCACCGATATCCACTACTCAACCTCCTACCACTACACAAGGACCATCTTCTCTAGAACTATCCATTCCACCCTTGCCTACACCGGCTGCTACCCACCCTTCACCGCATCCATGCCTTATCTTTTCTTAGGGTAAGCCTTCGGCCAAGTGATTAAGGTTATTCTCCCACTACAGTATCTAATTGAGTGGCCTCTACCTAGACGTCAATGTTCCACATCGTCTGGGCTTCTGGGAGAATATTTAGGACCTTCTAGGCCATACACATCTACTGGACACTTTTCAGTTCATCACACCTACTTATAGGGATTTATTTTTGGAGTTCATAGGCACATTCAAGTTCAATGGGTCTGCCTACCATCAGTCACCCACCGATGCAGCATGCCTGGTTCACTTTCAGCTGGGTGGACACCCCTTTTACCTTACCAAGGAAGAGTTTATCTGAGGGTGAGTCTTCCAACCCCATCCTTCCACCCCACCTCTCATTTCTACCCTTACCTTCCCCATGAATTCAGAACTTGTTTCCATGTGGCAGGAGCATGTTGGGCCTGACCACAGGTATACTCCCACTTCTCAGAAGAGCACACTCATCATTGACACTCCCCTGCATTTCCTTCACTAGTGCTTCAGGGCCATTCTTTTTCCTCACCATGAGGATATGGGTGTTCTTTCTGGATAGGACATGGATCATCTTACAAGTATCATATGATATGATTACCCAGACCTCTCCTATCTTGACACTTTATATTTTCATCCTATGATCCATGGGAATCAAGAAAACCTAAATGGTGGGTTCTATTCCACCTTATTGGCATATTATTTGGAAGTTTTTGAGCCATCTCCCCCTCAAGACCACTTAGGTTCTCCTCACCATATGGAATTCATCATGATTTTTCACATGAGGTTGGTCAAGCACTGGGGGGACGGCTACGACCTTGTGCAGGACACCCCTAATCTTGTCGGGGAGAGGGATGACCTAGCTGCTCCCACTACTGTTTCTGACCAGGACCTACCACATCCACCAATGTATGTTCCCTCCCCACCCCACCCCCTTCTTCTAGCCTTCCTTATTCTTCTTCCATACCCTCTTATTCTATTCTTTCCACCACCTTACCTCCAGCCACACCCTCATGTGATATATACTTCACCCTCTACCTAGACAAGCTGGAGCACCACTAGGATTCTATGGTGTAGACACTTGGGTGGCTCAAGAAGATGTTAGGGATTTTCTTCACCATCATGGCCTTTCACTAATGGAACCTCTCCAACTCTGGCACTGCCATATGCTCCTCAACCTTCTACTGCAAAGCCTCCGCTGATAGATTTGGCCATAGATTCTATTCTGCTATCTACTAATGGATTGGCTTATATCTCCTCTACTAAGCTTGTGGTGCCTCCTGTGCCTACCACTGAGAGTGCCGAGCTCATTCCTTCGGTATCCACTGTGACTGCTTCACCATTGTCAGATTCCTCAATCACAGATGATGCCCCTTCTAAGGTGACCCCATGACTAGTTTTTGGGAAAATTTATTTTCATTATATATATTGTTTTTGTGTTATTCTTGGGATGTGATGATGTATATATCTGCAGATTTTCTTATACATTCCCTCAACAGTTACATGTACACTAAATAAACTAAGACATCTGTATTTTGACTACTTCTCCATTTTGTCACTTCACTATGAAGAGAGTATTTTTAAGTGTTTTTTTCATTCTACTTTGGGTTTACTTCTTCCACTACGCCCCCTCATCTTTTTCCTTTTGTTTCCACATATTCCTTCCTATTCATTTTTATTTAACTTGGGGGACCATTTGATGTATTATGTGTGGGATAAGGCCTCTGATTACACTAGTATTTTACTCAAACTAATTTAGGAAAAATCATTAATAGTTGACATATTTTTTTTTTGGATAATTTTCTATTAATTATAATTATAAATAATAAAGTCATAAAAGTTAATTTCAAAATTTACATGCTTATTTCAATTTTAAAATAATTTTAAAATGATTTTTGATATAGTTTGATTCTAGAATTTTAGCCTTGGACATTTACATTTATTAGACTGATCATTTTATACCCATGTCATGACCTGATTAACCCCTGTATTTATTCCATTCTTGAGTGGTATTCTAAATCATTTTGACATATTATTTCTTATACCCTTTTTCTTGAGAGATTCTTGGGATATGTATAACTACTAGAACATTCTAGTTTTTCTCTTCAAAACATGATGATTTTTAAATCACATTAAAATTATTGAGGCATTTAATTGTTTTTTATCCGTTTAGAACTTGAGACCTACCCTACATCTGATAATCATAAACCCTTAGAAACCATGAATTTCATTGATAGGAAACCACATTACAAGCCTATTTTCCCTTCCTAACCTAATTATTTTATAATTTTTCATGATTATTCATTAGATATTTAGAGAGGGATTTTTGTCCATTCATGGTATATGTTTGTGAGAAACCATGCATTTAAGTGTGGGGGAGTTTATCACTTGTTCATTTGGGAAGAAGGGTTTCCAAAACCACTATTCATTTAATTCTTAGTGGTCCCTATATAAAAAATTGAAAAATTAAAAATAGGGACCAGATTATTTATTACATATTATTGATGGATTATGGGCCCATATTGTTAAGGTAATATCATGGTGATGATACCATTGAGAGTTCTTGATTGGGGGTGTATTTTTCATTAATCTTTATCTTCAATATCATAAATTATTGTTTAAGAATTGAGCCTCATTTTCAAGCCTCTGTAATTAATTTTTATCATTACCTACTAACCCTTAGCCTCATAAACATTTGAACCTTTTTAAATCCCTCATGATTTTTGTGATTTGACTTATGAATTGGATAATGGGAACACTTGAAAGCCTATGGATAGAATGAATATATTTAATATTGAGCATAACACTGATTAAATAATCTTTTGTAATGAGTTTGGTATCTTTTGGTGAGGTAAATCATCAAGTGGGATGTTTATTTATGAAATGTTAAATAATGTAAATGAAAGTGGATTAAATTTTTTAATTAAATTATTTATTTGGCTTGTTTATAATGTATTTGTAATTGAAATATGATTTGTGATTTTAAAGAATATTCCACTATGACTATAGTATTTACAATTATAATTACCTGAATAATTCCCTTTTTAATATAGATTATATTGATTTTATGTTGAGATCTTGATTGAGGGAAATAAAATTACTAAGTATGGGGGAATTTGATATGCCCAATTTTTTTATACTTTTTAAAATATATTAACAAGAATAAAAACTAGTTTTCCAACAAATATCAATCATTTTAATGGCCAAATTTTTTATATTGATAATTATGCTGATTTTCATGTGTTTTCTATTCAAATTCATAAATTGTGAAAGGAAGGAACAAAAAATTAAATATACACGGTGTGTAATTTTTATACACACAGTGTACTATTGCCATGACATGGATTGAGAAGACCGGATACATGCCCATGTTGTCATCCAAAGAATACACGCCAGGTACTTACCATATACACACTGTGTAGAACTTCTAGAAGCGTTTGGTGGATGATGAATGATATTACATGCCATGTATGAAGGCGCTACACACCATGTACTTCTTTCTACCAGACAGCATTGTGTTCCATGTCAAAGACGACGTGTTATATCATCTACCAATAGAGAAAAGACTGAAGGAACGTGTTGACTAAGGTGCATTCCATGTACTTTATGGTACAAGTCATACACTACTAAAACCTATAAATTGGGGGAAATACCTCCATGTTTTAGAGTCATTTAGACTGATTCATTCCAAGAGATACCAAGTGGGAAAATTTCAGAGGCTCCCAAGGAGAGAAGAGAAGAAAGGAGGTGCTGCCGCTACATCCCTGATGTCCTTCAATCCAAATATTTTTCAATTACTAATTTAGGTATAATAAGTAGTTTAGTTATTATCTAATTCATGAGTAGATAAATCCCCTATGTGTTGGGGATGTGAACAATTATGTGTTGTATTTCATCAATTGTGATGTTGTAATAGTGTTATTTATTTTTCTATCATAATTCCTTAATAATACTTTCTAAATTCCACTAGAAATATCTTATCAAAACAAGATCAGGATTTATAGAGATATTCTATGGAATTACAGTTAAGAACATTCACGATCATTTAGTGTGATTATTGTCTCAAGAAGGGTTTCAATTAATAAAACTAAAATAAATAAAATTCCAGACCAAGGGATTGATCTCTATCTATTTAATCAAAACTCACTAGACCAAGGGGGTTATGTTACATTCATAAACCAAATATGTAAGTTATTATAAACAACACAAACTCATAATAGAATTGATTTAATAACAACCTTAAAACCCACATCCCGATGCATTCTTCCTATTTTTTATCAAAAATCAAATTTCTGTGTTTTTTATTACCTCTAAAGTAATTTGTTAATGCAATTGAAATTAAATCACGCTATTATAAAAATAAAAAAAATCAACTCTAAAAATCATAAAACTTCACTAAATTAATTTCAATCCATAAAAAAATAACAATACCTCCCTTTCCCTATGGATCAATCCCTTACATTCACTATACCTATTTGGGTAATTTAATTTGGATTTTTGAATGTAACATGTTGGAAGAAATGAAACCCTATTGTTAGTGGATTTAAGGATTTTCAGTTTTTATATGTTTTTAGTAGTGTTTAGGTATTTTTATTATTTTTAGGATTTTTAGGTTTTTTAGGGATTTTGATAGTTTCTAGGGTTTTTTAGGGTTTTATAAATTTAATAATTTTTAGGTTTTTTACTGGTTTTATGTGATTTTATGTTTTTATAGTTATAATAGTGTTTTTTTGTCGTTTTATGGATTTTAGGGTTTTAATGTTTTCTTATTGTTTTTTGATGTTTTTAGGGGTTTAAAGGGTTTTTGGTGTTTTTAGTGGTTTTACGGTTTCTATGGGGTTTTAGGGGCTTTAGGTTATTTTTGGTTTTTTATGGTTTTTAGATTTTTTTAGGTTTTTAGGGGTTTTAAGTGTTTTAATTTTTTATGGTTTTCTTAAGGTTTTAAGGGTTTTTATTGGTTTTTATGTTTTAGAGATTTTTAGGGATTTTTAGTTTTTTATTGTTTTTTGGGTTTTTAGTGATTTTGAGGGGTTTTAGGGAAAATAAGTTGCTGGGGTCATGATATTCCCCCCCCCCCCAAATTTTATTAGAAAAAATGATTCATCAGACAAGGGAGGGGAGGGGTCAAATGACGCACACCCAAAACCCTTAACAACCCCAAACCCAAAAACCCAAAACATAAAATAAAAAATAACACAAAACCAAGCCAAACAGAAAATCAGAATTGTTCCCATAAGCATCTCCCATCCAAATAGAAACCATCATCCAACAGTAGCATAACCATAATTACAAACTTCATCAATGTTCATTAGCATGATATCAGTATCACAATAGTAAACCCTGCCTCAACACCATCATATTTCATCAGCTTACCAAGATCGAAAACCATCAGCATATACACCAATATTAGGTTATCAAACCTACACCACTTAACAGCGCTGTCCTGCTGAGATGCACCCTGGATGCAGAGTAGTACCACCAACACCATCCCAACACCACCACTTGCCCCATCATACCAAACCAAGGTGGGGTTCAGTGTGATGGGGAGGGAAGCAAGAGAAGAGGATGGCGCATGAGCCAAGGGGAACGACAATGGTGAGAAATTGCACCCCAGTATCCAATTACAACAGACACTCAACTTCCAACAGCTAGTATCTCCTTCAACAAATATTATCCAAGCAGCAGCCATCACGAAGCAGTCTAGTTCCTAGCAACCAACACCTCCTTTTCAATCAGCTTCTAACTCCAAACAAACCCTCCAAGGACCCAGAACATGACTAGAAAGCACCCCACACCTCGCAGCAAATCCACCAGCCAGCTCTAACAACAGCTCACAACCAGTCCATCCATACATAGAACCAAAAAGACAGCCTTGGAACCCCAGAAAACCATAGACCAAAAAATTAAACCGATCACCACACAACTTAAGACATCCCACATCAATAGAATGAAATGATGAAAAATCCGTGGAACTAGAAAAACAGACTTGCAACTTTCTTACCAATCATTGACCAACAGATATGAGATCCAGCACCACTGAACCAAGCACACCACCAGCAATCTGACACAAAGCCTTATAAATCCACCATCTTCCGTCGCAAAAACAGAATAACCACCAAATCACTCCAAACCTCAAATCTGCAAGCTTCTTCATCACAGAAGACTGATAGAGCCAGAACATCACACCACACATCTGCCAAAACTAGTCACTGTGGAAACTAAACCACTAGTAAGAAGTCGTCGATGAAGCCCAAACTACCACCGTTGTTGAGACCTTGTCCTCATTTGAGACCCTCGCTACCATTGACCCATCCGTGAAAGACCCAAATCTGCCAACTCAAACCTAAAATGACTAGTAGGGTTTCCAAAAGTTATAGATCCATCACCAAATAAGCCAATACCGGCTTTATATCTTATAGGTTTTAAGGGGTTTTATGTGTTTTATGGTTTATAATGTTTTCTTAGGGGTTTTAGGGTTTTTAGATGTTTTTACATTAGTATAAATTTTTAGGGATTTTTAAATATTTGTGTCAATTTTTAGGATTTTTACTTATTTGGATGGTTTTAAGGTTTTTTGGGGTTTTAGGGTTTCTTAGGTGTTCTATCGAGTTTTTGGTTTATAGGGATTTTTAGTGTCTTTAAATTATTATTGTTTTCTTACGGTTTTTCATTTCTATATACTTTTTTATATTTTTATGGATTTTTAGGGTTTTTAAGGATTTAGAGGGGTTTTTTGGTTTTTTGGGTATTTCAGTGTTTTTTGGGGTTTTAGGGGGTTTTACGGTTTTTTAGAGTTTTTTTAAAAAAAATAGTGGTTAAAAGGGATTTTGGAGATTTAATTGGTTTTTTAGTTTTTGATTGTTTTAGGGTATTTAAATGTTTTTAGGGGTTTTCTGGTTTTTAATTGTTTGATGTGAACCATTTGAAGGCACTGAGTCGATTTCTCAGGTGGAGGAGTTGTATTTTCGAGTCTTGATGATGTGGGCGATATCAGAAAGATTAAATGTTTCAATGGGTTCCAATTTCACTTCATTAAAGGCACAATGGATCTCACCATGTATAGATAGAGAAAATAGGTCTATTTTCTCACTTTTTTAATCCCCCAAACGATTTTTTAAAATTATTCCACATGGTTGCATTATTTTTCGAAGCCTTTCCCACATGAAGATTCTGGAATGGTATATTTAGACACCAAAGTAAAATATGGAGAGATAGGTATCGAAGTCAAATTTGGTCTTCTATAGGTGGAAATACTTATTCTATGTTTCCAAAAAAGGTCTTTTTTAGAATTTATCATTTTTTAATTGAAGGGGACAAGGTTGGTCTTGCCTTTAGGACATTATGATATTACACCTTTGACTATTGTATCACCCCTTCTCTATAAATATCCACCGTCATGGAACTTTTAATGCATTAAATATTGTAATATATCTCTTAGGATTTAGTTCTCTCCATTCTGTGTGGAATGTAATAGTTTTACACTTTCTCTTATGAATTATTTACTAATCAATCTAAAATTAATATTGGTGATGAAATATCGCAAATCCCAATATTTCATGACTCAACCCAACTGCATTATTGTGTGGATTGACCATCACATATTTCCCTTGAGTTTGTTGGCTAAGAATTAGGTCATGATCTTTATAGAGTTGATTTAATACTTTCATACACTATCCATAATGATCATCCACCACTTAGCCTCAAACTTCATACTTCATCCACATCCATACGCCATAAAGTTAGGGCCAACCTAAGCATCTCACATCACATAGTATCAGAAATCTGGTTAACATGATAGGAATCAATCATCCTTTTTTCGCATGTATCCATTACCCTTCTAAACTTTCCATATTATACAAAAATCAAAAAAAAACTAAAACCCCCATTTTTCTTTCCAAACCTCCAAAATTATCCTATGTTATGCAAGGTGGATATATTTTACATTGAACCAATTATTCATCCATTTTATTTTTACATTTTATTCTCTATATTTTATTTGTATCTAAAAAAAATTATCTCTCCCCCTAAATTATTTCTTTTTGAAACTAAGAATATACTTTCTTTTAGATATTTCATAAACAACATTTTACTTCATTCATAATCTTCTACTTTAAAACAGTATGAACAAAAATTTTGGGGAGTCTTGACAAAAAAAGTGGATATAATTAATTCTTATTAATTATTTACACTATTTTAAATTTCCTCTTACATACATAACTTTCTCCACCATCTTACTTCATCAATATATCATTTTTGGCTAATATTGTTTTGATTTTTCTTATCTTGTAAAATTGGGAAAACCCCATTGTTACACCCATCTTCCTTATACCCATATTTTCAACCTTATTTTCTACCCTTTAACATTTTTAGCCCTTTACCTCTCAAATAGGATTTGTTAAACCATCCCACAACACAATATTATAATGGGAAGGATTTGTGGAATGTGGTCACTCCAAATAAAGTATTATATTTAATTATAGGTTTGGATTTCAATATATCATTAACAATGACAATAAATAAGAAAACATACTCATGAGTGTGTATCCTTTTGTGCATGAATGTGTATATATTTCGTGTATGAGTGTGTATCCTTGTGTCCAAGAGTTTGTATTTCTTTCATGGGTGAGAGTGTGTCATTTTTTGCATGAGTGTGTATATCATGCATGTGTGAGTGTATATTCTTATGTGTGTGGGTGTGGACATCTTGTGTGCATGATTATGTACATATTATGTGTGTTTGTGTGTATCTTTATGTGTGTGAGTGTGTGTATATCATTGTGTATATTTCTCCCTATGTTTGTTTGTGTTATATATCACATCAGAAGATCATGGGTTGATAATTCTTCAAGCTAGAGATAAAGGAATTCAAAGTACATATCTGACACCGAATTCTATGCCACTCCAAATGAAATATTTGGTGAGATGAAACATTCTTGAAATGAGGTGAGAAAAAAACAAATATTTCCAATGTAAAAATGTAGTATAGTGTTAAACCTACGTTTTATCAATTGAGAAGAACACAATAATGACATTTTTTATTTGAAATTAGAGAAATAATTGGACATTATATTTGAAATTATTTGATTTTAAAAATAAATAAAGAAATAAAAATGATGTTTGGTCACAAGTTGATAAAGTGAGTGATGTAGTTAGTGTAGGATCACCTATTTAAATTTAATCATGTTCATAAAAATCATTCCCCCTCTCTTATTATTGTACAATAAATGAATAACTCATCGATCAAGTTGGAAATCAACCTTGGTTGAAGGAATAAATGTTAACCACTCCTATGTGCTTGAAATTCATAAAAAATTCTAAAAAAACTAAGAAAAGTCTTGATTGAGAATTTTTTATCCTTAAAAATATAGAAACAATTCACTTATTCCACACAGGTTCCAATGATTTCTAGACACTCGCCGGCTAGAAAATTCTGCTCGATCAAGAAAAACTGCCCTAGGCGGAGGGAGTTCAAAAATAATCAACCAAAGCTTTTTACAATGAATGAAACCAAAACCATAAACATGATCATATTAAGAGAATTGAAAAACACTAAAAAATAGAAATCATTCAATAGAAAATTATTATTTTTAAATGAATTTACAATACTCTGACAATACAAAAGGAAAATTCCCCCTTCCCTGATCACTCAAAATATTTACCCATCCATGTGAAGGATAATAGAGTTTAATAGGAGAAGAAGTGAGTATTATAAAACTAAGAAAAGTAAAAAAATAAAATCCAGAGAACTTCAAGCTTCCAACCCTTGAGAACATCTCCTCCATATTCTCCTTCAACAACTTTTAATGGAAGTGAACACTCAAATTTATAGGCTTGAGAGGTGGAAAAATTTCCCCCTATATTAATTTCTCCAAAAGTGTAAATTTATTTCGAATAGTAAATCATAAAATTTAGGGAATTATCCTTCATAAATTTTGTTTTGATCTCAATATTTTTCATGCAAATAGAAAATATTAGCTTATTCAAAAAAAATTCAAAAAATTAATACTTGAATTACAAAAAAATAATTTTTATGACCGAGGAGACTCCTCAACTCCCTCTACTTTGGCACATTAAATGGATTTTGGAATAATCGAATTTATTCATGAATTTTATTTTGGAGATGATTCTAGAATTCATGTCTCTAATCTAGTTGGAATAACTTTTTTTATGTCTCTAGATCAAGATATTCCTCAATTATTGATGTGGGTTCCATTCTATAGGCCAACAATATATCTCCACTTCATTTATTTTTATGGGCTAGTGTGTTTCGAATTGGATCTATGTCTAGAAGACAAATTCGAAGCCCATAAAAAAGGTATCCTAAAAAATCAACTCAATTGGATAAAAAATTTAAATTTTATTCTTGAAATACTGAAACTCCAATTTTTTTTAAAAATTTCCAGAATTAACCAATTTAAACAATTAAGACTAACTTTCACCCAAAATACTAAAATGATGAAAAAAATATCAAATTGATTAATGTTAATGGATTAAATCATCAAAAAAATGAATAATTATTAAAATATTATCTCTATAAATTCACCCACACTTAGCACATTGACTCCTGTATAAGTCAACATCAAAATCAAATCAATAGAAATTCAAAACACATACCCATGAGATCAACCAATTCCATACCGAGAAAAAAAAATATCATTCCTCCAAAAATACCATTATTCTAATTTCTTCATTTAGATCACTCAATCTTTTTCCTCTTCATTTCTCCTATAATCCACACAAAACACCTACCTCACATGAATTTTCTCTTATCTTGAAAATATTAATTTTCAACATGGGTTTTCACATCCAAACACATGTAAAGATCATAATAGGATTGATCAATTCCTATAACTCCACCCTATTTGAGTCAAGGACATATGTTAATCCTGAGGAATTTTTAGGTTTGTTCTATGTATTTGGTTTGGTAGGATTTTGATTTGAAAATTTTTGAGGCTGAATGAAGAGGGCTTGGATCCCTTTTAAGAAAAATTTAAAGATTCTATATTTTACTCAATTATGGTCAGCTATTCAATCTCTATATTAGAAAATAAGCTCCATCATCATGAATACTCATGTAAAGTGCACACCATTTATCATTTTTGTATAAAAAAATTCAATCATCACAAACATAATTTTTTTTGAAAGCTGCAAAAAAGACATGGATTTTTTTCCATTAGAAGATCCATAAAGGCGCATCTTCTTTTATCACGAATGCTCTAGAAAAGGCACATATTTCAACAGAATTACATTTTTCTATAGAAAACACAAATCTTTATAATTTTATTTCTGCTCCAAAGTATCCCCTAATGAGGTATCACAATACAAGAAAACATCCCCCACACTTAAGTTTCACTAGATCGTACAGTTGCACTTCAAGAGGAGGTTGGATAGGAAAAATTGGCTTGTAATGTGGATGACCTAACTGAATTTCCATTGATTCTAAGGGATATAAGTATTAAATGTATAAGGGAGACCAAAATGAAAATTATTCTCTTAAAAATGGGGCTTTGAAACTAAATAAATGTCTCAATTATTTAAAAAATAAGTATCTAAAACCCTCACATTGTGAAAGGGAAAATCAAATTTTGATATAAGAAATCATGTTTTGGTTCCCTCAAGATGTGAGGTGAATGAAAATAATATGAAAAAATTATTTCATTAGCCTTATAGTAAAGTGATTTCAATGATAAAGACCATGATATGTGGTGTGGGAATCATAAATCAATGTAATTTTCATGAAATTCCCAAAGATTTGATCTTGTAACAAAGTCATTTTCAATAATTACTTAAGCTCAGTTTCATAGAATAAACTGTTTCATTCATTGACATGGGTTTCAAAAATTTCAATGATAATAATATCAGCTCAAAAGTTTAAAAAACACACAAAAACCGAAAAACACAAACAAATTAGATAAACACAATTTTTTTGGATAACTAAAAAACAAAAAAAAAACAAAAAAACATGAAAATAGCAAACTAAAAAGTTCCCTCCCCTAGACATAAATGATGTAGTATCATAAATTCATTCAAATAGATTTTAAATTTAAGTATATTTCAAATTTAATCATAGTAATCAAGTGTTAAAAAGAGGTACAAACTGACTTATTGGAAGTAAAACAATGAGTTAATATCCTAAGTGACGCACAACAAAAAATTATAATAAAAATAGATGATAAAACATATGAAATTTATAGAAAGAAATGAAAATATAAATATAATTACAAAATAAGGATATATATGGGTTAATCCCCCAATTGAGCCCTGTGTTTTGAATGCCTATAAATGGGTTGTTCCAGTTGGTTATCCATAATATAATAGTGGGTTGAGTTTCTCGAATATGAACCACCAAAACTTATTCCTTCCATCATGAACCTATCCAGTTCTAGGACTCCATGTATATAGTACAATAAATCCACCCCCATTAAAATTACATGCATATTTTAGGTTGGGGTTAGGAAAAATAATGAGTCCTCATTTTTATTGGTTTCCACTTGATAACTTCTTCTTTATTCTCTAATGATTTCTCAAGGTATACTCTATTAATTAAATAATAAAAAATATATTCCGAGAGTAATTTTATTTGAAAAAAATTAATTCATGATGAATCAATATAAAATTCTTCCCGTTCAATGTTAGCATATTATGCCTCATTTTTCCCAATCAAGTTAACTTTTATCTTCTCATTTATTTCTTCTAATAATTGGTCAATAAGTTCAAAGAGTTATACATGTTCCACTCCAAGTGCATCTTCTTTTTATTCCTCATCCACCAAGGAAATACAATTTTTGGCCGAATATGAAAAGTTAAAACAAGGGGAGTTAATACTCAATTCACCTCCATTAAAGTAAGAATGAAAATAGTTTAAGAAAATATCATATCCCTAAGCCTATTCTACTTCAATTTCATCTTCTATAGGAGGTGATTCTTGTAGATGAATTTCATTAGGCTTCTCCATATTTTCTTTAAATTCCAACACTTTGGTGGTTTCTTCCTTTAATGGTGCTTGATATTCTACTAGTAAAGAATAGGGGGATCAAGTAATTCTCCCCACTCATTCTATATGTCATCCAGATCTTTTTGGTATCCCATATTTCTTACATTAGGAAAATTTTCATTATCAATCTTTTTTGGTAATGGTTAATAAGGGACCAATGGATTTTTTTAATTTCATCAAGGTATCCCCAGGTTCTTCAATATCAAATATGATCTGGTAATCCACTTATACCACTAGAAAAAAGATTAGGTTCAATTTTCTCTTGGTATGTGTGAATATATTCAGGTAGCCAATTCATCTTTCTTTCTACATCCATTATTTCTTCCTGAATTCCATGAAATTGATCTTTTATTTGAATTTATATTTCTTGTTTCACATTGTCCACTTCTTGAAAAAATTACAAAAAAAATTCTTCAGTTAAATTAGTTCTCTATCCAATCCTTTGACCACTTGGTATTCAAGTTTCAATTTAAGATCCAGTATGATCACATTGAATTCCCCCTCCTTGGTGATTTGTATTCGAGCTCCCTAGATCTTCATAGAAGGGAAAGAAACACTATACTCCATACACCAAGGAGACTCATTAATTTTTTCTTGCACTTGTGGGAAATTATTCAACTAATTAATGAAATAATCATTTGAAAACATCATGGGAAAATATTTTTTCATGGTTTTATTAATATGAATATTTCAAATATTTACATTTAGATTCTTTTTACTACCTCACCAGAAATGACACCAAGTATTGACACATTCCTATCATGGGGTGTGTCAAAAACAAATATTTATTAATTTAAAATTCATTATAGTTTTCAACCAAGGTTATATATAGAAAGGATCACAAAAAATAAAATTTTTCACATGAAATTGGATAATGAAATGGAGATTTTCTTAAAAATTGATTGATTTTAAAAATAAAGAATGAAATCAAAATGAGTTTTAGAAAGAAGATGAGGAAAATATTTATTAGGTTAGGGTAGGAAAACCTAATGAAATATAATAATGGTCTTAAAAATAATTCCCCCAATATTCTTATTGAATGATAAATGAACAACTACTCGATCGAGTTATCAATCACCCTTGGTTGAAACAAGTGATAATAACCACTCCTATGTACATGAAAATTCATAAACCATTACCAAAAGAATAAGTAAGTATGAATAATTAATTTTGTATCACTCTGAATATAGAAACAATTAACTTATTCTACACACAATAAAATGATTTCTAGACACTCACCACCTAGAACAATCTGCACGATCGAGACAAACTTTAAAAGAGAGAGGAAGTTCAAAAATCTTCAAACAAATATATAATAAATGAATGAAACAAAAACCTAAATGTGATTGAATTAAAATAATTTGGAAATGCTAAAAATAAAAATAAATCTACAGAAAATATAGTTTTAAATAAATGCACAAGACTCTGACATTATAAAAAGAAAACTCCACCTTCCACGATCCCTCAAAATCCTTACCCCGTCATGTGAAAGATAATAGGCTTTAATGTGGAATAACTGAGTATTATAAAACTATGAAAAGAGAAAATAGAAAATCCAAAGAACGTAAATCTTATAACACTCTAGAATATCCCCTAGTTATCATCCTTAAAAAACTTTAAATGGAAGTAAACAGTCATATTTATAGGCCTGGGAGGTGTAAAATATTCCATCTAGATTCATTTCTCTGAAAGTTCAAATTTATTTAGAATACTAAATAGAATACTCGTGAGAATTTTTATTCAAAAAGTTATTTATCTATATATTTATCATGGCCCCACAACGTCTAATATTATTTGAACAATTTTCAATAATTTTATAATTTAATTACTGAGGAATACATTTTCTTCCTGAGGAGAATCCTCAACTCCCTCCACTTTAGTGCATAAAATGGATACCCAGATGACAAAAGTTATTCATGAAATTTATTGTAAACATTAGGCATAGATTAATGTATCTAATATAACTAAAAAACTTTATTTTATGTCTCTATACTGTTATATTTCTCAATTAATAATGTCGGGTCCATTCGGTCATCCTGCAAAATTATCCAATTGATTGATTTTTCTAGTACAGTTTGTTTTAAATTCAATCTAGGTCCAAAAGGCTAAGTTAAATCCCATGAAAAAATAATATTAATTAAATCACATAAATTGGATCAAAATTTCCAAATTTATACTCAAAATACCAAAACTCCATAAATTTCTTAGATTTCTAGAATTAACCAATTTTCACAATTAAGCCCAAAAATCGCCAAAAATACTAGAATTATGAAAATCAGATCAAATTTATTAATTTATAGAGAAAACATCATTGACACACACATGAATAACTATGAAAAATTTTATCTTTATTAATTAATCAACAATTAACACTTGGACTCATTGACAAGTTATCATCAAAATAAAATAAAATTAAATTAAAAACACAAACCCTTGAGATCAACCAATACCATACTAAGAAATAAAATATATCATGAATCCTAAAAGAACTTTATTCAAAGTTATTCATTTTGATCACTAAATATTTTTTCCTCTCCATATCTCCCCCAATTCACACTAAACACCTACCTCACATGAATTTTCTCTCATCTTAGAAATTTTAATTTTCAACAGGGCTTTTATCATCCAAACATTTCCAAGGGTAATCATAAGATTAATAAATTTCTACACCTACACCCAATGATAGTCAATTACATATGTTTATCATGGGAACTGATTAGGGTTGTTATGTGACTTCCATATGGTAGTATTTTAATGAAAAAAATTATGAGGCTGAAGGATGTGGGCTTGGCTCTTTTTGAAGAAAAATTACAAGATTCTAATTTTCACTCATGTATGGTCTCATCCTCACACTCAATTTTAAAAAATTATCAACATCACTATGTATACTCGAGAAAAGTGAACCCAATTCATCATTTGAGCACAAAAAATATCAATGATCTAAAAAATATTTTTTCTTCAAATATCCAGAAAAAAAACAAGTTTCTTTCTCCATTGTATGCTCCACAAATGTTCAAATTCTTTTATTATAAAATCTCTAGAAAAGGCCAAACATTCAACATAATTATTGTTTTTCCTTATAGAACACATTTTTCTAGAATATCATTTTCCACAAAAAAATATCACCAAATTAGGTAGAATAATACAAGACACCATCTCCCACACTAAAGTTGTTCTAGATCATGAAATTTTACTTCAAGAGTAGGTTGGATAGGGAAAATTGTCTTGTAATGTTTCTAACCAAACCGTATGTGGATGGAATCTAAGGTATACATGGATTTAATGTAAAAGGAATTATATAATGAAAAGGATTATCTTGAAAAGGTGGCTTTAAAACCAAATAAATGTCTCAATAATTTAAAACAGAAGTTCCTAAAACTCTCTGGTTTTAAAAGGAATAAATCAAATTCTGGTTATTGAAAGTATGATTTGGTTCTCTCAAGAAGTTAGGTGAATGAATATAATTTGGGGAAAATGGTTCAGAAGCCTCATAGAAATTTTTTTTCAAACATAAATAGATTAACATGTGGCATGATCTTCAAAAAATAGAGTACTTTTCATGAAATTTCCAAAGATTTAAACTTGTAAAAAAATAATTTTTTTATTAATTTAAGCTCAATATCATGGAATAAGTTTTTTTTCAATCATTTAAAAGGATTTAAAAAATTTAAATGATAATCATTTCATCACAAAAGATTTAAAGACACACAAAATCTGAAAAAGAAAAAAACAAAAATTTGAAAAACACATTTTTTTAGAAAACATGAAAAACCAAAATAAAACTACAAAGAATACCTACCCACACATAAATGATGTATTATCATCAATTAATTCAAATAGATTTTACATGTAAGTATATTTGAAATTGAATCATAACAATAAAGTAAGTGTTAAGAAGAGGTATAACATTACTTATTGGAAGTGAAACATTGTGTTAATATCCTAAGTAATGTACACTAAAAACATATAAGAAATAGAATAAAATAAAACATAAGAAATTTATTGAAAGAAATTAAAATAAAAAAATAATGATAAAAGAACAATATGACTTGGTTTAATTACCCAAGTGAGCCCTAGTTTTTGACTTCCACTAGATGGTTAGTTCTATTTGGTTATCACAAATCTGATGGTGGGTTGAGCTTAATTAATATGACCACCAGCACTTATTCTTTCTAGCATGAACAAATTTATTTTTATTTATAACTCCATGGATATAGAACAACAAATCCAATACCATAAAAATGAGATTCATATTGTATGTTGGGGTTAGAAAAAAGAATTATTCCTCTTTCTAGGATTCCACTTTCATAACTTATTCTTCGTTCTCTAATTATTTCTCAATTTATGTTGCATCAATTTAATAATCAATGTAAAAGTCCTAGTGTAAATATATTTGAACAAAATTAAGGCACCAAGAATCGATATAAAATTATTCCCTTTCAGAGTAGGAATCTTTTGTCTCATATTCCACCATAAAATCAACTTTTATATTCTCATTTACCCCCTCTAATAAATGTTTAACATGTTTGGAGAGATACACATTTTCCTCTTCATGAGAATCATATATTTATTTGTCATATATCAAAGAAATACAAGTGTTGTCTGAATCTGTAAATTTGAAAAAGGGGTGGTAACACTAAATTATAGTTCAATAAAATCAGAATGAATTGATTTTATGAAATTATTAGCTCTATGAACTTATTCAGCTTCAATTTATTCTTTAGTGGGAGGTGGTTATTGAAGTTTAATTTCACAAGGATCTTCCATTGTTTCTTCAAATATGACCACTTTGGTAGTGCCTTAATTAAATATTTCAAGAGATTTACTTTGTAAGGAATATGCGGATAAATTAGTTCATCAAACTAATAAAATTCATTCAGATCTTTTTTTATCTCCAATTTTTATATCATTAATAAATTCTTCTTTATCAATCTTTTTTGGAAATGGTTGAGCAAGGACCAATGGATCTTATATTCATTTCATCATGGTCTCCCTAGATTTTTCAACATCATAGATGACCAGGGAATCCACTAAAACCACAAGATTGAGTTTAGTTTCAAGTTTCTCTAGTTATGTGTGAATATATTCAAGTTTCCATTCCATTTTTCTCTCCAGATATTTTATTTATTCCTATAGTCCCTACAAATGATCTTTTATTTTGAATTTATTATTTTTGTTACACCTTGAAAATTTCATGATAAAACTACTAAAAATCATCATGAAGTTTAATTAGTTCTCTGGCCAATCCCTCCAACACTTGGTATTCGAGGTTCACATTAAGGTCCCATATTATATCCTTGAATTCCTCCTCCTTGTTGATTTGGATTAAGGCTCCCCAGATCTGCATAAAAAGAAAAGAAACACTATCCTACATAGACCAAGGTTACTCAATATTAGTTTCTTTCACTTGTGGGTTAATTTTCCATGATTTAAATAAATAATCATCTGAAAACAACATGGAATTTTTTTATGGTTTTTCTTGATTTAAAAAAAGTCAAAAATTTACAATTATATTATTTATATTTCATCCCTAAAAATGGTGCCATGTTTTGACACCTGCCTATTGTGGGGTATGAAAAAAACCCATTAATACAATAACATTAAGATAATTGGAAAAAACTACATATATAAATCATTAAATAGAAAAGGAGATTTTTATATTAATGCACAAGGCTTTTATATTACAAATTGAAAACTCTTCCATCATTGATCACTCAAAATCATTACCCCTCTATGTGAAGGATGATATAGTTTAATGGGGAAGAAGTGAGTATTATAAAACTAATAAAATATAAAATATAAAATCCACATCAGTTCAAGCTTCCAATCCACTAGCACTTCCTCTCAATCTCCTCCTTTAATAACTTTTAATTGAAGTGGACACTCACTTTTATAGTCTTGAAAAGTGGAAATTTTTTCCTCAAGATTTATTTCTCTAAAAGTTTGAGTTTATTTCAAATATTAAATGTCCTAATATAAAAACTTTTTCTTAATAAATTTTCTTTTGTATCAACCATTTTCATACTCCCACAATATATAAACTTATTTGGGAAAGAGTAAAAAAGGTTTATCTTGAATTACTGAATAATAAATTTTCTGCCTAAGGAAACTCCTCAACTCCCTCCAATTTGGAGCATTAAATAGATTTATGAATAATCTAATTTATTCATGAAATTTATAATGGAAATATTTCTAAGAGTCTTCTCTCTAATAAATCTATAATAAATATATTTATTGTTTTCATACTGATATATTACTCAATTATTGATGTTGGGTCCATTCTATTACCCAGTAGAATTTCATCCAATTCATTGATTTTTCTGGGCCAGTGTGTTTTGAATTGGATTTGGTTTCAGAAGATAATGTCAAAGCCCAAGAATAATGAATCCTAAAAAATAACTTCAATTGGATAAAAATTTTGAAAGTATTTTTTTTTGAAATTTTAATAATAAAGCATTTAAAAAAGGAAAAAACAACAGCCAATGAGAAAACAATTCGAGGAGGTTTGTAGAAGTAGAGACTGAGAGAATCCCTGATATCCACACCCAAACCACCCAATGGGATGGAACCAAAGGAGTTAAAGATAAAAAGAGGAGGTAATGAGAGTCCCTTAAGACCAAGAAATCATCCAGATGATTTCCCTCACGCCATGTGTGGAGAATATCAGTGTTCTTAGAAAGGAGAGGACTACATTTGTGAATGAGATAATAGATATACCATGGAGTAGAGGCATCACACTTAAGGGAACTCCAAATTATTTTCATGTTGGTTTCCACCACTGTCAGGTGAAATTTAGAGTTTTCATGCTCTAGACCACTAACCATGGCATTTGTCTCCTCCATCACAAAATCATCATCCCTATAATGAGAATTGAAAGTGAGGAGCACTTAATTAGAGAGATCTCGGACAACACCTCATCACCTAATCCCTCTATAGACTCATTCACCATCAGTATTGATCATGAGTCATATAGAGGGAGGGGACCATTTTAACCAGGCTCTGGACTGCATAGGGGCTGAAGGGATAGAATGGAACATGTTTCTAGAGTATCATTAAAGGGAAGGAGTCACCTCATGACTCTTTTGAAGGTTTTAAGTTAAGAGATAAGATATATGGGTCTAGAATAAAACCTTTTATGGAAGGATGCATCTTGTGATTTCATACATGGTTACATGCCTACCAAATGATCTAGAATCCCACAATAATGAGGATTTATCAGCCATCTTCCTCATGTATAATGTTGTCCCCTTTGTACCATCATTGGAAGAATTACTCATGATAATTAACAAATCTTGATGTGTCCATTAACTCCCTGAAAAAATTCCCTAAGCTCTATTCCCATTCACTTTAAAGGAATAGGTGAATCTAGGTATCCTATTTAAGAGCTAAGTACCAGAAACATCTTGATGTGAGAGGAATGCCTTTGGCTTTGATAGACATCTCCATCTGGATAGATTCGCAACGAGCTATCTAAATGTGAAAATTGAACTTGGTTGGGATATATTTACACCAAATATTTCTACCCTAGGGGTCGCAAACCAGTTTCTTAAGCATGGCCTTCCAGTAGTATTTGGTTTTTAACCGTCCTGAGGATGAGCTCGTGAAAATGAACCTGTCTATAGACCCATCCAAGCTGATTTCAAAGAAGTTGTTCTCCAAGGTGGGGTTGAGGACTACCTTGAGGAAGGAAGGGTGGGTGGAGGCTTCTCTAAATGATATGTTGGGAGATGGGTTGTAACAGCCCGAGATTTTATGAAAAATATTCTTTTTTTTCATTAATGTCTTGTGTTGTACGCTACACCAAAAGGAGATTGCATAACACGCATCCTTGAATTGCCTTGCATTACACGCAATCACAACCTTCCTCGATAGCGTGTGTAGTACGCAGTACCGAGTTTAACTAAGCAACGATATGCTATTAAAATATTATTAAAACTGACCGTTATGAATAGTAATAAAAACCTTTTAAAATTTTAGAAATTTTATCTCTCAAAATGGACTTCATTTTGGGATTTAGAATATCGAAATTAGCTTAGGGTGAAATTTTGGTACTTTTCGGATAACTTTCATATTCTGATGAATAGTGAAAATTACTAAATTTTAATTAAAAACAACTTTTTTAATCGAAATAATTAATAGTGATAAATTATTAATTTGAGTTGTTTTAAAGTATATTTAGAATATATTTTTACAATTTAATACAATGTTGTTCATTGGATGTAATTTCACATTTAAACCAGACATAAACAAGTGTCAATCTTTTGATAGTTATTATCTCTTAAGAACACGCTATTTGTTTTTACGACGAAATTAATTTTTAAATTAATTAATGAAACTAATATGTTTTTAATTTGGTAAAATAGACATAATTTTTGAGTTCATAATATCAAATATAGCTTAGACCTAATTTTTGGTATTTTTATGAAAACTTTCATTTTTTGATGAATAGTGAAACCACTAAGTGGTAGTTAAAAAAAATGAATTTTTCATAAAACTTAATTTTACCGCTTCTGTGAGTGGAATTTAAAAAATCCGAGAGACACGGTTGATTTTAGTAAGTAAAATGTGGTTCAATGAGATGAAAATATTTTTTGGTGAATAGTAACTTTTTACTTTTGTTTTACCACGGTTAAAAGTAAAGTGGGTAATTAAGGGTAAAAATGATATTACTATTACCCTAACACATGTCCTAATTCTATTGGACAAGTGTAATTCGACCAAAAACAACCTTAGGAATAAAATATGACCATTTAGTCCTACTTGGATTAGATTAGGACATTTATTATTAATTTATTTAAAGAAGGGTTAAAATAGTTAAAATCAAAGTTTAATAAGTAAATAATTTTTAATATGGGGTTATACATAAGATAAATTCTACTATAAATATTCATTAGAAAGCTAAAAATATTTCCTACATATTTATATTTTATTTATAATTTTTAGACATTAAATAATTTAATTTATTTATGACACAATGATGATGCAATAATTACCATAATAGTGAAAAATTAGAATAATTGATATTATAAATACCCAAATAAGTGTAATTTGAGACTTTTTATGAATTAATCTAATTTTCTAGGTTAATATGTCATGTTATTATTGATTTAATTAACTTGGTTCGAGCTAATCATTCTGTTATGATTTTCAAAAAAATCAATTACTAAATAGTGTCAAAATTGACATAAAATAGTTTTTAAAACAAATATTATATTATTAATTGTTATTTTATTCCTAAAAATCTAAGGGGTCGTTTGGCCTGATATAGTAAGTTTATTAACCTTATAGTGTAAGAAAAAAAGAAGACACGGTGAATGATATATTATCTAACTTAAAGTTAAACCTAAATGATAAGGTTAAAATTGATACCTAAACTTGTCTAAATTATATTGGATGAGAGGATTTCGATACCTACCCACCTTATCTTCGAGATATATCAATTTGGAGCTATTAGAAACCGAATTTGACATTATAATAAAATAATATTTTTAGTTATTCCAAAGGTGCCCCTCTCCTAACTTATAAATGGGCACCTCCTCCCCCTCTTCCTCACACCACATTGAGCCTTGAAGCTCGGCCAACCCCTGCCAATTTCTCCTCTCCACTTCCCTAGAAACATCCTAGAGGTTCTGGTCTTCTTCAAAGACCTATTTTAGTGCCCTAAAAGGAGGTCTCAAAGAATCACTTCAAAAAAGAGGTAATGTCCGTTACCGATTCTTTCATCATTATTTCTTCTTCCACTTCTTCTTCTTTAGTTGTTTCATTATGAAGTAATAACATCAGTATCACTCATATTCTGATATTTTATTATAAGTATTAAACAACCCTATTCCACCATCTATCCATCCTATGGAAAACGAAATCACCGCGCGTGCGTACGTACGGAATACCATCTCCATGCCGTGGTGTAATCTATTTTCCACCACCACCTTACTTGGATGGGTATAATGGTGTACATAAAAACTCTATATGAATATTTTAAAGTGATATTGATTCTGAAATAGTATACATACACTCCAATACGATTCCACGATCATGAGAACGATATCATCGCTCGTGCGTACGTACGGACTATCGTCTCTACGACGCGATGAGATTCATTCTCCACGTTAACCATTCATGAATGATTATAAAGTATATATAATAAGTAATCATGAAATTTATGAAATAATAATGATACTGGATTTATGTGTATATATATGTATGTCTTTTACTTAATTCCATTCAACTCAATAAGAAAACAAAAATAGCGTTCATGCATACGTACGGCCTACCGTCTCCATGAACGTTGTATTTCTTTCCATTTACTAATATATTATATATATGTATATTCTGAATATATATTATATATAAATCATGTTTTATATTCTAGAATTATGTAATCATGATCTAAGTAATCATATGAATAATTACAAGTCAAAACATGGACGAAAAATAAAACGATTTTACCCAAAACACTCTTTAACATGGAATTTACCAAAGAACGGGTAATATAAAGTCATAAGTGAACCATATATGATATCATAATAATGAGTATGATTCTGGAATAAGACAATGACGTTATTTAAATCATTATATAGGAGGTTCGGACACTTACGAAGCAAATCGGACCTAAGGTAAGGGAAATATCACAATCTCATTTTTATCCGAGATTGTTTATACTTTGGTATTTACTGGGGTGTATTTTATCATCCACATCCATGTTTCCTCAATATGTAATATTTATATCCTTCTACAATAGTTTATATCCAATTTTACCCTTAGCTGAGTTTTTAGTAAAATATATGAAAGGAATCTTTTGTCGTTTTTCGTACGAGGTACTTTTTGACTTTTCCGAAAAAATTACGAGAAGAATGTTTTCTTTTAACTTATACGAAATGAATGGATTTTTAAAACATTATTTCCAAGAAGATTCCTTTAAATGTTTTGAATTTTATTTTTAATCAACTTCTTTTAGGTTAAAATTGTATGACATGTTAATAAAGGAAAATGTTTTTGAAGTAGAAAGGATATTTTCCTCAAGAATGGAGTTCAAGTGTTTTATCAAAATTATTTTCCATCTAAGATAATATAGTGTTTTGTTTCTATCCCTATTATTACATTGATTTGATTATATTGTGATGGAAATATTTTTATGAATTCCTTTATCTTATATGAATTGTTTTATGATGTCATGATGTTTATGATTCCCATTTTTATTACATGGGTTATGCAATGATGTATGATTTATGATTTTCTGGCACACATAAGATTGGTATCATTATGAGATGGGTGGGACCTATATCTCCCTCCAATGCATTGGTTAATGATTTTATATATCATGAGATAGACATGGCTGGAACGGTAGGTTATACCGGTTCAGTGAAACAGGACTGAAACGAGGAGTGAACTCGGTTCAGAAAGGGACTTTGTCCACTAAGATAGTCTTGTAAATGAGTCTTGACTAATAAGAAATGATTCTCTATGATTATGTGTGTATGCCACAAAGTTTCATGTTTTAATTTATGATTATTGGGATTACATTTCACTACTATGATTTATCCCATGATATGAAATTATGATCTCTTTTGCAGGTTACGATTTCCAAAAGATATGTTCTTAAGAATATGAAGTGATTGATATTTATTTTGTTTACCCTTACTGAGCATTTGAGCTCACCCTGTTATGTTTTCTTTTCCCCAGGACATAAATAAAAGACTTAGGTTTAAAAAAAGAAGATCTTTATGTGAGATGTTGAAGATCTTTCACCATGATTAGAAGATTATATTCTGAGTTTCCATAGACACTAAACTATTACGGTCCTTGTGTGTGTGTTTTTGTTATGTACTAAGTATTCCGCAAAAGTATTGTAATGTCAATGTATGTCAAGCTTCAGGTCTCTACAGTTGGTATCAGAGGAAAGGTTTAGTCAACCATTGGAAACTAGGATGCGAGAACTTTAGTGAGATCCCTAGAGATATTTCTAAGGTATGTCTAGGGATGTCTCTAAGGTTAAGTATACGTATAGGTTATAGTCCTAGAATTGCTCTAACGATCTTAGAATTTAACCTATGATTTTAGATATTGAGGGTACTCCCCCTTTCATTATGTTGTTTTCCCTAGCATGATTTTTGCCTCTCACACTATTCTTTTTGGGTTTTAGAAGATGGCTGGAACCCGAAGGAACTGTGTTGATCAATGCAATGATTGTCCTTCTGAACAAACAAATGTTATGGGAGATGGAGTGCAAAATATTATTTCTATACTAACACAAGCTATGAATCATTATAGACTTCCAAATGAGAAGAGAAGGGAACAATATTCTATTGAGTCCTTCATGAGGCAACGCCCACCTTCTTTCAGTGGGTCTTCTGATCCACTTGTTGCTGAAAAATGGATCAGTACCACTGAAAAGATATTTTTAGTTCTTTAATGTTCTGAACATGATAAAGTCATCTTAGCAGTATATCGTTTGGAAGGTGAAGCTGATCAATGGTGGAATCTTATCAAGAATACGAGGCAAAGAGATGAAATTGAGTCCATGGAATGGGATGAGTTCAAGAACTTATTTTTCAATAAGTACTTCCCTCGTATTCTTCGAACAGAGATGGAGAATGAGTTTCTTGAACTAAAGAAAAAGGATGATGAATCTGTTGGTACATACGAAGAAAATTTTACGAGGCTTGAAAGGTATGCATCTGGATTTTTCATCCAACCTGAAAGTAAAGTTGATCGATTCTTCAGTGGCTTAAAACCAAATCTTCGAAGGGAATTAGCTATAAGAGACTTCAGTAGCTATGAAGAAATTGTGCGTTGTGATATCAAGGTAGAAATGGAAGTTGGTGTTACTTATCCATCTTATAGTTTTGACAAGAAACGAACGATGGAGTTCAAGGAGAAATCTCAGAATAATGGTGAAAAGAAGATGAATGTTTCCTTATGCTCAAAGTGTGGAATGAAGCATAGTGGATATTATCTTAAAGGGACAAGTAAATGTTTCAAATGTGGAAAGGAAGGTCATCGGGCATTTGAATGCCGCAATGATGGGAAGAAGATTCCTAATGATGAAAACAAAGGAATGGATACACAGAATGAACCTAATACACTTCAATGCTTCAAGTGCAAGGAAATGGGGCATTATGCTAATAAATTCCCTAATCCAAGGGTTAGTGATGATCGACATGAGCAACCACTTAAGGCAAAGTACAAAGGGAAGTCACATGCGATCACCATTGGCGATGTTGAATATGACAATGATGTGGTGGAATGATTAAGTGTTTGTGTAATGGGATTCCAGAATAATGTTGTATATAGTATCGTGGAATATTGGAATATTTATGTTTTGGTCTATTGTGGTTTTCAATAATTTTATGGCATCGGTAACCATGAAAAATGATTGAAATATTTTTGGAAGGAAGATTATATGCACATAATGAAGGGATAAAGAGAATATAATATGTTTGATAGTATTCATGAGCTCATGATTGATATAAGGACTAAGTGATATCATGGTTAGAGTATATAGAATTTTGAGGATTTTGGTATTTGTA
This sequence comes from Viscum album, assembly GCA_963277665.1. Taxonomy (NCBI): domain Eukaryota; kingdom Viridiplantae; phylum Streptophyta; class Magnoliopsida; order Santalales; family Viscaceae; genus Viscum; species Viscum album. The sequence goes on from OY728151.1 coordinate 148,732,045, forward strand.
AAGTGTTAACTTTTAACGGCATACATGTTTTCAATAAGGTTCAATGGGTATTCAAGAGAATACATGATTAAGGCCTTTGAATGTTTGTAATGTGACCAACAAGACATATCTTATGATATATGGGGATCAACGATGGTATTAAATCTCTGGTAATCGTTTTCACTATATTATGAGAGTGGACTGCAGTATTATGGATAAGCCTAAAGATTAGAATGGATTATGTTGGAAATAAATTAGTATTGTTTGTTTTTTCAATATTATCGATGGGATTTTATAGTAATATTGTTTTAGAAAAAGGATAACCTACAGGACGGGCGACATCCCATCGTGTCTGACAAGGCCGTGGGAATCGAACCCACAACCGAAGTGCGACTGGACTTTATCGCCTACCACTGGCCTACAAGAAGTCCCTGTTTAGTAGAAACTAGTTTTATTATATTAAGCAGTATGATATATGATGTATAAGTCCATTTTAGGAACCATATATGATTAATCTCACTATAGATAGACTTATGTATTTTTTTGATAACTTTTCTAACCTTTTATTTGAGATAGATGGAATGACCCATCATTCTATCACATGATCTGCTAACACATCACGAATGACTAATTAAACCTCATTTCTTTAAGAGGTGAAGTGGAAATTGTACAAAGAATGACAAACGGTGAGACTATACTGAAATCACGAAAGTATTTCTTCTAATTTCAATTTCATCATCTTTAGGGAAATGATCTTGAAAACCAAAAATGTTGTCCTAGTGCTCTTATATCTGATGAATCAGATGGTACCTTAGATCGTCACAAATTTATGGCTTTGTGATTCCTGGCTTTTTCATAGCCATGTTTTCTACCACTCTCCATCAGAACGTGATGGTTAGATTTCTCTTCCATATCCATATTTTCACCTATGTGGAAACCCAGTGATTAGTTTATTTGGGTAACCGTTACGTTTCATAATTTTGTTTTTAAAGATTGGGTTTGGTATTCCTTTTTATGATGTGGGTTTCTATCAAAGAAACTTTCAAATAGTAAACCATTTATAACCCCGACGAATTTCGAGGGTGAAATTCATTTTAAGGGGGGTAGAATGTAACAACCTGAGATTTTATGAAAAATATTCTTTTTTTCATTAATGCCTTGTGTTGTATGCTACACCAAGAGGATCTTTCACAACACGCATCCTTGACTTGACTTGCATTACATTCAATCGCGACCTTCCTCGATAGCGAGTGTAGTACGTAATACCGAGTTTCACTAAACAATGATATGCTATTAACATATTATTAAAACTAGCTGTTATGAATAGTAATAACCAACTTTTACAATTTTAGAAATTTTATCTCTCAAAATGGACTTCATTTTTGGATTCAGAATATCGAAATTAGCTTAGGGTGAAATTTTGGTACTTTTCGGATAACTTTCATATTCTGATGAATAGAGAAAATTACTAAATTTTAATTAAAAACAACTTTTTTAATCGAAATAATTAATAGTGATAAATTATAAATTTGAGTGGTTTTAAAGTATATTTAGAATATATTTTTACAATTTAATACAATGTTGTTCATTGGATGTAATTTCACATTTAAACCAGACATAAACAAGTGTCAATCTTTTGATAGTTATTATCTCTTAAGAACACGCTATTTGTTTTGACGATGGGAATTAATTTATAAATTAATTAATGAAACTAATATGTTTTGAATTTTGTAAAATAGACATCATTTTTGAGTTCATAATATCAAATATATCTTAGGCCTAATTTTTGGTATTTTTCTGGAAACTTTCATTTTTTGATGAATAGTGAAACCACTAAGTGGTAGTTAAAAAAATGAATTTTTCATAAAACTTAATTTTACCGCTTCTGTGAGTAGAATTTCAAAAATTCGAGAGACACGGTTGATGTCAGTAAGTAAAATGTGGTTCAATGAGATGAAAATAATTTTTGGTGAATAGTAACTTTTTACTTTTTTTTACTATGGTTAAAAGTAAATAGGGTAATTAAGGGTAAAAATGATATTACTATTATCCTAAAACATGTCCTAATTATATTGGACAAGTGTAATTCGACCAAAAACAACCTTAGGAATAAAATATGACCATTTAGGCCCACTTCGATTAGATTAGGACATATATTATTAATTTATTTAAAGAAAGGTTAAAATAGTTAAAATCAATGTTTAATAGGTAAATCATTTTTAATATGGGGTTATACATAAGATAAATTTGAAAATAAATATTCATTAGAAAGATAAAAATATTTCCTACATAATGATAATTTATTTATAATTTTTAGACATTAAATAAGTTAATTTATTTATGAAACAATGATGATGCAGTAATTACCATAATAGTGAACAATTAGAATAATTGATATAATAAATACCCAAATAAGTGTAATTTGAGACTTTTTATGAATTAAACTAATTTTATAGGTTAATATGACATGTTAGTATTGATTTAATTAACATGGTTCGAGCTAATCATTCTGTTATGATGTTCACAAAAATCAATTACTAGATAGTGTCAAAATTGACATAAAATAGTTTTTAAAACAAATATTATATTATTAATTGTTATTTTATTCCCAAAAATCTAAGGGGTTTGTTTGGATTGATATAGTAAGTTTATTAACCTTATAGTGTAAGAAAACAAGAAGACACGGTGAAAGTTAAATTATCTAACTTAAAGTTAAATCTAAATGATAAGGTTAAAATTGATACCTAAACTTGTCTAAATTCTATTGGATGAGAGGATTTCGACCCCTACCCACCTTATCTTCGAGATATATCAATTTGGAGCTATTAAAAACCGAATTTGACTTTATAATAAAATAATATGTTTAGTTATTCCAAAGGTGCCCCTCTCCTCCCATATAAAAGGGAACCTCATTCCCCTCTTCATCACACCACTTTTAGCCTTCAAGCTCGGCCAACCCCTGCCAATTTCTCCTCCCCACTTCCCTAGAAACATCCTAGAGGTTTTGGTCTTCTTCAAAGACCTATTTTAGTGCCCTAAAAGGAGGTCTCAAAGAAGCACTTCAAAGAAGAGGTAATGTCCGTTACTGATTCTTTCATCTTTATTTCTTCTTCCACTTCTTCTTCTTTAGTTGTTTCATTATGAAGTAATAACATCAGTATCACTCATATAATGATATGTTATTATAATTATGAAACAACCCTTTTCCACCATCTATCCATCCTACGGAAAATGAAATCACCGCGCGTGCGTACGTACAGAATACCGTCTCTACGCCGTGGTGTAATCTATTTTCCACCACCACCTTACTTGGATGGGTATAGTGGTGTACATAATAACTATATACGATTATTATAAAGGGATATTGATTCTGAAATAGTATACATACACTCCAATACAATTCCACGATCATGAGAACGATATCATCGCTCGTGCGTACATACGGACTACCGTCTCCACGACGCGATGAGATTCATTCTCTACGTTAACCATTCATGAATGATTATAAAGTATATATAATAAGTAATCATGAAATATATTACATAATAATGATACTGGATTTGTGTGTGTATATATGTATGTCATCTACTTAATTCCATTCAACTCAATAAAGAAACGAAAACAATGTTCATGCGTACGTACAACCTACCGTCTCCATGAACGGTGTATTTCATTCCATTTACTAATCTATTATATATATGTATATTATGAATATATGTTATATATAAATCATGTTTTATATTCTGGAAGTAAGTAATCATGATCTATGTAATCATATGAATAATTACAAGTCAAAACACGGACGAAAAATAAAACAATTTTACCCAAAACACTCTTTAACATGGAATTTACAAACAAACGGGTAATATAAAGTCATAAGTGAACCATATATGATATCATAATAATGAGTATGATTCTGGAATAAGTCAATGATGTTATTTAAATCATTATACAGGAGTTTCGGACACTTACGAAGCAAATATGACCTAAGGTAAAGGAAATATCACAAACTCATTTTTATCCGAGATTGTTTATACTTTGTTATTTACTGGGGTGTATTTTATCATCCACATCCATGTTTCCTCAATATGTAATATTTATATCCTTGTACAATAGTTTATATCCAATTTTACCCTTCGGTGAGTTTTTAGTAAAAGATATGAAAGGAATCTTTTGTCGTTTTTCGTACGAGGTACTTTTGGAATTTTCCGAAAAAAGTACGAGAAGAATGTTTTATTTTAACTTATACGACATGAAAGGATTTTTAAAACATTATTTCCAAGAAGCTTCCTTTAAAAGTTTTAATGTTTATTTTTAATCAACTTCTTTTAGTTTAAAATTGTATGACATGTTAAGAAAGGAAAAAGTTTTTGAAGTAGAAAGGATATTTTCCTCAAGAATGGAGTTCAAGTGTTTTATCAAAATTATTTTACATCTAAGATAATATAGGGTTATGTTTTTATCCCTATTATTATATTGATTTGATTATGTTGTGATGGAAATATTTTTATAAATTCCTTTATATTATATGAATTTTTTTATGATGTCATGATGTTTAAGATTCCCATTTTTATTACATGGGTTATGCAATGATGTATGATTTATGATTTTGTGGAACACATAAGAATGGTAACTTTATGAGATGGGTGGGACATATATCTCCCTCCAATGCATTGGGTAATGATTTTATATCTCATGAGATAGACATGACTGGAACGGTAGGTTATACCGGTTCAGTGAAACAGGACTGAAACGAGGAGTGAACTCGGTTCAGAAAGGGACTTTGTCCACTAAAATAGTCTTGGCAATGAGTCTTGACCAATAAGAAATGATTCTCTATGATTATGTGTGTATTCCACAAAGTTTCATGTTTTATGTTATGATTATTGGGATTACATTTAACTACTATGATTTATCCCATGATATGAAATTATGATCTCTTTTGCAGGTTAAGATTTCCAAAAGATATGTTCTTAAGAATATGACGTGATTGATATTTCTTTTGTTTACCCTTACTGAGCATTTGAGCTCACCCTTTTATGTTTTCTTTTCCCCAGGACATAATGAAAGGATTTAGGTCTAAAAAAAAGAAGATCTTTATGGGATATATTGAAGATCTTTCACCACGATTAGAATATTATATTCCGAGTTTCCAAAGACACTAAACTATTACGGACCTTGTGTGTGTGTTTTTGTTATGTACTAAGTATTCCTCAAAAGTATTGTAATTTCAATGTATGTCAAGCTTCGGGTCTCTACATAGGTATCCCGATAATCCATGAAATCTTTTCTCTCAATTCCATTCCTAGAAATTAACATTAACCTAACTGATCATACATTGTCAGTGCTAAATAAGAACTGATATATGTTTAAACAGAGATCTCCAAAATGGGTTGTTCTTTATTACATTTTTTAAACCAAAACTATTCTTATCTCTGGTGAAACGAATCCACAATGTCCATCTCTCAATAACATCCCAAGCTATTTATTGTGCGATAAAAACATAAACTTTCTCATTGCTCTCAAATTAATATGATCCTACTCCAAAGGCTTTACAAGATTGTTCCTAGAGGACCATATGAATCTATACTCTCTATGGGTATACCCTAAGAAAGAGTTAAAAATTAAATCCATCTAGCTAATAATTTTGTTGTTAACCTTAAGAGATTAATGGAAGTTAATGGTAATATACAACAAAAAACTATTAGTGAGGGTAATCATATCTTTGAATGAAAGGAAGTGACTATTACAGTTTTTAAGTAGGTTGATGATCCTGTTAGGAAAATCCACAATGTGTTGGACCTAGATTATTCTTGGAGAAATTTTATATCCCAAAAAGGTCAGTGGGAATTTCTTTCCTTGAATTACAAGGGTGGATTCAATCATAATATTACTTCTCCTTAGGCAATACGAAGGGAGGAAGACCCCACTCTTCTCACCATTAACAATTTTCCCACTCCACTTATAATTATCCTCCATAATCTTATCAAATATTTATATAGAGTTTCTCTATTAGTTGATAATGAACATTAATTCATACAAAAACAAGAGACTATAGACTTTGAGTAATTGAAAACCACAATGTAAGGGTCGAACACAACCATGTTCCATGGCATAAGAGAAGTATCTGTTTATAGAATATTTATCCACGATAAATAAGTTTGGTGAGAGGGGGTCTCCCTATCATAAGGCTCTAATAGATTTGATAAACCCACATTTCCTCCCTAAAAATATGATGTTAAACTAGGGTGTATTGTAACATTTGAATAATAAATCAATGACTGCCATAGATAATCCCATACAACTCATGGTGTGAATAATAAAACTCAAATCTAGGTGGTCAGAATATTTTTCTATGTCATGTTTTATAACCACATTTGATCCAGAAACTTTCCTAATGATATCACAAACCTTCTCCTAGGAATATATTATATCACTATGAATATATATACCATGGATGAAGGTGTTTTAATCATCTGAGACCAATTGATGAGTGAATCCAGAGATCCTTTTGTTGATTATGGTGTATGAAACCTTGTATGTGATGTTTCCTAGTCGAATAGGGTGGTATTGAGAAATAAAGGAGGGATAATAGACCATTTGAATCAAAATTATTGTAGTTTCAATGGAAATGCAAGGAAGAGATACATCTATTAATAAATCATGGATTTACATGGTGAGATCTCTCTTGATGATATTCCAAGAAGAGACATAGAAGGACCCCGGGAAACTGTTCAGGCTTGGATAGATGTTTGGATTGAGGTAGTTCACTACCTCCCAAATATTCTTCTCATTAGGGAAACTTCTTAAGAGGTCATTTTCATGGCTGGGAACACTCTAGGGGATTGAGTCAAAGATCACCTCATGTCTAGAGTTTATCTATCCTGGATTTGGGGATTAGAATAACATAAAAACGTTTCGAAATGGGAGAAAACAAGACTTCCGATTAGATCTAAATGATTGGAGAATGACCCATCATCAAGCCAAATGTTGGGAATATGAACTTTTTTCTTCTCTTTCAAGCAGGTGGGAAATAATGCAGTGTTGCGATCTCACTCCCTAATCTAAGAGTTGTGGTATCATTCATGTCGGTAGTGTTACTCTTAAAGTATCATCTAATTAAATCACTGTTTCATGAGACATATCAAGGAAAATATCTCATCATCCCACTCATCCTACATGGACACTTATGTACTCTCAATATATTCAACAACATATTACCTGTTCAGATGATCGGGTTCTTGTGAGCTGGACCAAGCCAGGAGTGCATGTATCAAGCACCATAGTTTAATGTGGAGACCAAACCAACTCCCTCACTAGAAATATGGATTCCATGAGTGATCCACTATATCTAGAAACCTAGGTTTTTTCATCTAGTACATGGAGATGAAGAATCAACTAGTACTCAGGGAACTTATTCTCAGATGAATCAGGAGGGTGGATTGGTCTGACCAGGCCTAGACCAAGTGGTATACCTAGAGCTTCTAGAAGTATAAAATTGAATGAATATTACCAAGGCATTGTTCAAGTATTCACCAAGTTATCATATTTCCAAACATATTGTTTCACCATGTATATCCATCACATAAGAAACCAATTTCAATAAGCCCCTCTTGCACATCAAATGAAGAGAAATTCAACCTATCATTGTGAGGTAAATAGATACCACATTTCTAATTGGATGGGTTCATGATAGTGTTGAAGTCACCTCCCATAATCCAAGGAACCTCTCTAGGGTTGATGTTTTTGAAATCCCTATAGAGTGTTTCATGTAGGGTTGCTTCACACATAGAATAAATAAAATATCGATAGTTTTGTCAATCCCCATCCACCACTTTGACCAAATGGTGTAGATCATAAGATGCCAACATGTCAAGATTAATATTAGAAATCCAAAAAAAAAACAAAAAAAATGTTTGTTATCTATATCTACATGCATGGAAGATCACATGTCGATCCTTTCAGAAAACTCTCTTATTCTAGTTGAGTACATTTTGGGATCCAAAACCGCAACAATATAATCCTTTTTTTTGGACACCTTATATGAAAGAAAATCCAACTTCACCATATCACCGAGGCCATGTAAATTCCATACGATTATTGAGATCATTGGAAAATTGTACGCCTAGAACTGTCCCCAAGCGAGGAAGGCTTATGGATTATCTCCATTAGTGATGTGAGAGAGGACCTAGATTATGATATAGTGAAAATTATATTTGATGAAGATCTATGAGTAGAATATGATCTAGGTGTCCCTTATAATTTGAGATGATAGGGGAAACCTCTCATTATGTCCATTGGGGTTAGAGAGTATATGTCCTCTAACGCAATGAATCCTCAATAGAGTTGGATATAGAGATTAGGGAAAGGGCCTGAATAGAGCCACCAAGAAACGTAGAGGCTAGAGGGAGAATATCCACAAATAGTACCTTACCATTAGGATATAATTATGTATCATTATAAAACATGGTTTCAAGGGGGAATCAAGGGATAGGGATAGGTGGATGTGATGGTAACATGGTCCAAGCATGGGTGTGGTGGAGGAAGGGAAGGAGTAAAGGGTGGAGAGTGGTAGGGTAGGGGAAGGTAGAGAGGTTAGGTAGGAACCAGGGCTGGGGGAAAAGGACATAAAGAAGAGTGGGACTCCAACTAGTTATAGGGGTGATGGAAGACCTATATTGATGAAGATTCACCTCGTTCAAAATTATTTGAGTTTCTCTTTGATGTGTGGTGGGAAAATAACTTTATAAAATTAGAGAATGTGTGGCTGTAAAAGTGAAAATATTCACTGAAGTTGGGCTCTAAGGGGTATAAGATCCTTTTTAACCATTACAGGGTGTCCCCAACTCAAAGGAGGATCTAAGACAAGAGTGGAAATGAGAGGTTCTTGGCCATGTAGATCTAGGATTTAGTTGTGTCAATCAGGTGGAGGTTCTTATAATCCGCACACAGAAACACTCCAAGGGAGTTCCTGATTTCCTCTAAGGAGGATAGATTATGAAAAGGAATGGGGAGGTTAGTAAGAGTAACCCACACCACATCCTCTGAGTATTCTCATCCTCTGTGATCATCCTTGGACAACTAGGAGAGGTGAAAGTGCCATTGATTTAGAGATCTTGGGATTTGAGGACAGACATGCACAAAAATACATAAGAGAATATAGAAAGATAAGGTATGATTTATAATTTATTTAAGAGAGTATATCTTGAATATTAAGACCCAAAACACAAACAAAATTCTAGATAGGATCCAGAAGAGGCTTGTCAATCCCAAAATGGGCTATGAGTGACCAACAAAAAAAACAATGAAGCTTCAAAAAAAGCTTCTACCCGAAAGGAAAACATAGGGGTACCATTCCTTCCATCCACATTGGTAGTACACATTTGGACTACTGTAAAGAGTTAAGGAGGATATTGAGAAGGGGAACTGAGAAAAATTTATTTCAGAGAAGGTTGTGAACCCACACAGGCCACAACATAAGATGAGGAGGGAGGTTGATCCATTGGCCGTATTGGATCTGTCACCGCCACAACGGTCAAAAAAAGAGGTCTCATAGGAGTTTCATGCTTCATGCTCTTTTATAGATTCAAATCCGTCCCTATCCTGGTAATAAATTTCATGTAATAAATATTGAAACTCTATAAAAATTTTAAATTTTCAGAATTAAAATTTTTTCACAATTAGGCAAAAAATTCACTAAAAATACTTAAATGGTGAAAATAATCTAAAATTGAATAATTGAAATGGATTAAATTAATGAAAAACAATGAACAATTATGAAAATATTATATTTTTCAATTACCCCACACTTATCAGATGGAATCATAGACAAATTATCATCAAAATAAAATCAAATAAAATTCAAATCACATACCCATGATATCAACCAATTTCATACCAAGAAACAAAAGATATAATTCCATTGAAAAAACCATTTTCCTAAGTTCTTCATTTTAATCCCTCTATATTTTTCCTTTAAATTTATCCTCTAATGCATAAAAAACACCTAACTCACATGAATCTTCCTCATCTCAGTGATGTTAATCTTCAGCAAGGCTTTTCTAATTCAAACTCATGAAAGGGTCATCACAGGCTTTATAAATTCCTACATATCTACATAATGTGATTCATAAAAATATGTTTAAATTAAGAACTTTAAAGGGTTGTTATTTGGATTCAAATTAATAGGATTTTGATGTGAAAAAATCTGAGGTTGAAAAATGAGGGCTTGGCTCTTTTGGAATCAAAATAGAAAGATTATAATTTTTACTAAAGTATGGTCTCCCCCTCACTCCACATAGTATAAAATCCACTCCATCATCATGAAAAATCATTAAAAGTGTAAATAATTTATCATTTGAGTATAAAAAAACATAAATCATCTAAAATATAATTTTTCTTGGAAGCAACTGAAAAGGGACAACATTATTTCTCCATTGGAATCTCTAGAAATTCACTCTTTTTTTATAATGAAATCTCCAAAAGAGGAACATATTTCAACAGAATAATTTTTTTCACAGAAAACCCATTTCTTTAGAATTTTATTTTCCAGGAAAATTATCACCAAATGAGGTATCACAATACAATATAGCTTCCCCCCACACTAGTTTTAACTAGATCATGGAATTTCACTTCAAAGAAGATTGGATGGGGAAATTTGGAATATAATGTAGATAAACTAAAATAATTTTCACGGATTGTAAGGTCTACAAGGATTAAATGTATAAGTTAGGCCATAATAAAATGGATTATCTTGAAAATTAGTCTTTAAAACATAAAAAATAACTCAATAATTTAAATCACAAGTACCTAAAACCCTATTGTTTTGAAATAAATAAATCAAATTCTTGTTAAAAGAATCATGATTTAGTTATCTCAATAAGTGATGTGAATGAAAAAATATGAAAAAATGGTTCATAAGCCTCACAGAAAATTGATTTCAAAGATAAATAAAGTGAGATGTGTCATGGGATTCAAAAATTAGATTATTTTTCATGAAATTAACAAATATTTGAACTTAAAACAAATTCATTTTCATTATTAATTTAAGATCAATTTTATGGAATAAATTATTTCAACCATTAAAGTGGGTTTCAAAAAAAAATTAATGATAATTATTTTATCTCAAACATTTCAAAAATACACAAAAACTGAATAATAAATTCACAAAAATATGATAAACTCAATTTTTTTTGGAAAACAAAAAAAAAACTGAAAATATTAAACTAGAAAGGTTCCCTCCCCTAAAAGAAAATGGTGAATTATCCTTAATGCATTCAAATCTATTTTACATATAAGTATATTTGAAATTTAATCACATATATAAATTAAGTGTTAATTAGAGGTACAACCTGACTTATTGGAAGTGAAACATTGAGTTAGGATCCTAAGTGTTGTACACTAAAACCCTATTTGAAAAATTCGTAAAGAAACCATAAGAAATTTATTGAATGAAATGAAAATAGAAATAGATTGAAAAAGAAGGATATATCTTGTTCTAATCTCCCAAGTGGGATCAATTTTTTTATTACCTTTGGATGGGTATTTATAGTTGGTTATCCCCAATCTGATAGTCGGATGCGATTATATAATATAGACCACCAACACTTCTTCTTTCCAGCATAAACTTTTTTTTGTTTAGGAATACATGGATACAGTACAAAAAATCTGACCCCATGAAATTAGGATTCATATTGTATAATGGGGTTAGGAAAAAGAATGATTCGTCCTCTTTCTTGGTTTCCACTTGAAAAACTTCATCTTTATTCTCGATTGATTTCTCAAGGTATGCTGCGTCAAGGGAATATTCAAATAAAACGTCTGAGTGTAATTCTATTGGAAATAAAATAAAAAACAAGATTCAAAATAAAATTCTTTCCTTTAAAATTAAGAATTGTATGTCCCATTTTCCCCTACAAAATTCACTTTGATATCTCATGTAATCCCTTTAATAAATGTTCCACAAGTTTAGGGAGCTCCACATGTACCTATTTTGGAGAATATTGTTCTTATTCCTCAACCACCAAGGAAATAAAGGTGTTTGACGAATTTGAAAATTTAAAACTAGGGGATGTAATACTCAATTAATCTTCTACAAAATCAAAATGAAAAGAGTTTATGAAAATATCATCTACCTATGATTCTTCATATTCAATTGCTTCTTTAGTGTGAGGTGGTTCTAGTGGTTGAATTTCACTTGGATCCTCTATATTTTATTAAAATTCCACCACATTGAATGTGTGTTCCTTAAATGGTGGTGAATCTTATACTTTGTAAGGAATAAAGGGATCAAGTAGTTTCTCACACTCAATCCATAATTCATTCATATCCTTGTAATATCCTATATTTATTTCTTGAGGAAAATATTATTTATCAATATTCTTAAATAGTAGTTGAGAAGGAGCCAATGGATCTTCTATTACTTTCATCAAGGTCTTACTAGTTTCTTCAACATCATAGATGAGTAGGTAATACACTTCCACCATTGTCTCAAGTTTTGGTTCTGGTTTTTCTTGGTATGTGTGAACTTATTCAAGTAGCCATTCCATTTTTCTCTCTAGATACTATATTTCTTCCTAAAGTCCTTGAAACTGATATTTTATTGGATTATTTTGCTTTCACCTCTATAATTTCTTGATAAAATTACAGAAAATAATACGAAGTTTCAATTATTTCTATAGCCAATCCCTCCAACACATGGTATTTGATGTTCAGTTTAAGGTCCTGGATGATCTTCTTGAATTCCTCCTCCTTTGTGATTTGGATTCGAGCTCCCCATATCTACTTATAAAAGAATGAAAAACTATCCACTATAGATAAAGGTTACTCAATAATTCGTTCTTGCAATTAAGGGTAATTGTTCCATGAGTTAAAGAAATAATAATTTGGAAACATCATGGAAAAATATTTTTTAATGTTTTCATAAATTTGAAAAGAGAAAAATATTTACAATTATATTGCTAGAATTGCCTCCTCATAAAATTCTCCTGATGTTCTATGATTTATCTAGTTAATCCCTCCAACACTTGATATTTGAGGTTCACTTTGAAGTCTTAGATTATCTTCATGAATTGCTACTCATTGGTGATTTGGATTCAAGCTCATAAGATCTGTTTAGAAAGGAAATAAACACTATACTCCATAGAACAAGGTTTATCAATAATTGGTTCAAGAAAATGCGAGAAGTTTTTCCATGTATTGAAACATCATGGAAGATAATATTTTATGGTTTTCTTAATTTTAAAATTTTCAAATAATTACCATTATACTGTTCCCACTGCCTCCCTAATAACGATGTGAATTATTGACATGTACCTATCATGGGGTGTGAAAAAAACAAATATTTCCTATGTTAAAAAGAAGTATAGTTGTCAAACTAGGTTGTATCCAGATAAGAGTGAACAAAAATCACATATTTCAATATAAATTATAGAAAGAAGTGGAGATTTTTATTGAAATTGTTTGATTTCAAAAATAAAACAAGAAATAAAAATAATTTTTAGACACAAGTTGATGAAGAGATTGATGAGATCAGGGTAGGATCACCTAATGAAATATCATCATGGATATAAAAATTATTCCCCCAACCTTCCTTTTGAATGATAAATGAATAAATCCTCGATCTAGTTTTTAATCACCCTTTGTTGATGGAAGAAATGGTAATCACTCCTATGTGCATGAAATTTTTTAAAACATTCTCAAAAAAACTACAACAAGTCCATATTGTGAATTTTATATCATTAGAAATCTACAAACAATTAAATTATTTCACACACGTGACAGTGATCACTAGACACTCACCACCTCGCAGAATCTTCTCGATCGAGATAAACAACACTATGTGGAGTGAGTTCAAAAATATTCAACCAAAGCTATAAAAAATAAATTACACAAAAAACCTAAATAAAATTTTATTATGATAATTAAAAAATAATAAAAATAGAAATCATTAAATAGAGAAATAGAGCTTTATATTAAAACATATGACTCTAAAATTAAAAATGGAAAAGTCCCCCTTCCCCAATCACTCAAAATCATTACCCCTCAATGTGAAGGATAATAGAGTTGAATGGGGAATATGTGAGAATTATAAAACAAAAGAAAAGAGAAAATAGAAATTCTAAATAACATCAATATTCCAATACTCTATCACAACCCCTACTTCAAAAATGTTTAATTGAAGTGAACACTCTTATTTTTAGGATTGAGAGGTGGAACATTTTTCCTTCATATTCATTTATCAATAAATTTGTGTTTATTTAGAATATTAAATTTAAGAATCATGAGAAGTTGTCTTCATAAAATTAGTTTCTCTCTATCTTTTCCACGCTCTTAAAAACTTTAATATTATATGGAAAAGTGTAAAAAAATTATACTTGAATTACTAGAAATTTTTTTATTCTTGAGGGGATTCCTCAAATCCTTTCACTTTGGGTCATTAAATGGATACACAAATGACCAAATTTGTTCATAAAATTTATTGTGTACATGAATCTTGAATTCATCTCTCTAATAAAGTAGTAATAAATTCATTTTCATTTTATTAGACCAAGACATTACTCAATTACTGGTATGGGGTCCATTCCGTCGTCCATGAAAATTTCTCCACTTGATTGATTTCTCAAGGCCAGTGTATTTCGAATTGGATATGAGTCCAAACCAAAAATTAAAATCCAATTAAAAAATTATTCCTAAAAAATCATTTAATTTGGTTCAAATTTGTAAATTATTTGCTTGAAATACTAAAACCCTATAAAATAGTTAAATTTCCAAAATTAATCAATTTTCATAATTAAGCCCAAAATTCACCAAAAATACTAAAATGATGAAAATTGAATAAAATTTATTAATTGGTAGGGATTAAATCATTGAAACACATATATATAATTATGAAAATATCAAATCTATCAATTCACCCACACTTAGCGCTTGGACTCCAGGACAAGTCATCATCAAAATCAAATCAATGTAAATTCAAAACACATACCCATAAGATTAACTGATTCCCTAACAAGAAACCAAATATATAATGAATCCAAAAAAATATTATTCCATGTTATTCATTTAGATCAGTAAATATTTTCCCAATTAATTCCTCCTCCAATTCACACAAAACACCTACCTCACATGAATTTTCTCTCATCTTAGAAATGTTAATTTTCAACAAGGCTTTTCTTATCCAAACTCATGAAATGGTCATAAATAGATTAATAAATTCATAAATCTTCCCCAATATTGAGTGAAAAAAGTATTTTTTTTATCATGAGGACTTCGTAGGGTTGTTATGTGGCTTTAGGTTGGTAGGATTTTGATGTAAAAATTTATGAGGCCGAATGAGGAGGTTTTGGTTTTTTTGAAGAAAATTACAATATTATAATTTTCACTCAAGTATAGTTTCCCCCTTACTCCCCATAGTAGAAAATAAGCCCCATAATCATAAAAAAATGAGTAATGTGAATCATTTAATTCACAAAAATTTATGTCATCTAAAACATAATTTTTTCTTAAAATTTCCATAAAATACACTACTTTCATTATTCATTGGAAGCTCCAGAAAGGCACAAGTTCTTTTATCATGAAAGCTTCTGAAAATGAACATAATTCAATGGAATTATTTTTTCCCTCAAAAAAATCTCTTCAAAAAAAATCACCAGAAGTATCACTAAATATGACAGCATATACAGGATAACTTCCCCCCATACTTAAGTTCAAATAGATTATGAAATTTCAATTCAAGAGGAGGTTGGATATGTAAATTTGGATTATAATGTGTCTAACTAACCGTATTTTGATGGATTATGAGGGATAAAAGTATTAAATATATAAGTAATGATAGAATGAAAAGTATTATCTTGAAATGGTGGGTTTAAAACCAATGAAATTCCTTAATCATTAAAAATAAAAGTACCTCAAACCATCATGTTTTGAAAGAAATAAATCACATTCTAGTTAAATCAACCATGATTTGTTTATCTAAAGAAGTGAGGTGAATGAAACTAATATGAAAAAAATGATTCTGAAGCCTCATATAAATGTTATTTCAAACATAAATATAGTGACATTTGGCATGAGATTTAAAACTCGGATTACTTTTCATGAAATTTCTAAAAAACATAAACTTGAAACAATGTCATTTTCAGTATTAATTTAAGCTCAGTTTCGTGGAATTAATTGTTTCAATCACTGAAATGGTTTTAAAATATTTCTATGATGATCATTTTAGCTCAAATGTTTCAAAAAGAAACAAAAATTATGAAGAAATAGAAAAACATTTTGAAAAAACATTTTTGTGGAAAATAGAAAATCAAAAAAAATTGGAAATCCTAGAAAACAAATGTTCCATAACAGACACATAAATGATAAAAAATCCTAAATGAATTAAATTAAATTTTAAAAGTATGTATATTTGAAATGAAACCATAGCAGTAATATAAGTGATAATTAAAGGTACAACCAGACTTATTGTAAGTGAAATGTTGAGTTAGGCTTCTAATTGATTGTCACTAAAAACTGATAAGAAAAACATGAAATGAAATCAATTATAATTTATTGAAATAAATTAAAATATAAATAGAAACATAAAATAAGGATAGATCTTGGTTTAATCCTTCAACTTTTTCTGGGGTTCAGACTACCTCTCGTTGGGCAGTTCTAGTTGATTATACCCATTCTAATGGTGGGTTGAGTTTATTCAATATGAACCACCAACACTTATTCATTCCAAAATGCACTTCTTTATTTTTGTTTAAGACTCCATAGATATTGTACAAAAAATAAATCCCCATTAAAATGAGATACATATTGTATTGCGGGGTTCAGAAAAAATGAATCATCTTCTTTATTGTATTCCACTTGAAGAACTTCTTCTTCATTATCTAATGATTTTTAAAGGTGTAATAAATCAATGGAATAATAAAATCAAAATTCTAAGTGTAATTATATTTGAGAAAAATTAAATCTTGAATAATCAATATCAAATTATTACCTTTCAACTTAAGAATATTGTTTCTTATTTTCCTCCATAAAATTAACTTTGATCATCTCATGTAATCCCACTAATTAATGTTAAAAAAGTTCAAAGAGCTCTATGTGTTCCTCTTTAGGGGCATCTTCCATTTCTTCCTTATCCACCAAAGAAATAAAATGTTTGGTTGACTCTGAAAATTTAAAACAAGGTGATGTAATTATCAATTTAGATTCAATAAATTCAGAATAAGAAGAACATAAGAGAAGATCAACTCCTTGATCTTGTTCTACTTAAATTGATTCTTCAGTGGAAGGTGGTCCTTGTAGTTGAATTTCACTAGGAAACTCCATATTTTATTCGAATTTGACCACTTTGGTAGTGTCTTACTTAAATGGTGTGGGATATTCTACTTGTTACAGAATATGATGATTAATTAGTTCCTCACACTCATTCCAAAATTCATATAGATATTTTTTATCTCTCATATATATTTCATCAGGAAAATATTCTTTATCAATCTCCTTTAGAAATGGTTGCGTTGGGTCCAATATATCTTCTTTAAATTTCATCAAGGTCTCTTTAGGTTCTTAAAAATTAAAGATTAGTTGGGAATACACTTTCTCCACTGGATCAAGTTTAGGTTTGGGTTTCTCTTGGTATGTGTGAACATATTCAAGTAGCCATTTCATTTTTATCTCCAGATCCTGTATTTCTCCCTAAAGTCCTTGAAACTAATATTTTATTTGTTTTATTGTTTCACCTCTATAATTTATTGATAAAATTAATGAAAATAATATAAAGCTTCAATTAGTTCTCTAAATAATCCCTCCAAAACATGGTATTTTAGGTTCACATTAAGGTTCGAGATGATCTCTTTGAATTCCTCCCCATTCGTGGTTTGGATTTTAGCTCCCTAGATATACTTAGAAAAGAATAAAACAATATCCACCATAGAAAAATGTGACTTTAGAATTGGTTCTCGCACTTATGAGTAATTTTTCCATAAGTTAATGAAATAATAATTTCAAAACATCATGGAAATATATTTTTAATGTTTTTTTAAAATTTAAAAAGACTCAAATATCAACAATTATATTGTTAGCATTGCCTCCTCGGAAACCACACCATGTTTTAACAGGTGACTATCATGGTGTGTAAAAAAAATATTTCCTATGTTAAAATGA
The DNA here is from genome assembly GCA_963277665.1 of Viscum album. Classification (NCBI taxonomy): domain Eukaryota; kingdom Viridiplantae; phylum Streptophyta; class Magnoliopsida; order Santalales; family Viscaceae; genus Viscum; species Viscum album. Next base: position 148,750,174 of record OY728151.1, read on the forward strand.
AGTATAATTGTTAACCTTGGTTTTCTCTATAGAGTAGTGCAAAAAAATCAAGTCAGTCACTTTAAATTATATAAATATTTAGATATTATCTTGGATTTTTTTTTAAAATAAATAAATCAATCAAAATGAAGTTTAGAATAAAAAAATATGAAGAGATTTATGATGTCAGGCTAGGATTACTTAATGTGATTTCATCATGGTCATAAAAATCATTCCCACTCTCTTACTATTGAATGATAAATTAATGACCCCTCAATCGAGTTTTCAATCACTATTGGGTAAAGGAAGCAATGGTAACCAATCCTTTGTGCATGAAAATTGATAAAACATCACAAAAAAATAAGGCTAGTCCTAATCGGGAATTTTTTATCCTTATAAATATATAAACAATTAACTTATTCCACATACATACCAACAATCTATAGACACTCACTACTTAACACAATGTTTTCGATCGAGTCAAACTACCCTACGCAGAGGGAGTTCAAAAATATTCATCCAATGATATAAATAATGAATGGAACCAAAACCCTAAATATGATCACATTAATATAATTATAAAACACCAAAAATATAAATCATATAATAGAAAAAAATAATCTTAAATTAAGGTAAAAGACTCTAAGATTACAAAATAAAAACTCCCCTTTCCCCAATCAGTCAAAATCTTTACCCCTCCATGTGAAGGATAATAGTGGTTAATAGGGAAGAAGTGAGTATTATAAAACCATGAAAAGAGAAAATATAAAATCAAAATAACATCAATATTATAATAGTCTAGTATATCCCCTCCTTATTATCCTTTGACAACATTGAATGGAAGTGAACACTCATATTTATAGTCATGAGAGGTGGAAAATTATCCCTCCGGATTCATTTATTTGAAATATCGAGTTTATTTAGAATAGTAAATGGCCAAATATTGGTAAGATGTATTAATAATTTTTGTTTCTATATATATTTTGAATGTGTCAAAAAAATATCATATTATTTGTAAAATTTTAAATAAATTTATACATAAATAACTCAAGAAGTCTTTTTCTTCCCGAGAAGTCTCCTCAACTCCTCACACTTTGGAGCTTTAAATGGATGTCTGAATGAGTGAATTTATTCATGAAATTTATTATGGAAATGACCATAGGTTTCCTATCTATAATATATGTATAATAACTTCATTTTTATGTCTCTGGACTAAGATATTCAACAATTGCAAATATGGGTTCTATTATGTCGACCAACAGGATTTTTCTGATTGATTGATTTTTCTATGTTAGTGTGTTTTGAATTGGATCGGGGTCCAAAATACAAATTATAAGACCCCAAATAAATGAATCCAAAAAATTATCTTAAATTGGATCAAAATTTTAAAATTTATTCTCGAAATACTGAAACTCCATAAAACTGTTAAATTTCCAGAAATAACCTATTTTTCAACTAATCCAAAAATTCACAAAAAATACTTAAATGATGAAAAGAATATAAATTTGATTAATGTTAGGGATTAATTAATTAAAAAACACTTGAGTAATTATGAAAATATTATATATATCTATTCCCTCACACTTAACACATGGGCTCCAGTACAAGTCAGTATCAAAATCAAATTAAAGAAAATTCAAAACACATACCAATGAGATCAACCAATTCCATACCAAGAAACAAAAGATATAATGACACCTAAAAGAAAATTATTATAAGTTATTCATTTGAATCACTCAATATTTTAAATATTTATTTCTATTCCAATTCACACTCAACACATTCCTCACATAAATTTTCCTTTATATAAGAAATGTTAATTTTTAACAAGGATTTTCTCATCCCAACTCAAGAAAGGGTCATCATAGGCTTGATAAATTCCTATATCCACTCCCATTATGATTCAAGTATTTATGTTTATCAGGAAAATTTTACAGGGTTGTTCTATGTATTCTTATTGGTAGGATTTTTATGTAAAAAATCTTGAGTTTGAATGAGGTGGACTTGACTATTTTTGAAAGAAAACTGAAATATTATAATTTTAAGTCAAGTATAGTCTCCCCACAATCCCAATAGTATAAAATAATCTCTATAATCATAAAAAAAAGTTATGTTCTCAGCATTCATCATTTTAGTAGAAACATTTTCAATCAAATCAAACATAAATTTTCAAGAAATCTCTAGAAAAGAAACATCCTTCTTTATCCATTGGAAGTGCTATAAAGGCACAAAAGCTTTTATCATGATAGCTCTAGAAGAGACACAAATTACAAATGGATGATTTATTTCATAGAAGACACCGCTCCTTAAAATTTTATTATCCACCCAATGTATCACTAAATGAGGTAGTGCACTGTATGAATGCTTCACCCTACACTTAAGTTCAACAAGATCATTCAATTTCCCCTCAAGAGTAGGTTGGATAGATAATATTGGATATAAATGTGGATAAAATAAAAATATATTCCTAAATTATAAGGGATAAAGGGATTAAATATAAAAGGAAGGACATAATGAAAATGATTATCTTGAAAATGGGGCTTCAAAACCAACAAAATTCCTCAATCATTAAAAACAAAATTACCACAAACCCTCATGTTTTGAAAGGAATAATTCAAATTATGGATAAAGAGATAAAGATTTAGTTCTCTAAATAAGTGTGGTGAATGAAAATAATATTAAACAATGGTTAATAATACTCACAATAAAGTGATTTAAAAGATAAATATAGTGAGATGTGGCATGAGATTAAAAAATTAGAGTACATTTCATGAAATTTTCAAAGATATAAACTTGAAAAAAGTCAATTTAAGCATTCATTTAATCTCAGATTCATGGAATAAATTGTTTAACTTGGTTTAATGTGTTCAATTTTTTTAATGATAATCATTTAAACTTAAAAGTTTAAAAAACACAAAAAAATGGAAAATAAACACACACAAAATTAAAAAACAAATTTTTTTGGGAAATAGTAATACAAAAAAACTGAAAATTCTAAACTAAAAATCATCCCTCCACCAAACATAAATTATGAAGTATATTCATTTCATTAAAATGTATTTTAGATGTATGTATATTTGAAATTGAATCACAGCAAGCAAGTAACTGTTAAGGAGAGGTTTAACTAGAGTTTTTTGATGTGCAACATTGAGTTAAGATTCTAAGTGATGAATACTAAAACCTATAAGAAAAAGTAGAAAAGGAAGCATAATATTTTTATTTATAGAAATCAAAATATATATAGTATTCAAAAATATGGATAGATCTTGGTTTATTCCCTTAAGTAGGACCAGCGTTTTGACTACCTTCAAATGAACATTCCTAGTTGGTTATCCCCAATATGATGGTGGGTTGAGTTTCTTTAATATGATCTACCAACAATTATTCCTTATATCATGAATGTATTCATTTTTGTTTAGGAATCCATGGATATAATACAAAAAATACACCCCCATGAAAATGAGATGCATATTTTATGGTAGGGTTAGGAAAAAGAATGATTCCCCCCCCTTCTTGGTTTCCACTTGCAAACCTTCTTATTCATTCTCTAATGATTTTCCTAGGTATGCTGAAACAATAGATTAATCAAAGAATAATTTTGAGTGTAATTCTATATGAACAAAATTAATGCTTGAAGAATGAATATCAAATTCTTCCCTTTTAGAGTAAGAATCTTGTGTCTCATTTTCCACCCTTAAATTCACTTTGATATTCTCATGTACTCCTTCTAATAAATGTTTGACAAGTTAAAAGAGATCCATATGTTCCTTCTCAGGTGAATCTACTTTTTCTTCCTCATACACCAAGGAAATACAAGCATTGTCCAAATATGAAAATTTAGAACAAGGGGAGGTAATACTCATTTTTGATTCAATAAAATCACAATGAAAAGATTTTAAGAAAATATCATCTTCATGATATTCTTCAGTTAAAATTGCTTCTTCAATTGGAGATGGTTTTTTCAATTCAATATCACTAAGCTCCTCCATCTTTTATTTAAATTCCACGAACTTTATGGTGTCTTACTTCAATGGTTTTAGATATTCTACTTTCTAAGGAATAGGGGGATCAAGTAGTTCCTTACACTCATTCCAGAATTCATCTAGATCATTTAGATCTCCTATTTGTATTTCATTGGGAAAATATTCATTATCAATATGCTTCATCAATGGTTGGTAAGGTCCTAATGGATCTTCTATTAATTTCATCATGGTCTCCCTAGGATCTTCAACATTAAATATGAGAAGAGAATCCACTTACACCACTGGATCATGTTTAGGTTCGGGTTTCTCTTGGTATGTGAGAATATTCAAGTAGCCAATCTATTTTTCCTTTTAGATCCAGTATTTCATCCCAAATTCCTTTCATATGATCTTTTGATTGAATTTAATCATCTTATTTTACCTTTATCATTTCTTGAAAAAATTCCCAAAAATACGCTTGGATTTAAATCAGTTATTTTTTCAATACCTCCAACACTTGGTATTCAAGGGTCACTTTATGATCTCAGATGATCTCCTTGAATTCCTCATCCTTGGTGATTTGGATTCAAGATCTCCAGATCTTCTTAAAAAGGAAAGAAATATTACCCTCCACTGAAAAAGATGAATCAATAATTGATTCTTGATATTTTGGGTAATTGTTCCATTAATTAAATAAATAATGATTTTTAAATATCATGGAAAAATATTTTTTATGTTTTTTTAATTTTAAGAGTCAAATATTTATAATTAGATTATTGGAATTTCCTCCCCAACAATGTCACCACATTCTAACATGTATCTATAATTGGGAGTGACCAAAGTGAATACTTACTAAGTTAAAATGTAGTATTTCAGTCAACCTAGGTTTTCTCATGAGAGGGGTGCACAATAATTACTTTTTTCACTTGAAGTTAGAGAAATATGTGGATATTATATTTTTAATTTTTTTAATTAAAAAAAAAATAAAACAATAAAAATGTAGTTTTGAAAAAAGTTGAAGAATACAGTGATGAGTTAAGGGTTGGATCACCTAATGTAATGTCGTCATGGACATAAAAATCACTCCCACTCACTTCCTATTGAACGATAAATGAACGAATCCTCTATTGAGTTGTCAATAACCCTTGTTTGATTGAAGCAATGGTAAACACCCACGTTTTCATTAAAATTCATAAACTATTACAAAAAAACTAAGAAAAGTTCCAATCATTAAATTTTTATACTTATAAATCTGGAAATAGTTCAATTATTCCACACACATTCCAAAAATATCTATACACTAACCACCTAGAACAATCTTCCTGACTGAGACAAACTACACAAGGCAGGGGGAGTTTAAAAATATTCAACCAAATATATAAATAATTAATGACACCAAAACCCTAAAAAAGGTCATATTAATATATTTGGTAAATACTAAAAATATAAATCATTAAATAGAAAAAGATAGATATAAATTAAATCATAATACTCTGAGTTTATAAAAGGAAATCTCTCCCTTCCCTGATAACTAAAAATATTTACCCATACATGTGAAGGATTATAGATTTTAATGGGGAAGAAGTGAGTATTATTAAAATAAAAAATAGAAAATAGAAAATCCAAAAAACTTCATGATTACAATCCTCTATAAAACCCCTCCTTATCCTCATGTAACCCATTTTAATAGAGTAAAACACTCATATGTATAGGCTTGAGAGGTGGAAAATTCTCCCTCCTGGTTCATTTATCTGAAATATTGATTTTATTTTTAATAGTAAATTGGCGAATACCAGGAATTTTTATTTATAATTTTTTTTCACTATCAATTATTCATGTTCTAAAAAAATCTTTGCTTATTTTTACATGGATAAAAATTTATAATTGAATTATTAAAGAAGAAAAATTTTCCCAAGGAGACTCCTCAACTACATTCACTTTGGCGTATTAAATAGATGCCCGAATGACAGAATTTATTCAATAATGTTATTAATGACATGAGGCTAGGAGTCCTATCTCTAATAAAGATGGAATAAATTTATTTTGATTTCACTATATTGAGATATTCCTTAATTATTGATGTGGGATCTATCCTGTTATCCAATAAAAGTTCTCCACTTGAATGATTTTTTCAGGCTAATGTATTTGGAATTGAATATAGGTTGAGAAGACAAATTCGAAGACCATGAAAAAATTAATCCTATAAAAAATAACCTCAATTTTGTAAATTTTTTGAAAGATATGATCGATATACCGAAACTCCAAAAAACTATTAGATTTACATAATTAACCAATTTTCACAATTAACCCTAAAATTCACCAAAATTACTAAAATGATGAAAATCCACTGAAATTGATTAATTAGTTGAGATTAAATAATTTAAACACACATGAATGAATATAAAAATGTTATCTTTATCAATTACCCCACACATATCACTTGGAATCATGGAAAAGTCATCCTTAAAAACAAATCAAAGCAAATTTAAAACATTTACTCATGAGACCAACCAATTCCATACCAAGAAACAAAATATATCAAGATTCCTAAAAGTATATTTTTACAAGTTCTTCATTTAGATCACTAAATATTTTTCCTCTTAGTTTATCCTCTAATGTACAAAAAATACCTACCTCACATAAATTTTCTATAATCACAGAAATATTAATTTTCAACAAGTATTTTCTCATAAAAACTCATGAAAGGATCATCAATGGATTGAAAAATTTCCTACATTTACACTCTATGTGATTCAGGGAAATATATTTATCATGAGGACTTTGAAGGGTTTTTTCTATGGCCATTAGTTGGTAGGATTTTGATTTAAAGAAATATGAGGTAAAATGGGGAGGGTTTGGCTCTTTTTGAAGAAAAATTAGAAGGTTGTAATTTTCACTCAAGTATGGAATCTTCTTCACTCCCCATAGTAGTAAATAAGCTCCATTATTATAAAAAATCAGGTAAAGTACACACCATTCATCATTTTAGCAGAAAAAATTTCAATCATCTCAAAAATAATTTTTCTTCAAAGCTCTATAAAAGGCACATCATTCTTTCTCCATTGGGAGATCTAAAAAGGCACAACCTCTTTTATCATGAAATCTCTAGAAAGGGTATAACCTTTAATAGAACAATTTTTTTCGAAAACAAACACATCTCTTCAAAATTTTATTTTCCACCCAAATTATCACCAAATTAGGTAGCACAATAAAATATACCTTACTCTCGCACTTAAGTTCAATTAGATCATGCAGTTTCACTTCAAGGGTAGGTTAGATAGAGAAACTTTTCTAGTAATATTCATATCCTAACCATATGTTCAAGTCTTATAAGGGATACAATGATTAAATGTGCTAAGAAGGCCAGAATGAAAAGGATTCACTATAAAAGGAGGATTTACAAACAATGCAATGCATCAATCATTTAAATCACAAGTACCTAGAATAATCAAGTTTTGAAAAGAATAAATCAAATTCTGGTTAAATAAAGAATTAATTGCATCTCTAAACTAGTTATGTTAATGAAAATAATATGGAAAATGGTTTATAAGGCTCACAGTAATGTTATTTCAAAGATAAAGACAATGTGATGTGGTATGGGATTAAAAAATAAGAGTGATTTTCATGAAATTAAAAAATATTTGACCTTGAAAAAAAGAAATTTTCATCATTTAGTTAAGATAAGTTTCATTGAATAAATTGTTTCACTTATTAACTTGTTTTTAAAAAACATTATTGATAATAGTTTCAGATAAAAAAATTTAGAAAACAAAAAAAAACTAAAAAGGAAACACACAAAAATATGAATAAAACAGTTATTTTTGGAAAAAAATTGAAAATACAAAACTACAAAGGTTCCCTACCCCACACTTAAATGATGCAGTGTTCTCCATGAATTAAAATGAATATTATATGTAATTATATATTAAATTGAATCACAGAAATCATGTAAGTGTAAAGGAGAGGTACAACCTATCTTATTGGAAGTGAAACATTGAGTTGTGCTCTTAAGTGATGCACAATAAAACCCTATAATAAAAGGAAGAAAATAAATCACAAGAAATTTATTAAAATAAATGAAAATTTAAATAGAATGATATAATAAGTGTATATATTGGTTTAATACCACAAGTAGACCCTGGGTGTTGACTACCTCTCGATGGGTAGTTCTAGTTGGTTATCCTGAACCTTATGGTGGGTTGAGTTTATTTAATATGAACCACCAATATTTCTTCTTTCTAGAATACACTTATTAATTATTGTTTAGGACTCCATGGATATATTACAACAAATAAACCCTCATGAAAATGAGATGAATATTTTATGGCGGGGTTATGAAATATAATAGTTCCTTATCTTTCTTGGTTTCAAGTTTCACAACTTCTTTTTCATTCTCGAATGATTTCTCAAGGAATGTTTCATCAATGGAATAATAAAAAAAGTCAGAGTGTAATTATATTGGATCAAAATTAAAGCATGAAGAATCAATATCAAATTATTCTCTTTAATTTAAGAATATTATGTCTCATTTTCATCCATCAAGTTCATTTTGATATTTTCATGTACTCACTCAAGTAAATTCTCAATAAGTTCATAGAGCTCCATATTTTCCTCTTCAAATGTATCTTCCTTTTCTTCCTCATCTTCCAAGGAAATACAATTGTTTTCCAAATATGAATCTTTTTGACAAGTTGAGGTAATACTATATTTATATTTAATAAAATAAAATTAAAAATAGTTTAAAAAAAAGATCATATGCCTGATCTTGTTCATCTTTAATTTCTTATTAAGTGGGAGGTGGTTCTAACAGTTAAATTTCACTAGGATCCTCCATCTTTTTAAAAGATTCAACCACTTAGGTGGTGTCTTCCTTCAATGGTCCTAGATATTATACTTTTTATGGAATAGTGGGGGAAAGTATTTCCTCACACTTATTCCAGAAGTAATCTAGATATTTTTGATCTCTCGTATGTATTTCATCAGGAAAATAATTTTTATCAGTCTTCATCAAGAATGGTTTAGCAGGGCCCAGTGGATCTTTTTTTAATTTCATCAAGATATCCCCTAGTTATTTAACATAAAAGATAACCAGGGAATCCGATTCCACCACTAGATAATGTTTATGTTTTTTATTTCTCTTGGTATGTGTGAACATATTCAATTACACATTCCATTTTTTTCCCTCCAGATCTGATATTTCAACCCGAAGTCCTTGCAACTAATATTTTTTTTATTTTATTATTCTTATTACACCTAGATAATTTCATGATAAAATGATAGAAATACATCAATAGTTCAATTATTTTTCAATCCAATTCCTCTAATACATGGTATTTGAGGATTACATTACAGTCCTGAATGATCTTCTTAAAGTCCTCCTCCTTGGGGATTTGGATTCGATCATCCCATATCTGTATATAAATGAAAGAAACATTATCATGCATTGAACAATGTGATTAAATGATTGGTTCTTTCACATATAGGTAATTTTTCCATGAAATAAATAAATAATCATTTGAAAACCTCATGGACAATTTTTTTATGGGTTTTGGTAATTTGAAACGAGTCAAATATTTAGAATTAGATTATTGGAACAACTTCCCAAGAAAAAACCCCATGTTTTGACACATGTCTATCATGGAGTGAGAAAAAACAAATATTTCATAAGTTAAAAGGATGTATTGTGGTCAACCTAGGTTTCCTCCAGATAGGAGTGCACAACAATCACGTTTTTCACTTAATATTTAAGAAATAAGTTGATATTGTCGTTGAAATTGTTTGATATTATAAATAAATAAAGAAATAAATATGATGTTTGGATACAGGTTTAGGAAGAGAGTGATGAGTTTAGGGTACGACCAATTAATTAAATCTCATAATATTCATAAAAATCATTCCACATATCTTCTTATTGAATGATAAATGAACGAATCCTTGATCTAGTTCTCAATCAACCTTGGTTGAATGAACTAATTGTAACCAATCCTGTGTGCATGAAAATTCATAAAACATTACCAAAAAAATATTTCAAGTCTTAGATAGGAATTTTTTATCCTTATAAACCTAGACACAAATATATTATTCCAAACATGTTCCAATGATCCCTAGAAACTCACCACCTAGAAAAATATACTTAATCGAGGCAAACTGCACTAGGAGGAAGGAGTTTAAAAATCTTCAACCAAAGTTAAAAAAAAATTAATGAAACTAAAAGCATAAATAATATGAAATTAAAAGAATTGGGGAAAAAAAAAATCATTCAATATAAAAGGTCATTTTAAATTAAATCACAAGACTCTGACATTACAAAATGAAAACTCCCCCTTCCCCGATCACTCAAAATATGTACCCCTCCTTGTGAAGGATAATCGAGTTGAATGGGAAATAGGTGAGTATTATAAAACCATGAAAATTAAAAATAGAAAATTAAAAACACTTAAATCTTCCAATAATCTAACAAATCCCCTCATTATCATCCTTCATAAACATTTATTGAAGTGAACACTCATATATATAATCCTAAGAGCTGGAGAATTTTCTCTCCAGATTCATTTCTTGAAAGGTTTGAGTTTATTTAGAATAATAAATTTATGAACTTTTTAATTTTGTATTAATAAAAGTTTTTTATCAATATATTTTATATTTGTTAAAAAAATATAAGCTTATTTGGGATAGTTTCAAAAACGTTATACTTGAGTTACTGAAGAATACTTTTCCTTCCTGGGGAGACTCCTCAACTCCCTCCACTTTGGAACATTAAATGGATGCCTAAATTGCAAAATTTATTCATGAAATTTATTTTTTACATGAAAATCATAGTAAAATCTCTAATATAAACTTGAATCAATTAATTTTTATTTATCTATACCGATAAATCCCTCAATTAGTAATGTGGGGTCTATTATATCAGCCATTAAAATTTCTCCACTTGATCGATTTTTTTGTGCCAGTGTGTTTTGAATTAGATCAGGGTCTATACAAAAAGTCTATAATTAATGAATCATAAAACAATCACTTTAATTGGATAAAAATTTTACAAGTTATTTTTAAAATATCAAAACTCCATAAAACTGTTAAATTTCTAGAATTAACTAATTTTCGCAATTAAGCCCAGAATTCACCTTAAATACTAAAATGATTCAAATATTATCAAATTGATTAATTTTAAGGTATTAAATTATTGAAATAGATATTAATAAATATTAAAATATTAGCGTTATCAATTCCCCAACACATAGCACTTGGAATCCTAAAAAAGTCAACATCAAAATCAAATCAACAAAAATTCAAAACACATACCCATGAGATCAACCAATTCAATACCAAGAAACCAAATATACCATGCCTCATAAAAGAACATTATTCCATGTTATTAATTTATATCACAAACTATTTTTCCTAATAATTTCTCCTCCAATTCAAACAAATCACCTAACTCACATGAATTCTCTCTCATCTCCAAAATGATAAATTTAAACATGGTTTTTCTCATACAAACTCATGAAAGGGTCATCATAATTTTGATAAATTCATAAATCTCCACCCATTGTGAGTAAAGGACATATTTTTATAATGAGTTTTTAGGGTTGTTTTGTGGCTTCTTGTTGGTTGGATTCTGATGTCAAAAATTCTAAGGCCGAATGGGGAGGGCTTGGCTCTTTTTGAAGAAAAATTAATTGATTTTAATTTTCACTCAAGTATGGTCTCCTCATCCCTCACTATAGTAGATAATCAGCTCTATCTTCATGAAAAGTCATGTAAATTTCACACCATTCATCATTTGAGAAAAAAAATTCAATCATCTCAAACGTAATTTTTCTTGAAAGCTACAATAAAGGAACAACTTTATTTCTCTATTGAAATATCTAGAAAGGCAAAAATTATTTTATCATGAAAGCTCTAGAAATGGAAAAAATTTAACAAAATTTTTTTTGTCCATATAAAACACATCTCTTTATAATTTTATTTTCCACCCAAAGTATCACTAAATGAGGTAGCACAATATACGTTAGCTACCCTCACTCTTAATCTCAACTATATCATGAAATTTCACTTCCAGAGAAAGTTGGATAAGGAAACATGTCTTCAAATGTGGCTAAATTAATTGGATGTTCATGGGTTAAATGGTCTAAAATTATTTAATGTATAATTAATTCCAGAATTAAAAGGATTCTCTTGAGAAGGTGGATTTAAAAAAATAAATACCTCAATCATTTAAAACATAAAAACCTAAAACCATAATGTTTTGAATGAAATAATTAAAATTATGGTTAAAAAAAGTAATATTTTGTTTTATCATTATGTTAGTTGAGTTAAAATAATATGGGAAAAATGGTTCAAAAGCCTCATAGTATTGTGATTTCAAAGATAAATACAACAAGATGTTTCATGGTATTCAAACATAATAGTATTTTTATAGAAATTCCCAAATATTTGGACTTGAAACAAAGTCACTTTCAACATTAATTTATGCTCAGTTTCATGGAATTAATTTTTTCATTAATTGGTATGGGTTTAAAACATTTAAATGATAAAAATTTTAGCTCAAAATTTTCATAAAGACAGAAAAACTAAAAAATAAATACATAAAAATTTGGAAAACACAATTTTGTTGTAAAATAAAAAAATAAAAAAATACTAAATCCTAAACTATAAAGGTCCCCTCCCCCAAACTTAAATGATGCAGTATCCTAAATGGATTCAAACAAATTTAACATGAATATATATTTTAAATTGAATCACAACAAGCATGTGAGTGTTAAGTATATGTATAACCTAACTTATTTGAAGTAAAACATTGAGTTAAGATCCTATGTGATCTATACTAAAAACCTATAATAAAAAGTGTAATATAAAATTTAAGAAACTTTTTAAAAGAAATGAAAATATATATTAAATGATAATAGAAGTAAATATCTTAGTTTAACCCCCCCAAGTGAGCCCTAGGTTTTTATTACATCTATATGGGATGATCCAATTATATATCCCTAATTTGATGGTTGGTTGAGTTTCCTTAATATGAAACACTAAAAATTATTTTTTCATGAATGAAATTATTTATTTTTGTTTAAGAATATGTGGATATAGTACAAAAAATCCAACCTTGTGAAAATGAGATGCATATTTTATAGTGGGGTTAGTAAAAATAACGATTCCTCGTCTTTCATGGTCACCACTTGCACGAATTCTTCTTTATTTTCTAATTATTTCTCAAGTTATGTTGCATGAATGGAATAAACATTTTAAAAATTAAGAGTATAATTATATTTGAATAACTTTACTGCATCTAAAATCAATATCGAATTCTTCCCTTATAAAGTAAACAACCTGTGTCCCATTTTCCTCCATCAAATTCACATTGATATTCTCATGTAGTCCATCTAAAAAAATTTCAACATGTTTAGAGAGCTCCACATATTCCTCTTCAGGTGAATCATGTTTTTACTCCTCATCCATAAAGAAAATATTGGAGATGTCCAAAACTGAAAATTTAATAAAAATGGAGGTAATAATCATTTCACCATCATTAAAATTAAAATAAAAAGTTTTTAATCAAATAAGATCTCCAAAATCTTGTTCTGCTTCAATTTCTTCTTCGGTGGGAGGTGGTTCTTTTAGTTGAATTTCATTAGGATCCTCTATATTTTCATCAAATTCCACCACTTCGGTGGTTTCTTCCTTAAATGGTGATGGATATTCCACTTTGTAAGGAATAGGGGGATAAAGTACTTTCTCAAACTCAGTCCAAAATTTATCCATATCTTTTTGATCTCCCATATGTATTTCATCGTGAAAAACTTCATTATGAATATACTTCATCAATGGTTGAGAAAAGCCCAATGGATTAATTTCATCATGGTATCCCAAGTTTCTTCAACATCAATTATGAGTAGTTAATCCACTCCCACCATAGGATCATGTTTAGGATGGGTTTCTCTTGGTATGTGTGAATATATTCAAGTATCCATTCCATTTTCTCCACATAACATCTATTTTTACACGAAGTCCTTTCCACTAATATTTGGTTTTCTTTTATTATTCTTGTTGAATGTTGACCATTTATTGATAAAATTCCGAAAAATACTCCTGTATTTCAATTATTTCTCTCGAAAATACCTCCAAAACTTAGTATTCAAGGTTCACTTTAAGGTCCTATATGGTCTTCTTTAATTCCTCTTCCTTGGTTATTTGGATTCAAGCTCTCCATATATTCTTTAAAAGGAAATAAAAATTATCCTCTATATACCAAGGTGACTAATTAATAGGTTATTATACTTGTGGGTAATTATTCCATGATTTAAATAATTAATCTTTTGAAAACATCATAGAAACTAATTTTTTTATGGTTTATTAATTTGAAAAGAGTTAAATATTTACAATTAGATTGTTCGAACTACCTCCCCATCATGAACATCAAATTTTGACATGTTCCTGATGTGGGGTGTGACAAAAAATATTTCATAAGTTAAAATTCAGTATAGTGGTAAACCTATGTTGAATCCAAAAAAGAGAACACAAAAATCACATTTTTCAAATGAAATTATATAAAGAAGTGGAGATTTCCTTTGAAATTGTTTGATTTTAAAAATAAATAAAGTAGTAAAAATAAAGTTTGGACATGATTTGCTAAAAATATTTATGATTTTATGGAAGTATCACCTAATTAAATGTCATCATGTTCCTAAAAATCATTCCCCTTCTCTTCATATTGAACGAAAAATGATCGACTCATTGATCAAGTTGTCAATCACCCTTGGTTGATAGAAGCAATGATAACCACTCTTTTGTGCATGAAAATTCATAATAAATTCCCAAAAAACTATGTAATGTACCGATCATGATTTTTGTATCATTGGAAATCCATAAAAATTTACTTATTCCAAAGATATGCCAACTATATCTAGACACTCGTGAGCTAACACAATTGTTTTTATCAAGAAAAACTCTACTAAGTAGAGGGAGTACAAAATATTCAACCAAATCTATAAACAATAAATGAAACAAAACCATAAATATTATCACATTAATGGAATTTGGAAACAATGAATATGAAAATCAGTCAATAGAAAAAAGAGTGTTTTAAATTATTGAACAAGACTCTTTCATTGTAAAAGAAAAAACCCCATCCCCCCAATCTCTCAAAATCTTTACTCCTCCATGTGAAGGATAATATAGTTGAATGGAGAAGATGTCAATATAATAAAACTAAGAAAATAGATAATATAAAATAAAAAGAACTTAAATTTTCCAATCCTCTAGAACATTCCCTCCTTATTCTCCTTCAACAACTTGGAATATAAGTGAACACTCATATTTATAAGCTTGAGGGGTGGAAAATTTTCCCTCTACATTAATTTTCCCTAAATATTTAGTTTATATACAATAGTAAATGGAATAATCATGGGAAGTTGTCTTCATATAAGTTTTTTCTATATCTATTATCTATGCACAAAAAAATATCAGCTTATTTGGAAATGTTTCAAAAAAGTTATACTTGAATTATTGAATAAGAGTTGTTCTTCCAGAGGAGACTCTTAATATACCTCCATTTTTAAGATTTAAATGGATGCATTAATGAACTAATTTATTCATGAAATAATTTTTTTAAATTTTGAATGGATTAATCTCTATGATACATCTAAAATCACTTCATTTTTATGTCCAAAAACCATGATATTATTCAATTTCTAATGTGGGGTCTATTTTTTCTGCCAAAAAAATTTCTCCACTTGATTGATTTGTTTAGGACAACAAGTTTAAAATTAGATCTTGGTTTAGTAGAAAAAGTCTAAGACCACAAAAGATGATTCCTAAAAAATAAAATCAATTCAATTGGATCAAATTTTTAAAATTTGTGGTTGAAATACTAAAACTCCACAAATCTATTAAATTTACCGAATTAAATTGTTTTCACAATTAATCCCAAAATTCACCAAAAATACTAAAATGATACAAATAAAATCAAATAGAATAACAATAAGGGATTAAATCATTGAATATTAGATGAATAATTATGAAAATATTAACTCTATAATTTGTTCCACACTTAGTATTTGGTTCCTAAATAAGACATCATCCAAATAAAATCATAGAAAATTCAAAACACATACCCATGAGATCAACCAATTCCATACCAAGGAATAAAATATATCATACATCCTAAAAGACGATTATTAAAAGTTATTCATATAGATCACTCAATATTTTTCCTCTTAATTTTTCCTTAAATATACACAAAACACCTACCTCACATGAATTTTCTCTCATCTCAGAAATTTTAATTTTAAAAAATTATTTTATCGTCCAAAATCATGCAATGGTCATCACGTGTTTGATAAATTCCACCATATCCACCCTATATGAGTCAAGTAAATAATTTTATCATGATTACTTTGTTGGGTTGTTATGTAGATACTTGTTGGTTTTATTTTTATGTGAAAATTTATGAGGTAGAATAATGATGGCTTTGATATTTTTCAAGAAAAATAGTAAGATTTTAATTTTCAATCAAGTATGGTATCCTACCCACTTACCATTGTATAAAAATTACTCTCTCAGCGTGAAAAAAAAGTAAATTGTACACCATTCTCCTATTTAGCAGAAACAAATTTCAATCATCCCATACATAATTTTTCCTGAAAGCTCTAGAAAAATCACAAATTTCTTTCTCCATTAGAAGCACTAGAAAGGAACAACATATTTTATCATCAAAGTTAAAGAAAATCAACATTTTTAAACATAATGATTTTTATTTCAAAAAAATCTCTTTATAATTTTAATTTCCATCCTAATTATCACCAAATGAGGTATCAAAATATAGCACTACATCCCCTCCACACTTAAGGTCAAATAGATCAGGAAATTTAACTTCAAGGTTAGGTTGGATTGGGAAAATTGGATTTTAATAGGGATAATATAACTGGATGTACATGAATTATATAGGATATAAGGATTAAATGTATATGGAAGGACAAAATAAAAAAAATTATTGAAAAGGGGGCTTTAAAACCAAAGATTTTTCTGAATTATTTTTAAAAAAAGTACCTAAAACATTAATGTTTTGAATAGAATAATTAATACTACAGTTAAATAAATAATGAATTGGTTTAATCAGTAAGTTATGTTAATAAAAATAAAATGGAAAAAAATGTTTTAAAATACTCAAAGGAAAGTGATTTAAAATATAAAGATAATGAGATGTAGAAAGAGATTTAAAAATAAAAGAACTTTTAATGAAATTCATATAGAATTGAACATGAAATAAATTCATTAAAAACATTCATTTAAATTTAATTCCATGGAATAAATTATTTCACATATTGAAATGGGTTTCAAAAATTTCAATGATAATAATATCTTCTCAAAATTTTTAAAAACAGATAAGAACTGAAAAAGAAACAAAGAAAATGTTGAAAAACACAATTTTTTGGAAAATAGAGAAATAAATAAAATTTAAAGTCCTAAACTACAATGGTTCCTCCAACAGACATAAATAATTTAGTATCCTCAATGAATTAAAATATATTTTACATTTTATTATATTTGATATTTAATCAAAGAAGAAAAGTAAGTGAAAAAGGAGAGGTACATTAAGACTTATTGAAAGTGAAACATTGAGTTAAGATCTTATGTGATGCACACTAAAAAACAATAAGTAAAATAAAAAAATAAAACATATAAAATTTATTTAAATTAAAGAAAATATAAATATAATGATAAATTTGGGATGCATATTTGTTTAATTCCCCATGTGGGCCCTGTGTTTTGACTACCACCAGATGGGAAATTCCAGTTGGTTATCCCCTATCTTATGGGGGTTGAGTATCATTAATATGAATCACCAACACTTATTCCTTATAGTAAGAACTTATTAATTATTTTTAGGAATAAATATATATAGTATAATAAATCAACCACCATTAAAATGAGATTTATATTTTATAGTGGGGTTATGAAAGATAATGAGCCTTCCTCTTTATTGTTTGCCACTTGTACACCATATTCTTCATTCTATAATGAATTCATAAGGTATAATTCATCAATAGAATATTCAAAGAACAAGTATGAGTGTAATTATATTTTAACAAAATAAAAAGCGTGAAGAATAAATATCAAATTATCCCCTATCTATGTAACCATCTCGTGTCTCATTTTTTCAATCAAATCCACTTTGATCCTCTAATCTACTCCTGATAATTAATGTTCATTAATTTCAAATATCTCCACATTCTCATATTCAAGTGTATCTTATTTAAATTCATCATCCACCAAGGAAATATAAGTGTAGTCAAAATATGAAAATATAAAAGAAGTCGATATAATACTCAATTCAATTTTAATAAAATTAGATGTAAAAGAGTTTAAGAAAAGAATCATCTCCCTAAGCTTGTTCATCCTCAATTGCTTCTTCAGTGGGAGATGGTCCTTGTAGTTGAATTTCACTAGGATCCTCCATATTTTAGTTAAATCCCACCATGTATTCCTTAAATTGTTCAAGATATTATACTTTGTTAGGAATAAGGGGATAATGTATTTCCTCACACTCATTAAAAAATTCATCCATATCTTTTTGATCTCCCATACGTGTTTCATCAGGAAAATAATGTTTATAAATATCCTTCTGTAATTGTTGAGAAGGGACTAGTGGATCTTATTTTAATTTCATCAAGGTCTCACTAGGTTATTAATCATTAAATATGAGAATGGAATCCACTTCCTCCTTCAACTCATGTTTAGGTTCAGGTTTCTCTTGGTATGTGTGAACATATTTAAGTAGCCATTCCATTTTCTCTCCATGCCATATATTTCTTCATTATGTCCTTACAACTGAATTTTTTTTGAATTTATTCTTCTCGTTTCAACTCTAAAATTTATTGATAAAATTAAAAAAAAATTAGAGTTCAATAATTTCTCTGGTAAATCCCTCCAACACTTTGTATTTGAGTTTCACTTTAAGGTCTTAAATGATCCCCTTGAATTCCTCCTCCTTGGTGATTTGGATTTGAGCTCCCCAAATCTGCTTAGAAAGGAAATGGACACTATCCTTTATAGAACAAAGTGACTCAAGAATTGGTTATTTATTATGTGGGTAATTGGTAAACGAATTAACAAAACAATAATTTGAAAACATCATGGGAAAATATTTTTTTATTGTTTTTAAAATTGTAAAAGTTAAATATTTACAATTATATTGTTGGCACTGCCTCCCTAGAAAGGATGCCATGTTTTGAAACATCCCTATCATGGGGTGTGACAAAAACCAAATATTTTCAAAGTTAAAATGAATTATAGTGGTCTAGATAGGTTTTATCCAAATAGGATCACACAATAATCATGTTTGTCACTTGAAATTATAGAAATAAGTATAGATTTTCTTTAAAATTGTATGGTTATAAAAATAAAGAAAGAAATAATAATATATTTTGCAAAACATTTAATGATGAGAGTGATGATTTTAGCTTAGTATCACCTAATGAAATTTCATAATGGCCATAAAAATTATCCCCTTATCTTATTATTGAACGATAAATGTTTAACTCCTTGATCAATTTGACAACAACCCTTGGTTTAATGAAAATATGATAACCACACCTATGCACATGAAAATTCATAAAGAATTATTAAATAAACTAAGGCAAGTCCCAATATGAAATTTTTAATCCTTATAAATCTATAAAATATTCCATTTATTCCACACTATACTTAATGATCACTTGACACTCACCACCTAGCACCATCTGCTTGATCGAGAAAAACATCAGTAGGTGGAGGGAGTTCAAAAATATTCAAGAAAATATATAAATAATGTATGACACAAAACCCTAAATATGAACACATTAATATAATTAGTAAAAAATATACATATAAAGCATTCACTAGAAAAAGTGATTTTTGAATTAAATCACAAGACTCTGACATTACAAAATAAAAACTCCACATTCCCTGATCACTCAAAATAATTACCCCTCCATGTGAAGGATAATAGAGTTGAATGGTGAAGATGTGAGTATTATAAAAATTAAAAAAAATAGAAAATCCACATCACTTAAAGATTCCAATCCTCTAGAATATCACATCCTTATCATCATTCAACAACATTGAATAGTAGTGAACACTCATATTTATAGGCTTCAGAAGTGGAAACTTTAACCTCTAGATTTATTTCTATGAAATATTGAGTTTATTTAGAATAATAAATTGAAAAATCTCAGGTTGTTTTCTTAATAAATGCTTTGTATCTTTTTCTCTTTAAAAATCCCACAAAATATTAGATTATTTTGACAGGTTTCAAAAATGTTACTCTTGAATTACTGAAGACTACTTTTTCTGCACGAGGAGACTCCTCAACCCCCTCAACTTTGTCACATTAAATGGATAACTAAATAAAAATATTTACTCATGAAATTTATTGTGAACATGTGTATTATAGTACTCTCTATAATACATCTAAAATAAATTCATTTTGATGTCTCTAGAAAAATATATTTCTTAATTAATGATGTGGGTCCATTCTGTTGGCCACCAAAATTGCTCTACTTTATTGATTTTTTTGAGACAATGTTTTTTGAATTAGATATGTTTAGAGAAGATAAAGTGTAATCCCATGAAAAAATGAATCCTAAAAGAACAATCACTTAAATTGGATTAAGTATTTAAATGTTATTATCAAAATACCGGAAGTACATAAAACTGTTACATTTCTAGGATTGACCAATTTTCACAATTAAGCCCAAAATTCACCAAAAATACTAAAATGGTGAAAATAATATCAAATTAATTAATTTAAAAATATTAAATCATTAAAACGTGCATTGATAATTATGAAACATAATAGCTCTATCAATTCCCCCACACTTAGTACATGGACTCCTGGATAATTCAACAACAAAATAAAATCAAAACAAATTAAAAACACATACCCATTAGATAAACGAAATCCATACCATGGAAAAAGATATCATGCCTCGTAAAATACAATTATTACAACTTATTCATTTAGATCAATCAATACCCTTTAATTTCTCTTCTAATACACACAAAACACCTATCTCGCATGAATTTTCTCTCATCTCAGAAATGTTAATTTTCAACAAGGATTTTCTCATCCAAACTCATGAAAGGGTAATCATAGGCTTAATAAGTTATTAAATCTACACCTAATGTGATCCAAGGACATATGTTTATGTTTAGGATATTGACAGTTTGTTCATTGTATTCTGGTTGGTATGGTTTTGATGTTAAATATTCTGAGGCCGAATGAGGAGGGCTTCGATTTTTTTAATCAAAATTGAATGATTGTATTTTCACTCAATTGTGGCCACCTACTTTCTCTCAAAAGTAATAAATAAGATTCATAATCATGAAAACTCAAGTAAATTGCACACCATTCATCACTTCAAAAAAACACAATTTAATCATATCAAACATAATTTTTATTTGAAGCTCTATAAAAGGAAAATATTTCAACAGAATGATTATTTTCCACAACAAAAACATCTATTTAGAATATTATTGCTACCCAAATTATCACTAAATGACATATAACAATACAAATAGCTTCCCCCACAATTATGTTCAACTAGAGCATACAATTTCACTTCAAGAGAAGGTTGGATATGGAATATTAGATTTTAATGTGGATAAGCTAACTAGATACTCATATATTATAATGGATAAAATGAATAAATTTAAAAGGAATGCAAGAATGAAATTTATTATCTTAAAAATGTGGATTTATAACCAAATAAATTCCTCAAAAATTTAAACACAAGTACCTCAAATTATAAGTTTTTGAAAGGAGTAAATCAAATTATAATTAATGAATTCATTATTTTGTTCTCTCAAGAATTTATGTGATTGAAAATAATATAAAAAAATGGTTTAAAATATAAAAGGAAACTGATTTAAAAGATAAATATAGTGATATGTTGAATGAGACATAAAAATTAGATCATTTTTCATGAAATTCCTAAATATTTGAAGATAAAACAAAGACATTTTGAGAATTAATTTAAGAAAACATTCATGGAATAAATTGTTTCACTCATTGACATGGGTTTAAAAAATTTCACTGATAATAATTTCATCTCAAAAGTTTTAAAAAAACACAAAAACTGAAAAAGAAACATACAAAAATTTGAAAAACTCAATTTTTTTTGGGAAAATAGAAAAACAACAAATTAAAAATCTAAAACTATAAAGGTCACTCCCCCACATTTAAATGATTCATTATACCTAATGTATTCAAATTGATTTTTAATGTAAGTAGATTTGAAATTTAATCATACTAATTATGTAAATTTTAAGGAGAGGTACAACCTGACTTATTGGAAGTGAAACATTTAGTTAAGCTCCTAAGTGATGCACACTAAAAACCTATATGAGAAAGAAGAATTGAAATCATAATAAATTTATAGAAATAAACTAAAATATAAATAGAATTAAAAAATAAGGATATACCATGGTTTAATTCCATATGTGTACCCTGGGTTTTGACTACCTCCCGATGGGCAATTCTAATTGGTTATTCCCAATCTGATGGCAGGTTGAGTTTCTTTAATATGAACAACCAATGCTTCTTCTTTCCAGTATTCACTTATTCATTTTTTTGGACACCATGTATATAGAACAATAAATCCACCCCATTAAAAATGAGATTCATATTGTATGGTGGGGTAAGTAAAAAAATGAATCCCCCTCTTTCTTTGTTTCCACTTTCACAACTTCTTCTTCATTCTCTGATAATTTCTCAAGGTATGATGCATCAATAAAATAATTTAAGGAAAAGTGTGAGTGTCATTATATTTGAAAAAAATATAATCTATAAGAATAAACATCACATTATAACATTTAAAACTTAATAATATTGTGTCTTAATTTCCTCCATAAAATTCACTTGGATCTTCTCATGTACTTCTTCTAATAATTGTTCAGCAAGTTTAGAGAGCTCCACATATTTATCTTCAAGTGCATACTCTTTTTTTTCGAATCCAAAAAAGAAATACAAGTGTTAGTAAAATATGAAGATTTAAAAATAGGTTAGGTAATAATCAATTAAGCATCAATAAAATGAAAATGAAAATATTTTAATCAAATACCATCAACCTGAGATTGTTCAACTTCAATTTATTATTTAGTGGGAGGTGGTTCTTGTATTTGAATTTCACTAGGCTCCTCCAAAATTTCTTTAAATTCCACCACATTGGTTGTGTATTCATTTACTGGTGACGAATCTTATACTTTGTAAGTAATAGGGGGATCAAGTAGTTAATTACACTCGCTCAATAACTCATCCAAATATTTTTGATCCCACATATATATTTCATTAATAAAATATTCATTATTAATATCATTCAACAATGGTTGATCTGGAACTAATGGATATTTTTTTAATTTGATAAAGGTATCTCTGGGTTCTTCAACATCAAAGATGAGAAGGTAATCTACTTCTGCCACTATCTCAAGTTTAGATATGGGTTTCTATTGGTATGTTTGAACATATTCAATTATTTATTCCATTTTTCTCTCCAGGTTCTATATTTCTTCTAGAATTCCTTACAACTGATATTTTATTTTGAGATAAAATTACAGAAAATAACTTGTAGTTATATTAGTTCTCTATTAATTCCATCAAACATGTGGGATTAGAGGTTCAATTTAAGGTCCTAAATTATCTCCTTTGATTCCTCATCCACAGTGATTTTGATTTGAGCTCCTCAGATCATCTCAGAAAGGAAATAAACACTATCCTCCATAGACCAAGGTTACTCAACAATTAGATCATGAAGATGTGGGTAATTGTTCAATGAATTAAATAAATAATTATTTGAAAACATCATGAAGAAATTTTTTTCTATATTTTTTAATTTGAAAATAGTCATATATTTACAATTTTACTTTTGGTACTACATCCCTAGAAATAGATTCATGTTTTGACATGTTCTTATCATGGGGTGTGATAAAAAAAATATTTCCTAAGTTATAATACATTATATTGGTCAACCTAGGTTGTCTCCAAAGAAGAGCACACAACATTTATGTTTGTATCTTGAAATTATTGAATGAAGTAGAGATTGTATTTGAAATTGTTTTATTTTAAAAATGAATCATGAAATATAATTGAAGATTCGGAAAATTTTTGATGAAGAGAGTGATGAGTTTAGGGTAGGATAACCTAATGTAATTTCATCATGGTCATAGAAATAATTCCACCTATTTTCCTATTGAATGATATATGAACGACTCCTGGATCAAGTTTTCAATCACCCTTAATTGAAGGATGCAATAGTAACTAATCCTATGGGTAGGAAAATTCATAAACCATTCCCAAAAAACTAAGGTAATTTTCGATAGAGATTTTCTTATCCTTAGAAATCTTGAAAAAATTCACATATTCAACACATGTACCAACAATAACTAGATACTCACCATATATCACAATCTGCTCGATTGAGACAAACTACACTAGGTGAAGGGAGTTCAAAAATATTCAACCAAAGCTGTAAATGATGAATGTCACCAAAACCCTAAATACGATCAAATTTAGATAATTGAGAAACACTAGAAATAAAAATATTTCAATAGAAAAATATAGTTTTAAATTAAAGCAAAATACATAGACATTAAAAAAGGAAAAGTCCCCCTTCCTTGATCAATCAAAATCTTTTCCCCTCTATGTGAAGGATAATAGAGATGAATGGGGAAAAAGTGAGTATTATTAAAAAAGAAAACATAAAATATAAAATCCAAATAACTCCAAGCTTCCAATTCTTTATAGAAACCCCTCCTTCTCCTTCTTCAAAATGTTTCAATGGATGTGAACACTCAAATTTATAGGCTTTAGAGGTGGAAAAGTTTCCCTCCAGATTCCTTTCTTCGTAACATTGTGTTTATTTATAATAGTAAATGATCGACTCCCATGATATTTTCTTCACAAATGTTGTGTGTCCCAATATTTTAAAATATCACAAAAAATCCCTTCTTATCTTTAAAAGTTTCAAAAAAGGTATACTTTAATTACTAAAGAATACATTTTTTGCCAAAGAAGACTCCTCAAATCCCTCTATATTGGCACATTAAATGGAAGATTGAATGACCAAATTTTTTAAGGGAATTTATTTTGGACATGTGAATTGGAGTACTCTCTCTAATATAGATGTAATAAATTAATTTTTATTACTCTAGATTGCGATAGTCATTAATTACTAATTTGGGGTCCATTCTATCAGCCAAAAAAATTACTCCACCTGATTTATATTTCTGGGCCATTGAGTTTCAAATTGGAGTTGGGTACAAAATACAAAGGTGTATCCAACAAAAAAAATTTAATCCTACAAAAACTTATAACATAAATTGGAAATTGAAAAATTTATGCTATAAATATTGAAACTCCATAAAAATATTAAATTTCTAGAATTAAAAAAAAAATTCATAATTAATCACAAATTTCATCAAAATAATAGAATGATGTAAATCATCTCAAATTGATTAATTAGAAGGGATTAAATCATTAAAACACTCATGAATGGTTATGAAAATATTATTTCTATCATGATCCATTTATAGAAGCTTCATGATAATAATATGGAGGTGTTATATAAGAGGATTTAAAATATAGATATTCAACCAAGCCCAAGGATGATTTATGATAACCAATTGCATGCTCTGGATCCACACTACACCCACATTATGGAGTAGAATATGGATATATTTTAGGATGATTTTTAAAATTTCCCATAATGTATGAGGATGTTTTAAAAACTTAGAGTAATCCAAAGTATATCACATGATGATTACATCTATGTAATTATTAGGGTGAAGGTACCCAATTTTTAATGAAAATGTGATCTACAATAATACCTGGACTGGGAGACACTGATTAAGAAACTATTTTCAAGAATTCATATTCAGAGGAGTAATAGATCAAACTTTTTTACCTTTAATTTTTTAATTATGATTTAATTTAGTGGGATTAAATGAAAAAATAGAGATTACTAGTTATCTCGAACATCCCATCAGCATTTGGAATGACAAGTAGTTCTCCATAAAGAAGTAGTTTATTACCTCATAATACAATAGATATCTCCACAAAAAAATCAATTCATCCAAAAAGGGAGCAAGAGTGTTGACTATTACTACCAGGATATTCAAATTTACATGATTTTAGAAAACATTTATTAGGATCTAGAGGAAATCATGGTGTGGGTTTTAGATGGGCTCAGTCAAGAGATTTTCAATCAAGTGGAGATGTACCACCATCAGGAGATATAATACATGATCCACTAAGATCGATAAAAAATAAAAATGAGGATAAACATGATAAAACCCACTACCCATTTCACTAAATTGTGAATGTAAATGATATTGGAGAACCATCAATGGAAAAAGAGTTGATTGGTTACAAAAGTGGAAAGGTATTTCTCCCACCTAATAAATCTACTGTTGAGACTGACCGAACAAGGAATACATAAATTATATGTTTTTTATGTCAAATAAAGGGTCACATTTCTAGTGAATTGCTAAACTGGTGCACCATATACAACAACATGTATGGAGAATGGGAAATCGATGTAGAGAGCTTGGTGGAGAAAGATGAGGAATCAATTAAAATTGAAAATCAATAATTTTTATAAGATGGAGATATTATTGTCATTGTGAGAGTTATAAGGATAGATATAACTATTAGAGAGAAGGTGTAGTGAGTGAACCTATTCTATACACAGTGAAAGATCCATGGAAAGGTATGTAGTGTTATTATTGATGGAGGAATCTGTAGCAACCTATTGAGTACTAATTTGGTGGAGAAGTTGGGCTTCCAACATTGAAGCATCAACATACATATCAGATTCAGTGGTTGAATGATCGTAGAGAGATAAGGGTTTCCAATAAACTAAATTTATTTCTCTTCATTGGTAAATACAAGGGTGAGTTATTGTGTGACGCACTTCTTATGAAGTTGTTCCACTTTCTATACAGTAGACCTTGGAAGTATAATCAGTGTGTTGCTCACGATGAGTTCTTAAACTACCACTTTGTTCACTCTGAGTGGAACATATAACCCTTAACCTCATTCCCCCAAAAAAACATTTCTTATATCACATGTTAATAGAATATAAAAAAATGGGTGATGAAGAAAAAAATAGAGAAAATGTAAATTAGAGAATGAGGGAAAAAGAGAAAATGAGAGAAGAAAATAAATGGAGAGAAAATTAAAAGCAAGACAGATAACATATTTATGAGGAGAGAAAAGTGTGATGTTGTAAATAGTAGTGAGGTTAAGGAATCATAGATTTCTTCGAAAAAAATTTGTAATTATGTATCAATAGGAGATATTGAACTCTAATGACTTAACATATCATTTCCACAAGTTTTGGAGTCTTTTTTGAAGGAATTTGATGTTGTGTTTCCTAAAGAGGTTCCACCTAGTTTCCCACACTTTGAGGCATTGATCATAAAATTGACCTCATACCTAGAGCATCATTACAAAACCACACTGCATTTCACACCAAACCATAAGAGATAAAATTAATTCAAAGGAATATTCTGTATATATTAGATGTGGGATATATTAGAGAGATCTATAGTCCATGTGTTATACTGGTGCTTCTGGTTCTAAAGAGGGATATAACATGGAGAATGTTCATTAACTGTAGATCTATCAATAATTTCATATTCTGGAATCATCATCCAATACCTAGGTAAGATGATATGATAGATGAGTAAAATGGCTATATTATTTTCTCAAAATTGTATATATTAACTAGCTTCCATCAGATTAGGATGAAAGAAGGAGATGAGAAGGAAACATAATTTTAGAAAAAACATAGACTTTATGAACGGTTAGTCATTCCCTTTGGTCTCCCCAATTCCACTAAAAAATTTATGAGGTTAATGAATCATGTCGTACGTTCATATATATGAAATTTTTCAGTAGTTTAAGTTGATGATATTTTGGTGTATATTATAACTTTAAAATAACATGTAGATCACATAAAACATTCTTAGAGTTTTAGAGAAAAGAAAATTTTGTTTGATAACATTAAAGAGTGTGAATTTTGTCTCTAAAAAATAGTTTTACTTTTATTTTTGGTAATTTTTGATGGAGTTCAAGTAGATATTGAAAAGTTCAAGGCCATTTGGGAGTGTCCGACTCCCACCACTGTTAGTTAGGTAAGAATTTCACATGTTATTACTAGTTTTTAAAGGTTATTTGTGAAGGAATTCAACACACTAGCAGAATCGTTGAAAGAGTTGACAAGAAGGACATTCGATTCAAATGGGGGATATCTAAATAAAAGGATTTACAAGAACTCAAAGAGAGTCTCACCCATAAAACCCTTCCTCCTCTATTGTAATATGGTAATACCATTGAAATTTAATTTTATTCAAGTGGAATTATTATAGGATGACTACATATATAATAAGGTAAGGCTTGTGGCTTTCTTTAGTGAGAAGTTAAATGTCCTATATATAATCTATGCAATATATACTATAAAGTTGTATGCATTGGTTATACTAATAGAAAAATGGAAACATTATATTTAGGCAAAATATCATGTGACCCATTTTGATCAGGAGGGAATTTAATACATTAGGATCCAATAAAAAGTAAATAGGATACATGATAGATGGTTGGAATTCATTGAATCATTTCCCTATTTCATCAAGAATAAAAAGGGTTAATAAAATATTGTGGATAATGAACTTTCACATATATATTCTCTTCTATCTTTTATATATTATAAAATACTTAGTTTTTAATACCTTAAGGATTTATATTACACTGATAGTTTTTATGGTGAACCTTATGGTCATTTTTAACAGAGTTAGTTGGGAAAAGGTTCATTTACATGATAGATTATTATTATGGATTAATAATCATTGTATTTTCAATTTTTCTATCCATTTAATATAACTAAAGGAGTCAAATTATAGTGGTCTAATGAGAAATTTTGGTTATGAAAAAACATTAAGTGTTCTTAGTGATCATTTTTTTGGACTAGGATGTTTAAAGATGGAGAAACTTTTATAGGAAAGTTTATTTTCTTCCTTAAATCCAAATCTAAACTAGAGAAACATTGATAATATCTTTCTCTCTCAATCCCCAACACCCCATGGTAAGAAGTATAAATGGACTTTATTGTGGGGCTACCAAGGTACAAGAGGGGGAGAGATTCCATTTTTTTTAGTTCATTGGTATTATAAAATGAAACATTTTATTCCATTTCACAAAACTAATGATCCCACTAACATTTCAACGATTTTAATTTAGGTTGTAGTCAAAATCCATGGAATTCCTAGGATTATTGTTTTATATAGAGACAGAAAATTCCTTAGTTACTTTTGGAATAATTTATGGATCAAACTAGGCACAATTTCACTAGTCTCCACTACTTATCATCCCCAAACCGATGAGAAAACACAGGTGGTGGTTCAGACAATATCATACATTTTATAGACAATATTTAAGAAGAATATCACTAATTTGGACAAGTGTTTTCCACAATTTTAATTCTCATATAATAGGGATAAATATTCCACTACTCAATATTCCCCATTTGGAAATTTTTATAGCTATAAACCCCTTTCCCTTATAGATCAAGTTCCTTTTCCTATGTAGGAATCAACAGATATGGATGAAAAATGGAATGCAGAATTCGTCATGAAAATCCATGAAAAGGAAAGGAAAAATATCAACTAAATGAACCTGAAATACATTTCTCATGAAAAAAGAGTTGTACGAAATTATTTTTCAGGATCAGTGAGTTATTCTGGATACATATAAAAAATACAAGATTTAATGGCTAGCAGAATTTAAAAATCATTATAAGAGGAGATCAAACTTTCTAAGTGCTCTAGAATATTAACAAAAATTATTACAAGATGGATTTTCCATGTGACTATGGTGTACATAAAACTTTTAATGTTTTTTTATCTTTCTCCTTTTTGGGTTTAGAGGATGAACAGTTGAGGATAACTCCTTTTCAACATAGGGAGGATGATGGGAACCACGTTGAAGGAACTGAGTCCATTTCTTGGTTAGAGGATTTTGATTTACTGGGACCGATGATTCATGGGTGATTAAAGTGATTAAATGATATAATGGGTTTCCATATCACTTAATTAAAGTAAAAAATGAATATCAATTTTAATGGATGAAGAAAGTTGGCCAATTATATAACTTATTCAATCCCAAAAATGTTTTTTCAACATTGGGCCACATGGTTGCCAAAATTTTGTAATCCTTTCCCATATATGGATTCTATAATGTAATCGTTGGACACCAAAGTGAAATCTGATGGGTTAGGTACTCAAAGTCAAATTAAATGGGCTATAAATGGAAAAACATGTGATACTTTTCTATAAATGTTTTTTTTAGACTTTATATTTTTGACATCAATGGGAAATGGTAGGTTTATAATTAAGGACTTCAGGGTATTAGACCATTGACTATTGTTTATATTCTTGTATATAAATAGCTACACTATAGAACTTATATGTAATTTAAGATTATAATATTGATCTTATTATTTGATTCTCTCTGTTGTGTAAGGATTATTCCAGTTTTTTCCCTTGATCTTGTGAATTATTTCCTTCTCAATCTACAAATTTTATTAGTTATCCATGATCACAAATCCAACAATTCCATTACTCAAACTAGGTGCATGTTTTGTGTATTGGTCATCACATCTCTCCAGTGAGTGTGTTGTCTAAGTAGTAGTTCAATCTCCTTATATATTTTATTAACTACTTTCGTCCACTATTTATACCCAACATACACCACTTTACGCAAACCAAATACTTCATACACATCCCTACTCTATAAATATCAATCTAACCTAAGAATCTCACATCAGTTTTAGGGGTATTAGGTTCTTTTAGGTTTTTTATGTTTTTAGTGTTTCTGAGGTTTTATGGGTTTTAAGTATTTTTAGGTTTTCAAGGATTTATTATAGTTTTTAGGGAATTTAGAGATTTTTTTTGTATTATTAGGTATTTCTCAGTATTTTTTTGGTTTTTAGGGTTTTAGGTATTTTGAGGGTTTTTAGGGTTTTTATCATTTATTAGGTTTTTAGGGGTCTTAAGTTTTTTTTGGTTTTTATTGTATCACAAGATTTTTTAGGTTTTCTGTGGTTTTTTATGTTTTTATTAATTTTTAGAGATTTTTTGGTTTTTTTATGGTTATTAGGGGTTTTATGTATTTTTAGGATTTTTAGGGTTTTAGGGATTTTTGTTTTTAGGGTTTTTTCATTTTAAGGGGTTTTATGGATTTTAGAAATTTTTATTGATTTCAGTGGTTTAAATAGATTCTCGTGGTTTTATGGGTTTTATGTGGTTTTAGGGTTTCTAAATATTTTATGGGTTTTATGGGGGTTTTAGATATTTTAGGGTCTTTTAGGAGTTTTTATGGGTTTTTATGTGGTTTTTATCATTTTGTCGTTTTTATGGTTTTTATGTGTATTTAGGGGTTTTAATGTCTTGTTAGGGTTTTTAGGGTTTTTATGATTATTTTAATTTTATGGATTTTTGTGCTTTTAGTATGATTTTTATTATTATTTTGGTTTTAAGAGGTTTTAAGGGTTTTTATCATTTTGATGATTTTAGGGGTTGTAGTTGTTTTTAAGTTTTTAAGGTTTTCTTACCGATTTTCTAGGGTTTTATGGTTTTTTTATGTTTTATGTATTTTTAGGGAATTTTAGGATTTTTATGGTTTTAGGGTTTTTATTTATTTTTAGGGGTTTTAGGGTTTTTAGGGATTTAGGGTTTTTATGTGTTTTTTGAGTTTTTAGTGGTTTTGGAGATTTTAGAGTTTTATGTTTTTTTGGTGATTTTAATGTTTTAGGGGTATAAAGGGTGTTTAGAGCTTTTAGTGGTTTTATAGTTTTATGATTTTTTAGTGTTTTTATGGTTTTTCAGGTATTTAGGGTTTTTAGGCATTTTAGGAGTTTTATGGTATTTTTAGGCTTTTAGTGTTTTTAGAGTTTTTAGGTTTTAGGGGTTTTACATATTTTAAGGATTGTATTTTTTTTATTATTGTTTTTCTCAGTTTCTAGGGTTTTTTATATTTTTAAGTTTTTTTAGATCTTTTTATGGAATTTTTGTGGTTTTTAGTGTTTTTAGAGATTTTGAGGGGTTTTAGTGTATTTTAGGGCTTTTATGAATTTTACGGTTGTTAGGGTTTTTAGTTATTTTATAAGGTTTTTAAGTGTTTTTTGCTTGTTAATGTTTTATCACAGTTTTTCAGAGTTTTTATAGTTTCTTTTACCTTTTTAGGGATTTTAAGGACCTCTTTGAATTTTTATGGTTTTTATACTTTTAGGGATTTTTACGGTGTTGAGGGTTTTAAGTTTTTCTTGGTCATTTGGCGCTTTATGGGTTTTCAATGTTTTTAAGGGTTATATGGTTTCTAGAGTTCTTTAAAGATTTTAGTGGTTTAATTGGTTTTTTGAGTTTTCACTAGATTTCTAGGGGTTTTGGGGTTTTCAAGGTTCTTTGGGGTTTGACGTTTTTATGAATTTTTAGGGTTTTAGGGCCTTTTAGGGTTTTTAGGGTATTTATAATTTTTATATTTTAGGATTTTTAAGTGTTTTCAGGGTTTCAAGGTTTTATTAGTGGTTTTCAAGGTTTCAGGGATTTTTTCATTTTTTGGGATTTTATGGTTTCTTGGGATTTTTATGGCCTTTAGAGATTTTTGGGATTTTGACGAGTTTTATGTTTTTTTTATATTTATAATTTTGAATTTTTTTTCTTGGTTTCTTAAGGGTTTTAAGTGTTTTTATGTTTTTTATGTTTTTTTAAACGTATGTTTTTAATGTTTTATTAGGTTTTTTAAGGTTTTTAGGGTTTTTTAGAATTTTAGTGACTTTAGGGGCTTTATTATAATTTTTATGGTTTTGAGGGTCTTTAAGGAATTTGATTTATTTTAGGGGGTTTAAGTTTATTTTGGGGTTTTCGAGTTTTTTTAGGTTTTAGGGGTTTTTTAAATTTTTAACATTTTTAGGGGTTTAATGGTTTTTTGTGTTTTTAGTGGGTTTTTATGGTTTTTAGGGTTTTTAAAGGTGTTATGGTTTTTTAGTTTTTACGGGATTTAGTGTTCTTATGGTCTTTTTAATATTTTAAACGTTTTTTTAGTTTTTAGGTGTTTTAATAGTTTTTATGTTTTTAAGGTTTTTCTATTATTTCAAGGTCTTTATAGTTTTTTACGTTTTTAGGAATTTATAGGGGTTTTAGGGTTTTTATAGTTTTAGGGTTTTGAGGTATTTTCCATGTTTTTATTTTTTTATCGTTTTTTGAATTTTTAAGGTTTTAGGGGTTCATGTGTTTTTAGGTTTATAAAGGTTTCTTAGGTTTTTTCAAGGTTTTTAGGATTTTTTACATTTTTATGTCTCTTTAGGTATATTTTATGATTGATATGGGTTTTTAGTGATTTTTAGGGTTTTAGGGTTTTTAGGATTTTAGGTTTTTGATGGATTTTCAACGTTTTTAGATTTTTGATGGATTTTCTGTGTTTTAGGGGTCTTTAAGAGTTTTAGGGTCTTGTTAGGTTTTTAGGGGGGTTTAGGTCTTTTTAAAAATTAAAAGTAATATATATCAAAGGAATTGAAATTTATTGGGTGTTTAGGGGTTTTAAGTGTTTTTAGGATTTTATGGTTTTCATAGGGGTTTTCTGAATTTTAATGTTTTTTTATATTTTTAGAAATTTTTGGTGATTTTGTGGGATTTTAAGGATTTTATAAATTTTAGGGATTTTTAGGGTGTTTATAATATTTTCGGGAATTCATTTTTTTTTGGGTTTTTCGAGTTTTTTAGGTTTTTAGGGGGCTTAAGTGTTTTTAGGGTTTTAAGGTTTTCTTAATGGTATTTAGGTTTTTTACAATATTTAACATTTTTAGGGATCTTTTAGTATTTTAATGGTTCTAATGGTTTTAAAATTTTGAGTGGTTTTATGGGATTTTAGGGTTCTAAATTATTATGGTTTTGGTGGTTTTTAGAGTATTAAGGGTTTTAAGGGTTTTAGAGATTTTAATGTTTTTAGGTGTTTGATGGGGTTTTAGAGTTTTAGTGGGTGTTAGGGTTTTTATGGGATTTTATATTTTTTTAAGGTTTTTAGGGGTTTTATGGGATTAGCGGTTTTAGGGTTTTAAGTTCTTTTAGGGGTTTTAGGGTTTCTATCATTTTTAGGGGTTTTATGTTCTTTTAGTTTTTTAAGGTTTTCTTAGAGGTTTTCTTGGTTTTTTGTTTTTTACATTTTAATTTATTTTTAGGGATTTCTTATTGGGTTTTTGGTTTCTATAAATTTTGAATTTTTGGGGTTCTTGGGGTTTTTAGGGGTTTTAGGGATTTTTGGGGGGCTTTTAAGAATTTTTAGGATTTTTAGAGCTTTTAGGGATTTTGTAGGGTTTTATTGGATTTTATGGGTTCTAGGGTTTTATGGTTTTTTGGGTTTTTATAGTTTATTTTAGTTTTTAGGATATTTATGATATTTTTATACTCTAGGAGTTTAAAGGGTTTTTATTGTTTTTAGATTGTTTTTAGGGATTTTATGTGAATTTAATTATTTCAATGGATTTTATGGTTTTTATGGGTTTTGGGGGATTTAGGGTCTTTTATGGTCTTTTATGGTTTTGGTGTTTTTAGGTTATTTAGTTTTTTAATGTTTTCTTATGGTTTGTCATGGTTTTTAGGTTTTTTTACATTATTAGGGTGTTTTATCAACTTTTAGGATTTTAATGGTTTTTAGGGGTTTTAGGGATTTTCAGAGTTTTTATGGTTTTTAGATTTTTTTACCAATTTTAGGTTTCTTAGGGGTTTAAATGTTTTTAGTATTTTAATGTTTTCTTTGGATATGTAGGGATTTCAATGTTTTTAGATATTTTTATTGAGTTTTAGGATTTTATGAATTTTAGGTTCTTTAAGGATGTTGAGGGGTTTTAGGTTCTTTTAATGGGTTTTAGCATTTTTTAGGATTTTAAGAGTTTTTACGTTTTAGTGGATATTTAGTGATTTTTAGGGTTTTTTTGTATTTTTACATTTTAATGAATTTTTAGGGATTCTTTAATATTTTATGATTATTTGGGGATTTTATGGATTTTGAGGGGATTTAGGGGATTTAGGGTTTTTAGCATTTTTAGGGTTTTTAGGGGTTTTAGGGGTTTAATGTTTTTTTAGGTTTATATGGTTTTCAAAGGGGTTTTCAATGTTTTAGTGGGTTTTAGGTTTTTATATATCTATAATGATTTTTTTGGAATTTTATGGGTTTTTAGGGTTTAGGTGTTTTTAGAGTTTTTAGGGGTTTTGCGGTATTATTTGGGTTTTTGGGTTTTTATGGGTTTTAAGGGTATTTAGATTTTTTTAATTTTTAGGTTTTTAAAAGGTTTTTAGAGTTTTTAGTGGTTTTAGGTTCTTTATGGGTTTTAGGGTTTTTAATTTTTTCTGGTGTTTTTATGGTTTTTAGGGGTTTTCATCTTTTTGGTGTCTTTTGGGGTTTTTTGGGGTTTGATCATTTTTTAGGTTTTTAGGTGTTTTAGGTTTTTAAATTTTTCTAGTTGTTTTCATGCTTTTAGGGTTTTTAACGTTTTTAGTTATTTTTATGTGTTTTTATAATTTTTATGGTTTAAGGGTTTTTAGGTATTTAGAGGATTTTTAGGATTTTTAGGTTCTTTTAAGGTTGTTATCATTTTTAGGTTTATTAAGTGTTTTAATTTTTTATAGGTTTTAATGTTTTCTTAGGAATTTTTAGGGTTTTGTGGTTTTTTACATTTTTATGGATTTTTTATTGATTTTTAATTATTTTTATGGATTTTTAGGGGTTTTAAGGATTTGAGTGTTTTTAGGGATTTTATTTTTTAAATATTTTAAAGGTATTTGATTAGTTTTTTAGGTTTTATAAAATTTTCATTAATTTTTTTGGTTTTAAAAATGTTTTAGAGTTTTTAGTTTTTTTATGAATTTTTTGGGTTTTTAGGTTTTATAAGGTTTTTAGTGGTTTTTAAGGGTTTTATGGGGTTTTAGAGTTATAGGTTTTTTAGGGGTTTTAAGTGTTTCTTGTTTTTAATGTTTTTAAAGGGTTTTTCAGTGTTTTTATTATTTTTTACTTTTTAGGGATTTATTTAATTTTTTATGATTTTTATGGGTTTGGGGGGTTTTTATTATATTGAGGGTTTTTAGAGTTTAATAGGGTTTTATAGTTTTTACTGTTAATATTTCTCATTTTTAGGGTTTTATGTTTTTTAGGTTTTTAAAGTTTTCAAATTGGGTTTCTATGGTTTTAGGGTTTCCTACATTTCTAAGGATATTTTAGGATTTAGTGGTTTTTGAAGGTTTTATGGATTTTGAGAGTTTTTAGGGGTTTTATGTTTTTTATGGATATTTTAGGGCTTTTTGGGTTATTTATTTATTTTTAGGGGTTTTAAGATTTTTTAGAGTTTTTTTATAATTTTTTGGATTTAAAAGGTTTTTATAATTTTTAATAGGTTTAAGGTTTATAAGTTTTCAGTGATTTTATAATTTTTAAGGGTTTATGGTTTTTATGATTTATAGGGTTTTAGAATTTTTAGGGTTTTTGGTGATATAAGTGTTTTTTACAATTTTATGGTTTTCTTAGAGTTTTTTAGAGTTTTATGGGTTTTTTTTGTTTTTAGGGATCTTCTAGGGTTTTTTGTATTTTTTTTTTGTTTTTAGGGATTTTGAGGGCGGTTTTTTTTTTTGTTTTTTGGGTGTTTAGGGGTTTTATGGTTGTTTTGGGGGGTTTGGTTTGTTGATTTTTTAGTGTTTTCATGGTTATTTTGTGTTTTTTGAGGTTTTTTGGGGTTTAAATGGGTTTTAATGATTTTAGTGGTTTTTATGGTTTTTATAGGAGTTTATGGTTTTTAAGCATTTTTTGGGTTTTAGAGTTATTTTAGGGGTTTTTAGGTTTTTTAGAGTTTTTAGGTTTTTAGGTGTTTATAATTTTATAGTGTTTTATCATTTTCTTAGGGGTTTTAAGTGTTTTGGGTTTTTAATATTTTCTTATGGGTTTTTATGGTATTGGGGATTTTTACATTTTTAGGTATTTTTGGATTTTTTGGATTTCTATGGTTTTTAATGTTTTTAGGGATTTGGAGGGCTTGAAATGTTTTTAGTTTTTTTGGTTTTTTTGGTTTTTGATGGGTTTTTTTTGAGTTTAATTGGGGTTTAAAGGGTTTTTAATGTTTTTTTAACATTGTTAGGGTTTAAATAATTATTATAGTTTTAGTTGGTTTTTATATTTTTTGTGTGGTTTTAGGGTTTTTAAGGTTTTTAGTAATTTAATGGTATTTTATAGGTTTTAGGGTTTTTTTGGGTCTTTTAGAGTTGTTAGTATTTTTAGGGTTTTTAGGGGTTCTATGTGTTTTTTGGATTTTAAAAATTTCTTAGTGGTTTTCAGGGTATATAATATTTTTATTCATTTTTAGGACTTTTTATGGATTTTTATGGTTTCTTTGGGTTTTTATAGATTTTGAGATTTTTTGGGGTTTTTAGGGGTTTTTTATTTTTTAGATCTGTTATAAATTTTTAGGTTTTTTAGGGTTTTAATCATATATGGTTTTCAAGGTTATCTTTGGGGTTTTAGGATTTTTTGGGAGGTTTTATGTTTTTATGTATTGTTAGCGACTGATAATATTTTTATGATTTTTAAGATTTTTATGGATTTAGAGGGGTTTAGAGTTTTTATAGTTTTTGTGGTTATTTTGGCTTTCACGGTTTTTAGGGTTTTTAGAGTTTTTAATGTTTTTAGGGGTTTATAAGGTTTTTATAGTTTTTATTGGTTTTTTATAGATTTTATAGTTTTAGGGGTTTTAATATTTTTTAGGGGTTTTTTGGTTTTTTGGGGTTCTGAGGTGTTTTAGGGCATTTTTAGAGATTTTTTGGGTTTTTAGTGTTTTTTTAATTTTTAGGGGTGTTTCGCGCGGAATCCGGGGATGACCTCCTGGACGGGAGATTCAAACGTTCCGATCGGTTTCTAACGGGTTTGTTCGTAGAACCGGAAACATCCAATGATTCCACATCCGTCTGGACCTACTTTCCAAAGGCAGGCGCTCATGAGTTTGTGGACTAATGAGGCTTAGGAATTTGCATTGGTCGAGTGGATGGGAGGTCGGACTCATCACACCTTTTTGAGGGGAATTATTGTCTACTCCGGGACTCTCTTTATAGATTTAAGTTATGTTCGTGAATCCTTATTACATTACCAAGTAAAAAATGTGCTTTCCTTTAGTTTTAACAATCAATGATTAAATATGCAAGAAATTTAGAGAATCTTTTATATGTATTCGAGGTTCTTCATCAATATAGAATCATCTATATTTGTTTAGAGATTCTTGGTCAATGGTATCCTTCAAAACATTTATATAAAAGTCTCTTGGTCATTTTGATGACCAGGCTGGTTTTAAAGCCACTCAGTGGGGCACTTGAAGTTTATCGTCATTCAGAAGGACATAGATTATTTCAATGTTGGGATCGAACCCATAGATGGGCTACCTACGTATCCTTTGTTTTGAAAAAGGAATCAGAACCCACGTAGTTCGAGGAATGGGATATGATGTTTTATGATTGATGGCTCAAAGATGAATGTCATAATTACTTTTACACTCTAAGCTCACGTGAGTCATGCTCGGTGTGAGAAACAAGAGGTATTAGTAAAATTTAGACAATTGTGCCATAAAAGATGCAATCATAAGAATTTGTTTTGGGGCTTATGTATAGATGACTGCCCAGATAGACGAAGGTTTAGGATTTACTTTTAGGGAGAAAATCCAAGAACAGGGTCCACAAAGTTATATGTGCTTCATGGAGATTTGAATACTCTAATCTTGGGGCTTACTCCTAAGGAGGATGCCCAAGTTAGGAGGGGACTTATGATTGGGTTTTATTCCTGAAAAGGAAACCCAAATCAAAGGTAATTTATGACTGGTTAAGATAAATTTTAAGAGACTTGGGGCTTACTCCTAAGAAGGATGCCCAAGATTTATGACTAGGACTTATTCCTGAGAAGGAAGCCTAGGTTAGGGGACTTGGGGCTTACTCCTGAAAAGGAAGCCCAAGGTTATGACTGAGTCTTATTCCTGAAAAGGAGACCCAGGTTAGGGATTAAGGTTTGGGGCTTACTCCTGAGGAGGATTCCCAAGATTAAAGGACTTGATTGGGGCTTATTCTTAAGAAAGATGCCCAAGATTTATGACTAGGACTTATTCCTGAGAAGGAAGCCTAGGTTAGGGGACTTGGGGCTTACTCCTGAAAAGGAAGCCCAAGGTTATGACTGAGTCTTATTCCTGAAAAGGAGACCCAGGTTAGGGATTAAGGTTTGGGGCTTACTCCTGAGGAGGATGCCCAAGATTAAAGGACTTGATTGGGGCTTATTCTTAAGAAAGATGCCCAAGATTTATGACTAGGACTTATTCCTGAGAAGGAAGCCTAGGTTAGGGGACTTGGGGCTTACTCCTGAAAAGGAAGCCCAAGGTTATGACTGAGTCTTATTCCTGAAAAGGAGACCCAGGTTAGGGATTAAGGTTTGGGGCTTACTCCTGAGGAGGATGCCCAAGATTAAAGGACTTGATTGGGGCTTATTCTTAAGAAAGATGCCCAGATCAAAGGTTTTTATAACTGGGGATTATTCCTGAAAAGGAGACCCAGGTTAGGATTCTCTCATCTTAAAGGATGAGGTTGAATGAATGAACTCTCAATCTTTGGTGACATAAAGATGTTTAAATCACTAGGTTTTGAGAGGTATTTCACAGAATTCCTTTCAGATAAGGATGTCAAATCAAGAAATCATGCCATAAATGGCTTTGAAGAGTATCTTGAAGACTGAATCTTGAATAGGAAGGGTGAAATGGCTTAAGAGGGGTAAAAATGGGCAAGATGGGCACCCAAAAAGATAGGGGCGCGCAAGTCTTGAAAGGCGCGCAAGTCCTGCGGCGGCGCGCAAGTATTGGTCGCGCAAGTATACTTGCGCGACATTAGGGGTACTTGCGCGATTTTTCAACCAGTATTGAAATTCTTGAGCGACTCTTTATTAAACCCTTTACCATCCTCTTGAGGTTCTTCCAGAAGAGGGACGCGCAAGTTATATTGAAGGAATTAAGTAGGCGCGCAAGTTTTTGATAAGTTTCAACACTTAGGCCTTCCTTTTTCTCTTTAGATCTTCCGTTCTAGGTAAGAAATTACCTTAGAAGTGTTCTGGAAGCTTTGAGAAGAGACTTGGGCGTCGGGAGCTTCGATCCGAGTTTCTGGAAAAAGATCCTCTGAAATGGGGGGCCCACAGGGTCTATTTATAGGCAAAAGAAGACCCAGGGCGGTTACCGGGCGGTTACCAATTAGGTCGCGCAAGTCACCTGCGCGACCCAGGTAGTCGCGCAAGTGTACTTGCGCGACAGTGGTAAAACTTGCACGGTGAATTGGCTTTTGATCCTTTGTTCATGCCTTTGTCGATTTTTGATGTTTTCTTCAAAGGATGAATCACTTTCAGCTGAGATATTCCCTTTTTCGATCTTTAGATTCTGTGACGAAAGGAGCGTCAACAAAAGTCCCCCCTCAGAGTTGGATCCGGAGAGAAAATGAGGATTTGACTCTGAGGAAATTGAATTCCTCAAAAGGAAAAGGGAGGGCGCGCAAGTCTTTCAGCGTCAGCGGGTGGCGCGCAAGTCTGCGTCGCGTAGGCTTTGAGCGCTCTGGGTGCGGCGCGCAGATAGGCCTCCTGGCCTATAAATATACCGCTTCCGGCCGTAGATGGCATCTGACCCCGAATTTCTCGAGCTCTCGCCGCGCAAGTCTCTTGTTTTCACTGTTTCTTCGCTGCCGCGCTACTCTCAAGGTAATAGGGCTTGCGCGGTAATACTTGCGCGACCAAAACTTGCGCAGCACATCTATCACTTGCGCGACATCTCCATACTTGTGCGCCTTAATGCCTTAGCCATTTTTTTCAAAATTCTTTTCACAAATTTTATGAAAAATAAAACCCATTTAAGAGTTTAATTTATTCAACTCCTGTGCAGATTCAACGGCTCTTAGACCTGGATTAATTGATGAACTGGCTAGCAAGCGGATAGATGATATGATGAATATCATTGGCCCTGATTACTATACTGTCAAAAACAGCACTCTTCCAGATTTGGCTATGTATCTGAAGAAATATCATCGCGACTTTCCTCACTGCACTTATCTACCTTTGTATGGTCATGGTCATCTGCAAGAAGTCATTATTCCAGAAGTAAAGAATTATCTTCCATTTTCTTGGTTTCAGAATTATACCAATTTTGCTTCAGCAAATATCTCAGGCGGAGGATCATTTCAAACTGCTGGAACAGTGGAGAAGGCTTATGTGATGCATCATAGCCCTTGCACACCAGATCTGAAAAAACATACACCTGAGCTTCAACCACATTGTCATCCTTCAATCTTCCCAAATGCTCAGATGGATCAATCCAAAGGCTGGAAGAAAAGTTGGGATTTCCGTCCTGGGGGAGGTGTGAAGCCAACTTGGATGTGGGTATACTGGGTGCGACAGACTTGCGCAGAGTTTATTGAGGATCTAAAGAGAGCTGCAATATATGAGGCTGTTTGGGTTGGGCAAACATATATTTACAGACATGATATCTTTGTGCCAGAGATACTCAGCCATTGGAGTCCAGCAACTAATTCTTTCCACTTGACTCATGGAGAAGTAGGTATCAGTTTGTGGGATGTCCACAAGATTTCAGGAGCTCCAATCTTGGGCGATATGTATGATGAATTCATTCCTCCCAAGGTGACTTGTAATGATCCAGATAAGACTTCTGCTTTGGCTCGATAATTATTCAAAATCTTTCACAAGCTCAAGAGTTTAGAGACCTCATTAACTCATTTCAGAAAAGATATCCATCCGGAAGAATGGATGAATGTGTTTCTTACTGAGAAGAAAGGGATGGAGCCAAAGGAAAAAGGATCCAAGAAAAATAAATCCAAGGATACCCGGCCCAGACGTCCTACCACTTGTCCAAAACCTGAGAAGAGAGGATCTCCTGGCACATTCTGGCCAACTCTAGAAGCAGGAGAGTTTGAAAAATGGGGCTATGAAGTGAATCAAAGAATTCCAAAGAAAACTCGTCTGGCGGGTTTCTTGGCAATGTGGCTCAGTATTTATCTCTTGCCGGTCAGGGATTCGAAGGGAGGCGTTAGGCCAGGGACCTTCGTCATTGCGGCCAAGTTGGCTGAGGGAAAAATGGTTGGGTTAGCTACCCCCATTTTAGCAAAGATTCACAGGAGTTTACTTCACGTCTTCCAGGGTAAATCTCCTTTAATAATAGTGGGACCATTCCAGGTTTTGTGGGGATGGATCGCCACTCACTTCAGGACTTACAATGTAAATAATGGATTACAAATTCCTGGAAGCTCTTTCAGACCGTCAGTACAAGCATTCTCTGGAATTTCTCCATTAGATGTCAATGGTTATGACATAAAAGTAAGACTAAGCATGTATAAGGAATTCAACTTCTTTCCTTATGGAAGTCCGCCATCTGGGCGGTTTGTTGATGATGGGAAAGCCCCTTTGGATTTGAGGGCATACATGCTAGCTTGCAGGGATGGCGTGTTAGTAGCTAGGATTGATGGAGAAATCATATGCGAGGCCTATGCTCCATATAGATTTTCACGCCAATTCAAATGTTTGCAACAGATTTTTGTATCCCCTCCAGTACATGTCAGGTTAGAGCAACATCCGATGGTTGCTCGACAACTATGGTTGCTGACATCAAGAGAGAAGACTGGGGCAGTATTTGATCTACCAGTTGAAAAAGCGGCACATTATCTGACTACATTTTATGCCGAACACTGGATAGCATCATACCCTAAAGGGATATTGAATCACCCTGTATATCAAGTGGGAAAGAGGAAGAGGACTGTAGAGAAAGAAACTCTTCCTCATGAAGGTGATGCTTCTCCTCCTGAAATAGGTTCAACAGACTCCTCCTCTAGAACTGATTCCTCGGATTATCATGATGGGGATGATGAGGCACAACCGGCAGCAAAGCGGTTTCGTGCCCGATATAATCCTCCGGCCAGAGTTAAAAGACCCACTCCATCAGCTCCTGGTGAGTTATTTGATTGTAATAACTTCAATCACTGCTACTTTATAAACTAATAAGTCTCACTTTCTTATTCTCTATCTGTAGTTGCAGGAGTCAGGAAGAAATTAAAATCAAAAATTGTAGGACCTTCCTCACAACCTTTATATCTAAGACCAGAGGCTGTTCAGCTATGGAAGAGCTTATACTGTGATACTGAGACCGCCTGGCTGGATTTGTGTGAGGGCCTACAACTTCCTGGGATAGGATATCTTCTAGCTTCTAAAGACCTTCAATACAGAGATAACCCCAATGAAGTGCGATCTTACATCAGAGAGCTGGAAATGCTCATATATGCCACTGATAATTCGGTTCCTATCACCAGGCGGGTGAAGGAAATGATTGATCGTGGCACCACTGAGGGGGCTGGTGGTTCTGGAGATGAGGAGTGGCAAGAGTACGTGGCTCCTGAAGATGTAAGTTTTCTTTCCTTATTTTCTTTGCAACTTGATTTCAGTTGAAGCTTTGTTACTTAAGGAAGTTATTTTCTTCATCTTGCAGCTTGCAAAGAAAGGGACCGGGGTTCCTTCACCACAATATAGCCCTGGTGGTACCGCTGTTGGGGCTACTGCTGATTCTCCTCGTGAACCAGGTGAGATATCTCCAGGCCAGCAGGCCATGAATGAGGCACTGGACATAGCCTTTCATTCGCCAATCCAAGTGCCAATAAGGGAGACATCTGAAACTCCAAAAAAACAAAAGAAGCCAAGGCAACGAAGGAGGAAATCCTTAGCTAAACGTTTCATTAGCAGTGGTAAGTCCTTCGAACAATCATGAGTTTATACCCATAATCATATGGTTACTCATATTTCTGAGGATTGCAGGGGCTTCTTCAATTTCCCCCTTGAGGGAAGGGATTGATCCTTCTTCAAAGGTCGTGGAGGGTGCTGTAGAACAACCACAGACTCAAGCTAACTTGGTTGCTCCTAGAGAAGAGCTACCATCCATTCCCAGTATCCCTCCCACTACTGAAGATGTTGTCCAGGGTCAGGGGTTGCAGGACATAAGTCAGCAAGAAGACGTAGCAAATGCTCCCACTGGTGAGACTAAACAAGATTCTGAAGTATCATTGGATGAAATGATGAATCAAGGAATGACTTTTGAAGAATTTTATGATCATGATAGATTGTCATGTGATTTAGAAGACCTTGGGCGTGAGTGTTACCCTTCGCCCAAATTTTTCTTTAAAAAAAACATATTTCTAACCATGATGTAAAATAATATGCAGTTTCTTCCGTAGAAGCTACTGAACTGCCAATGCCCAAAGAGGGTGTGGACACTGATGTCAACCCTATCATTGCAGAAACATTAGCTCAAGTAGAGCTAAATCCAATAAACTCTCCTGAGACCCATCTTGAAAATCCTGTTGAAACCGGGAAAGATGGG
Organism: Viscum album; assembly: GCA_963277665.1. NCBI lineage: Eukaryota > Viridiplantae > Streptophyta > Magnoliopsida > Santalales > Viscaceae > Viscum > Viscum album. The sequence goes on from OY728151.1 coordinate 148,794,617, forward strand.
GAGAAGTCTTCTCATGTTGCTGAACCGCCATTGGGTAAGGGATAACAATATTTGTGATTGTACTTTATTTGCAAGACAATCCATTATTTTTTTATCCTTTAAGATTCAACTAAAATCTTTCAATTGATCATGTAGGGCCATTAACTGTAACGGCTAGATCCGGAGATGAGGCTTCAGCCTCTGCCCCAACGGGAATTGAAAGTGAAGAAGCCCAAGTCAGAGGGGAAAGAGCAGGACGAGGCACTTCCTTAAGCATGTTAATTCCATATTACATACCCCCTTCTGACGAAGATGTTGAATCAGATCCAGAGATGCTCAAAGCGTTCAGATTTTCACAACGTAAGGCATGGAACAACATATGGAACATTATATCGGGGGTGCCTTTAGAAGAGCTACCATCAAAAATTTCCCGATTGTCATCCCAATTTGTTATAATGGGACTTGGTGGTTTTGGGTATGAAAAGATCCATGCTGCGGTGAAACAGATTATTTTCAGGAGGGAGAAAATGCAGACAAGTCGCGAAGATTTGACCAGAGTGAAATTGTCAGTCAACAAAGGCGAATTTGAGGCTGCGATATCCCAGGCTGAAGCTGATTATGCTGTCAAGATGAAGGATCTGAAGCAAAAAATCAAAGAAAAGGTCGTCCAGCAGGTGCAACTCCAGCAACAGTTAGATGCTGTTACTGGGGAACTTGATCAGCTTAATAAATCATTGGATGAAACTCATATGAATGGCATGAAAGCCATTGCAGATGCTAAGAAGGCACTTCAGCAAGCTGAAAAGAGTGAAGTTGGTCAAGTGCACGAGCTTCAAGTAACTGTTGATAAGGCTCAGGATGCTATACATCAAATGAAGACTTATGTTGACAATCTTCTGTAATTATTGAAAAAAGAGAAGAGATTCCAGTCTGTGGATGTCCTTCTAACTCTTGTGTATCAAAAAAACACTTTTGTCTTCAATCATTTGTACTTGCATTCTTCCATTACCTGCTTCAAATTTACTTAAGCCAATGGGCTTAGTAAGCATAGTTTGATTTTTACTAGGATTATTACAAATAACCCTACAAACTTTTAACCTTTTAACTGCTCAATATTACCTAAATCATACAAAAAATGTATATTTAGTGAGCTGGAACTTGACTTTTATTCAGAGTTCCTTTCTCTTTTGTGTGGGCAGTTTAAAGTCATGCACGCCGGACATAAGGGGGCTAATGTTTAAGGTCGAAAATAGCTTTGACCGAAAATGGATTAAAATGGATTCAATTCCTTGACAATTTATCTGAAAACATATTTACCATACTCAAGTATGAGGGAAAAAATGTAAACTATGGCTTAAGAATATTTGAATCTGAGGAATGATATGAAAAAGAACTAAATAGCATTAGAAGAAGTAGTTTCCAAGAATGAAGTTACTATTATTTAACAAAACCCGTTAGGGGGTTGAAATATGCAGGGCCACCTATGGGCATTGGCTGCATAGTCAAATAAAATAGCATCTTTTGGCTGACAAGTTTGTTATGTGGACTGTTTATGCAAGGCCACCTATCGGCACGTGCTGCATAGTTAGGCAAAAGAACTCTCAGAAATTTACTTTCCTAGTGCTAAAAGCCAGTGAAAGTTTATGGAGATTCAAATTTTCTAAAGCATAGAGTTTGTTGTATGGAAAGAGGTACTTGAATATGGAGAAGATATTTCCAAACAAGAATATCGAAGAACTGGATGAATATCACTCCTACGAAGGTCTGACCCAAACGTAGGGAAGAAAAATAAACCATAGACTTGAATACTTTCAGATCATGAAAAAGGATATGGGACAAATATGTTAAGGATGGCTATTTTTTCGGATCCCTACATACTGTCGTTTAAGACAAATAAGGACAAAAGAGGCATTCTTCCCAAGAATGAAGTTACTATTATTTAACAAACCCGTTAGGGGGTTGAAAACATGCAGGGCCACCTATGGGCATTGGCTGCATGGTCAAATAAATAGCATCTCTTGGCTGACAAGTCTTTTATGTGGACTGTTTATGCAAGGCCACCTATGGGCACGTGCTGCATAGTCAGGCAAAAGAATTCTCTGAAGTTTGACATTTTTGTGACTAGAAGTCATGAAAAGGGTTATGAAGATCTGAAAATATTTAAGTTTAGGATTATAACACATAATGATGGGTATTGTCCAATGTATATAGAGATACATAGGTCAATGATAACCATAATCATGTTGTGGCTGGGTCCTGAATTGAAACTTGGACTTCACTATGTATCTCATAAGAATGAGAATCAAGCCATACGTAGTTCTTTAAATGCAGTTTAACGTCGTGAAGGACGAAAGTATGAGTGATCTTAGTTTAGGGTCATAGAATTCGGACCATAATAATGAATACACAGTGTGTGTTTTCATGAAAACTTTTCAGCCAAGGGACTGAAAGTGAAATTTGGGGTTAGGCCCAAAAGACTTGGGACTGGATTTGAGGGACACTCAAATGTTCCTACGTATCCCATAAGGATGGGAATCAAGTCCACGTAGTTCTAGAACTACCCTTTGTAAAATTTGGTTCGTACATGTGAAGGGTGAAAAGGGGACTTTAGTGCAATGATGGTTTAACCTGAGATAAAAAGTTCAGGCATTACCATGTATGTACGTAAAAAATGAAAACCATGATTGAAAAATCAATGTCAATAATAGTTCTCTTTCAAATGAGGAAATCAAAGAATATTGTAGTTTATTGTCATACCGGACAGAAGTGTTGTATAGTTTAACGTCATATAACAAGGACGAAAGTTAATCAATGTAAAGATATTGATTCCAAGGGCGGTTTCACAAATCATCATCATATGAGATGGTGGTGAAACGATGTGAAGATATTGTTCTTTGGGCTTGAACCCTGAGAGGTTGCCTACATACCCAGCCTGGAGGGCAAGGATCAAAGTCTGCGTAGTTCAATTAAAGAATGAATTAATGATCAAGTTGTTCTTGTGGACAATGATCTAAAAAAAATGTTGTTGGGACTTACACATGGTTAGTGGCCCAAAGGGAGTGTTATGGTTGATGTTCGCTCTAAGCTCACGTGAGTCATACTCGGTGTGAGAAACAAGAGGTAATAACAACCTTAACGATGCACAGTTTAATGTCATGTAGGACATATCAAGGACTTTCTGTACAGTTTAGCGTAATGTAGTTAGGACGATGGGGACAATACAGTTTAACGTCATATTGGACGAAAGGGGGATTGTGCAGTTTTAATGTCATGCTGGACTTTTGATGATTATATAGTTTAACGTCTTTCCGGACGTGAGGGACTTTTATACAGTTTAGCGTCATGTAGTTAGGACGTCATAGTTTAACGTCTTGCTGGACATATTTGCAAATAGTTTATGGTCATATACATGGACCAGGGATGATGCAGTTTAAAGTCATACGGGACCATTGCTGTATAGTTTAACGTCATATAGCAAGGACGAACTGGTGCTGTACAGTTTAAAGTCATGTAGCTAGGACTAAGGTGAACCAATGTGAGAGTCTTGGTTCTGGGAACAATATTTTGTGTTTATACAAAATACTTCTTCAGAAATCTGGCATTAGTTGGAGTCGTGATGTGTTCTCCATCCATTGAAATCAGAGAATACGCTCCATTGGAGTAGACCTTATGTATTGAATAAGGTCCTTCCCATTTTGGTTCAAGCTTGGGAGGCTTCTTTCCTGGTATCATTGGTGTTCTGAGAACCAATACCAATTCTCCCTGAATGAATGAACGAAGACGAACTTTTTTGTTAAAAGCTCGTGCTATTCGATTCTGATAGATTTCCAAGTGGTGCAAAGTGCACAATCTTTTCTCATCTAACTGTTCAAATTCATTCAACCGCTTTTGGGATTGCTCATCTGTTGATAACTGAGCACAAATGGCTATTCTGAGTGAGGGCAATTGAACTTCAATTGGCAAGACTGCTTCTGTTCCATATACCAATGAATATGGAGTAGACCGCGTTGCATTGCGAGTGGTAGTCCGATAAGCCCATAAAGCATGATAGAGTTTATCAGGCCATGACCTCTTATCTTTATCCACCATCTTTTGCAGTATATTTGAAAGAGTCTTGTTGAAGGCCTCTATCTGGCCATTAGCCGCTGCATGATATCGAGATGAATGGTTGGACTTAATGTTGTATTCTTGATACAATCTCTTTACCTCAGAAGAACAGAAGTTGGTGCCGTTGTCTGTCAATATGGTATGAGGGACACCAAATCTAGTAATGATGTTAGACTTGATGAAGCTAACAATGCATTTAGAACTGAATTCTTTGAGAGGTACTGCTTCTGCCCATTTGGAAAAGAAATCAGTAGCAGTAAGAATGTACTTAAACTGCTTGGCCGTAGCTGAAGGGTAAGGTCCCACCACATCCATTCCCCATGTGGAAAATGGCCATGAGTATTTAGCTGTATGAAGCAACTCTGGAGGTTGATGAATGAAGTTGGCATATACTTGGCATGAATGACACTTCTTTGTGAAATTAACACAATCTTGTATCATTGAAGGCCAGAAGTATCCAAGCCTTCGAATTTGATCAGACAATCTATGTCCAGACTGGTGGGCACCACAGACTCCTGCATGCACTTCTTTTATGACAGCCATTGTCTCTTCACCATCAATACATCTGAAGAGAACTCCATCAAAACCACGTTTGTAGAGAATTTTCTCGAGGTGGTTTGGACCATCATAAACAGTAAAATTGACCACACGTCGCCGAATTTGTTCTCTCTCGGCTCTATCAGGTGGAAGTGTTCCATTTTGAAGGTATTCCCTGATAGGTGACATCCATCCTGTAGTATGACCATATGGTTTAGGAATGGGACTAATTTCATTAATTTCCTCTGTTATGACTTGAACATAAGGTGAAATTGCACGACGGTGGGCAATACCGATGGTTGTCTCGTCCCGATTTGGATCTGCTAAAGCTGTGGCTATATTAGCCAGTGCATCAGCTTGAGCATTTTGTGATCTTGGGACATAAGAAAATGTCGGTTCTGAAGGGAATTCCGACATTAACTCTCTGACGTAATCATACAAAGGGATTAATTCTTCTTTTCTGATGGCATAATCCCCATTGACTTGCTTTATTACCAGGTCTGAATCACCTTTCACCTTTAATTGATTCACTTGTGCTTGAAGTTCTAACTCCAAGCCTGCAATGAGAGCTTGGTATTCAGCTTCATTATTGGTACCACCTTCCCACAACAAAAAGGAATAAGGTAACACTGCCTTATCTGGAGAAATGAGCACAATTCCTAAACCAACTTTTTTGAATTTAGGATTTTCCATTTTCTTCCCTGTTGGACTTCTAGAAGCACCATCAAAATACATTTCCCATGTTTGAGGACTCTCTTGAATAGAAAAAACTTCCTCATCAGGGAGTTCGATATCTGAATACGTGTCTTCCACTGAAGGGTGTTCAGCCAGGAAATCAGCCAGAGCTTGGCCCTTAATTTCCTTTTGAGACACATACTGGATGTCGAACTGCTGTAGAATAACCGCCCACCTTGCCAGACGTCCTGTAAGCATTGGACGACTAAGGATGAATTTAAGTGGATTATTACGAGATACCAATTGGACCTCGTGATGTTGCAGGTAGTGTCTCAGTTTCTGAACTGCAAAGATTAATGCTAGGCAGCATTTTTCAATACTCGAATACCGGGTTTCTGCTTCAAGCATAGTTCTACTAAGATAGTAGAGACTATTTTCATTCCCAGCATCATTCTTTTGAGAGAGAAAGGCACCCAATGATCGCTCTAAAGCTGTCACATAGAGGATAAGAGGTCTACCCTCAACAGGTGGCATGAGTACTGGTGGACTTAAGAGGTATTTCTTGAGAACATCAAATGCTTCTTGACATTCTTCAGTCCACTGGTAAGTGACTCCTTTCTTCAATAATTTGGTAAAAGGTAAACTTTTGCCTGCCAAATTGGAGATGAAACGCCGAATATAGGCTAAGTGTCCTTGAAGTCCTCTTAATTCTTTCAAATTATGAGGAGGTGACATACCAAGGATTGATTTGGTCTTCTCAGGATCGACTTCAATACCACGATGGCGTACAACAAAGACGAGGAATTTTCCTGAGGTTACCCCAAAAGCACATTTTAAGGGGTTCATCTTCAAATTATGTTGTCGAAGCTTTTGGAATATGATTTCCAAATCAGCCAAGTGATCAAAACGTTGTTTGGATTTAACCACCAAATCATCTACATAGCATTCAACAAATTTCCCTAGAAAAGGTTTGAAGATACGATGCATGGCGCGTTGATATGTTGCACCTGCATTCTTTAAACCAAAGGGAATCACCCGGTAACAAAACACACCTTGAGGAGCTCTGAAGGCTGTATATTCCTCATCTTCTGGGGCCATTCGGATCTGATTATATCCAGAATATCCATCCATGAAAGAAAGTACTTCATAGCCAGTCGTCGCATCAATTAAGAGTTCTGTAATCGGAACTGGAAAATCATCTTTGGGACAATACCGATTAAGATCTCTGAAATCGATGCAAACCCTAATTTGTCCGTTCTTTTTCTTTACTGGGACAATATTAGCCAACCACTTGGGATATTGAACTTCTCTGACGAAGTTAGCTTTGATAAGCTTATCCACTTCAGCCTCGATTTTGGAAGCATAGGTTGGGTGTGTTCTTCTCGCGGCTTGCTTGAATCCTCGATGTTATTTTGGCAAACCCAAATGATGGGTGGAAACATCAGGATCAAGGCCAGGCATCTCTGTATAATTCCAAGCAAAAATATCTTTATTTTTCTTTAGAAAAGAAATATACATCTCTTGTTCTTCAAGGGTCATGGCCGCACTAATTAAAGTGGGGCGTGGATCTTTCTCTGTACCCAGATTTACTTCTCTGAGTTCATCCACAGTGGTAGAGATACCCTCTTCAAATGCTGGAGGAGCATCTCTAAGATCTTCCTCTTCCTCTTCATCATGTGTTATTTCTTCCGTTTCTACTTGCAAAGTAGATGAAAAAACGAAATTCTCATGATCATAAGAGATGTCAAAATTTTCACATTTTGAAGAAGAAACTTCCATTTCCGACCCTATTGATGAAAAAGGGTCTTCTTTGGGAAATAAAGAGGAGATGATGGATTGAGAATCGACATCAACATTCACCTCTGGTGTTGCTATAACTTCTTCTGGCCTGATTAGCGAAGTATAGACTTGTTGGATTTCAGCAGACGAAATAAAAACGTCACCACTTATGCTTTCATCACTGCTTGGTAAGTTACCAATTTCTCCCATGTTTTCTGGCTCGATTGCCGTAATTGACATTATGGATCTTTCCATAAGAGTATTTTGATTTGGGCCTATTTTGTCAATTTGACTGATAGGTAACACATAATCTTTACTCACATGTGAAAATGGATTTATTGGAATTTTTTCCAAACCATATGGAGCATTAACTTTGGTAATTTCCTTCATTGTAGATTTTTCTCTTCCCTTCATGTGATAAAATTCCGCCTCAATGTATTGAGACTCACATGTTTTGAACGGGGCCTTATCACCATACAATGTTCCAACTTGACCATCGAAACAGTATTTGAGACATTGATGGTATGATGACGGAATAGCTTCATGCTGATGTAACCAGGGTCTTCCAAGCAAGATATTGAAAGCTGAGTCTTGATCAACAATCATGAAATCTGAATTGGAAACAAGATCTCCAAACTGAGTTCTGAGCGTAACTTCTCCCAGTGGTTCTTGTTCATTTTTATCATATCCTTGCAACATCATGGTAGAAGGAGATAAATCAGATTCCGTGAGGCCCAATCGACGAAGTGTGCGAATGGGCATGAGGTTGACTCCTGAACCATTGTCAATAAAATCTCTTCGAACATCTATACAATTGACTTTGCCAGATAGGTACAAAGGTTTTATGTGCCCATGCACAACATCATCTTCATCTTTATCAGTAAAAGATATCACTGCATGGCATTCTGCAGGATTATTCTCTATGTGATAAATTTCAGCTGCAGCAATTTCAGCTTCAAACTCCTGAGGACTTGACAAAGCTTCGATGAGTGATTCCTGAAGATCTTTTGATACATTCAAAGCATCCAAAATTGATAATTTGGCTGGTACTTGGGCCAAGTGTTTCAATATATCATACTTTTGATCTAGAGGCCTGCGTTTCCCAATGGGAATATGCGGTTTAGCAGGTACCTTGGAAGCAGATGCTTTGGAAGCTGATTCATCTTGTATTGAAGTTGGCAACATCTTTGGTTTTGGAAAATTAGACTGACTAGATCCATTTACTTGCTGAGATAAAGAAGATGGAACCTTTAATCGGTCTTCCAAAATAACTGTGTCGAAGCTGAGTTGGCCATTGGCAGAAGAACTTGCTTGTTCATTTTGAGCTCGCTGAAGGGCTCTACCACGAGTTTCTGCTGCATATACAGTGCTAGCAGGGGTAGAATTAGAGTAGTGGCTTCGGAAAGATCCACGTCTTCCCCTATATCCTGAACCTCTAGAACTTCCTCGGGTTCCTTTATTTGATACAGGGAATTCAGGCTCATCAAGACTGGAATATGAATCTGTTAATTGAATCATATTAACAGAACCAAAGATTAACTCTTCGTCTGATAAAGACTCTGCCTGGTTAGCCTGTTTAGGCTGTTCCGTTTGGTGGGACGGTGCCCGTGGCTTTGAAGTAGATGGCATGAAATCTGCCAGAGTCAAAGACAATTTAGGCTTTGATACATACTCATCTTCTCCTGATTCCTCTTTCTTCTTTGAATTGCGCTGCCCTTTTGAGGATTTGTCCTTTGATGGAGGCTTTACTGCAGCTTTTGTAGGAGACACAATTGGCTTCTTCAATTGTGTTCGCAAAATGGAATGGGTCCGATTGATTGTCTTTCTGACCATCCAATCATCATATTTTTTAACAGTTTTGCTTTTGACTTCCTGCCACTCGCCTCCTTCCTCTGGATCTGTAGCGGTAATACACGCTACATGAGCTGAAGAACCCTTCAATTTGACTTGTCCCAAGTCGACCATCTTTTGTAGGAGGTCTTTAAAGACAAAACACTTCTGGATGGGATGTCCCAACATTTGATGAAAGGGACAATAATTGGGACGGTCTTCATCTCCTTCCTTGTTTAGTCTCTTCGGCACTGGTAATTGAACCAAATTATTTTCCAGAGCTGAAATGAAGTAACCAGGAACTTGCTCACTTCGGAAAGAGTATGTTTTACTCTTCATATCCTCAAATTGTTTTCGTCGTTGATCTTTTTGATCATTTGGACGAAACAGCCTTTGTTGTTGGTGTTCAGGAGGTGGAGCCCTTCGAGAAGATGAAGGTTTTGAAGTAGAAATAGGTACAGGTGCCTGTTTAAGCATAACTGTAGCAGTTTCTGCTTTACCCATTCTTCTTCCTGGAGCTGATGGAATTACACGAGATTTAACCTTAGCCTGCATAAGGGAATCTTCAATCTGTTGAGCGATTGAAGTAAGGTCTCGAAACCCTCCTGTGTATTTCACAGGGATCAATGGCGTGCGTAATTCGTCACGCAAATTTGCCACACAGATTGGAAACAATTCCTCCTGAGGGAGTGATAAACTCAAGGAATACGTTAATCCCTTCCAACGAGCAATGAAATCAGAGACTCTTTCATTCTCCCTTTGCTTGCAGTTTGTAAGATCGAAAACTGTCGTTTTTGGCAAAGTTGAGCTAAACTGAAGAAGGAATTTTTGACGAAGATCCTCCCATCCAATGACTGACCGGGATTGCAAGCTTGTATACCAGACAAAAGCTGGTCCTTGCAAGGTTCGCACGAAGCATCTGAGTTTCACTGCTTCTTGTTGCTCTGGAGTTCCCATCATAGGATCACAACAAGACACGTAATGCGTCAAATGTTGTTCAGGGTCGCCTGATCCATTGAAAGTAGGGAAAATAGGGTTTCCAAAACTGGATGGAGAAGAAATTGAATCTACCCATTCAGGGTAAACTTTCTTTTCAGGTTGAACTTGCGCCCGTTTCCCTTCCATAGTTTCTAACCGAGCTGTTAATGACTCAATAGTAGTTATTAACTTTTGAGAAACGTCAGGTTGAACTTGGTTTTGGGTAGGTGCAATGAATGGAGCTTGGACAGCCGTGGAGGTTGGTGCTGCAACTAATGGTAGTGCTGCCAACCGTTGTTGCGTTTGACCCGTAGGATTAGACCTCTGTGGGTGTACTGATAAAGGAGGATATTCCTGATCCATCTCAGTAGTTACAACAAATTCCTTCGGCTGTCGGACTTCAGCATTCTTAAGAAGAAGACTATTCTGGAGTAGTTCTGCATTCAACCTTCTTAATTCTTTCATTTCTTCCTCCTGTTGTGCAAAACTTTGCTCTAATGATAGCGATTGACCTCCTTCAGAGGAAGCGTGAGAAGTAACCTGATTCTTTCCTTTCCCCTTATTGGATCCTTTTCGGAGAGGGGGAAGTGGGTTACTTGAAGGAATACCCAGATTTTGGGTAAGCCTTTGATTACGTGTGTGCACACCTTCTTCATTTAGGTCTGTGTGCGCGACTTCTTGAGCAGGAACCTCTTCGTCTGATCCCTCTGATTGAGCCTCATCTCGTGAATCAGCAGCAACGGCAGTGATGACATTAATGGATGCATATTGCATGGAATCCTTTCTATCAGCATTTCTGTGATATTGTCTCCTTCTATGTCCATGATAAGACATGGCATTCCGTTGACTTGATCCCTCAGGAATTTCTTGGAGAACCGTCACTTGGAGAGAATCTCCTGACATCTTGGCTCTTCGTTCCTCTTGAGGCTTATTCCCTAATCGAGAGAATACTGACTTTCTCTGAGGGAGGGATTGAAGATTTGAAAAAGTCCCCAGTCCGGTGGACTGGGGGTGTTCCTGTTGCTTCCGCTCAACTCCTCGAATCCCATTCGTTGATTCTGAGGGTTGGGTTAGAGAAGTCCCCAGTCTGGAAAGATGGGGTGTCTCTTGACATGCTATGTCTGAGATCTTTTTAAAATCTCTCTTGATCTTGCGAATCTTAGTTCGGAAATTAGCTGGATGCATTAACCTGTATCCACTTTTATCACCTGGTTCAACAGACCGTTGGATGATTTCCGAAACTTCTGTCATTTGATGACGTGTTTGCTCCAGACGAGAGGCTTGTGCAATATTCTCGCCTGCTTGATGTAGGAGCAATTCAACAACCTGTTCTCTATATACTTGAATTTGAGAGGAACTAGTTGAAGCTTGATCTCGAGCAAGCTTTTGATTATGAACAAAGCCCATTGACTGTGGCCGGCCATGGGCAATAACATTGCATGAGACCATTTTCGGCGGGCTCTGCTGACCGGAAAGCACTGTGAAATGTAGTTCTCCGTGAACACCCCATCCTCTGATATGAACATTAGATGGAGCATTGGAAATTAACTGACGCAATCTTCTTAGTGCGCCAAGGCATGAATGTTGAAGGGTTCTCTGTTGCTTTTCAGCCTTCGGATACCGAGAGACTGATAGAGATGCCAAATCAATCTGGCGTTGTAACCCTTCTATTATCTTAAGATGATTTTCATATTCATCGTAAGATAATACCTTCTTCTTTAATTGACAAAGAGTTTTCCATATGTTGAGACGAATATCATGGATTCCATCATCCGTTAACATCTTTGGAATGTCGTACTGGCAGTCAGCCAAAGGCCAAAACATGACTGGTACTTCACCTTTTGCCAGTTTTTTCCTCATGTTCAGCATTTCCTCTTTATCATTAAATGAAGATTCTTCTACCTGTTTGGACCAGAGTTGGTGTTTCCTTGTTGCTTCATCGGATTCAACAAGATTGGTAGAGGAATCACTATTCATGCTGGAAGATGAATGACCCAGGGAAGGTTCGGAGAATAACCTGAACCCCAAGCTATCTTCTGATGGAGAAAGAGTTTCACCTGCCGATAGTAAAACTTCAGACATGACTGGTTTTACGTTTGCAAGTGCCTCGAGATAGGAGGGCTTTCTCGTCACTACATTGCCTTCTGAAGAATTTTCGAGACAATGTGAATCACTACTGCGGAGAGGACTTTCGCAGCGAAGTTCATCACCATGAGGAGGACCTTCATGATGGGTTACAACAAAAGATGAAATCTCTTGCTCCTTGGCCTTCTGACCACACAGAGGGTTCCTGTGGCTCTCATCTGAAGAAGAAACTTCAAGATTGACCAAATTTTCATGAAGCAAGTTTTCATGAGGAAGTGTCTGTTGAAGACCTTTGGGATTAATGTTCCTGTTTTTGGGAACTGAGGGAGTAGAATCTTGAATTTCGACAGATAAATGTCTGAGGGCTTCAAGAACTCCAGCATCGAGCAAGGCCTTGTTGCAGATTGGCCTTTGATCTCCTGACTGTGCTGGGCGGATCTTTTTCTTAGATGCCTTCTTACTCGCTTTAGAAACCACTTGATGACGAAAGTGATTGCTCTAAGCAGGTGTATGTGCCTGATCAGGAAAGATGGTCAGGTTAGGCTGACAATCATCGCTCAAATCAGGTGTATGTGCCTGACTTGGTTGTCCGTATGATATGGGGGAGTATGCCCCATAACCCTCTTGGACTGGAACAGATGTGTGTGTCTGTTCCGGAGTGAATTGTTGATGTGTCACTCCACTGCTAGGGATAGATTTATGTGTCTGTCCCTGAGATGATGCTGAAGCTGTTATGATATCCTGGCAAGCATCCAGAATATGAGCACGAATTTGCTTCTGCTCTTTCACCATTGACAAAATATGTTTGGTGACTTCAGCCGCCGGAACAGGGATATACGTCCATTCCGGGCTTGGAGTAGGTGTATGTGCCTGCTCATGTCCTCCTTTTCCTGTCAGTGAATCCTGACAGTACTCAAGTGTGGAGGCAGAGAGTTGAGTCTGCCTCCTGTTTGTCGTCGGGACTTTCCGACTGGCTTCTCCGGGCGCTACCAAGCGAGACTGATGGTAGGCTTGATTAGTATTAGCATGTGTATGTGCCTGCTGATTACACTTCGCCAAACGCGGTTGACGAGATCCATCATATGTAGTCAGACGAGCCTGCTGACTAACTGCTGATGTATAAGCAGGTGTATGTTCCTGCCTATGGTACTCCGCCGGAATTGCCTGGCGGGATCGGCTTGATGCTGCCAGACGAGTCTGCTGGACAGCAGGATTAAAACGAACAGGTGTGTATGCCTGCTCGTTATTTGCCACCAAGTTAGGTTGGTGGACTTCTCCGGAGATGGCAGGGATGACAACCTGCCTATTGTTAACCGGATTCCGTCTCTGGCGATTCATCTTGCCTGCTCGGGTTCGAGGAACCTGAGCTGAATGCCTGGAGTCGGTACCCTCATCATGTTGAGGGCGCACTACCGCACGAGTCTGGCGGCGATTGTTGATGGGAGCCTTTGAGAAGGACTCCTGTCTTTTTGAATTAAGGTCCTGCGGGACCTGCTCATTCACTTCCTCGGAGTAAGGGAGTGAATGGAAATTGCGTTCCGGGGATAACGACCCGAAACGGTTGGAGACGGTAGTCAGCACCGTCTGCTTCTTGATTGCTGGTCGCCGTTGTCCGGACGACCAGGTAGAATTGTTAACTTGGAGGTCTTGACGAGCGGCCTCCAGAGTTGGGATAGTACCGTTGCGACGGTACTCCTTAACCAGTGCATTAGAAACACAGCGTTGAAGACGCTGAGTTGGTGATTTCATCCTCAGAGCGGATGACGTTCCAGCAGGAGTAACAGCATTGGTTTTCACAACAGCAGACCTCACAGTAGAGGTGTTACCAGCAGCAGTATTCACAGGGGTGAATTTAAGGAAAGCCATTTTTGTAGAAGATCTTGAAAAAAGAGTGCTTGGTTAAGGATTCACGTCGGGTTCACCATTTTTGTTTCGCGCGGAATCCGGGGATGACCTCCTGGACGGGAGATTCAAACGTTCTGATCAGTTTCTAACGGGTTTGTTCGTAGAACCGGAAACATCCAATGATTCCACATCCGTCTGGACCTACTTTCCAAAGGCAGGCGCTCATGAGTTTTTGGACTAATGAGGCTTAGGAATTTGCATTGGTCGAGAGGATGGGAGGTCGGACTCATCACACCTTTTTGAGGGGAATTATTGTCTACTCCGGGACTCTCTTTATAGATTTAAGTTATGTTCGTGAATCCTTATTACATTACCAAGTAAAAAAAGTTCTTTCCTTTAGTTTTAACAATCAATGATTAAATATGCAAGAAATTTAGAGAATCTTTTATATGTATTCGAGGTTCTTCATCAATATAGAATCATCTATATTTGTTTAGAGATTCTTGGTCAATGGTATCCTTCAAAACATTTATATAAAAGTCTCTTGGTCATTTTGATGACCAGGCTGGTTTTAAAGCCACTCAGTGGGGAACTTGAAGTTTATCGTCATTCAGAAGGACATAGATTATTTCAATGTTGGGATCGAACCCATAGATGGGCTACCTACGTATCCTTTGTTTTGAAAAAGGAATCAGAACCCACGTAGTTCGAGGAATGGGATATGATGTTTTATGATTGATGGCTCAAAGATGAATTTCATAATTACTTTTACACTCTAAGCTCACGTGAGTCATGCTCGGTGTGAGAAACAAGAGGTATTAGTAAAATTTAGTCAATTGTGCCATAAAAGATGCAATCATAAGAATTTGTTTTGGGGCTTATGTATAGATGACTGCCCAGATAGACGAAGGTTTAGGATTTACTTTTAGGGAGAAAATCCAAGAACAGGGTCCACAAAGTTATATGTGCTTCATGGAGATTTGAATACTCTAATCTTGGGGCTTACTCCTAAGGAGGATGCCCAAGTTAGGAGGGGACTTATGATTGGGTTTTATTCCTGAAAAGGAAACCCAAATCAAAGGTAATTTATGACTGGTTAAGAGAAAATTTAAGAGACTTGGGGCTTACTCCTAAGAAGGATGCCCAAGATTTATGACTAGGACTTATTCCTGAGAAGGAAGCCTAGGTTAGGGGACTTGGGGCTTACTCCTGAAAAGGAAACCCAAGGTTATGACTGAGTCTTATTCCTGAAAAGGAGACCCAGGTTAGGGATTAAGGTTTGGGGCTTACTCCTGAGGAGGATGCCCAAGATTAAAGGACTTGATTGGGGCTTATTCTTAAGAAAGATGCCCAAGATTTATGACTAGGACTTATTTTTGAGAAGGAAGCCTAGGTTAGGGGACTTAGGGCTTACTCCTGAAAAGGAAGCCCAAGGTTATGACTGAGTCTTATTCCTGAAAAGGAGACCCAGATTAGGGATTAAGGTTTGGGGATTACTCCTGAGGAGGATGCCCAAGATTAAAGGACTTGATTGGGGCTTATTCTTAAGAAAGATGCCCAAGATTTATGACTAGGACTTATTCCTGAGAAGGAAGCCTAGGTTAGGGGACTTGGGGATTACTCCTGAAAAGGAAGCCCAAGGTTATGACTGAGTCTTATTCCTAAAAAGGAGACCCAGGTTAGGGATTAAGGTTTGGGGCTTACTCCTGAGGAGGATGCCCAAGATTAAAGGACTTGATTGGGGCTTATTCTTAAGAAAGATGCCCAGATCAAAGGTTTTTATAACTGGGGATTATTCCTGAAAAGGAGACCCAGGTTAGGATTCTCTCATCTTAAAGGATGAGGTTGAATGAATGAACTCTCAATCTTTGGTGACATAAAGATGTTTAAATCACTAGGTTTTGAGAGGTATTTCACAGAATTCCTTTCAGATAAGGATGTCAAATCAAGAAATCATGCCATAAATGGCTTTAAAGAGTATCTTGAAGACTGAATCTTGAATAGGAAGGGTGAAATGGCTTAAGAGGGGTAAAAATGGGCAAGATGGGCACCCAAAAAGATATGGGTGCGCAAGTCTTGAAAGGCGCGCAAGTCCTGCGGCGGCGCGCAAGTATTGGTCGCGCAAGTATACTTGCGCGACATTAGGGGTACTTGCGCGATTTTCAACCAGTATTGAAATGCTTGAGCGACTCTTTATTAAACCCTTTACCATCCTCTTGAGGTTCTTCCAGAAGAGGGACGCGCAAGTTATATTGAAGGAATTAAGTAGGCGCGCAAGTTTTTGATAAGTTTCAACACATAGGCCTTCCTTTTTCTCTTTAGATCTTCCGTTCTAGGTAAGAAATTACCTTAGAAGTGTTCTGAAAGCTTTGAGAAGAGACTTGGGCGTCGGGAGCTTCGATCCGAGTTTCTGTAAAAAGATCCTCTGAAATGGGGGGCCCACAGGGTCTATTTATAGGCAAAAGAAGACCCAGGGCGGTTACCGGGCGGTTACCAATTAGGTCGCGCAAGTCACCTGCGCGACCCAGGTAGTCGCGCAAGTGTACTTGCGCGACAGTGGTAAAACTTGCGCGGTGAATTGGATTTTGATCCTTTGTTCATGCCTTTGTCGATTTTTGATGTTTTCTTCAAAGGATGAATCAATTTCATCTGAGATATTCCCTTTTCCGATCTTTAGATTCTGTGACGAAAGGAGCGTCAACAAGGGGGTTTTAATATTTTTAGGTTTTTTAGGTTTTCTTAGGGTTTTTATTGGTTTATAGTTTTTAAAATTTTTATGGATTTTATGTATTTTATGTTTTTAGGTTTTTTATGGATTTTGAGGGTTTTAGGGGTTTTTTATTTTTTTAGAGTTTTTAATGGTTTCTGTGCCTCTTTGGAGTTTTATGTGTTTTTTGGTTTTTAAAGTTTACTAGGGGTTTTTAGGTTTATTAGGTATTTTTATAATTTTTTTTTTGATTTTTATATCTGGTTCATGATTTCTATGGTTTTTAGAAATTTTGAGGATTTAAGTGTATTTAAATATTTTCAGGGGTTTTATAGATTTGGGGGTTTATATGGTTTTTTTTTTGAATTTTTTAGGGTTTTTAATGTTTTTATTATAATTTACATTTTTAGGGGTTTAAATTGATTTTAACATTTTAATGGTTTTTAAGGGTTTTATGGGTTTTTAGAGATTTTATTTTTTAGGGGGGTTATGGGTTTTATGTTTTTTTAGCATATTTAGTTTTTTAGTGTTTTTATGTTTGTAATGTTTTCATAGTACTTTTAAAAGGTTTTGGGGATTTTTATGGTTTAATATTTGTATGAATTTTTTATGATTTTTGTAGGGTTGTAGGGGTTTTCGATATCTTATGAGTTATTAGGGATTTTTAGGGTTTTAGGGTTTTAAACCTTTTTAGCGTTTTTAAATTTTTTGGGGTTTTAAGTGTCTTAAATTTTTGAAGGTTTTCTTAGGGTTTTTAGAGTTATTTTAATTATTTTAGGTATTTTTTATTATTTTATTGTTTTTAGGTGTTTTCGAGATTTTGAGGGTTGATGGGTTTTATGGTTTTATGGTTTTTTCGGTGTTTAAGGTTTTTTGAGTTTTTTTATGGTCTTATGGTTTTCATAGTATTTGGCATTTTTAGGTTTCAAAAGTGTTCTTATTATTTTTAGTGGGTATTTATGGTATTTATGGGTTTTAGGGTTTTTAATGATTTTTTGTATTTTTATGGTTTCTAGGGGATCTAGGGTCTTTTTGGAGTTTTAGGGTTTTTAGAATTTTTAGGTTTTTTAGGGTTTTCTATGTTTTTGAGTTTTTATGGTTTTTTGGGAATTTTATTTTTTTAGGGATTTAAGTCCTTTTTTATTATTATGGTTTTTAGGGTTTTTAATGATTTTGAGTCTTTTTAGAGTTTTAAGGGTTTTAAGTTTTTATGGTTTTTAGCGTTTTTTTGGGTTTTAGGGGTTTTATGCATTTTTAGGATTTTAAGGTTTTCTTATGGGTTATCAAGGTATTTGGGTGTTTTTATGTTTTTAGGTATTTATGAAACAATCTTTGGATTTTTATGCTATTTTGGTTTTTAGGGATTTTGAGGGTTTTTTGGGTTTTTTAGGGTTTTTTGTTTTATATTATTTTTAGGGATTTTAATATTTTTTAGAGTTTTTTATCCTTTTAGGGGTTCAGTTGGTGTTTAGTGTTTTTTACGTTTTATGGATTTTATGTGTTTTTATATTTTTTATGGGATTTAGGGGTTTTATGGTTTTTAGGAGGTTTTATGCTTTTTAGGGTCTTTTAGGGGTTTTATTGTACTTATTTTATTAAGGGATTTTATTTTATTAGGATTTTAAGGTTTTCTTATGTGTTTCCATGGTTTTTATGGGTTTTTACATTTTAGTGTTTTAGTGATTTTTTTTTTTTAAAATTATGGTTTGTAATGTTTTTAGTGATTTTGAGGATTTTGAGGTTTTTTGGGGGTTTTGGGTTTTAGCAAATTTAAGGGTATTTATGGGTTTTAACTGTTTTTATGTTTTTAAGTTTTTCCAAGTGTTTTTTCATGTTTTTAGGGGGTTTTATGTTTTTATGGTTTTTTAGGATTTTTATGGTATTTTGGGTTTTTAGAGATTTTGATAGGTTTTATGGTTTTTATGGTTTTTTGTGTTTCCTGGGTTTTTAGGGTTTCATATCATTTTTAACATGTCTATCGGTTAAAAATGGGTTTTATATTTTTTAGTGATTTTTAGTATTTTTTAGTTTTTATGATTTTTAAGGTTTTCAGTGGGTTTTATGGTTTTTTGGGGTTTAATGTTTTTTTCTGTTTTATGGTTTTATTACGTTTTTTCTAGAGGTTTTAAGATTTTTCATGTTCTTATGTATTTTTATAGATTTTTAAGGATCCATATGGTTTTTAGGATTTTTAGGGATTTTGAGGTTTTTTAATTTTTTTGGTTTTTGAGTGTGTTTTAGAGTATTTAGTGATTTTATGTTTTTAGGGGTTTTAAGTTTTTTTAGGTAGTTAGGAATT